>OW796109.1:4625599-5365373 GCA_941860345.1 Chrysodeixis includens
TACCACTGCAATTATATAACTTTACGACATAGCGGTAGGCCACAAACTAAATCATGCAAATATTTTGATTTCGATTTAAGCAAATATTACCAGAAAAAGCACTAACAATGTAATAGAAACGAAGAATAGGTGTCTTACAATGTAAAGTAAAATATTGAGGCAACAAAATTTTTGTAATTGAGTGTTTACTATTTTTGATACATTTTAGTGTGTATTGCACTTTAGTGCTTTCCTACAAGAACTCATAAAGTAGGCATATCACGACTGGAGAACAATGGTATGTATGCCAAAGGCCATATTTCATGACGATTTCACTGCTGGAAACGTTATTCTGGACAACAGAACAAGAAACAAAAACGTAAAAAATGTGAAGAAAACAATTCTTACGATAAAAATCATATCTGACAATAATAATCTCATTAAAGTCAGACAATAAACAGTGCCAACGTCGATCTAGATTGATCAGCCACTTGCTATCGAACGCCATCCAGCCATCGCTAATAATAAGCGAGAAAGCCACTGTGTCAATGTTGATGTCACAGCTTAGCAAATAGAAAAGTCTTTGTCCACGCTATTCTTGATGCAATTGACTCATGAACTAGTCACTTATTTTCTATTTCTGATCGCTATCTGCGATAGAATGGGCACAATTCTGTCTCTATTAATTACTTTGTTATTAATTGCTGTAAGGCCGGCATTGAGTCAGGGTATGAAGTTTATTTCAATAAAATTTGAGGGAACGAAAATGTAAGGAGCATTTTCTTTTGGTTTACCATCGGCTACTGCAATACCTATTTAACGTTCACTAATTGAGGAAACCTATGACTGAATAATATGAATTCAATGGATAAATAGATCTCATTTGATTTAAGACACGGAGACTTCCAAGTCCTCATCAAATATCCTATTTGTTTCCAAATTCTTAACAGTAAGGTTGTGTGTTTAGCTGAAAGTGTTAACGTTATATAGAAAGTATTATTGTTTGTGTACTCACTTCTCAAACTCTCATTCTTAGTCAGCGTGTGGCCCTTAGGTATTTCATTGTTAAGGGTCTTATCTATGTTCTCCTTGACACGCTCATGCAGGGGGTCTCGCCATTTCTTTACTGGCACGTCATCTTTTGACGGTTGTTTTTGTATGGGCGGTTTGCGCGGTGGGAGCTGGAACCAAGAAAATGTTAAGATATTAGATATTTAATTCAAATTAAAACAACCAAATTAGACGATATCAGTTAGTATTTAATTAGATTTTAATTGTAAAATGTTGTACCTTTGAAGGAGCCTTCTCTAGCGGTGGTTTGGTAGCCATTTTTTTGTCCTCTGATTTCACTGCTTCAGTTTTTTCTGTGACAACAGGTTTTGGTTCAACTTTTGGCGTTGGTTCGGCTTTGGGAGGCGGTGCAGGTTTGGCTTCAACTTTTGGGGTCGGCGCAGGCTTTGGTTCGACTTTCGGAGTTGGTGCAGGCTTGGCTTCAACTTTTGGAGTCGGTGTAGGTTTGGCTTCAACTTTTGGTACCGGTGCAGGCTTGGCTTCAACTTTTGGTACCGGTGCAGGCTTGGCTTCAACTTTAGGAGTTACAACAGGTTTTAAGTCCGGTTTTGAAAACGGACGTTTAGGTTCTTTCTCAATAGGTTTGATGACCACGTCTTCGAAACCTTTCAGAATGGGTTTCTCTGGAACAGCCTTTGATACCTTATCGTTAAGAACTTTAGACAAAGGTTTTACGTCTTTTGTTGCGACAGAGTTTTTGTCTGCAGCCTTGTCATTTACCGTGCTATTTGCTTTAGTGGGACCATTTCTTTCTGGTTTCTTATCGACTATAGTCACTGACTTTTCTTTGGCTTTATCATCGATTGTCCGAACACTTTTTAGTGTTGGTCTTTCTGGGCCTTTGTCTTCGGACTTTAAGGCACTTTTAAGAGCTGGTTTGGTGAACCTCGGTTTTTCTTCGGCAGGTTTTGAAGCCTGGTCCGCTTGTTTGGCTGCTGAAGGCTTGACAAGCTTTTCTTCTACTGGCGCGGAGACTCCGTTCTCTGCTTTGTCTTTGATTGTTGTTTGTTTTTTTAGTGCAGCTGTAAAATAAAATTTTGATAATTATGTAGAAGCACTCTAAACTTTATAAACAAGATTTTAGTGAATACTTTCGGAGATCTATACATTTATAAGTGAACAATTGGATTTGAAAACTAATCAAACGGCCAGGGAATAAAAACCACGTAATTCTAAAGGAATTAATCTACATTATAAAAATTAATTTCATAAATATCTTTACTACGTGACTTGTTTCGGTTTCTTGAATGAAAAACCCAGACTAAGTATATTGCTGTAGAATTTCGTACATACGATTTCTAAAAAATGCTTCTTAAAATATAAACATTTGGGAATCAGAGGACTTCTGTAGAATCAGAAACCAGTCGCAAGGGAGCTGTAGGTGACTAATTTGCTAAATTACAAACCGGAATTTCGGAATCGTTGGCAATACGACAGCTCTATAATTAGTTTTATAAGTCGTTAAAAAAGTTCAATTGCCCTTAATAATATCGAGTAAAACTCAAAGAAATTGTGTAGGAACAGTGAAATTGATTGGAGCACGTGTTGCGGCCCCGACGCGGTGCAGTTTGAAGGCATTCGGACGTAAATAAACATGGCGTTTGCCAAGATGGCGACCTTCGCTATTTTAGCGTGATTACATGTCAAATTCCCTATTAGATGGCCAAGCGAATACGGAAAATTTATCGTCCAGAGACATTTTACTAAATACTCTAAAATCTAGAATAAATCACGTATTGTGTATTTAAGAAGCCAAGTTGTTTTGGCGCCAACTAGGTAATTGAAAACTTGCTTATTTATTGTTGTACATATTATAAACATACTCTTACAATGAACACAAAAAATAATTACGACACAAATAAAATATTTTATTACCTAAACTTTTCGGATTTAAGCCGTATGTTGATAAATATGTTGATTAATTTGAGTTTCAGTACGTTACATTAAAATAACTACAGGCGTAGCAGTAGCATCTGCGTGTCGTTTTAAAACAAGCAAAGCAGCGTTTAATATTACGTAGAACTCTTATAAATTAGCCGCTAACCCCAAGAACTCGGTTTATTTTGTAAAAAGTCTGCCCTCTCTAAAAATATCGCGGATGGACGGCGTCGTGCGCTCGAAATATCTCCTTAACAACGCCGACGTATTACACGTCACGCGAACGACCGCACAACATTTTCAATTCCATTTTTATTTTAACTTGTGATTAATCGTGTTGTTTTTAATACGCCTACTTTATTTTTTATAAAATATATCACGAGTAGAGCTCGCTCAAATATTACATTTTCGCCAAAAAATGCATTTGCGAATGTTTATCTTTTACGCTACACATTAACATTAAACAGATTTAAAATCCAAATTCAATCTCCGAAACGATTGTTTATATGACGTTACATTGTCGAGTGTTAAAGCTTGAAGCTGGCCGGAAATATTAGGATCATTAAAACGTAATATCCGATTTTATAGCGCGATCGCATACAGACAGATTTTATTTTCAATGGCACATCTTTATTGCACACTCATGTAAACATGTTGCAGACATGCTTATATTTTGATTTACCGTTTTCCAGCACTCTTCACTTAAAATTGGTTCACTTTTAAATCACAGTTTTCACAAGTCATACACTAGTTATATTCAAACGAAATCCGGAATTATACTGTTGTGAAACGCGTAGTCCCCTTCGAAACACGCGTCACTTCGGCCCGATCTCCAGACTGAGAAACTTGTGAACGGATTCGGAGAGTCAATTATTCAGAGCTCGTGTCTCCTGCCAAAGCTTCGGTCAGGTGGCTGACGTCATATACTTACACATATGTAGCATTCCCACAAATAAACAGTCACAAATATTATGCACTGTAAAATATTGCTTCTGCTGGAGCGTTAGAACAAAAGTTTAGGGAAACATGTTTTTCCTTTAATTTTAGTTTACAAACTTTCTTTGCTTCCTGATATAAATCTAGAGTAGGTATTAACAAATGACAAGCTTTACGAAAACTAAAATAAAACAAGGACGTAGATTTTTAAATGATAGTAAAATATGTTTTTACATTTAATCTATGTGAGCCAATTTTTAGCGGAACTACCTAATCCTCTTTATTTACCAATTTTTTTTTTTGTGTTTTCTTTTTCATTCAAAGACTTCTAAAAGGTTTCTGAATTCGACCGTATATAATTATGCTTTTTTATCGTTTCTAGTTCTTTTGTGTCTACTAGAATGCCTGCTACTATTGTTCTTACTGACATGGTTTTGTTATGTAACCATGTAGATATTAGATAAATCTCGAAGTCAATTTATAAACAGATCTAAAATGGAACACATTAAAGTACGTTTACAAATCTGGGTTACTAATGTTGGCATCAAAAATGGCTATTAAATTATTGAGGACTTCTTGTTATCATACTTGTATAACAACCTTCTCTTTAACTCAGCATTTCTTGTCAGCCTCTCTAGCCAAGTAATATTTCTACAATCGTTTCCGTCGAAAGAAAACACTCAAATGTATGTGATTGACATTTTGCGTCGATTAGTCACGTGACTTTGACATGTCTCCATATATTTGAGCGTTTTCTATTGATGATAGCGATCGCTAACGATTATAAATATGTCACTAGGGTAAATGGTCTGGACATGCTTTTTATACATTACCTTCTTACCTACTTTCTTTTACTTCTACTACTTTCTTACCTTTCACAGGCACCAGTCTCTATTTTAGTACGTAACAAACATTGTTACGTTATATTGTAATGATAAGAAATAACCAATTATTATTTATACAGAGATCGAGAGTTCATCCGATTAAAGGATGACGGAATTTCCATTTTAATGTGTAGATTAGGAAACACACATTTTACGGTGTGTATTGCCTTAACTCAAATTTTTAATTAACTGGCTTAAATATATATACAAATAACAATAATTCTAACCACCACTTAAGCCATTGGTAAACCCCTAATTGTGAAAAAATAAGTGATGTTCACTACATAATCATGTGTCCAGGAGACCATAGGAGGGTTGGTGGTGAATCTCACTACCTTGCCCAGTTCGTTGACATTACTCATAAAAAGTTATCACTACGTGTTATAAAACAAAGTCCTTCGTCGTCTCTGTCTATCTGTCTGTTCCCGATAAACTCAAAAACTACTGCACCAACTCTCATGCTGTTCTCACCAATGTAGGTAAAGAGCGATTCTCGAGGAAGGTTTTAGTATATAATTTGTTAAGTTTTTGTATAAGTATATTTACTAAAATATAACGATAGTTGTTGGAAAATAATTGCGTTCGATATAGAAGAATTTTGTAATGTCTTGGTTTGTAATGTAATGTAATGGTCAGAAGTGGACAATGTTTTTACGCGTCGAAATCGCGGGTAACAGCTGGTATGATATAATCAATCAATTGCTAATTACATACATGACATATTCATTGATAATCTACATCCGCTAACACCTAACTTCAGGGGGCATTACATACTATCTATCTATATCTTCAGCGACAGGTGTGTCCTTTTTCATTTGTTTTACGTCAGCGGCGAGCTATAAGGGAACTCCCTTAATGTTAATAATAATTTTATCTCTCTTATATCAATTTTCAATAACAAAAACAAAGCTCTAAAGATAAAGTTGGGATCTTTAATGATATTAATGTTAATCGTAGGTCGAATCTCATGTTCAGCGCTCTGATTGGTTGTGAGTCTTGAGGCTAACCAATCATAGTCGTGATCAAAAGATTTGACAATCGAATAAGTTGATTAGGTTTTGAAAAACAAGATATAGGTGTTTACCATTTTCTTTAGGTAGTAAGGAAATTAAATTGTGAGTTCCGTTACATTTAATTAGCGCCTACCAATTATCAAAAGCCATATTAAATTAAAATAATATTAAAATAATAAATTAATATTATAAAAATAAAATAATGTTAATTTATTGCTAGAACTTTTGTCGTCCTATTATGCAGTAAGTAGTTCCAAAAGACTTTTTCTAGTTAATTAATTATTACGTTTATGCTTATCAGCTTCTTTTCTGAGTTGCCCGACGCTGAAATATTGCTCGAAGTTAGTTTTAGAACGCCATCTTCTACGACAAACTAATACATTTACGTTTGATGTCTAAAACACAAAAACTCGCATAAATTAAATATTAAAATCATGTAACTGTTTTGCAGACGCTACCGGCGCCCACGCAGCTGCGGATGTGACGTCGCTTATGGCGCCAAATACAGAAAATTCACGAAAAAAAAGAAAAGTTTTTTCATGTTTTGTCGACGTGTCGACATGAAAATATTGATATTCATGAAATGTAAATATCATTTTATTTATAACGGTCCTTGGCTGGCACGGACTTTGTGCCACAGTTTGCACTTGTCCTAATGACATTATTTTGTGATTCTTTTATTAATTTGTATTGAGTAGTGGTTTATTTATTAGTTATTTATAATATCCCTTAACCTAAGCTGTCCTTACAGGCGGTGGTCAAGTGCGATAGAAGCCTTACACTGTTAAACAACAAAAAAAAATACCAATTAGTTATACCTACTTCTACTTTTCCAATAGATCTATAGATTCTACAGTGATATTCGTTAGTATTTCGTCGAGTGATGTTTCGATAAAAAATCTCATTACCTAATTAAATTTATTGTGATTAGAATTAGCAATTACAAAGTTTAATTTAGATTATAGAATTATCGGTAAGAATGGGTGTTTAAAAAATGACATAAAGTTATAATTTAAAATAATTGAAAGTAAAAATTATCGACACATAAAACTAATATTCCAGTAAACCGTGCCTGTTTCATAAAATAATAAAATGTTATACAAATGCCATTGAGTTTTAATTTGGTCTGCGTGTAATAAAAGCTGCCCCTGATCGGGCTCTAGGTCGTTGGGTCGTTACTATTCACACTCGGTGTAAAGCACTGGCGTATGACGGTGTGACACGTGTATGTGTACCGTCAGCAAAGACGGCTTTAGGCAAATTAGGCTCTAGACAGACGGACTGCATTTCAACTGCAAATTGCAGCTCAAGGGCAGTTTGAATGCAGTTGACACAACTGCAATAGAACTGCAAATCAAAAACAATCAAGCAGTCCGATTGTAGTTTAATTGCAGTCGGCGTGTAGTTATCGAAATGCAGTCGGAATGCAAGTCCGTCTTAACAAATGTATGACTGTACAGATAGCCGTGTGGTCACCACGCCAATTACTACAGCACGCGACGTGTCGCGGGTCCAATCCCCGTGTAGAACAAGAATTTGTGCGATCCACAAACGCTTGTTCTGAGTCTAGGTGTCTCTGTGCATGTGAATTGGATGGATGTGAATAATACAAGCTCTGCTTAGGTAGTTTGAGACTAGATGGCGTTGTGTAAAAGACGTGGAATATTTATTCACTAAGTAAGTATTTGTTTTTGACGAATAAAATATTATGGATAACACCAAGATTTGGGTGGGCGGCTCCAAAAGCTCGCTCAAAGTCGTTGGTGTGACACTGACAACAAGTTTGTTGTGAACGCGGCCTAAGCTTACTACGTATGACGAATGGCACGTGCAAATGTACCTACTTGTTATATTTGACTTTCGCTGGTACAGTCAGTAGGGATAGTAGGGAATATAGAGTAGGGAGTAGTAATTATTTATTTGCTGCCTTCTGTATTAAACTATGATCTATTATGTGTAGGTATGTTGATATAACCCAAAGCCTAAAAACTAAAGAGGTATTTTTGTTTAATTTCCTTTTTTTTAATAGTGTCGTTTTTTTCACCGCATTCAGATTTTCTAATTATTAAGACTTTTCTGTCTACATGCAAAGACATGCCTTTATAAATGTTTTTTTTAGTGTCCTAGATTTATGTCTGCAAGGCGCATTGTTTATTGTTGTCACGTATGTAGTCTTAAATATATCAAACGTTATGTAGGTATACCTGTTTGCATGGTTACTGAAATGCCATAATTTTGATTATGTTATGTTAATTGAATTGGTGGGTGACTGCTGTTGTGTGCTTATTATAAATAAATAAATCCTACCTATATGTATATTATGCTATGATTAGCGAAGAACATTCTATTCGCAGGATGCAAGTCACTACTGATAATAACTTCATCCCGTGGGCGGGCAACATACACACACGACGAGTTTGTGTATGAAATTATTCAAAAGCTACACGATTTATGTATGGGATCACACACACTACGATATTCATATTTGTATGTATATGACCGTGTTGTATGTAATATGTATTATTAATGTTACTGATATTATAATCGCGATAGGCTGTAAGTATGGACGGATGGATGGATATTTGTTACTCTTTCACGCTCAACCGACTTACAGCCGACAGTACATTTACATTTAATATAAACACATACATAGAGACATAAAGCATTTTTCCCCGACTGCGTCCGAAGTGGGTTGTCTTTTTGCAACTATAACGGACATTTGCGCGGGCGAAGTCGGGGGCAACAGCTAGTGTCTGTAGAGACATAATTATTTCGCATGTGCACGTGGTCGCCCTTTTGAAGATGACATATTTTATACCTTTGAGTAATTACGTACTCATAGACTATTAATAAAGATACGTATTTTTATAATAAGTCTTAATTTATTACTAGATTAGCTTTATCTTGCTAAGGATTTACATACCTATGTTTAGTTTTAATTTGTTAAGATGAATTATGGCTATTTCTTGACACGATATGATGTTATGGAGTGACTATAAGAAATCTGTAACGAAGGAATAAAATATTGGTGTCTCTGTTCATTTATTCGGTTTTAATAATTTGTGATCCTAGTAAAGTTACTTTTTCAAGGAAAAAAAAATACTTTCTGAATGCAATATTAATTTATGTAATGAGTCCAAGAAAAAGTTGTATCCTACTAAGTCTTATGAGCCTAAATATAATTCGAAAAAAAGAAGAAAAGTTTTGGTCTAAAGCCTTTTGTTAGTACTTTTCAATCCAAACTAGAAGAAGAAACCAGTTTAAATAACAAACGTTCATTAATACATTTCAATCTCAACTTCATTTTCTGTAAACCGAATTTTTATTTGATGACTTTTATTAACCAAATAATAGAGTTTAGCACAAAATAATTGGGACGAACCCTGTTAGCGGATGCATCGTTTGAAATTAGCTTTTATGACTGTTCAGTGATTCGGTAGCGACTTGGCAGACGAGATGTTAGTGTCGCGTTAACGTGTAATGAGGCATTTCATATTACATTCACGTAAAGATAAAAAAATTCCGCACGTGTTTCTTTGCACAATGTTCCGGCGTGCTTAACTACTAATATACTAACTGTTTTTTCAGTTGATAAAGTGGTTAGTTCTTAGTTGGTACTTGGACGACTTAAGTATTAAAAAAACTAACTAGTCAGTCAGATAGAGTTCCAAAAAATATTAAACATGTTTTTGTTTTTTTTTTTATCGTGTAAATTACGTTACTATCCCTATTTCCATACAATATACCAAAGTCCTTATTGACTGTCTTCAGGGGCTACTTCAGGGGGTTGACGAGGGGTTGTGCCAAACTATTACCGGTTATGTACTAGTCCAGCACACCGGGTATGAGGTTCGCTTTTGCACTCACCGTGCAAAGCCCCCTGGCGGAAACGTATTGAAACTTAAATCACTAATTCTTTCTCTAGTGTTGTAAAATACCGCGATCTACGAAAAGGAAACTTTTTTTTTTTTTTTCTATTTCACAACGCCATCTAGCCTCAAATTAAGTATACGACAGTAACTTGTGTTATGAGTACTAGACAACTGATAAACATACTTATATATTTCTAAATACATACATATTACAGATAAATTACACCCAGACACAGAACAAATGATCGTGCTCATCACAGAAACATTTGTCCTGGGTGGGAATCGAACCCACGACCTCCAGCTTAGCAGTCAGGGTCACTAACCACTAGACCAACAGGCCCGTCAAACTTCTTGGCCAGGAACCACAATGTAAAAAACACTGAATTAATTAATCACATCTTACAAGACTTCATAAACTTTTCTCTTGACTGTCATTAACATTATTTCATAGTTTCGCAACTGGCAGTGTGTCCAGGAAGTGCTCGAATCTGGGACATTTGCGTGCTTTGCGTGGCCAGTAATGTGTGTTACGTAGACTGACATGAGCTAAGAGTGATGATCATCTGGCTGCAATATTTTCGTTAGTAGCTTTTATGTAAGAAGTCAACTGATAATACCGAATAATATAATTAGGTGAGTATACCGCACCGACGGCTGTAGGTATATGCAAACGTAACTTTACTTAGTATTTCTAACTTATTCTAACCTAAGTATTGCTAATATTATGAAGACCAGTGTCCCGGACCACTGTTAGACCTGCAGTGGGCCGGGACACTGGTCTCTATAATATTATAGGAAGAGAGACGACATTCTACGTCGTGTATGGCGCCATCTCTCTTTCACATCAGTGACAATCTTATTTTAAGCATTGATGGTTGGACTCCAGTGGGTCCGAAAAGAACAACTTACTCCCCAAATAAAATAAAACAACTTACGCTTCAAAGTCTTAGCCGGCGTCGCTACCGGCGCTGGCGGCTCAGCTTCCACTGGTGCCGTCTTAGTAGTACTCTCCACTGGCTTCAGTTTCTTCTGCATCCAAGAAGGAGGGGCCTCCACGTCCTTCTCCTTGACCCACGGCGGCCTGAAGCTCTCCCGGCGAGGCCCGCTGTCCTTGCTCACGTTACCGATCGGCATGGTGATCTGGTGAACAAAATGGTGATGAAATTTGAGTAGGAAAGAAAATAATTGATTGTCTTTTGTTTTGTGTCTGTTTGTGTGTCTAGATTGTATTGTATTCTTTGAGAATTTTGTTTTCTATATTTTTAAATATGTGAAGGACCTATCTCGTACTAAATGAGATTTTTATTTCGATGCAACTTTTGCATTAATGAATTCAATTGCAAAGGGTGTCCTTTACAAACTTTTAAACGCACCATGATAAAGTAATTAGAATAAACGTTTTATGATTGTGTCGTTTACGAAACCGTATTAGTATCAGACTTTTCAAAACGTTTTCAATATTTTGTACTTGAATTCAGTCTAGTCATATTTGAATGTAATACTGTAATAAGAACCTAACGTCAACCTGCACATCATTATAAGGTATACTATTCATATCTGACTAATGTGACTGGCCTGTTGGTCTAGTGGTTAGTGGCCCTGACTGCTAATCCATAGGTCGTGGGTTCGATTCCCACCCAGGACAAATGTTTTTCTGGGATTATATGTATGTTTATTATTATAGTATCTGCTTAGTTTGAGACTAGACGGCGTTGTGTGAAAGTCGTGGAATATAATGATTATATCTGCTAAAAAAACTACTCAAGACGAATTAGTATGACATAACATGAGTCACGTATTGTGTTTTGGTCAACCGGTTCAATATCCATTAGGTACATATTATTCAATCTATATTCAAAGATCAAAAACGCCGGCGATATTTAATGAGCTCTTGATGTAAGATAAGGGACTTCCCGATCGTCAATTGTTTTCGTTATTAACGTTTATCGAGCTTTATTTGTTTATTCTTTAAATACCTACTTTATTTCTCTAATCTGCGTATTTAATTGATTGATAACGTTTATTACATCCTCATTTACTTTCGTTAAAGCGGATGTGTGTTAATTAAATAATAATATTCCACGACTTTCACACAACGCCATCTAGTCTCAAACTAAGCATAGATTGTATTATGAGTTCTAGAAAAAAGATAAACATACTTATACACTTCTAAATACATATATATTATAGATAAACTACACCCAGCCACAGAACAAATAATCGTGCTCATCACATAAACATTTGTCCTGGGTGGAAATCGAACCCACAACCTCCGGTATAGCAGTCACGGCCACTGACCACTAGACCAACAGGCCAGTCAAGCAATGAAGTTTAGATAATTATATAGGAGACTTTTATCGACTCTGTACAAAGGAGGATGTTGTTTTTACAGCTATTACCGCCATCCACGCGGGCTAAAGATTAGGACATCAGCTCACGTGTTTAGGAATTCAGTATTATTAAATATCAAAGTATTATAATAAACTAACGACCGAGCTTCGCACGGGTGCAATACTGATGTAGGTATACATATAAATCTTTCACAAATCTCTTTCCTATTAAAGCTCATCAAAACCCATGGCTTAGTTTTAAAGATCAAATCATGCCTACATATGGACAGACAGGCGGTGTAAAGCGACTTTATACTATGTAGTGATGCCCCATGCCGGGACTAAGAGAAGGATAAATTATGTTTCTAAATAGTGCATTTATGGCTGAATGAAAATCCAAAATCTGTTGTTAGCCATCTATCATCATTTAGTGCGAAATATTAAATCTTCTCTATATAAAAAAGGGGCTATGCTTAGCAGATTTTAGTATCTGGTGTTCTTATTATTGCCTACAATTCACTAATCTAAAATACAGTCCTTCTAATAGTTTTACAACAAAACTCCTTCATAACTCCCCAACGTTCTATTGACCTAGCCCGTACCCGAAACTATGTTGAGCGACCAGATATGTTGCATAAAATTAATCATAATACTGTTAAAAACTAAACAAATATAGCAGCTGTTAGATTTTGCCAAACACCGCTTCCATTCATTCAACGAGATTAGATATTTTTACCGCACACCCGTCATAAGACAGACTAACACTCCGCCACACAAGTTCACTCACAACGTTATAAAAATCGACCTTATTGCCTACATGGTAAGGTCGCTGTTTTCTCTGAATGTTAGGTCATGTGTGGTAGAGTGTACGGAACAGTTGCTGGTGTTAAATCTACGTTATTATTGTTTCTGCTATTCCTCCGAATGCCATATCAGCTGAGTCATCGGCCGTTATTCTAATGTTTATAGTTAAGACATTTGTTAGTTCTGATAAAGGATTTTTTAAGGAAAGTACTAATAAGTTTGAAAATTGAAGATATTTTACTTGAATTTTATGAACTACCTGAACTAGCTTGGTACTATTTATGCATACCTAGAAGCATTTTTGTAGCTTTACGATAAAAAAATATGAAAAGGTAAAGATTGTGTTGTGGTAAGGGGTTGTCTCTAGATATAAACAACTGATTTAAAAAAACTTTTATCAATAGCCATATGCCATAAGTATCAGACTATATTATCCCGAAAAAATACCACCACGAAGTGCAAAATTGTGTCTGCTAATATAACAGAAAAGTAATTAACCCATGGCGAAAGGGAAATCGATATAATAATATGTTGTTAAAAATCAGACAAGAGACAATTTTTCAGAAACTTATCAAAGTCAAGCGTAACCTAACTTTCTAGTATATTTTAAACAAGTGCCAAATAAAAAGTAGGTCATTGTCTTAAGAACAGTTAAGGCTGGCAACACATCAACTACTTAACGTCAGTGACAACAAATAAAAAAAAAGTAGGATACTGAAAATAAAGTTAGGTTTCATGGTGTCTACCTCGAAAGTCGTAAAATATTGTATTGAAAATTGTAATAAAACTGTTTTTTGAATGGTAAGAAAAGTTTTAAAAAACTATTGAGAATACTAATTTGGAATGGACTGTTAACTATTGAGAAAATTTTCTTGTAACCAAAGCATATTGTTGTTAACTGTAGTTAATTATGTACTTGAGGCATCATCATAATATATAAAAGGTACCAGCTTATAGATGTCCCACTGCTGGGCACAGGCGATCAATACTAAATACAACAAATATAACATAAAATAAATAACACATTAATTTTCTTAAACACGTTTTGCAGTGATTTTTATGTCAACAGGTGATTGAAAATATTTAGTGGGTGTAAAGTTCTGGCATAGAGTTCTAACCTTTTAGTGGTAATAAATTTAAGTCATATTCAAAATAACTAGGTAAAATAGTCACTATCTAGGCATCTTCTCACAAGTTTTTGTGTATTTATAAAAGCGAGTTACGCTTTGTAAAAAAACTGAAAATTTCTGAAAACTTGGTGTACTAAGTATGTAGATAAAATAAATTATTGTTTTTGTTCAATAAAATTGCTATAATTTTATTGATCAGTATTGGTATAATTTTAGAAAATTTGCTTTACAATATGATAACTAAGTTCTAAAATATTGTGACGTAGACCTATTAAAGTTCAACTGAACTGAATACTTTGTACTCAAAGAATATATAAGAAGCTATGCAAAAGCGGCGAGTATCCACATGATCAGGAACAAGAAATAAACTTTAAAACAGCTGATATTTTTAGTAATTTAATGGCACATCGTCGACCGTACGTTTCTTTTTTAAAACCTCATAAATTTGGATAAAGCTGATATAACTTCGAGTCTCTACATTTTACATGTAACAACTTTTATAGTGAGCTTAAAATACTTCAAATTATTTAACTTTGGACACCTGGTTTTCTAATTAAAACTCTACTTCCTGCTAAGTTAATTTGTCGTGTTATCTTTCTTCAATGTTTTTCTTGATAAAAGACGTAATATATTATAAAAAAAGCGCCTGACTAGCTCTAGATACGCAAGTTATACTCATACTGCAAACCGTTGCTGTCAAGTTAAAATTTTAGACAAAGTTTATTGCTAACAAAACTTTCTGTCTTTACAATAAAGCTTTAAAGAGTTTATAGTCTTCGATAAACTGTAGAAAATAAGGTTAATGTATGATAAGACAGCATTTTACACGCTTTTAATTGCCAAGACCTGAATTCACAACTTTTCGCACGCTATTCTAGTTCGCTAACTTTCTCAGCCCTATTTCAATCAGCTGCAAATAGCTTTAAACAAAAGCTACGTTATCTTACATTGTCCGTGTGTAGTGTTATGTTCAATCACAAATATACGCACTGCTTTAAACACCAAACGTCACTCAATCAAATCATATTTTACTTTTAACAGTTTTAATTAATGTTCCGGTTATTTTGGGGACGTAAAGCCGGGATCGCGGGTAGCGCGCGACTACCATCGGAATTTCATCTGTGAACAATTCCTCTGGAACTTATAAATAGGTGCGTCTAAGCGGCGTGTACCATGGGCACACGACTAGTGTACACACTGTACTCTGTACACGATGGTAGGTCTTGTCTTGTGAGGTGCAGAACGATTGCGATGCGTTTATTAGCGGGAATTATCAAATGAAATATAGCCTTTTTGGAGTTTCGTTTTGATGTCTCGTTTTCAGCAATGCTTGAGAATTATTTAATAGCCGTTCGTGATAACGTATTGGTCTATTTGTATTGTTGACGCGCTTTGGTTTATGATTACGTGCTTGTGGTCTGAAACTAGTCGAGCAATCCGGTAAAAAGCGCATGAGTAAACCATTATGAAATAATTTTAATTAATATTGATCTAGAATGAAGATCCGTGCTATTTTGCGACGATTGGGATCTAACCACTTGTTTTATCAATTGCTGTAAAATGAAAAACAATTTGTATCAATCAGTAAGCTTATCAATCAAAACAACAGTGTTTTGATGCGCGATAAATATTAAATACTTTATCTGATTAATTAGGGGTTCACTGGCAATATTTTGTAGTAACTCACTTCAATTTATTTCTTAGAAACTTTGTCCAGTGGATAATAAGGATAGAGATTATTACTAGATAGGCTCGTTGCTAAGTATTCATTCGTAAGTAAAAGCTTTTTGGTAAGTATTCATTAAATTAGGTATTTTTTTTAATAGGGTTCTGCACCTATCAGAGAGCGCAACAGCTACACTGCTACAATTAGAAGTAGCAATAGTAGTAAAGTTTCTTAGCTTAACTCAATTGTACAGATATGTAAAAACACACCTGTATTCCTGGATCTCATGATTAATTGCTCGACAAGTTTGTGAGCTACACCCAATAGAAAAGCATTAACGAAGAAATATCATACCGCTTAAAAGACTTCTTTGTTCTTCCCAAATCTATTATCATAATAATTCAATCTACCTATCATTTGTTACATCAATAAAAAAAGACGATCGAAAATTCAAGATTGATTGGCCCAAATTTGAATACACGTATAAATTACGTCCAAGTGTATACCACAGTCGGCGCCAGACGTCCGGGACGCTCCCTGGTGACGTCATTCCCGCTCCTAAAGATGTCCCGGGGCCGGTCAAGTGTGAAATTATTGTGTGATACAAGGGCGTCAGTGGAGCGACAAGGAGGCGCCGCGCTGACTCAAACATGACATGGTTCTTGAGGTGACTGAGATATGACAGCTGCCGTGTTGCATCGACAAAGATTATTGAGAAAAAATCGAGGAAGTTGTAGCGGTTTTAGCTGGAAAAAGTCTGGCTCTCCCCCTTGTGAATCCACTGAGGAAGGATTTCCACTGGAATACCATAAAAATAGGTCATTGTTATAGTATGATAGGATAATCACGCATAGCTAACCCCTACCAAGATTCAAGACTTCGATTTGTAATTTCTTGTACAGAAAAATGTCCATTGGTCCGCTAAGACATGGTTCGGTGAAGCACTTAAAACTAAACCTAAGCCAGCTATTACGATGACTAGAAGTTTGAAATGCCCCTACCTACCACTACCTATGTTGTAACCTATATATATAACTAAACATAACCTTGTACGTATTCGTATGTACATAATTAAGCTGGAAAAAGTAAATTACGACAAATTTTGCGTTACAAAAACGATGAAAAGATAAGTGAATGTTTCTAAATATACCGGATCATAACGGATATCCTTCGAAAGGGGAGGACATCGTTGAGAGATCAACGCAGGAAATAAACTAAATGGAGCTTTGAGAAAGCTCGCCGACGTAAAAATAGACTTATCGCGTTGATGTCTGTGTGCCAAGCACGAGATAATGAGTTCATGTCCTAGGTCGGACGGCAAATTTGATAGTTAGGAATTTTTGGTTGGATATTTTTTGGAAATATTTTCAAAATTTCCTTTCCTAACACGGGAAGCAGATTTGAAAATACGATATATTGGGATACTTACACACTGGTAGTATTATAATTATTATGTAAGTATGAAGATACAGATCGACAATATGGAACATGTAAATTTTATCTGCGAATTAATTCTATTACAAAGCCGTGTTTTTATAAACACGAAAAGTCGTTGGTATTACTGGCTGTATTTTTTCTGGTTTTGACAAGTAAGCAAGCAAAGCAAGAGTAAGCAAAAAGCGATTGCTATTGTATTAAAGCTTTCAGTCTTGTAGCTATGCAAAGTAACCGGTATTATGTTAATACGAGCAGGACATTTCTTTGTGAAGACAATTAGTGAAGCAAAGGGGAGAGAAAAATTTTGGTCCTGTTTTTATGTCATTTGTTTTCGTATTTGATAAAAAAATTGAACCGGGCCCAAAAATCTGTGGCGGGATGATTTGAACGTAAACCGCGAGGACTGGTTTTAGGTGGCGCAGGACAGAAAGATGTGCCAGGATTTTGAGGAGGTCTTTGCTCAACAGTAGGACACTAGGTAAGGTAGGCTAGGAAAAAAATAATGATTGATTATCCATCCGCTAAGTACTTGTTCGTAGGCAAAACTCATGTAATTCACCTATAAAAGGGGATCAATCATTGTTATGCCTATTAATTGTTTAATTGTCGTCCCTCCTTCCATGAACTGATTAATATAAGTTCGTGACTCTTCTGTAAGTCCCCTAACCGTTAATTGTTTACTCATAATTCAACCTTTCGTAGAAAAGAGGTTATCTAGCTTGAGTAGCTTGCAAAATTCAGGGTGTTTGCAAAGAACAAAAAGGACTTTTGTAAAGAATGTTTGAATTTTTTGGGGTTGTATCTATGGCTAAGTTTTAGAAGGTATTTTAGGAAGAAGGTGAAGTCACGCTTGCTACGATTGTTCAAGCAAAATGCTTGACTGTTAGTAACCACTAAGCTACAGGCCACTGGCGTTAAGACGTTTGTCCTGAACTTACAACATTGCGTTTTTTAACCAACAAAGTCTTCGTTTTAATACCAATGAAGGTTCTTCCTTCCTTACAAACTATATTCTACTGAGCCTACACGTAAACCAAATACTAACCCATCTTCTTCGCCCAACATTATTCAAACAAAACAGTAACTACTTTACAACAACAACAATTAAAAATACCTCAACTTATTTAGACTTTATACCAATAAACAAAAAGACAAATTACGACATTCTTTATCTTCTTAAAAACACTAATATTCTAGGTCAGGCATTGTTATCGTAAATCAATTCACGTCAATAAATAATTAGTAAGTAGTAATCACGTCTATTTTGGCCACACGAACGATTAAAAACGATATCTAGTACATTAGATACGCCTGGTAGATGAAATCAGTGTGATACATACATACTAAAAGTGAAATATCACTGTTTCTTTATCGGTAGGCACTTCAGTTTTCCTCAAAGTGGATGTTAGTCATGTCTTGTGAATATTTGCAGGTATTCGGTAACTACACCACTCGGAAGATAATTGAAGTATCTCCATAGTATTAATTTCGCCCTTAGTTAGGGTAGCGCGATGTATACGAAAGCGAACCCCGTGCCCCCGGGCCATATGAGAACGCAGGCAGATAAGAACGCTGTGGTTTTAGCCGGTAAAAGTCCGGCACAAGCCTCTCGCCAACCCCTGACGGAGGATATTCTAAGAGGGTTTCCACTGGGATAAAAAAGTACCTTTACAAGCATTTCTGAAAAATCTCTCCGAAAAATGGTGGCAGACAATTACTTTGGGAAATGTAAGTCTTAAATAAAACCTAGAGTGTTTTACCCTTCTATCTGGGTTCACGGGAACGCGATTCGTGCTGCTGTTTGCTAATCGTTTAAGTCTATGACTTGAATTGAGGAAATCAAGGACGCTATCTTAAGTCTTTAATAAGTCGATTAAATATTTGCTTGACAACTTAGATACTATCTCTGGAGATACGGTGAAATGAAAAAACTAGACATAAGTATACACTTACACATAAAACAGGAAATATAAAAGCAAATCATTTTCCTTAAAGTAAAAAATATTAATATAGATTTTTCTAGCCTAGTAATTTCACGGGTTTTTTTTAAAAGCTTTTATTTACTAATCCTCAAAACTTAAACGAAAAAACGCTTCATAATAATTAAACAATGGCTTTGTGACTTTCAATTTAAATCCAAAAAAATAATAGCTTTAGAACGAGAGTTTCGAGAACAACACTACATCAGTGCAGTTGTTCTCGAAACTCTCGTTCTACTTATGGCGATACAAAGATTACATTTAAGAGTTCTGTACTCAAAAGTCAAAGTGGAAATCTATTACAACGACTCCGCTGTCTACCAGTTTTTCTGCCACTCTTTATCTCAGGAACTATTTCTCATTATTTTACAGACTGTGTACCTATTTCTATTGTAATCAAAAGACAAATACTAAAAAAACAATACTAAATCAGTATGTAAAATAGCCACACATAATACATAATTTATTTTGTCATTTTCATATATGTATCGTATATACCTTCCCGTGCGCAAGTCCGACTTGTACTTAGCCAGTTTTTATTAATACATCCATCAAAATTTTATCAATACCGTAGCAATCTATTGTACAAGATAAGACGTAATACTAATTATCTAAATCAATCAAAGTTAATCAATAAATCAGATTTTTATAGAAATCCTTCACGAAATTTTCAACGCCCTTGTTCGGAAATTCCATTAGTCATGGTGCAGCTGATAATAGGAATATCACTCGAATAATCTAAAACAATCGGCAATAGCAGTCGCAGTGCTCACATACATATACACTGCGACCTTATCTCGTGGTACTAAGGTCGATTTTTGCTTGTCCTAGTGAGAAGTGACGGGTGAACTGTGTGGAAGAGTGTACTACTTCTTGATATCAACAAAGCATTAGCATAATATATATATGAGTGTTTGTATGTAGAGCTTATTCGTTGACTGACATTGTACGCGCTTAGTGTAGTGTACGATACTAAACTTTAAAACTTATTTTTGTGTTATACTATTATAGGTAGGTCCGACATTTTTGTTTTTTATTTTGTGCGGTAAAAATAGTTGTGTTATTTTTAATTTTCGTAATAATGTAATTGAATTAATCACTTATATCATTAATTTATAATTAATTATCGAGATTCTTATGACCATTATTACTAGCCAGCATTTTACTAGCTGTCAAATAAGTTTAAATTATTTTATTGATTAAGTGATTGAGATTTTTTGATTGATTTACGGTTTAAAGTGTTTTTTTTATATATTTATAGTCTTGGTTAAACATTAGCCTGTCATAACTAGAAGTAATAATACTGCAGTTATTATAGAGATTCCGCTTTACGCCGTGTAGCGCACTATCAAGCCTCCACTATAGAGATGATAACAACTTTATTTTTTAAATAACCGTCATAAGTTTACAAAATTAAAAGTATAGGATACGCATTTTTTCTTTTTTCCTGCAAACAAAAAATTACTAAAGTAAATGAAAGCTGCGCGGCATAAATTTTACGAAGGTCTTACGTCACTTCACTTTCTATCTTCCACATTTTTATTTGTCAGATAGACACATAAATTCTTGTCTAATATTTTTTAATTATCTATTTAACGGACTAAGTAGATTTTTACTTTTCATTCTCTATCATCATCCCTATTGCAATGAAATTAGTTGAAGAGGTGGCAGTAATTCTTTTGGTTCTATGGCCTTATAAAAAAATGCTTACAAAGTCTAGGATCTAGGCTCTTTAGTAGTAAGATCTAGTTAATAACAACACGACGTGGTTTAATTGTAATACTTATTATTTCAAGTGCGCGGGAAAAAAGTTATCAATGAGCACGTGCATTTTACTACTACATATCTAGGTAAATACTTATATACCTCTTGTAATTATTTGTAATACGTTATAAGAGATATATTTGTGTTATAGGAAAAATACCGGTTTCCCACATTAAGGGAATTTTAAGTACTTCTGAGTCATTGGCCGTCGAAATTGCCTTTCCTTGTACCTACTGCACTTGAGAATGTAATTCTACTATGTAGATAAGGTATCAGATTGGCAGATTATTCACTGAGTATTGTGATTTCACACGTGCGCGTATTTTTGGGTTGGTGCGTCAATTTAGTATTCATAAAATACGTGATGATATGATATTTTTATGAAAACCAAACTAAATAAAATCCCTTAATAATGTCCGGCCCGATTTCGGCCACGGCAGCTAGTGTTACTAGGCCATACATTATAGTGCACAAGCGTACCTTTACTCTCACAGCCCGATAGGACTGCAATCCGACACGACCGGACAGAGATCAGGCGCAGGGCCCACATTTTTACCTGCCTTCCGAAACACGGAAATAAACATTATTTATAAACTGTAAATTTCTAAAATAAAACCTTTTTGTTTTCAACTTTCAGAAACAATGGCCCGTTTATTTGCTATCGTCGTCGTTTGCCTGGCAGCGAGTGTAGCTTCGCTGCCGACCCGACAAGCCACAACTAAATACTGTAAGGATTTATTACTCAATACTTATTCATCTTTATTTGTGTTAATGACTGTTCGGTTCGATAGAAAAATAAATTACATTAATTTTGCTAGATGATGACGTAAAAAACTCCACCGATTCTCATGAAAGCTTATTTGTAAATATAATGCTTCTTATTGGTTATCATATCCGACTGCGTCTGAACGATATTTCTTTTGCAGAAAAAAATACGGCATATATCCAAAAATAAACAAAAATAATTAAATTAAACCATTGAATTTTGAAAACCCTCGAAATTAATATAAACACATATCTTTACTGAGATACGGAGTACATTTAAATAGGTACCTCTTATTTTCGATTACCTATCATCCCTCAAGATCCGTTAAGGCCGTACAACAGTCCGCCTTACAAAAACTAAAAAAAAACAGACTTAAAGATTGTTCTACCCACAGCATACCCCTTCAACTTCGTGTCCCGGTCGCAGTGGGGCGCCCGGCCGCCAGCCTCCACATGCAGCCGACTAGCCAGCCCGGTACCCTACGTGGTCGTCCACCACACGTACATCCCCCCCGCATGCTCCACCGCGGACGTCTGCAAGCGCTACATGCGGAACATGCAGACTGTGCACCAACTGACCAATGGCTGGCAGGATATTGGATACAAGTGAGTACTTAAAATCTACCTTACTCCATTGATGGGCCTGTTGGTCTAGTGGTTAGTGACCCTGTCTGCTAAGCCGGAGGTCGTGGGTTCGATTCTCACCCAGGACAAATGTTTGTGTGATGACCACGATCTTTTGTTCTGTGTCTGGGTGTGATTTATCTATATTATGCATATATTTAGAAATACATATATTAGTATGTTTATCAGCTGTCTGATTACCATAACACAAGCTCTGCTTAGCTTGGGATCAGATGGCCGTGTGTGGATATTGTCCCAAGATATTTATTAATTTATTGTCATAATGTAAAAGAAAAACAGCGTGCTGCTGGAGAATTTGTTGCGCCGCTTCTTCTCCTGTAGTGAAAGTACAGGAAGCGGTGAAGGGTGGACGATGGGGTCCTGTCTATTGACAAATCGCCTGATAAAGTCGGGATTACCGCCAGCTAAATAAACCTTTTAAAAATATAATTTACAGTTCAGAACTCATATCAAATCGAGTTATGCAATGTTAAAAAAGCATTACTAATTAATGTTTAATTAGTCGTACGTATTAAGGTGTATCGTTTGGCAGTCGTCACTCATAATTATACGATTGGTAAATATATTGACGTAAGCCAAATATACAAGTGTGATGTAACTATCTGAAAATTACCGAGGATTTTTAAAAGCTATGACAGGTTACTATAAAATGTTAACCTATTATAATGGGTCCATTTTTTTACTGCACGGATAGCCGAGTGGTTCAGCTTCTGTGCATATTTATGCACATTTCCCTTATCAGATGTCTTCTCTGTAAACTTCCATATTATCTTCAATCAAGAGTGTAGTACTATGATACTTCAGGTGATATCGTATTACAGTTGTAACTGAAGTGGTCTCAAATAGTTTGATAGTGATGCGTGGTGATGCCATGTTTAGTACCGCATGCGCTCTACGCGTGAGTTAAAACGCCACTCATTTGCTACGCGTACACAAAATACTCGACTTGTGATATAACAATAATTGATAACAAATTACGTAGTTAAGTCTGCGTGGGAATTTTTGTTTATTTTTAAATTTCCGATCTGATGATGATTGCGTGATCAAATCTTTTGGATAACATAAATATTTCTACTATATTACTGTGTAGCCTGGTGTAGCACTTGTCTTGCGAGTTCAGTCTGCCCCACGTTGAACTTACTTCAATATTTAACACATAATTTTCTGTGGCCCTGTTATGTATTTTAAATAATTGTTCTTTTTAAACTTCTTCTTATCGTAATTTTATTCTACATACCAGATTATAATATACATTATAAACCATCTGGTGTCAAAGTTTAAACCGTCCTTATGCCTCTGACGTGGCCTTTCACACTCAGGAAAATTACTTACGAATGCCAACTGTTTCACGATGTTTCGCTTCACCGTTTGCAGCAAGGGATAATTTCAAGCCAAAAAATTAAATAGTTACCTGAATAATAATGTTTTTTCCCCTGTTTCTAGTTTCGCGGTAGGAGGCGACGGCTCCGTGTACGAGGGTCGCGGCTGGGAGGCGGTGGGCGCGCACGCCGTCGGCTACAACACGCAGAGCATCGGCGTCGTCATGATTGGGGACTTTGTTTGTAAGTATACCCTTCACCTAGCCTAAGGCGTCCCACTGCTGGGCAAAGTCTCCCTCTAAACCTTCCATGATTCTCAATTCCGAATCACATTAAACCAGCCCTTGCAGTATGCGTTGTATTCAACCCGCTTACTATTCCCGATCCAGCTTCAGATTATTCAAATATTGATTTTCAGTTAACAACAACTGTACTGTAAACTACAATCGATATCGGAGATAGAAATTGTATTTGCATGTCGGCTAGTTACAAAATCTATACACAAAAGGGTAAAAACTGCTACCTAAGAGTGAAATATCTATATTCATTAAATTCAACAAAACTTATTAAATCCTTTTTCTTCTTCTCCAGCTAATCTCCCACCAGCAAACATGCTGCAGACGCTAAAGGACTTCATAGCAGTTGGAGTGGAGCTCGGCTACATCAGCCCGAACTACCGGCTCATCGGCCATCGCCAGGTGTCGGCCACGGAGTGCCCCGGCAGGGCGCTCTTCAATGAAATCTCGAACTGGCCACACTTTGTACCGAACCTATAAATATCACGACCAAAAACTACCAGCGTCGCTACCACCATATGTTAAAGTGAAGTTACCATTATATTATTGCAGTTGTGGAAGCGAGATGCCGCTATTTTTTTTTTATTTTGATTTTACGACATGTAATGCGCTGTCTCGTTCCCACACTTGCAAGTTTTTCTTTAAGAGTTGGTAGTAGGGACTCAAACTGTAAATATGCTACTGCTGGAGAAAGGACTGAATGATTAATTTAAATAAATGTAAATAGTTTTGTAAATATTTGTTGAACAATTTTGGTTTTTCTTTTATCTTGGTGTCGATTTTTGGATGGCTAATAATATTACGTCACATAGATAAATTCGCTAATCACAATATCTCATTACAATCTAGTGTGATGAAAAAATGTCGCAAATGACGTTAATTGAGATAATGAAAAATGTATGGGAATTTCCTAATAAAAAAAATCCCTAACCCATTTAAACTAGATAGTCTTATTTAATTACCAGAGATTAAGATAGTATTGTATTACCTAATTAGGTATTTTATTTACCTAAATAACAAAAAAAATGCTTTGGAAAAAATCATGGCTGAAATGAGGTTTTGCAAACCGTTATACATTACAACAAATAACCGTTGTATATAGGAGAACGACACAATAGAGTAACAAATGAATAACATAAAAAAATAAATTAATTAAAAAAATTAAAAAACCCGACTGCATAAAAAACACTTTAAATAAAAACTGAAAAGTAAAAAACAAGCTTAGTCTAAAAGTGTAGATAGCAATGCTATTACCACAAAATTAAATAATTTCATAATCAATATACAAAAAATAATAATCTTATGCGAAACATAATTGAGTGTAACAGTCGGGACCCATTAAATAAACTAGACTAAAATCATTCAATATGGGTCCCGACTGTTACACTCAATTATGTTTCGCATAAGATTATTATTTTTTGTGTATTGATTATGAAATTATTTAATTTTGTGGTAATAGCATTGCTATCTACACTTTTAGACTAAGCTTGTTTTTTACTTTTCAGTTTTTATTTAAAGTGTTTTTTATGCAGTCGGGTTTTTTAATTTATTTATTTTTATTTAACACTTTTTAGTTAGTTATAATACGGCTATGTGTTTCTCAAGATTTCACCCGCGACACGAGAGAACTACTTCCAATACCAAGATAATAAAAAAGTAACACACGTCGATCCAGTTATTTTTATTTAACGTTCAGCAAAGCGAGGGCGGGTCGCTAGTCCTTTATTTATAAATAAATTCATTGTAAATAATTTAGTTTAGACGTACTTTTATTATCACTTTTCACTTTTAAGTTCAGAAACCGCTAGTCAACCGCGTCGCATAATATACGAGTATTTAGTTTGGATAATAAAGAAACAATTGCACATAGTATTTTTTTTCTATATGTCAGTGATATACCATTTTGGAATCCTCATGATGAGCTCTTTAATTTGATACCCATATTGTAGCAAATATATTTTTTTTTTTTACTTCTATCTACGGCGCCTCACGGCCGCCATGTTGGTTTTTGTTTGACGTCACATATCTAAGAACACTTGGGTAATTAAGACGAATCCAACGATGCCCTGATTGTCGAAATCCATCAAGCCGTTTCGAAGAAATGAGGTAATAAAGAATATTATGCTCATACATACATACATACAAGATACGCGCGAAAAACATAACCCTTCCTTGGCAGTCGGGTAATAAACAGTACATTTCATCGTGTGAAACAAATGAAACAATTTAATTAAGTAGATGAATTACATACATTGAGATACCGACCCTTCCTTACGGTTCTATCAGTGAATACCTTTTTTATCCGGGCCCCGGGGTGACAACTAAAAACACCCCGGGCCATTTTTTATCGCAAAAAGTCACGGGATCGCTCGCGCATGCCCTCTGTAACTCTGGCTGAGTTAAAACCTCTCTTAATCTTCCTGTAACTACTCGGTAAAAAGGATAACAAGTGCATTGACCTCGCGCCGGTATTCACCGAGAGTTCAATACTTCTTGTTCATAACAGACATCACACAATCTGATGTAACTGATCTCTTGTTACGATCTCCGTTTGACGACCCCTGTCTAATCTGATAAGTGAGCGATTTCAAACGGAATGTATTGATAAGTTGATCTAAGATTAAGGTAAGGAGTATGTGATCAGAGATAATACTGTTGTGCGTTTTCTTCTTTAGTTTTGGATTGTAACGTTGTTTGCGTAGGTATGTATTTTAAAATATGTGTTTTTTATGAGGCTTCAAATAAAATATACTGTTGAAAATTTTGTAAGTTTTTGTAAATTTATGTTTTTAGATAGGTAAAATTACAGCTTTAGATGATTTTTGGCAAATGCTGTATATATGGCCTAAAAATTCATATAGAAATAGATTCCAAGTCCATCGAACAATTTTAGGTTAAGAATGCTAAATTTCCAATTAGAAATCATTGTTTGAAAATGAATTTATTTAAATACCAACTTATCTCTTGTTGTATTTTATATGTTCACATATATATTACACATACCTACTGACACATTATTTACTTACGTACTATTCCTCACTTACAAACTCGTCAATGAATCAAATTTATTGTACAAATATCTACGTAGTATGTAATAAACCGCAAATCAATAAATACTACGATTGCAAGAGTATTACTGTACATAATGCATGAATCATACAGTCTATATTATATACCGAATGATCATATAAACATCAAACATGTTAAGTTGTGTAGGTACTTTTTTACTCGTCTATGTAACTGCGAATTTTAGATAGACATACATAGGTGCTCGTTAGGTTATTTCCCAATTGTAATAATGAACCCGTGTCATTTACCTTAGTAAAATGAGAATACTAACGTCCGGCGCTTATTAAAATAGTGAATGTTCTTTCTTTTTGTAGACGGCAGAGACACAGAAGGACAAAGTAAATTAATAATCTAAATCTCAGACTTCAGACTTTCCAGAATCAGATTTATCATTCCTCGCAGCCCACCAACGTAAGTAATGGTTCTTCTCCCATCCCACCTTTAAACGAGCATCTAACTTGATACTTTTTGGCAAGTCATACGACTTTGACTTGCCAGTTCTATACACTGGCAAGCGATTGGTCAGCGTCAACGCTCAGAGATATACTATAAATGAAGTCTCATCATCTAGGAAAAAAAAAGGAACTCTACACCTTTTAAAAACTAGAACCATTTTTAAATTGGCATTACATAATTGTTTATTTTATTCCATTTCCTACTCTTTGTACTGTCCATTTCCGCGTCCATTTTTTACCGTTTCTCTTAGCAGTATTATTTAAACATTACCATTTGGACAGTCTGCAGGGGAAGAACATGCCAGTTGCACTCACAAATCGGACATGACATTCACATTACATGTGAATAGGTACCACATGTTGTATGTGGTTTTATTGAATTCGTCATGTTATTGTGTTTTTTTACCTATAATAAAGACGTTTAATCATATAGGATGTTTTATACCTTCATCTATGTATTTTCTGCGGGGAACCTTTGGAAAATGCTAAAATTATTAGTGTCATCACGGGAGCATAACCCTTGACGGAAGAAAATCTGCCTTCTGCCAGTCTAGTCTTTCGTCCAAACTGTGTTAGCTTCAGGTTTTAGTCTGATCTTGCCTCACAGTCCTCGTAAAAGCGACCCGGTGATAATTACCACATTTGAGGATCTGTGCAGAACCAATGACTATGCTGCACAAAGCACAAAAGGCCTATTATTAATGCCTAAAGTGTGGCTTTTGTAGTTGTGGAAGAGCTACAGCTCTCCGTCTCGTGCGTTGTCAAGATTCACAACTCTATGAGATAATGAAGGCCTCATTGTGATGCTTAAATATGAGCAATTTTTATCATCGCTTATGAACTTTAAGGTTAGATTTCAGTAAAGAATTCGCATAAACCGAGGCCCGTATTAGGCTTAGTATTTAAATAAAGTAATAATATTGTTCCTGAAAGACACTTCTAAACAACGGTTTATTTTTAACGATTTTAAGACGTCATGCAACACTTTTTTGGTTATATAACTTTATCTACCTCCACGGGGATTTTAGCTATGATTTATGAATTATAACATTCTCAAATACAGTATTATGACAACGGACATTATGTTGGTTTAGCGAAAGAGTGTGAATTTTAACACATGTGCCAATAATTAGGTACACGCTCATCCTACTCTATGAAGGGACTTTTTGCCTTTTTTTGTAGGTTTGACGTAAATATATATGGCCAAAAAGTTAGTAGGTAGGTATTAAAATGTATTAAGAATTAATTTTATTTCCTACAGAAAAACTACATCATAATTAGTTAAAATGTAGTTTTGACATTAACTACAACTACGTCATAATTGCAAAAAAAATATAACGCTTATACATTTTTTCCTATATTAATATTAATGAATATAATGTATCTGTGAGAATCATTTAAAAAGTAGTTCACAGCTAAGTAACCAATATTTTTAACCAAATAAGCCGAAAGCCCTTTAACGTTTACCTTAACCATCCTGAATCAGCTTTCTTCGAACTTCGTGACGCCATTGAGTAACAATGCATAAAAAAAACAATCAAAGCCCTTAATTCCGAAAACAATGAAGTGTTTTCAATAAAGCTAACATGTGTTTGTGTATTATTGTTATTCCTTATCGGTGAACCCACTGGGAAAGAACCGCGATCTCGTCCGCTATCTTATAAATAATGCACGTTCGTAAACCGCTCACTGCTCTTTTATCTCTGAGACTTAACTCATCCAATACTAATTAAAAGTTTTTAAAATTAATAAACTAGACTTGATTTGTCAATATGGTATACAAGATGGCGTCTTTAAAAGTGATAGTGTCAGTTCTTTTTTTGAATTTGTCTGTTCTTGCGTTACCTCAAAGTGTGTTCCAAAGTGAGTTCTATTTTCAAATTATTCATTCTTTTGCATTTCTTTTGTTTTTGATTGAAAGGAAACAATTATAATTACTTTTTTTTAATCAAATTGTATTACATCATTTTTTGATAACAAATCAATTGTGATTTGAGTCTTGACCTTTCCACGTCGCTTAATCTAATCATACTGTGATAGTCTTTTGTTATTGTTTTATTTAACTAGTCATGTGTTGAATGATTGAATAATGTCAAAGACAGAATACATTCACAAAATTTAGGGTTATTTGTATTTTTTATGAATGTATTTTAACATCTAGTTTTCACATAACATGCCACGTAACAGGGCATAGTCTTCTCACAAAGATGTTTTAAATTGAGCCTATTAACTAAAATCTTTAAGATGATTATTTTCTATTGTGGGAGCGAGACAGTACTATACTTACAGACATGTATCATAATAATATAAGATCTTTAAATGATTTAAGCCGTAATCACGCTACTGTCTCGTGGCTAGTCGTGACACGCCATAACGTAACATTGTCGACACGACACGACCTACAGATACGTCTCTAACCATACTAAATGTATGAAACCGTTTAGCCTATGGCGCGACACTGTATTATGTCCGACTCTACATTCCTGCTCATTTTTTCAGACCCATCATACAAATTGTACACGAGAGCAGATTGGAACGCTCAGCCAGCAACAGATGTCCATCTCCTCAAAGCACCGGTACCGTACGTGGTGATACACCACACGTACATCCCGGGCGCCTGCCACTCGTTCGCAGTATGCTCCGCCAATATGCGCAGCATGCAAACCTACCATAAAGAAATCGACTTCGGAGACATTGGGTATAAGTAAGTGTCATTGGTCTATTGTTATATTGTGCTTAGGGGAAGAGTGAGGTTAGTAAGGGGTAATAAATTAATAGTAAGGGGAAGCTTGACAATTAACTACGGAGTTACTCTCTTCCACAATTGTAACTGCTTCTTGATCACCAAATCTGCCTCGAAAAAAAAACGTTTTTTTTCTTTTATTAAGCCTTATTTCCAGATATTCTGTCTTGACTCACTAACCCGCAGTAAGCTAGAGCGCTGATCAACGCTCAAATCTTCCCCATGTGGGAAGAAGCTAATAGTGTGACGTACGTCATATGTTTTTCAGCCTTGGTATTTAGTTCTGCTCTTCCCTAGTCCAAAACTTGGGATTCCAGCTGCCAATTTTCAGCCGCTTTATTTATATTATCAGTTAGTAGTTAGTTAGTAGTTAAATACAAAATCTGAGTATTTTTGAATTAAGCACGGCAATTTATTGTTTTTAATAGTTCTGGTAAGATATTTTTCATCAGAAAAGTGTCAAACAGATTGAAAGAATCCTCCTTTGTATCTTGAAAACGTACATACCTACGTCGTCCAGTTTACATAGCATTACTGCCTCTTAGGTACCTCCCCGAAGATGCACAACAATCCACAAAAACATACACAAAAATATGTTAGGTAGTAATGGGTAACAAAACGGTAATAATGTTTTGTGTAGGAGACTTTTTTGGGCGTAGACTGGCGTAAAGTATTTAATAGTTGGGAAGTCACGAATCTAGACTCAATTGAACAATATATTGAATTTATTATAAGCGTACAATGAGTAGGTAGCTCTAACTTCTAATTATTTCATAGTGTTCCTCAAAGTGTCATAGTAGGTATAAAATATTTTTTAGGAGATTTTTTATTACATTATATTATTGAACATACCTCGTACTGGTTAACCCATAATAGTTAATTCTGTATTGCACAAGGAACAAGGAAACCATCCTTTCCGCTTACTAAAGGAAAAATGGTTGCAAATTCCGTATTTGTAATTTACCTGTATTCACATGATGAAGACATTTTCCTGTCGACTTTAAACAGATGAAATGTTTACATGATTGCACAAGTTTGACTTCTAAAAAAACCTTTCGTCTCTACGTAAAATAAACCTTCTCTTTCCTTTTTAAGAAAAAAATATACTTGTGCTAATAGGAGGAGGTACAAAAATAAAATAAAATTGAAAAATAGAGTTTAAACAATAAAAAAACAATATGCTAAATACTGTAGTATGTGTATACCTTTACGTCATTTGGTATAGGTATAGAAAATGATGTAGAAAATACACAACAAGACCTTTTCTTTTATATTTTATAAACTCTGTCGAGCTCGTTAGGATTTTCTTAATGTCAGATTAAGAGGCTTTTGAGTTTCAATCCGTAAGTGCATTTCTATTAATGTAAATCGGAAGCCCGAATCTGCTCCTGAATTTTGCGAGGCTACTATTAAAAGAGGCACAAAAGTAGCCAAAAAGCTACCAATTCCGGCGGTAAATAATAGGCAAAAACATATGGACACAGCCTTTTCAGTGCGTCTACACACTAAGGCTTCCGGTCCATTGCCGCATCGACTCAAAGCGCCTAAAAAGCTGACGGTCACTTTTTGCAACAACTTGGCCAAATGAGCTGAAGGACTTCCGTGTAACACCTTAAATCTTAGTTTCAATCGCAATCGGTAATTAAGTACGCGTTATACATAAATACTCATACGCAAGGCTACAAGAGCTCTGATTGGTCACTGTAGCGTGACGTCATCGCGGGACAGCCACGCCCCCGAGTCCTGCACGTAGCTCTGATAAGTTTTGATACAATACCTACCAAGTTATGACTACGCACTATGAATTATAAGTATATATCGACGGGTCCTACGTAGACTAGTACAAGTGCAAAAATGCAACTTTTCAAGAGAGCGGTTTAAAGGTTCAAAAGCTTGTAACTTTGTCGTAAATCAATAAAAACACTTGAAATTTTAGTATGTTATATTTTGATATTTAAGAAATAAGACTGCATTATTGGTTTTTCTTCTTTTTTTATACTTTGGAAAATAGGTTAACTTGCATTCATGTAGCCTGTTTTTTTTACTACGGTAGAACCTGTAAACTGATACAAGTGGCCACTTATACCAGTATTTAGTGTACTTGCTTATACTTATAGTAAAGGAAATCTGAAGGATTTTACTCTTTAAACATAGTATTTCCGTGTTATTGACCAATATGAGGTTATAATATTAAAAATAATACCTACTTTTATCGACTTTTTAACACTTACAACAGTTTACTCAGTACTGGAAAGCTACTTGCAACAGTTTGCTGTATTATTATTAACTGTGAATATTTAAATTAGTGTGGCAAGAAGTTAAATAAAAACATTTAAAATACAAAATAACACTTTATTATTAGATAGTAGCATTCTTAATAATGAAAACTAAAATCATTGGCCTTGCAATCTTAAAAATAATAAAACAAAAAATGTAATCTTCTTATTTTAAGTAAAAAAAAGGTTTGATTTTTAAAGAGGTTTTCTTACGATAATACCTAATTGTTTTTTTAAGACTAGCTTGTCTTAAATTTCATTTTTCTTATAAATAGCATTTCCACTATCTTTTTTCGGTTACGTTACGTCAGTTACGTACATTACGTCTGTTCAGTTACGTCCACTAGTTTTTGTACGTTGATGTTTCTAATTTATTTCTCCCTTTGCAGATCCGCTAGAAAAGGTATTTTAAAGAAATTAGTATAACCTTTGTGCAACTCTTTTCGAACTATGTGCTTCTATTAAGTGTATAGTTGTGTACATAACTTGTTAAATGTATAAAAAAGTAACACAACCCCTAAAAACAGGGCAATGAGACCTTAGAGTCTAAATCAGATGATGGAAAATTCATTACATTTTTACAACTTGTATTAAATGGTGATTTGTGTCACCATTCATACGAATGCCTCATCACATTACCACACTCGTCATACTTGTTTAAATATGCATTTTAGGGACCCCCCACACTAGTCGTCGACGCGGCGTCAGTTCAACGTTTTTTGTTAACAACGGCGACGCGTTGCCAGCGCCGCGCACGCTCGGCGTTCACAAAAAACGTTGAACTGACGCCGCGTCGACGTCGCGTCGCCGCAGCGTCGACGTCGCGTCGACGCCGCGCGGACGCTGGCACGACGACGACGCTCGAAAGACGCTAGTGTGGGGGGTCCCTTATACATTTGAAAATATCCTACTAATATAGTTAACGCGAAAGTTGCATAAGTATCGATTGGATGTTTGTTACTCTTTGACGCTCAAACGACTTAACCAATTTTGAAGAAATTTCGTATGGAGTTAGAAATTTCGTATAGACTTTTTAACCGACTGCGTCAGAGGAGGGCAATGTTTTCCAGTTATAACCGACACTCGTGCGGTTGAAGTTGCTGGCGACCACTAAGTCCTTTATAAGTTTAATTTGAATGTCTTTTGTGTCATTATACTTAAGTTTTGATTGAACTTAATTGTTTTTTCAATACTACAACTTTACCAAAATAAACTGAGGTTGCGAATATTGTTATATTGTTAACCTCTGGAATATTTCTACACCTTTAAAAATGATGTACTTGGGTACATAAAAAAAAATTGTCTCGTCAGTTCCCAAGTAGCAAAATTTGGTAACTTCTTACGTTAATTGCTGCAAGTAATGTATTAAAAGTAGTATCGCTATTTATTTTATTAGTAAATAAATATTATTATTAAAATAATGTAGGTTACGTCAGATAACAATACCAAGAAAATAAAACAAAGTCACATGTGACTTTATATACTACTACTTTGTATTCCTACTGATAGAAGTGTAAAATTTATTGAAAGAATAAAATAATAATAAAAAAAAACTAAAAAACCCGACTGTAAAAAAACAACCACTAACTAAAAAGGGAAAAACAAACTCTATAATTTAGTGTGAAGAGTATACAGTACACCGTGCGTCTACATTATATAATTTATATGTAAAAAAATAATGCAGGCGGCACAAACAAATCTACAAGCAGTACAATCTGTATCTTGCATTAGGTGAACATTAATTAAACCCTTTTGTAGAAATATTAGTACTGTCAACTTAGTAATTTGTTTGTCAATTTTTAACGCATAAATTTATTAATAATTGACCTCGTGAGCCCTTAATTGTTGTGAATTCTCACCACTACTTACTCAAAGCAAACAAAACTAGTTAAATATGTAAAAAAGTAGCACAACCCCTAAAAACAAGCCACGAAATAGTTTTGATACAGAAGAATACGTTAGCAGTTAACGCAGTTATACCAGTGTTAACGTGCTCCCGACTCCGTCGCAGCGCGCATACTGGAGTAAATGGCACTTGCGCGTACGTCACGCGGCACACGCGACTACCTACACTGGTGCAAGTGACTTACATCAGTGTAGATAGTCGTGTGGCCGAAAATCATGTCACTTATATTAGTTTACAAGTTTGTATCTCTGAAATTACTGAATAAAATAATATAAATTTTACAGGGTATAAAGTTAAGGTAATTTTAAGGCTTTTGGTGCAAAAAAACGTATTTTGGTGTTTTGCGGGTTACACCAGTATACGTAGGACCCGTCGATATAATGTATTAAATGATAGCTTTGTCGAAGTATGTATGCTCAAAGTGTGGCCACTGCACGTGAGTTTTGACTACACGGATAGCCGAGTAGTATAAAACTACGCTAATTATCACAGAGCGCGACGTGTCACGGGTTCTATTTCTTTTGTTTTTTTCGGGGTGAAACCCTAATGACTTCAACCCACGCCGAGGGCACGGTATGGGGATATGTCGGACTCCCACCGACTAAACACACCCCGGGCTCCTTTTACTACCTAAACCAGAGTCACGGGATCGCTCGCGCATGTTCTGCGTGACTCTAGATGACGGGTTATATTAAAGAGAACAAGCAAGTACGCAAAACAGATGCACTCTCTGTTCGGTAGACCTACATTTTTCTGTGCCTTCCAAAATACGAAAGCTCTGATATTGATTAAAATGTTGTCACAGGTTGATGACGTACCCATTATAATTATCAGCGATCGAAGAATGTTCTGTAATTACCCGAGAATGAGATTTAGGATTAGCCTAAAAATATTTAGACTATTCATCATCGATATTTCAAATTACATTATCACCTCAGCCTGGTTTTAATTTGCAAATCCGATGATAGTTAAAAAACTAAATCTAATCAGCCAGATTAGGTCGCGATATTGTGATCATTCAGTCTTTGTGCAGAAATGATATCATCTTGATTGGTACAATTATCAATATCTGAAATGAGGTAACCTTCTTTTCAATTTACGTCTTTTTATCGATGGTGATTGTATCTGTCCAGTATTTTCATTTACGACAAATTTATGAGGTATTTACCTTTAATGACAAATTAAAATTGGGTAGAAACAAGTAGATACAAGATACTAATAATGTACAAAGGCTTTCGGCCAAACAGAAGTTACGAGAACCATTACCAAGCTTGGCGACTTGTGAGCGATTTCATTGGACTTTTGAAAATTTCCTTAAAAACATATCCTGTCAAAAACGCAATTTCCAGCAAAAGTAAAAAAAAAAACGATCACGAAAACTTAAAAGAGCAGTTAATTTAACCTTAACTTACTCTAGAACTACAAACAGGCGGGGAACCACCTCAGACTGTCATTTGTCGGGCAAGTTAAAATAAATGAGTTGTCGAAAAACGGTTGTCAAATCCGGTTGGAAGGTGAAACTAATGGTCACTGACATTAGCCGAAATTAAATTCTCGTGTCGTTTTAGTTCTATTTATAAACCTTTTTGATTGTAATTTTATTTATAAAATTATTTACGAAGCATTATAAATTATTTTTTCTTTATTCGGGTATTTGGGGCCATTTTTTGTTATGTTTATGACTTTGTTTTGATTTATTGATACAATTAAGCTAAACCTAATGTTGATTGTTGATTTATTAACTGCTAACTTGAATCAGGGGCCTTCCACCACGTCTTAAGTCATAAGCTTGTACCTTATGTGCAATGCTGAATGATTCAATGTGCTACGACTGTTGAAAGGAAGATCACGTTCTAGGCACAATTTTAACAGATTTACTCGTACTCGTACTCATATGTGATGGGGGTAGGCTCTAAGGTTCCCGTTTAATTCTAGTCCCATGTTTCTGGCAGTTTGATGATAAACATCAGAACTACCAATGATTAAATAAACGAATCAGTAATATCTCAGCTCGTATCAAGAGCTATCGACGTTCAAGGAGGTTTAATAACTAACAAGCTCTTCATATTGTTTGTTATATGGTGTCTTTTTTTACCTGTTTTGTGTATATATTTAAATATTAAATAAATAAATAAAACTCTTTGTTGTTGCAGTTTCTGTGTGGGCAGTGAGGGAGGTGCGTACGAGGGTCGCGGCTGGGACACCATGGGCATCCACGCAGGGAAGGCCAACAACCACAGCATCGGGATCTGTCTTATTGGCGACTGGCGAGGTAAGATTACTCTTCAAATCCATAGAAATTCTATTTTGCTTAGATATTCCTTTTCCAGCACAATCTAAAGCATATCGATCTGCTTCTAAAGCAATTAGTTCATTTTATTGTATGGTACACTCAACACTGTCCAGACAATAATGAAGATGTTTTACATCCCCATCAAGGCAATTGATTAAATATCGTGAATTAACACATTATTATTACATACATAGTATAATTTTATAGTTACTTTTTGCAAATTATTAGTACACTTAATGAAATGTTGTAATTACTCGATCGATACTTATCTAACTCGAAAACTTAACCTAAAATAAAAATTTGATTAACAGAGGAACTGCCACCAGTACTTCAACTGGAAACAACAAAAGCTCTGATTGCGGATGGAGTACGACTGGGCAAGATTAGCCCGGACTACAAGCTCATAGGCCACAACCAGGTCATGGCCACAGCCTGCCCCGGGAACGCGCTCGCCGAGGAGATATCCTCCTGGGAACACTACTCCGGTGGAAGACCCATCTTTAATCATAAAACTGATGTTGTTACTACAACGGAAGAGAGTGAGAGAACTACGACTGAATAAATAAATATAATACACGAGTTACTTTATAGAGCTATAAGAATCTTTTGGACAAATGCTGTCATCTATACTTATATTATAAACGTGAAAGTTTGTACGTATGGATGTATGGATGTTTGTTACTCTTTCACGCTCAAACGGCTAAATCAATTTTGATGAAATTTGGTATGAAGTTAACTGGCGCCGTGGAATAACACATAGGCTACTTTTTAACCGACTGCGTCAGAGAGGGGTTATGCTTTTGCCACTAAATCTGATATTTGCGCGAGCGAAGTCGCGGGCAACAGCTAGTATACATATAAAGCTGTCATTTTTTGAAAGACTGTTGAGTTGATTCTAGTTGTGAATATGCACACCAGCGCTCTCATGTTAATGTTACTCGCGTGCCGAAAGATCCTTATAGCTCTATATGCATCAATGACTGATAAACGTTTCTTAATTATTTATTGTATTAATATGTTTTTTATTGTATATTTAAATGATTTTGATTTTACAGCCTTGTAATGAGATTTCGTTTAATAAAGTTTGTAATTTATTAATAAAATATTTTGTACTGATTTTTATAAATAAATGACTTCTTACTTTTTAATTTTGTTGTTTTCTTTACACTACATCTACCTATAATGCTATTCTGAACAAAAAAGTAGAGACCTACAATCTATACAGAAGTTGTAGCAGAGACCGTGGGAGCCTAATTAGTTGCTAGAATATAATACAAGACGAATCCCCTTTATTTCCTGTAAAAGATACGTCACTTAGTCAATTCAAATAAACCGAACCGGATACTAAAATAAAATACCCTAACATTATGTCATATAAAAGGAAATAAAACGTTATGAATAAGTTGTTTAATTAATTCGCATGTAGGTACATTACTAAGTCATAAGACTTGAGGCAAACCGCACGATGATGAATGTGTAATTTTGCGTAAAATACCTTTACAGCAATTAAAACAGATAATGAATTTTATGACTGGCTGGTTATTATTATAAACAAAAGCTATAGGACTACTTTATTCCAAAATTTAAAGTTGCTTTTTACACTTAAGTGAAATGACGAAGTATTAAATCTGTTTATAGAGAGTTCATAGAGTTGTTTCTAGTGTCTGATCTATACGCGCAACTAAAGACAGTAACGTTTTAAAAGTGTATAAGCCCTTTCGGAAAAAAAACCTTTTGATTTTGAGTATAATATTTACATTTAGTGGATAAACCTTTACTTTAGTGGTTTTAGTCAATAGAATACGCTTTTGATTTTGATTCTTTAATTTTGATTTTGAGGAGGAAATCTCCCTTTGAGTGCCAGGGTCGCGGTAACTCTTACGAACATCTCGCAGCTCATGGTTGAAACCTTCAATTGGGTCCGGAACTATATAGTCGGGTGATCCTGATAGACACACGTGAGTTACCCCATGGTTTCTAGACGGCTGATCAATCAAAGCGAATGTGAGTTTTACTCGCGGTAACTCTTACGAACATTCCGCAGCCCCGGCAGGAAATAAAATACCTACGCTCAAATGTACGTCCTATCATTTCCATGGATGACAGTTTTAGTCACGTTATTTGTCGAAACAAAATATCATTTTTATACATTGAGCATTTTCTATTGACGTTTGACTTGGCTATAGGGTCTGCTTCCTCTTCTGTAGTGGAAACGTCATTTTTTGGACAATATTCGCTATTCTCTTTACAAATGTGACAAATAATCAAAATGACGGTTTAACAACCGGTTAAACTCCGAGCGCTGACCATTAACGGTAATAGCTAGGGAAAGAACCGGACATTCGTACAGTCACGAGCAAAAACATGTATATCGCAATCGAAATTTAGCTCAGATTTATTATGCGAAATTTCGGAATACTTCTGATATTGTACCCCAAACATGAAATGAAAGAAAATTTCACGATTTCGTAAATCATATGACTAGGACTTAAACGTCAATTGTTTGGTCGTGTACCTATACGTGTATTTGCTCGTGACTGTACGTGATTCGTAGCTTCGTCGGCACTGTAACAATCGTATGACTGACCGCACGCGTGAAAAGAATGTATGAAAAACATGCAATTTTTTGTTTTCTTCTCGTAAGGCTGATTTATAATCTGGCGTCAGACTTTAAACCGCCTGTAGCGCCTTTAACGTGGGTTAACACACCATTGAACAATTCTCTGGTGGGCTAGTTCACGATGTTTTGAATCAATTTTTTTTTGCAAGGGATATTTATTTAGTAGGCACATGAATTCCAAACGAGTGGGCGTGCTGAGATTTGATCCTAAGACCTTTGAATTGGTAGTTCGACGGTCATACCACTAAACTTTTGGGGATACTAATTAACAGCAAATTATCGAGCAGAGAGAGAAACCATAGCACGTAGTAGTAGTAGTAGTAGCACGTATCACAAAATAAATATTCACATAGCTTTTTCCTTTGTTAACCAAAATATTCAAATATAACATTTTACGACCAATTTCTTTAATCACTATGTTCTTACTTATAAACATCATCTGATGACAAATCTTTGAAATATTTTACAATATCATCATCATTACTATAAAGACTAAAATGTTTCCGGCCAGCCGTAATTATTCGTATTGTTATATACATATAGTATTGTTGATACACTGAACAGAATGGTTATGTAACTAAAAATGGTGTATTAAGGAAAACGTCCATTGTTTTGTAACTATTTTTACCACTAATTTGAATGAAAATGCAATTAGATAGTCGCATATCGTAGATGCAACAATTGTATTCTTGCAACAGTGAGTATTTTTGTCTCTTACTTTATCTATTCTAAATAAAAGAGCTAATAAAATTAATATATTTTTGGTGCTAATCTAAAACATCCACTCCCACCTTGAGTGAATGTGTTAGGTCAGGTTTGCAAAACAAAATTAACTATTTAATCTTACTTCTTGTTAAAATAATAACAATATATCTGCTCATTACTTTGGCGATAGCCTGGTGGAACACTCAAAGCTTGCAATCAGGGTTAGAATAACTAACCACCACCTTTTAAAGCAATATTATTGCAGTTGTGGACAAGTGACGCCGCGCGCCGCTTCAATAGCTGCAAACGTTTGATTTTAAAGAATGGTGATTGGCCTTCTAGAAGTTAACTATTAATAACTATTCAGCTAAACATTTTAGAGAACTTTCGTAATACTAATAAAAACATTTTTGCGTTATCATGCTAAATATCGTTTTACCTAATACAGGGTGTAAGAGGAAGTAAATACGAATGAACGTTTCCTTGGTTACTCAGATTTATCTGTAATTCTGTTGTCGTAGATATGGCCTAATAAAATTAACATGGTATATAAACAGCAAAATAGGCAAGTTTGAACCGCAATAAAAAGATGTGTAACAACGTGCAAAAAATGTACACATATTTTAGAATATCAAAGTACATAGTGCAAAATAAACGTAGGTGTACAAAAATTAAGAATTAGAAGTCTTCACTGTAGGTTCTTTTGACCAACTTGGTTTACCAATTCTATAAAATGATGACATTTCTACTGTTGTTAGCGAAAAATACCCCATTGTATGGAAATGACATTTCGCATCGATAAGTCACGTGACTTCTGTCATTTTCATGCATAGAGCGTTTTCTATTATCGCTAACGATTGTCAAAATATTGCTTGTCCGTATTTCCGCAGTCACCCTGTATCTTTAATATCAGATGATTTGGCGCTATATCTCCCGAACCAGTTGTTCCAACGATTTGTTTTGATGACGCGCTGACCTTTACTCTCTGTTTTAATCGATCGAGTACAACTGTAATGTACCTTGTCTTAGTCATACATTGTTTGTTTTTAATAACTCATATGTCATATCTTAATTAATTGTTATCAATGGGTGATTGAAAGAAAAAGTACCGCCAAAGCGTCACGAAATGGGAGTTTATTTTCTTGTATTAAAAAAATGATGTAAATATTTTTGGTCATCTTTCTGGTTATTGGTTTATTTAGGTACTGTAGAGACTAACGCATTGGAAAAATGTCGCCCTTTTTAGTTCCGCAGACAAGACAATAGAAAGGCGAGATTTTTATTCATTACACTGAACTTTTGACATTACGGCGCAAACTTACTTAATAGGACATGTCCAAAATCAAGCAAAGCCGAGACCGTTAGCATTTTCTTATAGTACTTGACAATCTTCTTGTATATTTTGCTAGCACAATCTAAAATACATCGGCCCTAGTCTTTTCTTTGCCGCGTAAAAGCCGTGGATTTGATTGCATCTGCACAACCCAGAGGGGTAAAATTAATAAATATTCCTCAAAATTCGCACAACGCCATCTTGTCTAAAATTAGGTATACGAAAGTAACTTGTATTATGAGTACTAGACAACTGATAACCATACCCAGAAAATTAACCCAGACACAGAACAAATTATTGTATTCATCGCACAAAAATTTGTCCTGGGTGGGAATCGAACCCACTCCTCCGGTTTAGTCTTTTTTTTGATATTTGTTAGTACCCTTGGCTATTAATACCGTTCAGAAAGAAGGTACGGGTTAGCTATTAACTCGTTAACTCTACCTGCGCTACGCCCATCATAGGATTTGGAGCCACTGGAACTGATATAATTTAGCATGAGCACGTCCTTTTCTGGAAATTATTATTGAATTAGATATTTATGTTTAACCTATATTAACTATAGGTTAAACATAAATATCTAAGTCTAAAAACGATAACTTACTGCTTCTAATAAAATAATGTATAGTTAAAGGATTCTGAAATAGCTACTGCAAAAAAAGGATACCTACAAGTTCTTAACCAATAAATTAGTATTTAACATTTAATACGGTGTCAAATTCCTAATTAACTTTCAACAAAAACTCTCTTAATCAAGACTGATCCGTAGGTTTACCAAAAAAGTGTAAACTTATCAGCCGTTTGACCGCCGTTCCGTATCTCTATCTGGCTGCCTGGGGAATTACCTTCGCATGTAAATCGCTATATAAACAACTGTATAACTCGCCTTATAAATTTGTATAGCGCTCAGCATAGCCTTACGGACGCATATGTGACACCGTTAAAAAAAAATACCTGACTAAGGATAATTTTCATAATTTGTGGTGCAGTGCGTGGTCTTTTATATACCAGGAAAGTGCTGGTAAGTTATTCAAAGATTTTTATTATTAAAGGAAATAGGAAGTATATGAATGTTAGGTATTTTTACAGGGGAAGGTAACGTAAATTACGTATTTATGTAATTTATAAAAAGATAATTAAAAATAATGTTTATCAAGAGGAAAAGTTTGCGGCCAAAAAATCAAATGGTCATAACAGATTTTTGGAATTGTTATTTACCAATAAAATAAGACGTTATTTTTGAGTATCGTAATCTATACCTACATGAACCCGAAAAATACTAACCAACGTAGAAGATACCGGTCGATTAGTAAAATATATTGTTAAAAAAAAGTAAACTAAAAACTTTACTGTAGGTAAAATAATCCTTCCAAAATTAACAAATATTTTTAAAAATCTCAGCTTAATTATTTTAATTACCAATCGTTTTAATATCTCCAAATAGCAATTTCATCTGATTAAGGGGCACCATAGTGGAAGCCTTATTCTAGAAGGCCTACCTACCACTTCCTCAACTAAGACTTGCAGTTGTGAAACAAAGACGCCACTCTACACCGCATAGTGTCTTTCTCTTTTCCACACCAGCCTTACTTACAGAGGTTATGCATCCTTTGATTAATAGTCCCATACACACATGGTATGTTAATAATAATATAATTGTCATACCTACGTCATATTGACGTATAAGAGACACGAAACAACATACATGTTGTAAATTACTGTTTTAATTACTAACCTCGCCGCGTGTGGTTTATTACAATCTTAAGAATAGCTAAAGGTATCGTTATGGAGTTAAATGTGAATAGGTAAATTGACATAGCATGTATTGCTGCTTTTGTTATCAAGTCGCTTGTATATAAGAAAGATTTCTTTAAGAGTATATTAAGTATTTGTAAGGTCTTCAACTGCTAAACGTGGGTTAATACTCGCATTGATTACTCCTGTCATGTAAACACGGTTGTTTCGTTAGCAATCTTGAGCTAACAGCATTCCGTGACGTTATTTGCTATTAAAAATAGGTATGAGATACAATTTGAAAAAGTAAGTTAAGTTACATTTATTTTCTGGCCGGCCCAGAAAACGGTGACGGGATGAATTAAACGTACACCGCGAGGACTGGTTCGAAGCGGCGCAAGATAGAGAATCGTGGAAGGACTTGGGGGAGGCCTTTGCCTAGCAATGGGACTACTATATAATAGCTTAGGCTAGGAAAGAAAAATGTCAATACATGGTTACTACAGAATTCCATACCAAACCGGTTTTCTTTAAAATTTGTTTGGAAGTTTGAATGTGAAGAGGTTACAAACATATTATTATATCTATATTGAGTAGATACGCATTATCATCCCACCCGTAGGATGTACGCCGCTGAACTAAGGCCTCCCACAAAGTATACAACATGTTGAAAACATTATCCTCTATTATATGTTCGTTCAATTAACATGTGTACAAACAATAAATAATTATCACGGTAAAATGGCCGTAAGCATGCTAATCAATTATAATAAAATAATTAAAATCTAATTCATTTTTCTTACTTAATTGGGAAAATTACTCTTTACATGTTCTGGTACAAATCTATTTATTTTCTCCTGACGCGACGTTTCGGCCGAATAGCACCGACCGCCGAAACGTCGGAAGAAAAGAAGTATCGTAAATCTTTATAATTACATTGCGAGTAAGACCCGTTCGTTGTCTAAAGTATTAATGAATTATGATTTGTAGAGCATAGATAAAGCATATTTCCACCTCATTTAGGTAACTACTATCTCTTTATCAAAATATGCCTTGGAAATTTTTGTGTTCAATTATCGATAAGTACATAAACAAAACAATAACACATCATTACAACTATACATATGGAAGTGCAGATTACTAATTTATCTATGACGCTAAGATAATACAAATTGTGAACAAAAACACGAATAGCGCAATGTTTCCTGTCACATTCGTCTTTTTGCAGGTACATTAGCGGTAATCGGAGTGCGAGTGCAAAAGCGAGAATGTTGGTGGAGCTGTTTATTTTGTTTTGTGCGTGGATCAGCGCGGTTGTGACCATGCCAGGCGCTCTCAAAGCAGGTAAGGTTTTAACTTTATTTATTTTTCCTTCTTGCTTGACAGAGTTTATTTATGTTTTAGGGCTAAGACTGTTTTGTTAGTTTTATTAGGTTTACTTTATTGTGTTTTTAAAAGAGTTTATTGATAATTTATAATGATTGTGCGTAAAAATTGTAGACCTTTTGACATTGAATTTTGTTTTATCATACTTTGTTATTTATGTCTTGGTACTCGTTTTATTTTCATAAATAATTATTTTGTTTGCTTTTAATTAACCTTTGGATTACAGTTATATTTTTCGTTATGTCTAATTACTACTTGATTTAAATTCTAATTGATACTCTTAGTACTTAAACATATTTAGTGTACTATACCAAGCTATATATCATTAATACATAGTAAAAAAACAAAGTCTTTCCTTGCTGTTTGTACAGTATAAAACAAAGATTTGTAACCTGTCTGTCTCTTTCAATGCGTACCTAGATCTCGAAAACTATGCAACGAATATTGATGCGGTTTTTTAATAGATAGAGTGATTTAATAAAACGTTTTATATGTATAATATAGTAACACCTGAGTTGCTATGCTAGTATATAAATACATAACCACATTACAAATACGTCTATAACGAATTTTAAAAGCAATATTGCCTAATCATTCAAAATTAAATAAGATAACATTATCAACACAAACAAAATATTTGTTTGATAATATTAAGTACGTATTATATGTATCATCGGTTTGATTTTTCCATAGTTTTTCTATTATTCATCCATTTCAGACCAGTCTTTTAATAAGGGAATTACACACATTCATTTATTACCTATTCACAGTATAAAACAAAGTCATTCCCCGTCTGTCCATATGAAGGAGATCTTTAAAACTAAGCAAAATATCTTAAAGCGGGTTTTCTAACAGATAAACTGATTTAGGACAAAATTTTCTTGTGTATTATTTCAGCATTTCAAAACATAATTTCATTTTCAGATGAATCTACTGACAATGAAATCCAATCCTACAAGTTTCCATTCGTGAGTCGGGCACAATGGCACGCTCGGAAGCCGAACAAGGTGGAACTCCTCCCGAACCCAGTGCCGTACGTGGTGATACACCACTCGTACATCCCACCAGCGTGCCACGATAGGAAGGAGTGCTGTAGCGCCATGAAACACATGCAGAACTTCCATATGGATGACCGCGAGTGGTGGGATATTGGTTACCAGTAAGTTTACACTTAAATACTTTTTTTTCCCTTTTTTAAGAGCCTTCTCCCGTACGAATGTCGGTTATAGTTGCAAAAACATTAGGTAATACCTTTTGACACAGTCGTTTAAAATGGCCTCTAGGTTAATCTAAAATATCGGCTGACTTCATTTAATAATAGTTCTCCCGTTTGACCATGAAAAATTAACAAACTCACACATTCACATACTTAAACCTTTTTAATATTTCTGTGGATGGTTATTTATTACCCTTTTACGCTCAAACGCTTGATCAATTTTGATGACTCTTGTATAGAGTTAGCTGACACCTTGGATTAAATGTTTTTAAACTTTCCCTGCTTGTAGCAAACGGTTCTTATTCGCGATGTAATTCGATATTTCTTTTCTCCCGACGTTTCGGCCGAGTTGCACCGACCGTGGTCACGGATGGACCAGTCCACCAGTAACACATAGGATAGGATAACTTTTGATCCTCGAAATATAGTACGTACTTTATACTTTGATTGAAATTAAAGTCGGTTCTAAAACTACATTTTAGCAATAATGCTTCATTTAAGATAATAAATTTGTACTTTAATCGCGATAAACGATACCCAAAACATATAATGATATGATGTAACACATGTCCGGCTTTTCAAGAAAATTTATGATAAAAAAATTGTAGTCATGTCAGAATTTAATTGGCCAAGATTAGGCCCGTATTAAATTGACTAATAACTTTGAACATTGCTTGCAAAATTTTACTGTACTAATGTTATGAACGGAAAGTTTATAATTATGGATGGATGGCTCTTTGTAACTCTTTCACGCATAAGCGACTCTACAAATTTAGCTAAAATTTGGTACGGAGTTAGCTGGCATCTAGGATGCCAGCTAACTCCATTAACACATAGATTACTATTTACACAACTACTTAAAAGGAGGTTGATATTTTGCAGCTATAACCGACATCCACGTGGGTAAAGCCCGTAAAGCCATAGGGAAAAGCTAGTATATAATAATTTGACTCATATTGTAGTAGTCCTTTACTTAGCCTTTTTATATCGATTTTAAGTGTTTGTTTGTTTGTTCCTTAGCTTTGCGGTGGGCAGTGATGGAGCAGCGTACGAGGGTCGTGGCTGGGGAGTGCTCGGAGCACACGCCAAGCATTTCAATCATGTCAGTATCGGCATCTGTCTTATCGGAGACTGGAGATGTAAGTACATACTAAGAATTTTATAAAGGAGCTTAATTTTAAATATCCTGGATATCCAAGGCTCACGGAATGAAGTTAAATTCTGTAACGTATCCGATTTCCAGTGGACGGTGGACTTCAGTTTAGCCTATAAAGTGTTAATGAGGTTTTAAATCGGGGCCATAAGAGTCGAGGAGAGGAAAAGAGAGTGGCAATGGCAAAACGTCAAAAACAAAAAAGATTTAATATGCTATGTAGACATGAGCCGATTTTAAGTGTACCCAAGAAGTAAATCTCAGTTTAATTGTGTGTGTCTCACGTTGTTGCTAAGCATAAAGTTTAAAATACTAATTAAGTACAAAACGTATTCCTTTCAGACGAAGTACCTCCTGCAGAGCAATTAAAAACAGCGCAGTCTCTTATCAAAGCTGGCATAGAACTTGGCTACATCAAACCAGAATACAAACTCGTGGGTCATCGCCAAGTGCGGAACACGGAGTGCCCTGGAGAAGCCCTCTTTCAAGAGATCAAGACTTGGGATCATTTCTCGCCGTACCCCAACTCATACCATGATCTGTTAGATGTTAAGGAGATACCAAGCTTTGTAAAAAGGATGATTTTAAATGCTACTGTTACTCCATAGGTTTTGTGATGATGTGATGTGACTAAATTATGTTAGCTTGTGAAAACTATGTGTGATTGAGAATTTGGGAGAGGAAACTTGTAAATAATATTGAAGTAAGAATGAGTAGAGTGGACGTTGCTTAATAGGGGTCGAGGGGACGTTGCCAAATAGTTCCTTGATACCTAACTTTTTGTAGGTGACTTGGCAAACTGTTTAGGATAAGGTATGATTGGAGATTGTTTGAAAACGAATATTAATTATTTCTTAGCTTTTTAAGTGCTAGTTACTATGTTAATCCTAGTGTTAACTACATTACCTAACACCTACACTCATTTTGTTTTATGTGTTTAAGTTCCCGTCACAATGTAACACCTTCTTTATAGTAATACTCTTCACGAGTAACAAAAATATGATAAACTATTGTATAAAAAATATAATAATAATAATACCTACCATTCTTTTATCATACAAAGATCACATACATTTTAATAATATTATATCAACATACTTTAAATATTTTGGCTTTAAAGTTACACAGAAAATATTCAAGTAGGTATAGGATATTGATTAAATACCGCAATCGTGGCTGTGATTAATTTATAACGTAATTGTATTAATACAAGTGCCTACTTGTAAAGTGATTAGAATAGTTGATAACTATTATGTAAGTTTAATTAATACCTACTCATAATTAAGTCCTCTTAATAAACTACTGATAGTATATGGATGGAATGCTATTACAATAAATTGATTGTAAAAAGTCCCTCGCAGGTCTGTGTCTATTTTATCTAAAAATGTTTTACTATTGTCCTGATAACTATGCCTAGCTTTATTTAGCTATTATTATCGTGAGTATAATAAGAATGTCATGCGTTTATGAATGTATGTAAATACAAGAAATACCTCTAAAGAAAGTGTATTTATTTCCTTTGGAATTTTATAAAAATGCTAGCTGTTGCCTACGACTTCTTTCGCGAAAAAAACAGATGAAAAATAGATGTTGGCCGATTCTCAGACCTACTCCTCCTACTATTCAACATGCTCACAAGATTTTAAGAGAACGGTCAAGCAATTTCGGAGAGTACGGTAACGAACATTGTGACATGGAAATTTTGTGCATAATATGTTGAAAAGTGACATGAGTCTTGAGACTACAGACAGACTACTTGAAGTGACTAGCTGTCGAAATAATTTATAATTGTTTATAAAATAAAATACTGATACTGATAAAATACTGGTAGTTTTAATTGTCAGATACCTACAATAAAAAATAACGTGACATAACTACGTAGCTTATTAGAGCTATATCTACATACCTTTTTCCGCTGGCTTAGTGTGGCTTTGTTGGTACTGATAACACATCAGGGATGTCTTCGTTTCGTGAGATTTTCTTGACACTACCCTCACTTCACTCTTACTAAAGTTAAATTTGTTAGCACTTGCACACACTACACTAATAACGTTATTAAATTGGCTGTTAAAGAGGCTGCATGCGATGACGCGACGATTTGTAAACAACAAATTGTGATAAACAACAAACGGCATCCATCCATTATAGCTGTTATATTTTTTACCCTTCAGATACGGCAACTTCTAATGGAGTAACAATTGACAGATGTGCAGATACGAGTATGTATGACATAGACATGTCAGCATATCTTATTCAGTGATTTATTCATAGATATACCTACTTTATACATAGGTCTGTGGATTTAGTCCTGCTTCCAAAAAATGGGCAGCCAGAGGATATAGATAGAATATTCTTTATTGCACACCACATGAGAAACAGATTTAACAAATATTACGTTACGTGGTGTGTGGTAGATTTACAGAATGTTTTAAGACAGACTATTGCTATACAAAACATATGAAGGTGCGCACAAATCAAACAAAATGTCTCATAGACAAAATTGTCCAAACGTCTGACTAACGTTTGTCGGCTACCCTTTTTTATTTATGCGGGCGCGCACATCAACGACAAAACAGTCTAGTTAACGCAGGTATAAGGCAGACTTGTCTATGTGAGGCAAGTCTGTCTTAAAACTGTCGTGACTCCAATGTGCGGTCAGCCTTACATCTTATAAATATGTAAAATTCCCGTGTCACAATGTTAGTTACCGTAATCCTCCGAAAAGGCGGGACCGATTCTCTTGAAATTTTGTTTATGCATTCAGTAAGTCTGAGAATCGACCAACATCTATTTTTCATCCCTATTTTTTTTTCACGAACAAATTCGCGGTCATCAGCTAGTATTTATATGAATTCGATCTACATAAATATTATACCAACTCGTAAACAAATCGTGAGTCATAGAGGTAGCGAGGTAATCTCCTACAATTCATACAAACTCGTGATACTGATTGTGTAACAGCGTCGATGGGGGTCAGGCGGTCGGCGAGCGCAGGGAACCCCCGAGCCTGACCGTTATACGTTATACCAGTCTTATTTGTAGTACGTAATCAAAATGCTTCTACAATTTATTGGAAAGTAGTAACATTCGGCTGGTTTTGTGAGAGTTGAGTATTTGTTTTTAGGTCAAAGAAATTGTGTTAAAATTTACTTTAGCCAGAAAAGGGGAAAGAAGATGTTTTTTTTGTTACACACGAAGTAAAATATTATTCACTTAGAAAACATTTATGAATTTCGCATTGCACTCATGCGAAATTGCTTTGCCTTTTCACCAGACTACAAAGTAATAGTATTGTTGATCACGTTTTTTCTAAATGTCATGGATGTCCTATGTGGTGGGGAACGCCTTTTATTTTACCGCCAATTACTGTAACTGTTTCGCCATTATCGTAATTAATCGCAGCTAGGTTGATGGCGACCAATCAAGGCATGATCTTACGTCTGGGTCAATGACATACAATTTAAAAGATTTCATCTTTGATATCATTCGGGGAATCCTATTATTCATACGATAATATTAAAGCAAAACGACCTCCTCTGTGTTATATGTTACTGACTGATAAAATGTTTTTATCATTGATATCAATTTATGCTTGACCGAGTCATAAATGTTTATAAAGACCGACCTACCTCATTTAAAAAAGGTTTTGGACAAATTTGTACATGATTCATTTTAGGTTAGAATAATATTAATTAATATTATTTTTTAGTAAAAACTTTGCCTGATTTGTACGACTCTACAGGCGTAAGTAGGTATTAGTATCAACTGGTTTTAATACAAAGCTGGGTTTTGGTTTAAAATATCTATACCAATGCTTACAATATGTTGTTAGTTAATTGGCATGCCTAAATGAGCTATTGTAGTGTCCGTTCCGCCATACCTAGTGTTTTGTTTCAACGTTAGGTGATTAGGGTGTGACGGATAACAGTGTAAATTCCATAGCTAATTATAGTCTCGTGCCATTGACGCGTAATATAATATACTCATAGGTATCTTCATTCATACAAATCCAAATTAATCAGATTAACGATTCCGTAACGACGAAATTATCGTTTAAAACATTCATAAATAACTCCATTATCACTCAGGGACTTTACTCTAAGCAAGAAAACAACATAATAAAATGGAAACACATTTTAATGACAAAGATGACTTTCACAAAAATAATTGTTTACTATAAATTGTTCTTAACTACGTACACCGTTATGATTAGTACCTACTGTTTTTTATTTGTTGATTATAATGATTAACTTCCAGATTTAGGTTAGAAAACAGATAAATATAATTTCACAATAAATAAAAGTTAAAAACCTTTTTTTGCGGTCAGATGTAAATTGTTTCTAATTGATAATAAATGGGTGATTTACTTTTTTTACAATTTAATGAAGCAAAAATGATTATTGTGTACATTGAGTTTTGTAGATGCAGTAATTAATGAAATAGTTTAACTATTTTAATACTAAGGTATTGATAGGGAACATTCAGACATTTATGTATTATTATAAGGAAAAAAAACTCATCAAAGTAACTTCTCATCTTAGGTATAGTATTAAAAATGGTCATTACATTCATAGATTCGTACAAACATTTATTTAGAATATTATTTAATTAAAAACGTTAGGAGCATTTTTATTATGGATTATAATTAAATATATAGTAATTATTCACAGAAAAAGGGTCGTGCGATATAAAATAAATGAAATCTTAGACTTAATATTTTAAGATAGGGTTAAAATGTGTTAAAAATGCTCCTGCAACGTTCACCAGTTTATGTAGAGATATACTTTAATATTTCTACGACATTTGACACTGGTTGTGTTCATAACACTATTCAGAAGGTAAAGCTTGGCTTAGTTTGGACTTAGGCCTGTTTATAGTACCCAGTTGTGTGTGTACTATGTTCACGCCAAGGTAAAACTTTGAGATGAAATAAAAGGGTAACCGCGGTGGAAAAAGGGGTATGCGTCTATGTTTTTTAATGGCTAGTGTATATTGCAAGTACATTTCCTCTAAAAGAAACAGCTATTACCTTGAAATTTTGCAAGAAATTGCGAACTCTCAATCAGAAAAATAATGAAATATTATACTAATAATGTTTTACTCTCGGTGTGAACTATGAAGAAATATATTAAGCGTATGATAATCACAATAATTTGATTTGATAGACATCGACATTGATAACAGCACAAAACATCTAAGAAGCCTTAACGGTAAAATTACAGTATACATAGAAATTTATTTATAAAGACAATATCAGAATATAGTAGCTACACCCAGTAGAATTTTAAATAAATACGATTTGTTCTCGCTTACATTAGGGTAATTATTTAAAAAATACTCTTAATACTCTTAACAAGAATAACTCCAATAACCACTTAACGAGCATAGAGAACAGCTCTACATTCGTTAAGTAACTATTTAACACGTAATTATATTACAATAAAACAATGTTGGAAGCGCTAACTATAAATAGTTGTCCCGACTAACCTAACATTTGGATAAATAAAGATATAATTTATCTGTGAGCTTGTACTTGGATATACGGACGAAATACAAAAAGCGCGGACACAAGAACATTTAAAAATTAGCTTAGAAATAATTTTAAATCTCTTTTTATGCAATAAGGTTGCAACGCTTTATTTTCCGTTAATTTACGTCAACGTCTTCTTTTTTTGCAGTTCATAAACTAGGTTAATAATAATAATGAGGCTTTCCACTACCTTTTAAGGTGAGACTCTTTTGGTTGTGGAAGAGAGACTCTACATCGCGTAGTACGTTGTCTATCTTTCACAACTGCTAGTTTTTAATAGATGCTAGGCTCCCAGAATTTATGATGTCTTTTCCAGTGCATTTAAAAGCAATAAATATTTATTTTATCGTTTAAAGTCCTCTACAGTATACCTTGTAGGATAGATTATGACTATGTAAATAAAATATTTATTAAAACACTACACAATATGAAAAATTAATACGTTTTTACGGGATTATAGGACATACTTATTTCCTGTAAATTGGATATAATAAACTTAGTATATTTAGTAATACATATAGACATAGATATTTATCTTAATATTTAAAAATAATGTAACTTTGCTTATATATAAATACTTGTTTAAAAAGATATACATAATATTCAATAGCGTCTATTTATCTTTAACCTACTGATTTATCTCCAGACATTTTACTGATTGTTTTATCAGATAAATTAGTCTCATTTTAATCAAATCAACAGTTTTATCGAGTTCACAATAAAAATAAATCTTTTATATCCCTACTGATCACGTTTTTGATAAGAGAAAGCTGCAGTTGACAGTAGAGACATAGAGTACAGACAGAGAGTAAGCAAAGAAAAGGCGAGTCCAGTTGATACCTACATAACAGAAGAATTACAAAGAACATCAAAATGTATTTCACAATATACCTATTTTGTTATTATAACAATACCAAAACAACAATGGAATGTTACATTTACAGTAATCTTTTGATAACAAGGAAACCGTGATACCTAACAAATCTGGTTAGCAACTCGTTAGACACTTAACGAGTAAGTAAATATAGATAAAGGTACTTTCCGCTTTGTCGTCAAGTAGTGCACAGTAGGTATTAAGGTAGCTATGTATTAAATACAACGCTTGTATTATTTTCGTGTTTCGGAAGGCACGTAAAAATGTGGGTCCTGCGCCTGATCTCTCTCCGGTCGTGTCGGATTGCCGTCCCATCGTGCTATGAGAGTAAAAGGAACAGAGAGTGCCCCTGTGTTTAATATGATACTATATTTGACACATTTATTGAGTTTCTAAAACTTTTCTACTGCCATTACATTATTTCTTACCACGTGTTTTAAACAAGTGCGATACTAAATTAGTTCTATATAAATCAGCTGTTTGCGTATTACACCGTACTGTGACTCAAGTACTCCTAATCAATAAATAGTTTTATCGGAACGATTAGAATCGTGACATCGACGTATTCAAGTGGATGCTTGTAATAGCTAAGCAATTAGGTATGTGGTTTATTTCCGAGTCAGCAATACTAGACTTTATACTACTGTTCTTAGTCATTGTAAAGTATATTTATGACTGTATAAGTGAGTAACTCTGTAAGTATATTTATGAATATATTTTACTATGACACTAAATATTCAGACACATCTAAATTAACGTGTTTTATTATAATTGTTTTAAAATTGTATCTTTAGACGTTTTTTATCCTAATATAAATTATATGTAGAATTAAAAACATTTACAGTAATATTCATAGTTTAAAATCTGTTTATAAATATAATAATTAGGATATATTGATTATGCGTTTCAATAAAATTGTAAGGGTGATATGAACAAGGCACGTGAGGAAGTGGGTTTGTAATAAATTGGACAAATGAACGTACTTCGGTACTTGTAAACAATCTCCGGACACACAAATCGGCAATCATATAAATTAATTATAATTTTCTGTCTAAAAGATATTTTTATTTGAGGGCTTACTAACCACGTTCTTAATACTGTTCTAATTGTTAAGGAGAGACAACTCTACGCTACGTACCGTAGAGCGTCGTATACCTTCTATAATAACTGCAACGGTCTTAAGCCGGAAACATGTGACACAGAAACAACAACATTTAGTGTGTAGTGACGCGCCATAAACCTGTAGCGCACCATTGTCGACACGATACGATCTACAAATATGACTCTAACCATATTATATGTATGAAACCGACTAGCCTCTGCTACGTCACTTCACGCCACGACACAGTAGTATATTACCAGCTGTGTTTTAGGACGTAGTGGTGGCTCTCAGTTTATTTTAATATATTATGCCTTCATGAAGTGAAAAACTGCATTAAAGCTCAATTTAGGTGTCCAAAGAATGTCCAAATAAATTGGTATAGACATTTAAGTACAGGTAGGTATATACTTAAAAGTACCGTTGTGCTATTACATACTTAAGACTTTATATACCAAGGGACTGTTTAAACCGGATATACGTCACATAAAGCTATAATGTAACTGGTAAATAGGATACATACTCTGTTTAAAATACATCTTTAAGATTCTATGTGGAATAATAAGCGTGTTCCCGTAAGTAAGTCAAATGATATGGTTTAAGCTACGAAATCTGTTTCATTTAAGGTCCAAACTATAGGGATCCAACTATTTCGACCGATATTGACATATTTATAACCGACATCAAAAAGGAGGAGGTTTCTTAATTCGACCGTATATTATATGCTTTTTTTTAAGCCGTTAAGTTGATTTTTTTTTCATTTAAATTATTAAGTTGTTTCAAGTGAATATACATTAACTTTTGAAGTATACATAGATCTCATCTTTTCATAGTATTTATACATTGTCATCTAAAAGATGTCCATTTTTAAATAAAATATTTTACTAGTATTTTTTATAAACAGCCACATTAATGCATACCTATATATTTTTAAGTCACGAACACCAAATTACATCTGGTTGAATTAAATTTATGTATTTTGATTTTTAATTTATGATTTTGGCATCTAAGCATATGTACTTATATGTGAGGAGGGTAACATCAATAAATAAGGTTTTAACCTTATTTTTAAATACTTGATAATATTTTATTAAATTTTAAATAAACACAAAGTATTACTAACATTCAATAAATAAATTCTTTGGGGTCTATTTATTTAGACGACGTAGATTCTATTTATATAGCCAAGTTTAATATTTTGTCTACATTACAAATTTAAAAATATTTTTTTCTATTACACTACTTAATTAATACATTCTATGATAGACGCGTACAAGGGATTTGTGTGAAATGCAAGGCTACAGACAAAACTATAAAGGTTTAATTACGACTAATTAAACTAGTTCTAATTAGCAACAAAAATTGTCGAAGGTTTTCATTAGCTGTAGACTCTACCCTACCTTTATTTCACGGGCCGATGCACTCGCCGCGATATAATAATTAAAGCTTTTTATTTTAATTAGTATTAATTCAAATACAGTTATCCTGAGACAGATATTGTTTGCTTCTGTAAATAAGTGATTTATTACATAACAACAGACAGATCCCTACGTAAAGAGTGTGTATTTCCAAAATATGATAAAAACTTTTAGGAAATTTATTTTTTTTAGTGTTTCTGCAGCCTTGCATTTCCCACAGTAGCATTCCCTATCAAGAATATTCTAAAGTGATACTTATTTGTTCTCGATCAAGGTTTGAACTTGCAGCACAAGCTCCCGCGCGAGACTCAGCACTGCGGAGGCGTCGTGTCGCTCCGCCATTTCTGTCAACAAAATAATTGGAGTTCAATCAGAGGTAGACCTGACTTCATAGGTTTCAACAATAAAATGTTCTAAATCGGTGTATGAGCCAGAACTAGACCCACGTTTTCTTCTCATAGAACGATTACAACCTGGTGTCAGAGTTTTAAAGAACTTGGACGATTACTGACGAATATTTCTCTGGTGCGCAGGTTTCCTGATGATGATTTTCTTCAACGGTTTTGAATCTACGACTTATGATTTGGCAGTCCAACGATCATACCATTAGGCTATTACTGTTGCTGCAAATACCCACGCGGTTTGCTATCGTCCATTGAATATTCACTCCATAACGTGAAGGGAAGATGTCATGTTGGAATAAGAGAAGCTTGCACAAATGATGCAAGAGCAAGTACTACACATGTCTATGCATGAAGTAACACTATGCGCTACCACGCACCGACACCAATACGTGGAAGACGTAGCACAGTGGTTCAGGTTTAGTCAGTAAGTCTGACACTACCCGCAGCTCCCCCCGGGGTCGCGGGTGTCCATACACATAAATGCATGCGGAAGAATTTGGATTCCCGCGGCCCCGTGCAAGGAGTCACCAGGGGGTTTTAGCCGGTAGCAGTCCGGCACGCCCCTCCGTCTTGCCCCAGGCGGAGGAATTCCATGAGGATTCCCCTGCTTTACCAAAATAAAAGGTACTACAGATGTGATGTGGTACCGTTGAAGAACTTGATGATGTCGGTGAAGTCCATGGTGTTGGCGAGGATGACGTCGCGGTAGGTCTCCAGCAGCGCCAGCGCCAGGAACAGCACCATGTGCTCCGACGACACGTGCCGCGCCGCCCAGATCAGCTCCCACGCCGCGAACACCTGACATACATTCATTAATTTTGTTAATTCAAACCGTTTACCGTAGTGCATGTGGTGTTAGCCTGTAAGTAAGTGATTGTTACACTTACAAATGTTTAGTTACCAATTCTAAATTTAATACTCTGTGTAAATAATTGTTGGCTAACATAAAAATAATTAAAAAAAAAAACACGTATAAAATAACCAGTTTGAGACTATCGTTCAAAATATATTTTACTTAATCTTACAAGAAACTACCTGCTTTTCGTGTTATTTACACGAAAAGCATGGAATGAAAGCCGTCTTCTAAATTTAAACATAATTTTTGACCTACATCTTTTTTCTCCGTGTTCTGAAAACCATTTGATATTTTGATTCTAATATGTAGTTATATTCGATTTCGGGAAAGCTAGTTCAGTAATTCTGTGAGTGACAAAAACCACTCAAGGTTGATCATTAACTTTTGATCTGCCATAATTAATGTATAAAGTCCCGATATTTTAACAAATGACGACATAGAACAATCATTTAACCCTCGACTCTATACTAATATGTCTTCGTATACTCACGTCTTGGTAGAGCAGTTCCCGCTTGAAGTCGAGCAGGAACCAGCGGTAGCAGAAGTAGAAGTGCGTGTAGTCGCCGTGCGCGTGCATCAGCTCGTACAGCTCGCAGTCCAGGATCTGGATCAGGGACCTAAAGAATACCATTCAAGGCTTAGTCGTATTGGATAAGGATAGACTTCAAAATAGTAGTGTTGAATCGCGACTTGAGGAAAATTTCTGTCTGGCCGCGATTATGTATTTTTACAAAGTAGCACTATCACTGAAAATATAAATATTAGGCTGAGTAGAATAGGAATTGAATATTACAATAAAAATATTGTCAATTTCCAGCAGTGGACGTCCTACGGCTGCGATGATGGTGATACATAGGATCGCGAAATGGCGATTTGCATTTTCGTTTAAAAATGTTAGTTATATTTATAAAAATATCTACACAAAATTAGGTTTTTTTTTTACTTTATTGAAGTAAGGAAACCAAATTCGTTTTCAAAATTTAATTGACATTTTTCAAAATCATCTACTGCAAAAACATTAGGTACTGACCTCATATCTGCGAAATGTGCATCCATAGCCTGTCCGGAGGGGAAGTTGTCGGTGGCGCGCTTCATGAGGCTGTTGAACAGCGCATGCGCGGAGGCCTCCTCCCGCATCATCACCAACAGGGGCGCCGCCAGGTCGCACATACCTTGCATGTAACCGATCTCTAGGTGCTCCCACACGTATCTACAAATGATCAATACTTATTTCAAAGCCTTTCTTTTAGTAGAAAAAATATTGAATTGTACAAAAATCAATGTAAAAAATTGGAGAGAAAATTATAAATACATTAGAGAGGGAAACAAGAGGAATAAATAATCAGCTGGTTCCATTCCTCCAAATGCTTTATGAAAAGATGATGTCAATTACTTACGTGCACATAATATTTCTTAGTTTGTCCAGATTCTCATCTGTGAAGAAGGGGTAGTTTCTGTCGCATCGTTGGACATCTTTCTCAATGCGATGTAAGTTTAAAGCGAATGACTCCACCAATTCGTTCTGAAAAATTTAATTAATGTTTAAGTAAGAATTAATAAATCGGTATCGGCCGGGCCCACGCCACTGAGAAATTACCGATAAATCAATGAATGAAACCAGAACAGGAAGATGTTCCTTGTTGTGAAGATGAGTTCTAGTTATCCCGTGCGTACTGATGGGTGGTCATCGGTTGAGCGGACTAGTCCACAATCTTTCCAGATCATGGGAATCGAATATTAGAATCAGATAACACTTCCCCACTATGTATAATTTATGTATATTTATGCATAATATTTATGTATTTAGGAGTATTACAAGTATGTTTATCAGTTATCTAGTACTCGTAATACCAGCTCTTCTTAGTCTGAGACTAGATGGCGTTGTGTGAAAATCGTGGAATATTATCATATTATACTAGATGTTGCCCGCGACTTCTTTCACGATAAAAATAAAAGCCGATTCTGAGACCTAATGAACTTTTCAAAATTGAAAAACAAAATTTCAAGAGAATTGGTCCAGCCGCTTCGGAAGAGTACGGTAGCTAACATTGTGACACAGGAATTTTATATATAAGATATATTATACCATGTAATATACTCACCGAGTAGACCCCGCCATTAGAGCTAGCAGGTGACACGCAGTTGGAGCGCGTGTCGGGCGCGTGGCGGTCGGCGGGCTCCAGCGTGTCGAAGCTCGCGCCTGCTGACTGGGACTCTTCTCGTACTACGCCCAGCGGGCTGCGGGCCGGGCTCACTGTGGCTGGACCAACAACCAACACGCATTGTTACAATAGAATTGGTGTTTTTCTGGCAAAATTTGTTGCGCGATGTTGTGCAATGTTTTGTGCAACAAGGTACAACACAACTTTATTTTGAAGGTAAACTCAAAAATACACTATCAAGTGATATTTATTATCATTATCACCAGTCCCACTTTATGGTCCTTTCCCATAATTTTATTGCGTGGAAATCATTAATATTGCCAACCATGATGTTTTTCTCGGATTTATTTTAAATATTTCCACTTGTCCTTACTACACGTATATTTTTAGTTCATACATCCGCTACGTTGTGCTTTAACATAATGCTTTAAACACAACCTCCTGTCACATGGATATCATGAAACTTATGTACATCACTAAAATTAACCAAACATTCACAAAATGTACTTACCAGTAGTACCTCCTGAGACAGGGGAGCCGCTAGCAGCCAAGTCAACTGATGGATTAGTTATAATAACACTCGTGTGCTGCTGCACAGGACTCGGCTGATTCTCATCTATTGAGGACCTGAAGTCGCTGCCGTTAACATGGGCACTGTCCACACTACACAACAGTCCTCGGCCGTCGCCCTTCTGCACGATGCCTTCCGCTAGCCTCTTGATCTCCGCTATGCTCTCCCTCCGCATATCGGGGTTCTCAACAACACTCTTCAAATGGACATCGTCATCATCAAAGTCTTTAAGACTGTCTACATCTAGTTCCTTATTATCACTGTTGTCAGTCTCTCCGTTTTGTTTCGTTTCCTTGTCTCTCTCCGAGTCCAGCTCGATGTTGTCGACCTCGTCTATGCTGGGCGCGCGCGACAGCACAGGCTTGTCCGGCCGCTTCTGTTCGTTCTCGCTCGGCTCTGGTGACACGATTGGTGGGTTGTCTGAGATTACGCTGCAATCGTCCTCAAATACCTATGGACAAAATTTATCGTCAGACAATGCAATATACAACATTACTTTTGCAAACATTTTTTTTTAGACGACCCCCGCACTAAGACCGACACTACACTATTTATCCTTTGTATCGCGGGGAGTGTCACAGATTCACATGCACAGAGACACCCAGATCCAGAACAAGCATTTGTGGAACGCACAAATTCTTGTCTAACGCGGGGATCGAAACTGCGACACGTCGCGTACTGTGATATTTGGCGTGGTGACCTATACCACTCAGCTATCCATGCAGTAAAATTGGAATATTTTGATATCACATTTACGATAAAGTTGAGTCAATCATTTTAAGTATTAAGTGCCCTTACCTCGCTAGCATCATTATTGTCACTGGGCTTGAGTTTCCCCGAAGCTTCGGTGAGTCTCGCTATGGACGCGGCGGTGGCCTCGCGGTCGCGTTGCCTCACGATGGCCTCCACACACAACCACTCAGACATCGTGGTCTCGTATTGTCGACGGCAAGCCATGTCCTGTTCTACCCTTTGCTCAGCTGTAGAACCAAATCTGGAAGGGTAATCGTTACAACGTTGTTATTAAAATCTGGACTTCATGTTATAGTTTCAGTAGGTATGTAGTTATTAGAATGCTACCAAAATATTGATGTTTTTTTTCTTAGTTCCAGTTAAGCCTGATTTATAAATTACTAGCTGTTGCTCGCGATTTCGTACGAGTTAGTAATACTCCCGCGAAAGTAAAAAAAAAATGTTGGCTTAAAAACAGGCGTTCGCAGATTCTCAGACCTACACACAAAATTTTAAGAGAATTGGTCACGCCGTTTTAGAGGAGTGCAGGAACGAACATTGTGACATGGAAATATTATTATTTTTAGTAGGTACTTACTCGTAATATCCGAGCAGGTAAGGCCACACGTGCCGCCTGATGTCATGCTGCACTCCCCCGTAATACACAAGTCGGTACACTTCGTCTTTGTCATGGACCGCTCCGGACTCGTCTGTCATCGCGAGCCATCGCTCTTCTGTGAGACCACCTTCAGCACCACCTTGAAAACAAATAGAGATTTAATAACTTTGGTATACATTATATTTATTAGGAATGATACGAATAAAAAAAGGAGTACTTAAATGATAGTGTGATGTTTGATAGGCGAGAATGGATGAAAGGAACGTGTTGTGCCGACCCCTAATAAAATGGAATAAGGGCAGAAAAATTATGATATATAATTTTTAATAAAATGCCAGTGTAAAAATAAATCGTGACAAAGTACCTGCAGGTACAATATTTGGATGAACAAGCCCGCTGAGATGTGTCCGCACTGTAGACAAGTGCCGACAGTACGCGAGCCAGCCGTAAAACGCCCTGGATATTATTTGGCGACGCATCGTACTGCAAACCAGCTCAATCGACGCAGCCTGAAATATAATAAGAATAAAGTTTGACAGGTCCCACGGTGGGCGCCAAGAATTTTATTTGGCGCGCAGTCTGGGACTTTTCTAAAGTAAGTAAATCCTTGAAATTTGAAATAGTTCTCAGTGTTGCGTTTTAATATATTAGATTTTTATTAAGTAGGTACTAGAATAATTTGCAAACAGACCTGTTCAACCGGCTGATGGGGTATAGGAGTCAATGGCGGATGTCCGTTAAGTCCTGCTGACGGCGGACAGTCGACTGACATCGTTGAGGAATCCGATGATGTGGTTGAAGTAGACGCTAAAGGACGTCGCGGCGTGCGCGGCGGAGACTGAACTGCACGCTCTAGTAGGGAATGCCGCATCGCTGGGAAAATAATTAAAAAGCAATACGAATTTATTAGCATCGGTGGGCATTTTCTGGTAGTAATAACAAAATCGGAATCAGTTCTAAGATTTTTTACTCAAAATTCTTCGTGATTGCAAGTTTGGAGAAATAAAAACAAGTTGAGAAAGTCCCCTTATCATCTAGCATCAAGCTCTTTATTCTATTACTGAGATAAAGAGTCATCAATAATTGTAATATCTTGAACAATACTCCTATCATCTGCTGTATTCTTACCTTCTCGATCAGCTATAGCGTTATTTACAATTCGGAACACGTAGTCGCCCGCAGTTTCCTCCCACTCCGGTTCCTCTGTCTCTCCACTCTCGCACAAACTTGGCATGGGTCGTCGTCTTGCTCGGCCGCGACCAAACACCTGAAAATTGCATACAGTATTGAGTTATGTTGAATCCTATATCAAATGAAAAGTTGCATTGTTGAAGGTGCTATTAGAGAGACTCTTACCTTTCCAGTTCCCCTTTGTGACCACAGTGGAGGATCCAACTGCCCGTGTGGTAATAGTCCTGTTTCCAAATTGCTAAGGAATGACAGCAAATGTCCTCCTAAAAATAATATATTTCAAACATTAAAACAAAGGCATAGTTTTCCAATACGAGTTTAGATTTAACTATGACAAGGATAAAAGCCCTCGTTCTGGAAAACGTAGATCGTATAAATTAACTACTAAAATATGAATCCCATATTACCTTTGTACTCCCTACTTATATCATCATCATGTTGTTACATTGTGTCCTTTGTAAAAAAAAACGAAATAAATAATGTACCTTTAGGGAAATGTATAGGCGGTCTCTGCACTCCGTCCTGGCCGACCAGTATGAGCGCGTCGCTGGCTTGCGACCGATGCACGTGGACGTACACCACCTCCCACACGCACACTTGTAACGACATCGCCCAGTATACACTGAAATAATTCATTGTCATTTATTTATTGGCATGAAATTGTTGGAAATTAAGGCAGCGTTTTAAGATTGTATAATTTTTATTTTAGGATAGTTATGGTATGTATTATTTATAACGACTTTTATTTAAGAGAAAAAAAAACTAAGTTTGATTGCAACGTTTGAAATTTAGGATTTCTTTAGCTTATAAATGTTTGTTTATTAACTTCATTGAACTTAAATTTTAGACCAATATCAATTGCATAGTAAGAGTCATGAAAGTTATCCTTCAGTTACATTTAAACTCAAGTAAATATTTTTATTACATCTGAAGTAATTAAAGTGATTGGCTACTAAAGCTGAGTTGTTGTGCCATCTCGCAATTAATTGGCTCGTTACTGAGGCCGAGCACGCCATCGCTGTCAGGCAATGATATTAAAATAAGTTACCATTAACCTTAACTCAAACGTTTGTTATACTTTGACTACAAATCCGTAATTCACGGACAGTTAAAACTTTATCATCTCTCTTTTTGTAGAAAATATTATTTCACATTTTTGTTTTCATCGGTGTGAAGAGTAATTTTACCGAATGGACAATGTTCAGAAATAAATATCAACTATGTAGGTTATAAATGTGTCATTATTACCTACCTACCTCCTATGTGAAAATCTGAAATTGCATTTAGATAAAACAAAACAACTAAGCATACTAGCAAACTTGCAAAAATGTGTTCAAAAATTTAATATGCCGACGGTTACGACGGTTGTTTAATTAAAGTTTTTATCAAATAAGAAATATTACAAAAGCACAATCACATACCAATCAATGCACAGCGGGCCTGCACAGCGGCGGCGGTAAACTGTGCAAGTTGGCGCCAAGCTGCACAGAACACATGTGTGTTGGCACGCGGAGGCATGCACTAGGTGACAGCGGAGCGCACTACACAACGCACTACATTGATAACAATAGCAACACAAAATACATGCACACAGACATAAACCAACACATAAAATATGAAATGGAAAGATTAAAATTCAATTATGTAAAATGATGTTCTCGTTTCGTCACATCGCTAAAAGCTCTTTAACTCAAAATCCATTACTGTCATTGCTTATGATTTCAAAACATCAACCTGATTTAGTCCAAGATATTTAAACGTGACTAAAAGCAATTAAAATATGGTGTTTTATAAGTTTGTTATCTTAAATAACTGACTCAGCACTTTTACTTATCAAAGTAGAGACAAGATGAAAATATATTTTCTGACGCTCACTCCTGTTACACATACACGCTTCTCTACTTTACAACAAGCATTAAGAAATACGAACAAAATTCCAAATAAAGTTTGATAAGTCTCTTGTCTAACTGAGCGTGTGTGAATGTAAAACAGGCGCGATAAACTTCTACACACAACATACAATTATAGCTTTGTAACTTCTTCTTATAGTTAAGCTTTATTATTCTTAGGAAAATTGTCATTGACTTAACTCTCGTAAAATTTTCTTATAGTATTCTGTTATGAAAGTACTCATAAAAGAGGTATAAATGTCATGATATTACTTTGATTAAGAAATAATTTATGAATGCAATATATTACAAGACAAGAGAGCCATGTAGGTAATGAGTTCCCAAAGTAAACTATAAAATAAAAGCAAGCCACTCCAATTGGAAATAAATCAAACTAGTCTACTGGACAAGACATAAAGTACAAATAAATAATTCATCACCTTTTGTCGATCCCTTCGCTCTCCGCGTATCCATTCATGAGCTGATTCGGTGTCCACTTTATGACTAAGCCAGCCGCAGTTTGATGGAGACTCAAGTACCCAGGCATTGGTTCCTCCACATCTTTCTAGATTGCAAATAATATATTCAGAATTGAGCCGAATATTTTCAACATCAAAATATTCTCTGCCAAACCTTCAAGAAATCATTTGAAATTCCAATTTTCTCTAGATAATTTTATAAATGTTTCAAGTCCAATTATGTTTGATTAATGGATTTAAATTCTCCTACATTTACGAAAGACAGCGTAACGTTTGAACAATTCGAATTGTTTTCGTGACAAGTGACAGGCTACAAAGTTTTAGATTTAACTTCGCGAATGTCTGGGACATTTGCGGGCAATTACTTATCCATGGGGATACGGAATAATTTCACAAATATTATTAGCATAATTATGTTTACAGAAGTAATTTATCTGCTAGGAGATATTTTTTAAAATAAACTTTTCCACCATTGATGGAATTGCAAAATTTAAAACAATACGTACTCAAAACAAAACAACCAAAGCAAACTTAGCTCAACCCTTAAAGGTTTACTAAGTAGGCTAATCGGATTATTCTGAAAAGTAATTATACGACTTCAAGAATAATAAGAAAGTCGACTCTTACCGGCTGAACCCTAACATTATTTTTTCCGTACAAAAGTGTGGCGGTGGAGTTTTGATGAAGGCTTTCAACGTAGTCTTTGGCACTCGATCCCGCCGCTTTGCCGGTACCTAAAGCAAAAGTTTCACTTTGTACGCCTTTCTTGCAAGTAAGAAATATAGGAATTACAAGCACCAAGAAAAAGCTAAAGCTTACTAAGCTGAGTTTGTTGCAATGAGGAAAGTTTTGAAGAGCTTTGAACTTTATGTACACATCAGAGATGGAAACGAGATTACTTTGATTCTTTAGCACTTGATAAGTTTTTGATTAAATGAGCTGTTGTATTGTGTTCAGTCATTTGTTGGACAGTACTCTTATACAAGAGTGCATAAATACCTACCTACTTATAATACTGAACCACAGCACCGAATAAACAAAACGGAATTGAATACGTTGTAAAGCCTATTTACAGCCTATCTATTCCTTATACTATTTGTGTGTAGGCGTTGAACCCGCATCAGACAGTTGCACCGATAAAGCGATTGGCAGATTACAGCATAGGTGCGCGCCCGCACTTATCACCGGCACTTTGATGATTAGGTACTTTATCTACGGTATACGATTTATGTGTACCAAATTGCATGTCTGGGATTTGACGTATCTTTTTTTCAGCGACGCACCTTTTTTAAACAAATAAATTCGGTAACAAGTAAGTAAATAATGATACACTTGTAATGTTGGCAATTAACTGAAGTAATTGTAAACAAAAAACTCATCCTGATTAATTACCTGTACTGATAGCGCTTCCATCGTCAGATGAAGCATTTAGACTTCTCTTGAAATTGAGAATAGGCCTTCGAACAGAAGGCGGTGTTGTGGTACCGGCAGACATTCTGTGTCTTTGTACCTGGTACAAAAAAGAATGGTAAACATCAACATTCCTCGCAATAAAAACTAAGCGTGTCATGACGAAAATATTTCAAATTAGCGGTAATAAGCATCAGGTACATCTGTATACGATTGAAATTTTACAGTGGTTTAAAATTCTGCTTGTCAACATCATAATGCAATAAACCGGCAAAATTTCATTGCTATCGACTCCATAAAGAGGTCGTAACATTTTTCTTCTAGTCTTCCAAAATGCAAGCATATGTTGGTTCACTTTGAGTTTCCATTCTATTTGTATTTCCACAGCACTCACCAGTTCGTCTGCAGGTGGATCAGTCCAGAAGCACGCAGGTGCCTTGGCCTTGGAGTACTCTAGGGCACAAGGGCCAACCAGCAGAGAGCTCAAGATGCTCCCGTAGTCAGGGTCGGCCACCAGCGCGTCCCTCTCGTAATAGCGGTTCGCGTTGTTCACTAAGTGCTCAATGATCTTCGCCAGTTGACGCTCGAATAACGCTATGCGTATCCACAAGTATCTGTGAATAAAGTTAGATTGTATTAATAATGATTACTATTATCTAATCTATTAATCGCATCCGTTAAGGAGTAAATGATAGTTTGACGTCTGATAGGGGAGAATGGAAGAAAAAAACGTGTTGCGTCGACCCCAAGTAAAATGGGATAAGGGCAGGAAGATGATGATGATGATTAATCGCATCAGTTAGTATTTTCTTTAGTTACTTTTTTGGTGCAATTTAGAAATTCAATCAAATTATTAAAAAAACGCTTAGTTAACATGGTAACAGACAATAATGAAGAGTTTACAAGTCCGTAAAGCTTGTTTGTAACTTGACAAAAACTTAGGTATAGTTTTATAATAATCTCTTTAGAAATAAAAAAAATAGGAAGGGTTTCTTTAGGTAATTATAAATGTAAATTACGAATGCATACATAGAATTCCTAAGTAAGTATACGGTAAGATTAATTTGGTGCTGTTACTCTTCTTACAGAATACGATGCTTAATATGCCTAAAAAGATCTGTGTAGCTAATATAACAAAAAAAAACAGTATATATTTTTACTATAACAAGGATAAAACCTTCTTTGGGGTTATCTTAGCAGCAACAAATTATGTCATGTTGTAAAGATTAAATACAAACAGTATGTTACTTGGTATACTTTCTAAAATATTATCCAGTGAACGTACAAGGCCAAATCATAAATCTTGTCACACACTCCTGGCGCAAAGGCGCTCAACGAATTGTAATATTTTTCTTGTGCGACGGAAAATTCATAGTAAAAGAATTATGAGAGAAAAATGGAAGCTTTTAGTGTCGTTCCTAAGCCTCCCGGGACTGGTATTAATAATGCCAGTGAGGAAACAATGGCTCATCAATATTCTCTTTCAACTTTTCATATTCAATGTTGTCCCACAATATTAACGATAAAAATGTTTGCTAATTTTACTATTAAAATTTTATGGCCACCAATGTATTCTAATAAGTAAGTACCTTGAGTAACACAAAACCCTCCTTCTAATTTTATTCTAAACAAAAACATGACAGTGCTGCCGAAGTTAAATACCAGTTTAGTTAAATAGTCTTTATAAGACTGACGAAGCTATAAATTATAATTGTATACCACTCTCCACATCCCAATTCGAATATCCATCACAATATTTGTGATAGGGTCATAAATTGTATTTGACATCACTAGGTACATAGAAAGTCGCACGCATCGTAAACAATATGTTGTCGATATAAAACCTATCCATAAAGATGACGCTAAAAAATTCAAGATCATCGCATCCTGTTTACGATCCGACATAAACCGACCTTATAGACTAGTTGGAAAACCTAACTTTTATGATTGTGGGATAACTATGTCATCGTAAAGATATATAGCGTATACGAAAATAATTGTGTTCATATTATATGAATAAGATAATGTCATAAACTAGAAAGACCATAACTTTCTCCGAACCCATAAAAAATAAAAATATCTTTACTTATTCTCGGTAATTGTATTAAATTACTACTTTGGCTAAATTTGTTTTGTCATCACGATACTTTTAACTAAGCATAACATTTTTCCAGAGTCTTAGATGTTTCTTGTTGTTTCTCAGATATCTGTAGTGTTGAATACGAATAGCGCGAAACATTTCACAAAAGTAGTAGGTAGTAATACTAGGTGTGTATTTCTAGTACTTATAATGTAGTTAGTGTAAATATATATAGACGAATGAACGTTACATAGTTTAATCTTCTTCTGCCTAGCCTTTTCCTAAAAGGGTTCAGCTTCCATTCTCTTCGGATTTAGCTGAATATTTGAAATGGAATAGTTGCCGTACATTTTGCGTGAAAGATTAGGTAACTGTAATACTGTCAAAGTAATACAGACCTACATAATTAAAATGAGTACCTAGAGGAATATTGTATTTTGGTGTCTTATTTTAACAACACTGGACAGAAAACTATACAAGCTCAATAGGCAAAACATATGTAAAACAAAAAGTAAACTGTAACTTTGAGCGGAACCAAACGAGAACTACAAAGGCAAAAGTAACCCAAACAGCTAACTTCGGAAGTTTCACCGGAGAATAAATTCGAGTCACGTCATTCAATGATTCGGACAGAAAATTGGGTGAATGTTTGCGCTCTCTGAAGTTAAACAAAATTGAAACGAAACATGAAATTCGATTTTCCGCCCGCTTTACCTGTGATCATGTGCTCTCCTTAGTTTTATGAAATCCGCCTTAACGTTTGTGAATTTTATTTAAATGTACAGGTATATAATTTTGACGTAAAATATTTTTATGATGAAAAAGACGAAATGTTTTCTATAGTATCCTTTTAGTTAGTAGCCTTGATTCTTATAAAACATCATCATCTTCCTGCCTTTATCCCATTTCACTTTGGGTCGGCGCAACACGTCTTCTAGACGTGTTGCTTAAAGATTTGGCTATGATTTTATAGTCGGCCGCCTGCCTGACACTAACCCTCTTTGGGAATGCGATTGTTGGTTGTTTACCCGCCACCATTCGGGTGACCCAAGGTGCTTGGTACAGTGCACTGGGTCTTAAGGTCCATTAGTCGCCTTTTACGACACCCAGTGGAGGATATGGGGTGGTGCTATTCTTTATATCCGGACACCACACGGATTCTTATAAAACAAAACATCTAAATAGATAGCTTCTATAATATTCCCAATACCTATATTTTTTATAAATTGAGCTGAAACCAGTCCATCTACGAAAACCGATACCTAAACTGTAGCTATAAAAACATTACAAAACCAACATTCCCCGAGAATAGTTTCAGTATTTTTCTCGCAGTCTTTGAAAAAGGATACAGTGGTATATTGTTATCTAGGAATAAGTATACAAGAACAAATCGCCGCGGCCGGTCATAAGTCTACCTGACGGTGGCGTTGCGGATCGTGTTTTATGCTCATATATTGCGTCAAGGGAAATAAGTTTGTCCTATACTCGTTCTATTTTTATCGAAGATGCTATGTGAAAGACAAAATTGTCATTACCACTTAAAAAATTGTCAAACAAACCATCTTTAATACATTAGGATTGGCGGCTTCATTTATGGAGTTTTTTGTTGGATAGAAAACCAAAAAGGATTTTACGTCTTTGTCCAGCTGTGGAACAGCTTAGGTTAGAAACAGTAATATATCCGCATCCTTTATCCCATTTATTTTGGTACAGTTATCTTTGGTTGCGAAAAAAACGATAGAATTCCATATTTATCAAAAAGAAAAATGTGTATCATACAATGGTAAAGGCATTTTTCAAGAGCACATGTGCAAAAGCTTCGAGAGATACTTAATGGACCTTATAACTCGTGTAGGCGTTATTCAATACAATTTAAAGATACAAATAGGTCACATGTGATCGAGCCTGACTGTATAAGTATGTTATGTGACGTTTCTTCCTGTTGCCGTCAAGCTAATTTTACCTTATAGACTTTATTTAAAATGTTTGAGTTTTAGCACCTGGGAGAATGAAAGAAAAAAACATGTGGCACCAACCCCAAGTAAAATGGCATAAGGGTAGAAAGATGATAATGATGATAATAAGTTTCGGTAAAACTGTTATCACGAAGAAAAGTTAAGTTTTTATTTATATTCTAATTCACATACCGGTACTTATACAGCTCATCGACTAGTATTGATATCATGTTATGCGTTAGGTCGTATGTCTACGTGTTAGGTGGACAGACGACATTGAATGGTTGCCGGAAAACGCTGGATGCAGGCCATTTCCAAGCGTTGTTTCTGGAAATCTTTGGGGAAGGCCTAGTAGTGGACGTCCTATCTCTGAGACGATGAGGATGATGAATGGTGAAAATTTAGCAAATGTGTATTTGCGTTTAATTTAATTAATTTAATTGTAGAAGTAAATTGTGATAATATTTTACCTCCCAGCTTAGATAGTATGCTACTTCAATTCAGTTCACTAAATAAACTACGCACTTATTCAATATCCAGCTGTCGAACGGAAAAAGGGTTTTCCTACGACATAAAGTTAACAGTCAAATACCGATTCCAGTGAAACTCAATTGCATCCTTATGACTTGCGGTCGAATTCGATCGCAAATGTTCGCAAAGCTGCCTTTCGATCAACGTCCTCGTACTCTCATAACACACAAACACTCAATTTAAAGGACCCGCTAGAAAGTGGTTTCTAAGTTTATAAAAGCCATAAACCTTTTATACAAAGAAAAAGGAAAACTTAGATGCGCGTTGAAATCTTAGATAAATATTAATTTCGTTGTAGCTTTTGCAATGCAGTAAGCTGAGTGAAGCTCAGGTAAAAACGTCGCGACCCTCGACTAATCTTTATTTGCAGACGCAAGCTCATCCGTACTTGTAGATTATGCTGTACCTTTCTTTACATTTATTTTTAATTCTGTATACAGGTATACTGGGTCATATTTATTCATGTAAGTTAGCACTTTTATTCGATTGCGAACTTTTACGTTTAACGCAAGAATAGTAATAAAAAATTATGTCTCAGGAAAAACAATTCTAAATAATTTCGCCGAATTTCTCGATCTAACATCGTCGAAGCGAACATATCATAACAAGAATTATAGTTATGACAAGAAACAATAACAAAGCACTAGAAACATGGCAAGAAGACAAGGAATTATTACACGCATTATCTGTTATTTATACTATTTTCCTTATTGTAACCAATTAAGTATACGCTTCTCTAATCACACGAAAACAGAAACATATCCTCATTACCGCAGAATAAATGAATAATAAAGAAAGACCAGACAAACACAAGTTTGTATCGTAACAACAATTACGCAATGAGCTTAAGTCATTAACACGGCTGAGCCTGCTAATGCTCGCTTAACTTAGGTGCTGAAGCCGCTCGAACACACGCTAACACTACTGCGGTACTCGTTACACATGTAGAGGGGAACCATCACCACTTAAAGTGATACTGTTGCAGAGACACACCGTTGTGGAAAAGAGACGGCGCTACTCGGCGTAGAGCGGCGTCTCGTTTCCATAACAGCAATAATCCTACTTTAATAATTGGTGGTTTGTAGTGAAGGTATGCTAGTCTAGTTTGAAACACTAATTAAACGAGCAACAGAAACGTAGGAGGTCTGAAATATGGTGCTAACGTGAAGAGCGGTTGAAACTACGTAATACAAAAGTCATAGTAACTTTTGCCAGCACCATTCAAGCTCTTTTCTACAGGTTAATAAGTAAACACCAATTTGTTATCTAGAATGTGTTTTATACGGTTTAAGCCAAGATTAATTAGAGTAAAAATAAATTAAATATTGTTCTAGAAAAACATTCTTCATAAATGTTACAGTTAAGTAGAGTAGTAAATAACTTTATGACATGCGCATGTCAAAAAGTTATCTCCTATGAAAAATATCACTTTAATCTACGTACAAACATCCAATATAAACGCCAATAGTGTACACAACAATATTTGAAAGGATTGAAGGGCACATTACACAGTAATTCATTACGTGCTCTCGATTCCCTGAACTAATTACCTCGCCCAAGAAAAATATTCGATCGGCTCCGTGTTTTTCTTTATTCCCAAAACAACATGAAAGTAAATTAGACAGAAGTTCTCGTTTTTCCTTAACCGTGTTTCTTGTTTTATTTTTTCTTGTCTTACCACTTTAGTTCCATTTAGTTTTTTGGAAATTGCTTTTCCAAAATTAATTTGTTGCTCAAACGTCGGAATGTACGAATTTTTTTTTTCTTTTGCAGGATATTAATATTGCTCAAAATTGTCTCGGGAAAAACTATTAAAATATTTTATTATAATTTAATAAATGCCTCAGGTATGAAATATTCACAAGTATCTCACGTCTAGACAAAAAATAAATATCTTCAAGCCTCATGGTCCGGTTGACCCGTGTCACAAATCGGACCCAGATGTAACAAACAGCTACAGAGATAAGTATTGTATATATTCAGGTATGTATATTTATACAGATACTTCCACACTTTCCTACTTATAGTTACGCAATTCGGGACCGTCTTGCTAAAGCCATAATTCATAATACCGAGAAGCTGCCGGCTACGGATGAATAGATTCCACTTATAATGGAAATTAATCATTATATTCGAGTCTTGTAGGATTAATCGGAAGGTATGGGATAATTCATCGAGTTTGCTCTGTAATAGGATTATGGAGCAGATAATACGATCTAAGTCTGTACAGAAGACGGTATTACCCCTGTGGTATTAAAATTACCGTCATTGTTCTGCTATTGTCGTATGAAATTCGAATACGACGTAATCTGTTTCCGTTAATCGTTATGCATATTAACAGGCTTTTGCTTCTAAAGGTAAAATCTCGATATGCTACGTCGAAAATTGTGACTCAATAACAAACCAGTAGTACAAAGGATCACGACTTTTAGAACGAGGCAAATTAAACTACGTCTAACAAATCTAGATTTGAGATCAACGAACTTAAAATATTTCTGACGTGGCTTTCTTACAGGAAAGCCACGTTTTCCACACCACAAGAAGACTCGTTTGAGAATTACATTTAACAAAATCTCCCTTTACAAGCAAAACCATGTTATGTTAGGTCTCCGTCTCGGGGACAATATTATTTCATCCCAATTTTACAAGGGGTTACATTTTGTTAATCTAGGCGGAGATAGCAGCTAACGAAACAAGGGTAGCCTTCAGAACCTACAGAATAGACCATTTATTTTATTTATATAAACTTTTTCTCGCGATAATTGCCTACGTATCCACCTTTCTTTATTGTGAAACATTAACATTTATTTACAAGGCTTCTAGGTAAATATGTACTTAGAAAATATGTAAGGAATGAGTTAGCTGAGTTCTAAATTCACGAGTGATTTAGGTAAAGCAGAAGTCTGATGAAAACCTGTTAATGAAGAATAATTTTCCGTCAATTAAATGTTTCCACTTCGAGTTCGAAGGGCCTGGAAATTTTCAATTAAATTTTCAAGTTATTGTAAGCTTCAGCACAATCTGGAAGCAAATTTATCCGTCTTTAATTAATCGGATAACTGTTACGTACAGAATCAATATTATTTCAATAAGAGAGTCGGGCTTTAGATGTTTTCAATGCCTACAGGCATCAACATAAAAACATACAGAATGATTAATATTTTTGGGAAAATTAGACAGAATTAGTAGAGAAAATGTATGTTATTTTCTAAACAGCAGCGTCAAACGCAGTAATTTCGACGTAGCAATGTCTGAACTATGTAACTTTTGACATAGTTTCGACAAGACTCAGTAGTTTAGGCATCTGTGGTTTAGACGTTGAATAACGCTAAATAGGTACTTGTGCGAATATTTATAGTACCTTCTTAATTTAAAACTTAATATAAGCTAATAAAGCTTTAAAATGAATATAAATAATCTGTCAAGTATAGGAGCAAGAAACTCTATACACGTATTGGCTAGCAGCAAAGAAATATAGTAGGTACCTACTCTCAAATTATTGATGACGCAGCATATTTGAGCATTGCTTAGAAAAGTCCGGAACCTTGCAGGAGCGACTTCTTTTGTGTCTAATGCGAGCCGTATTGTGCAGGGATCCATTGTGACGGCACGTCTTTCCGCACAATAACTAACTTTTCCACACTCGCCACGTGTATCTACACTTTGTTAGCTCGACACAGGATCATAATGTCATTAGGCATTTATACGATGTTGCTGAGTTGATATGAATTTATGTGTTACTTAGCTACTATGGTGCTCTATTGAGATAGGCTATGGATAGTTCTTCTTAAATTACGTAAAGTAACTAATTAAAAAAGGCGTTTAGTACACTGACAAGAGCAGATAAAAGAAGAACCTAATCAACGGCACTTGTAAGTAATACTTTTTAGTATTTTAATTGAAGTAATTCAATTCGGAACGAAAAAGAGCGAGCAAGAAATCGCCAAAACTGGAGAAATATAGTACGCACGAGTGTACTAGATTTTGGGAGACAAAGACTATCCGATATGGATAACAAGCGTGATTCTCTCAAGGCTAGACCACCGATAGCCATAGGTAAAAAAGGTTCAAAGGCAACAATGAGTAAGGACACTACCCTTGACACTCAGTTGGTACGTGCCTAGACATAACTGACCACGTTATATAACGGTGCTGACTGTTAATTGACGGATCATTGGTGCTGGCATCCGGCAAATAGATTAGTGACCACCGGACATCCCCTGACCTTTATACTTACATGACTAACTGTGGCCTCAGTAACCGTGGAAACATTATTTTCCGATACTGAGAAATGTCAAAACAGCACAGTTTATCGATCAGAATAGAGGAAATTACAGGCTAATGTTAGAAATAAACGTTTCCACTTCGACGATTTGTAACGACTATTCTGACTACAGCTAAGTAATTTCCTCGTTGGAGCTTTAGAATGCTAAATTCATACAATTTTAATTCAACAACGTAAAGTTACTTCTTCTCAATATAAAACCGCTACAAATTCACGTGAATTTTCATTTCTTTGATTGTTTTTGGTGGCTTTCCGTTTTTAAGTTTACAAGATAAATTGGCATTTAAACCACCCATCATATAAACTGACAGCCGATAACAGGGTTGAAAATCTAGTTAGTTAGTTCTTATTTCACATATCTTTTTCACATGGTTTCCTCTGTGACCTTGGTAAGGTCGTTATAAAATAAATTACGAGATAATACGGCGCATCTAATCTGTGTAATAATGTTAGCATGAAAATCCTCTTTATCCTCACCCTTTCACCCTTGGCCGCGCTATCGAATCATTATCTTCACGACCCTCGTCAAAACATAATTATATAAGTAAAGATTTAAGAATACACCCATTATTCATATTTTCTTTTGTTTTAACTTGTCCGTTTAAGTTTATAATTAGCTTGGACTTTATAATAAATCGTAATTATAACTTTTTATAATTAGCACTACATAATTGTTTTTCTGTACGTAGATCGCAATAACAATTAACATTACTGGAAATAAACTTAGACATGATTTTCTTTTTCTGCTGGTGGATATGTTCTTATTACGCTAATTGGATGTAGGTCCTAATTGTTCGTTACAGTTAAGAAACACTCACAATAGTTAATTCAATTACCTTTAGAAGTGACAATTCTGTGTACTTAAGTCTCTACTTAAAATAGTCGGTACTAAAGGAAGACACATTTTCTTTTTCACTTTCTGTACGGGCTACAAAAAAGAAAGATAAATTGTGTTCTACAATAGAATTGCAAATGAGACAAAAATGTACCTATGCAAAACGCTCCACTATATGAAACGTTACTGCAAGTAAACAACGAATTTAATAATCGAAAAATGTATTTGAACCACAAACAACAATGAAATCGGTATTATGTTGAAACAATATTTCATTTCTGAATCTACAACAATAACGCGTTACCAAATTAAAGGAGGCCAATTAAAAGTTTATACAAAAACTAAGGTACGTGATCTATTGGTCGATACTATTGTATAAATTTATGCATCTGCCCAGGTGCATATTAATACAAAAGTATTTAACAAAAAGGAATAAGTAATAAGATTAATTATATGTTAAAATTCTATTCTTTATGTAGGAATAGAGACATTAAAACGTTTTCATGGAATAAAGAAGCCAATTCTATCACCGGTTCACTGGGACATCTCACTAATATTACATTAACACGTAAGTTTGTGTCTGTATAAGTTGCTTCTTCGAAAATTAAATGAAAAGGTAGCTGACATCCTGGACTAACTCAAACGCTACTTGTAATGTAAAACACAGCGTTTTAAATGAGCGGAAAACTATGTACCTATCTGATAAACCGCGAAAAACATCGCGGTGTATTGCTAGTAACACATAACGCTCGTTTCAAACGCATGAACTGCAATGTCCATCTGTATATGATTCTCCCTTCCAATAAACTTAGCTCACCTTGACTTTTGCCATAACCATATAAAGTTAACGTCACAATTTCCTTTGAAATAAGCTCTGGAACCATGAAACATTGAGATGAGATCCCGGATTAATTCGAGAGGTAATCCAAGTCACATATATTTTTAAGGTATTTTTTGTTGACGCGTGTTTTTGCGAACAATGTATACCTATTACTTTACCCCTATATTGGAACGTTTTTTGTTTTTATTCTGTAAGTGAGGTATACTTGGTGAAAGGCTCCATTCTCCTTACTCTAGGCTCAATTTGTGTATTGTTGCGTCAAGTGAGGTATACGTTTTATTTTCATTTAGAAATCATAACTGAAAATCAATATTTTTTACTTCATCTCAGTATCGTTACTTACATTTAGGTTACTATTTTTACCAATTGTTAGAATAATTATAATTATTAACTAATGAAATTAAATTCTGGTTCTTGTTTTTAATGGGACGATTTAAAAGAAAAAGTCAAGAAATCTTTTGTATGACTTTACAGCTATCGAATAAATAAGGACAATCGTTCATTTAAATGAGCGCCATTAATAAAGGCAGACGGCAGCGGTTTGCGGCTAACGCGATAACACCGATATCTGATAGGGCTGTCACACCCTCGGTTTCATGGGATTAAGCAATTATAACGTTACTAGGGCCTGATCATATAAACCTTACAGATAAAGTCCCGGAAATGGACTATTACAGTTATATACGACTCTCTATTCATTAATAAAATTAAGTTTCATGTGACAGTCAGCGTTCTAAACCTAATTGCAGATGACATTTGTGGACCATAACGAGTAACTGTCACTAAAGAATAATATTCTAATACTAAACATTGTTTAAAAAAAGGTCGGAAGAATATATTTTCTAGCAAGAGGACTTGCGTTCAGGATGTTTTTAAGGGCAAAAAAAAATTTACACCGAGAACGAAAAGTAAATAAAAAAGGTAAGTTAAATCAGTACATTAGCCATAAACTCCTACAGATAAAGTCAACTTCAATTTCCAACATTATCGGTCGTTAAAAAAACATTACAAGTTTTCATTTTCCGACGTGGCAACCTTAATAAAATGTGGGAAATATGGCAGAGAACGCGCCTGAGCGACAATTAAATTTCCTTCATATTTTTTCCCGCGTACTGAGATATACTCGTAAGAAATCTTTATCGTATTATACGAAGGATTTCTTAATTGGATAGTGGGAAAAGCTACGTGACGTATGCAGTTGTGAGTTGATAAGTAATGGAATGGTAGTGTCAGGAATCTTGGGTCATCCCTCGGGAGCTATGGATGTCGTGAGCGAGATTAAGGTGAGACCCGACTGGATTGCGGTGACGGACGTCTGTCTGCGGTGTATTCTTGGGTTTATTTTCAGAGCTAGTAGGTGGATTTTTAGTAGTTCGCTCCCCAAGTTGTAGATATAGAAATATATTATTGTGTCATTTTTTTTAAAGGTGATTGATTCAATAGTGTCACTACATTTATTTCGATGTTTAATAAGCACCAAACAAAGCACCAATAAAACAAAAAACAAAATTTTATCAATAGTAATATTGAGAAAACGTCACAATATTTGAAAGAATCCATATTTCAGTCAATATCACAAAACTTGCGTTACACCATCAAAAAGGATTTTAGCATAAACAAAATATTTTATGTACATACATCTGAAAACCGTGAAAATCAGATTTTAATTAATTAATACAGAAGCTTCCATATCGACGAGACCGCAGAGTAAACCCAATATTATTAAATGTAAACACGAGCTAGATTCAATTAACTTGGTTAATAGTCGGGATTAATTCCGAACTCGTATGCACACACCGCTATTGCGTTATAATAACATCGGTTGGTTCGTGGCTTTAGCTTTGATTACACAACATTATACTCATGTTAGATTTACAAAGTAACAAAATTTCAAACAGAAAATTAAAAACATACAAAAACTTAGTCTCTAGACAAAAAATTAATAAAGTAACGTTTTATTACGTCACTTCCAGTCTAATAAAAATGCTTTCACATGGAAAGAAATTACCCCGCTTTGTGCAACAGTGTGTTTAATGTGTTAGGAAACAAACTTTTTAATCTAACGTTCCGTTCCACCAGAAAACTAATGTTAAACTTTTAGATTCAAACTCGTTCAGGCATATTAGGTAGAGCTGGAAATACGTAGTTTACTCACAGATACTCGTAGCCGCACACTCTCACACAAGTGTTACATTCGTAGTAGTTAGTAATTGCTACGAGTGCCGTGTTTATGCTACGGCCTACGCAGTGGTACTCAATAACATTAGTACAAGAGCGGAAATTTACGCGTAGCGTGTGTCAATTCTTTTGCAAGGAAATAAATATAAAGTGGACAATAATTAGACTGATTTCTTGTAAATGTAGGTCGTATGTTTGTTACTCTTTCACGCTCAAATGGCTATATTACTTTGAAAGAAAATTGGTGTGAAGTTAGCTGAGACTCTGAATTAACATACAGGTTACCTTATAACCGTCTACGTCAGAAGGGGATATGTTTTTGCAGCAATTTGAAGTTTTTTAGTCGAGTTTATTTCATTTTTTTATTTCCAAACCCGTAGTTACAATCAGCGAAATCGGCTTAATCTGTATCCGACTACCTAAATCCAAGTTTTACAGGACCGACTGGCTCCAAACCCCACAATTCAATTACTCGTCGATATTCCGACGTTAAGCTGATTGACAGTCTCTGCAAGCTGCGACAACCAATCGAAACATAATCCTGTGCCCTTTCAGTCGGAATAAAAACTATTTGCTGAGTATTAAAGCCTCACTTGCTGATATAAGCTTAACATGAAATAATTTCTCTATACTCAATACTCAATTATTTATTGCATTCCATATCTTACAGAGATGGTAGAAAATTAAGTAAGTTAAGATCATTATGGACCCTGTCATTTATCTATCATCGTCAGCTCATCGAAGTTTCCTCTAGGCATAGGCCTCTACAACTTATCCTTCTCGTTCATTTTATTCTGAAAGTGCCTTATCAACATAAAGTTGAATCTTACCTGGATGTTGGTGGTGCCTGAGAGAGCAGAGAACCTGATCCCCTCTTGCAGAGAGGAGGTCTGGGAGCTGAAGGTCGCCGCTCTACGCCTGAGGCGGAGCGCGTGGCTGGAGCGCCCTCAGCGGCGAGCACGCGTGCTGACACCAAGGCTGCTTCGGGACAATGCTGGAACAATAGTCCTGTATTAGCGATGAGATACTTATACTGCGTGGATTCTGGATTGGTGTTTAGTAATCTTGGCATTGAAGATATGGTCGGAATTGGTTTAAAGAAATCTTATTAAATTATTATGTTATCCGGGCCAAACCTTTGAAACATCATAACCATATTCAATATCTGATTCATATGAATCAGATACTAGGTAGGATACTAGGTACTCGGGCATATGCCCGAGTACCAAGAAAATAACTAAAGAAATATCTATGATTAATGTATTAAAGTCGGCGTTACAAAATTATTATTTTTCATAACTTCCCTCCGAATTTCTTAAAACTTCCATTTATTAAACGAATCGTAAAAGGAAAACGTGTTTCAACTTCAATGCTATATTTCTATTCGTATAAATCCATTATTTTTTGACACTTTAATAAAACTTTTCCAGCACAAAGCCCGGCGTAATTTGAACGTTTCTCTATAAATTCAAGTAATTTCTCAGCCATTGATCGACCCTCAATTAAAACTTTTTCATTTCAATACTATTCCAATGCTCAAAATCTCTATTCAACAAGTTCTAATCTCTTTTGATTCACCTCCGAGCTTTAAAACTAAACAATATCTAACCTTTACGAACTCCATTAATAGAGAGTGAACAAAATTATTTACTTATTTAAAGTATACCATTAGATTAATAAAATTATTTCGAATACTCGTTAAAATCAAGCACTTAACACTTAGTTAGAAAGTTTTATAATTGAAAGTGCTCGTATTAAGGCAACTGGACACACGCCAAAATGCTTTTATCTGATTCAACTTTAATTGGTTTTTTACGAGAACAAAAGGAATAAAAAGCCATAGAAAATCACTTAGATAGTATCGTAATTGAAACTTAAAACTTAGTATGTACTTAGTCTTTATACTGTACATAAATTAAAGGATGTTTGACTAAGCCTTGTCTAACCTTGACATTTACGAACGTACAAGAACTTGATTCTGTGTAATTTATTATACGCCATTTTCCCGCGGCCTCGGCGCTTTGTGACAATATAAGATTCATCAGAATCCGTACAACAGACCTTTGTACTGAGACAGACAAATGAGAAATGGATGGTATGTACCGTGGCGAGGTACAGGTAAAGAGTAGGCTGCCAGATTAGTATTCTAATACTCCCATTCTGTCATATTACTAGTCAACTACAAAAAATATTTCATAATAGTATGCATCAAAAGATTAACTTCACTATTCACAATATACACCAGCTTTTTCACATAAGTTAATTGCATTTTTATTACGAAGTTTATTTAAACGAAACTGTGGAAGGCAGTCCAATTTTGCGCTGAATATTGACTATTAAATTCATATGAATTTAAGTTTCAGAGTAATAAACGCATCGTATATGAACCGAATATCCGAAAATGGTGGACTCATTTGCCTCGTGGGAGCAAAATGGACCAACAAAAACATTTCGTAAATGAATCAACAGTCAATAGTGTCTTTTACAATTTACATCACTACTGGGAATATAACAAAGAAAATATACCTAAAGACAAACCTCTGTCACACACGAGAAAAAATCGATTAAAAATTAAAAACAAACTCTGTCCGCCGAAGCTTCCACCTCCACACCTGCAATTAAAAATAAACAAACGAGAGCGATTTCAGTTTAATTCCTTTTATGTAAATATGACCGTCTGTCGGACGAATGCAATGATAAAGGAAAATCCTTTTTACGAGTGAATTGTTAAATCCCTCAAGATAAATTGAATTTGTCTGGATTCAAAAGCGGGATTCTCCCTTTGAGCATATGATAGCTACCACAGACGGCACTTCATGAGCTTACTGAGTCGACATTACAGACCATTTTATAGTTGAAAGATAAAGGAAATTCATAACGTTTGCGTTTCGCTTTGATATTATAAGGCAATGTTTTGCTAGTTATGTTTGCCAAGTAATTCTAGTTCTTTAGATTTAGGTTAGCAAAAATGTTTTTGTGTTACATAGGGACTAGTTTTCATTAGAATTTGCTCACTCTTTGCTAAAAATGACAACATAATCAATATCAAGCACAAAAAAGTGCAGTTGCTGTGCTAGAACTTATCATTAACGTCATAATAATAATTAATAGAGAGGTTTACAATGTTAGCTTTACCCTAATTGACGAATTGAATTTATACGTAATCAAACCGCTACAGTCAGACCACATTGTGGTTTGCTCGTATCGTATGACATCTAAATACATTAGTGCTGTACAGTAAAATCGTATGCATTAAATGCTAAATAATTAACAATTGAATCATGACTTTCCGCTTTGCTTAAATTCAATCAAGAACCTCCCTTTTCCGTAAATATGTAGATGAGTGTAAATTATGCAAACCCCTATTTGCTCATTTCATTACAACAGAGGGATTTATATCCTCCATATTTGAAATACGTGATTTCATTTAACTATCTCGACTTCACCTTAATCTTGTTATTATTTATAGGACGTAAAAAACTAAATTCCGAAACCTCAAAACTGCGAAATATAATCCCTCTCAGAAATACGTAAATATTTTCCACAATTTTTATAAATTGGGGTTTAAAACTCTATTACAAAAGAAAATTATATTCATTGGCCTAAACGGAAATTGTGGTAAATCCCACTTCCAATTCTGTTACATGCATAAACAGATTAAATATGAAAATAGGGTATCGCGGAGGTCGGGGAGCGAGCACATTGCGTGGCGTAATATTGTGTTATACTCAATTAAAATTTAAGTCTAAGAGCTATTAATCCTGACTAATCCTCTTTAACAACGCCAGAAGCGCTAGAAACGAATATGAAATTAACTTTATTACGTACTTAGCACTAAAAATACTACGCGGTAATGTTTTCATATAATTTATTCCGTGTTAATTTTCTGCTGAACCGATGCATACAATTTTGTCTGACTACAGCAGAATAATTTATTATACTATTAAACAATCGTTAGCGCGTTTACGTTACATTATTACACTTACTTTGATTAAAACATTTTATCAAACTCCAAACGCTTAAATCGGAAGCTGAAGGAAAGCTTTCTCATTAAGTAGTCAAAGCTGAAAACACTTAAACGACCTTGGAGGTTGAGAAAAAGGGTTCTAAAGGTCAGACTTTGAAAAACATTAAATGCAGAAAAACGTGCCTTCGGATGGGTATCGTGAGTAATAGAGCGGCTTTGTGGGGCATTTCAACCTACGCGCACGACAAAGACAAACAATATAAACGACTATTGTAGGTTTTACGGTTACTGTGCCGTTGAAATAAAATAGATACTAACCGCGTTAGTAATAAGTTTACTGAGCTTGTGTTTACAATGGTAAAATAGACTGATATAATCTATTTAATTAACTTTTGGTTGCTAAAACAGTCTTTACTTATGTAAAATACACTAACTAATACACGAACAACTTTAAGTAGGTAATGTATAAGTAGATTTATTTAATCGCAGGTCATTTTCTGGGCTAAAACTAGCTAAAGAATTTGTGTATTCGGCAATCCTTAACATCAGACAGACTACGCAACTTCTCGAATATACGATTATGTAAAGGCATACAGTTTACCGTTACCTTCCCTCATTCGTTCCCAATGGCCTGCCTACCAAAAAGTCTAGAAATAATTTATCAAAGGACCAAAAGGTACCTTTAGTCGGACAAAGCGATAACAAAGAAACTGCCTCGTAGTGCTACAGCCACAATAAAGCGGCTGAAAACATATTGGGTAGCCTCCGTGATAGATTTTTAGTAAGTGCTTTGAACAAAGCAATTGTATTTTTCGAGTAAAAGGTAGAGTACTATTTATTCCACTATTCGAGACTTCGAGGGTGAATAAGTGATTTTTATTGATCTGTAAACTCGATATAGGGTATAAACAAGTATTCAGCAAATTAATCTGGTATTACATCTTCTGATGGAACACTTATTGTTAGTAGCAAACATTGTTTAAAATTTTCAATCACAAACTCTTTTGATTATGTGTTTAAAACATGGATAGCACAATTAGCATCGTAATAATTAGACAACAAGTCCATTTATCACAAATGCAGCCGACGATGAATTCGCTACGCATTTATGCAGAAGTGTAGGCTCACATCTAAGTCCATTATACCGCTATCTGTATGCACAAAGGCTTGTAACGTCCATTTCAGAGAACTCTCACATTGATGACGTTCATCACATCGGTTAGACTATAGAGCTTGCCGTTAATACTGATTTACCACAGCAACTGGGTACAATGAAGTATGAATTTAGCATGAGACCAGTTACTCTCTCTTCATGATCTTTCATTTGTGTACGAAGTTTCCACGAATGAGTTTTTACATACACAAGGATTGTACAAGGCCACTGACAATACCTACGTAGCTGAGTACCGGACCGAAAAATATGTTAATATTATTCATCGACCCTCTAATCTTACGATTTTCGTTTGTTTCCCAATTACTTAAGTACACATTATTTTATTTATAGAAATTCTGCTTTCAAAATCCTGATTCAACCTACCAACAATGTAAGTAGAACCATAATCGGTACGGTTAAGATCTCGGCTCTCAGGGAAAGTAGTCTGGATGCTAATCCGAACCGCGAACCATTTCAATAATAGCCGCAATATCGAATACCCAAGAAACCTGAATACTACGGACGGATACAAAGATATAGGTATGTTAATATGAACGAAAATCGAACGTTCACGTACGGTAAGAAGCTTCAGGGCTCTCTCGGTCCCTGTTGTGAGCTGTCTGCCCGTTGCACGAACAAATAAAGAAAATTTAAAGCCTTACTTACAATAAATATATGAGATGAATATTTTACCTTTCTTCTTTGCAAAGACTTCTTTTCAAAACAAGACTTAAAGTCTTGTTTTTGTTATAGTAGAGACCTAAAAATACCTAGCCATGCCTACCCAGCCTACTTAAATTTATATGTAAAGTTAAGAAATGGATTTTTGATGATTTATATAGATTTTGGTTAAAACTGATAGATCATGCTCGAAGAAATTTAATTTACTGCAAGCGACATTAATGTTATAATGAGTTTAATTGATAAAACTTCCGTCTCAATTCCAAACAAGTCGAATCAAAAGTTTGAATTGCTTAAATAGGGCCAATTTATATAAATTAGTTGAGTTTTCTCTGCCTCATATTTTGTTAATTACTTTGATGTTTTCTCATTAGCGTCTGACAATGATAAATTTAACCTTTTAGGAAGTAGACCATAAAAACTGAAAAAATATTCCTAACACCCAACATTTGAAGGAAAATTGCAAACTACATCTTTCCTATAAAACTTGTGGATCTTAAAGTTTACGGCAGCTTGGTAATGGTCTGTCATCGTTCAAGATTTGGCCAAATTCGTTCAATACACCTTTACACCTGCTACGTAATAAATTCGAAATGTTCCTTTTGAAAAATGGAAGATACTAGGATTAATATTAAATCATGTTATATCCACTTTCGTCTCAGTTAATGACGTATTCAAAACGACTGACTGAATATAATTTAAATGAAGTGATCTCGCTCTTGAAAAGGGCTTAAATTGGGTTCAAAACTAGTCGGGTGCTCTCAAAACCACTCGTGTGAACAAACCAGTCACAAACAGAAAACAATTGAATGCTTTATTGTATTATGAACTTTATAGAGAAAACAGTAAAGTTATAAATTCAATTTGACAACATTTTAATAAAGTTTGTACACTTGAGATAAATTGATCACTACGATTGCGTAGTCTGATTTATGAAAAACCAGTGATTTTTAATATAATACTGAATTTATTATCCATTTCAGTAAACTATTAATTATATATCCACACACACGAACTAAAGGTAATCATTTTCTATTCAAATGCAATGTAGCGTACCTTTACAAAGCAAGTACATTCCTTTTGCGAAACCCAATACAATAATGCTAACAATCTCTTTTACGGGACGTAAAGCTTTAATCCTCTGCACATTGCATTTACAAAGTAACCGCATCAAATAGCTCGGTGTACCCTTAATTGGTATGTCACAAAGCGAGTACAAAACAAATTAGTAACAAATAGAAAACAGACGTAGGACTTTTGCGCTCGTGGAAGTGAAACAGCGCTATACAGGGTGTAGAGCAACGTCTCTTTTCTATAAACTGCAACAGTTTTACTTTAAAGGGGTGGTTGTAAGTCCCCGGTACGTAAAAGGTAAAGCAAGAGCTCTCGGACCAGAAATGTCAAGAACACTGCTTTTTGCTTTGAATCGAAGTGAAGTTAATTAAGCATTTGCAAGGTTTCACACGGCTACTGTGTAAAAGGAGTAAGGTTGCATTAGGAGTGAATAAAATGAATTCATTTTGGCATGTAACTTTGAGTAGGAATAAGATTAAATCTTTTTCATAACTAGTATTTCAGTTGTCTCATTTCAAAACTTCTTGTTTTCGCATGGTTGGTGAAACAATCTGGTATCTGAGTTCGAGCCTCCCGAACGCCTCTGAAGTAGCAACACACACCCTTGAATAACACATACTCATGTTTTCCTTCAGCGTTATATGCACTTCATTTCTTAAGATGATTTCCAATGCCACATTGTTATATTGAACCTGCGACCTTCAACTTCTCTGTCCAACAGTCATACTACTAGGCTATCACTGCGTATGCAATTTGGGCTTAATCTGCCGGTACTTTATTTTCGACTTTTCGGAAGCGTAATTAAGGTTTCGGTATTCAAATTACATGAATTTATTTTCTTAGGCTTTTTATAGCGCTTAAAGTAAGTTTATTTAGGTGCCATTAAAGAATTTAAATTTGTTGTAGCTTAACGATACATTTTAACAATAAGCATGTAAATAGGAACGGTATATTTTAAGAAGTAAAGTTTCAAATTGTAAATTATTTAATATACACATACTTTCAAATCTATAGGTAAATATTCCATAAACCTACATGCGTCAAAAAATATACGAGAGAAATATACGATCGTATATAAGGGTACTGCGGTTTAAGCATTTAAACTTTTGGCCACCGTTATCACCGAAAACTACTAACAAAAGCTTTTAAAGTGAATAGACATGTCATAAATTATATCCGATTGGCAGCAATTAACCACAAAAACCACATATAAAATAAAAGAAACTACTTCAATCACATTAAACAAAATCTTCGTAATACCCAAAATAGATGTTATCGTTCTAAGCCACAAATTGTAGTCTGTAAGTTAAATATATTCCATAGGTAAACAAGCCACTATATTATTAAGGCCCGGCATAATACTCTGAAGTAATCGTGTTTGGACACGTGATAACTTATGCACAGTGTACACAAAACATTAGGGCAAATGTTGGATAAATCCTACCCAACGGTTACACGCTTAGTTTTATATAAACCTCTTTAATATTTGACGAAACAAACACAATATGTTGTAAGAAGTATATTTATCCTTTAGATTGAGGTAAATAAATTGACGGAGGAAACAATAACGAAGATTGTAACGAAAAGTTTAGTCTTTTTTTATCATTCTATACCAATTCCTTAAGAATAAATAGAGTAAAAGTAATACAAGGACTATCCAATTTCATGGTCTATAGTTCTGCATATATTATATTTTACTACATGATAAACAAACTCATTTGAATTTACAAATTACTCTATAAAATAGATCCATTCCAATAATTGAGATACATTTGAATTCAAACGTTTTGATGACACGAGAGCGCTAAGCTAAGTGTGTTTGAACAGTGTTACAATACGTTAATAATGGCTCTCATCTAGGTAAAAGCTACAGCTCCCATTAATCTTTTATTATTCTCATCACACTCGAGTGTTTGCGTATATTCACGTAGCTATATAGTGAAATACAGGGGAGTGTCTGTCGTGATGTTAAAAAGCCTTTGTTACAGGAATTACAATGAAAAATGATATCAGTCGGGTATTTGTTGTCTCTGGCCTTTGTTTTTCCGCAATAAAGGCGGAGGTGATTCTGTATTCCCGGTATGCTGACGAGGTTTTGTTTGAACAACAATGTGTGTTAGAATTTGTGACTTTTTAACCTACAAAATGTTTAATGTAAAACATAGAACTGCATTGTCATATGTTTTTGTACTTGTTGTTTGATTTTGTCATTCATTAATAACAACTAACAATATTATATAGAATCGAAATGGATGAAAGATGCTACTAACTTTGCGCAGAGGTAATATTCCTAACTAATGAGGTTAATCCGAGATTCCGATATATTTATAGTTGAAAACTTGACCAAAACATACAATGGTGTGCTAAATCTACATTGACAAGTACTCAGCCCTTAATTTTGATGAAAATAACAACATATATTCCGTAAACCCTAATCTGTTTTCTATAATAACGTTACAAAATACTCGCTTGAGAAATTCCTCAGAACCTACGAAGGAATCTAATAAAGAGCGGTAATGGGAACACATTGCCATAATCGAGACGCGTGCGGGATTGCCAATCGCCATATAAAGTTATCATTTTATTATACAAATACAGATATTAGCCGTTAGTTTCCTGGCAAATAGAAAATTCTATCGGGCTTGTAATAGGGTAAGCGCCCCGCAAATATAAACAACTGTTAAAAAAATATAGGATTTTGTAGCTAATTTTCAAATGGATCGCCCAAAAATTATATTTCGTGACTACCAACCGCCTTTCAAGCTAAAATGTATGTAAAAAAATCCAAAGATATTCGCTACATAATTTACGGAATAGTACTTTTTGCACAGAAGTAGACTTTACCTTAGTGTTCGCACGCTAAGCTCTAACTAGTACCAGCTACTCATTGAGAAACACGTAAAGTGCAACTATTCTGACAACAAAAAATAGAACTAGTGTAAATAAAAAATGGTATAGAAGAAACATCACTCGTTGTTATTGTTACACAGTGGTAGCAACGCAGCCACTGTGGCAATGGTGCAGAATAAAGTGTCAACTGTCACTCGTATTGTGTTTTATCTGAGCTTCATTTGTTCTGGCTGTATCTCAACTTTTAATAAAAAGAAGAGTAATTTTCCACAACATTACGTTATAGTAGGTCATATTGTACTGGAACTTTACTAAGAAATCATCTTTTTTTTTAAATTACCCAGAACTTACACTGAAATACTGAGAATTTTGTCTTACTATACTGGCACTGGGTGACAATATCGTCTGCGGGGCTAAGTACTAGTCTGGAAAATAGTTCTACTAAATGACAAGCTAAGAAGAAAAATAATTCTGATGCCACGTGTTTAAGTAGACCTCCGCCATATTTTAACTACCACTAGAAGCATGGGAGTGAACCACCGGCACCGTATGCAATGAAAACAGTTAACTTTCATACTAAAAAATCCTTGTGTAAAGTCATGTTTAATAAAAAAAAAACACCCGCAAAATAAATCGTCAATCAAAGCTGTGACATCGTGTAAAGAACGAAATAGACACGTTTACACATTTTCGCGTGTTCCGCGTCAAATAAGGTGTGTAAACGAGATAACTAGATCACAAACAATAACACCGGAAATTTAATTTCCTCGGGGACGTCAAAGCTTTTAACAGGCATACGAGAAATTATATTGTTACTCAAAGTTAGAAATCAATGTTACAGAATATATTATAGACATGAGTTACACTATGAAACTTCGAATTAAATTATCGCTTATAGTGGCCATGATTTTAATAGTTGTGTTAGTTAAGAAAACATTTGTTTTGATACAAGAAATTGTGCTTAAAACTCTTTATTTTAACTAATGTGACACTGAAACTAAAACTAATAATGACAGAACATTAAACTCAAACCCTTACTTTCATTACTATCATTATCCGATGGTACAAAAACCTACAAACTACTAACAGTAATTTCGACATCGATCAAAAGTTATAGTAGTCAAGGGTTTATGTAAATGATAGTTCATTCCACATTATTTAAGTTTTTAGTCATAGTCATTACATTAATTACCCTAGTTGTTAGTTATTATTTATCAGGCAAATAAATTAAGTAGCTTACAGTATTGTGTATATGAAAAAAAAAATATTCCCTTATCAATCATTTAATAATAATGCCAGCCTATACAAGTATGGAATACTGGCACCGGCCTCTTCTTATCTGTGAGGGGTTTGAGCACAGATCACCACACTTTTAAACAGCGGGTTCACGATTTCAGATACTTATATTTGGAATCTAGGTTATTTCCTTTACCGTTTGCCATTGGAGTCTTAAAATGTTAAGATCCATCTGAACAATATCACCAGACAATTCAAAATTCCCTAAATGATATTTATTTAAACATCATGTTACAGTTACACCTACAATACAAAACAGGTACGTCGAAGGGAAAATCAATAAGGCAAAGAGGTCGCATTTCATTTACTGACACGTATAGTCGTACGCCTCTTTACCTTTCCAACGAGAACAGGACTCATTCAATACATCACGCTAGAAGATATTGCAATGTTCGTATCACGTACACTTTTCATTACATTTTTACATTACTTCATATATATTGATACACATTTTGAGTGAACATGTACTCCGTTTTTTCTTTTATTATGTTCAGTACAGCCCTTTAGGCCAAACTTTGTTTTTAATATTGTTTCGCAAAGGGACAAGGGTCTCTTGAAGCAGGAATATTAAAATAAAGCTGTATCCCTGAAGCTACACGTTCTCTTTGTTCTTAGATCAATGTCTGACGGTAGTATATGTGACAAAAACAAAAGAACTTATTCTTCACAATATTGTGTAAGTATGCAAAATTGTGTATGAAAGTAATAAGCCAAAAAAGGAAATTACACATGAACGTTTAACCTTTTTTGCAAAAAGTACTTAAACGGGATTGAAATTACGTATTAATAAAAAAAAGAATAGAAATCCATTCCACAATAAAAGTACTGCGCCGTATTTCGTTAGAAAAAATGTTAATTAAAACAAAACCCCGAACAAGCCGCGTTAAGTGGTTATCGTGGTAAGCTCGGCCGGCATAATACTGCCAGTATGAACTGTAAACCGAGTTCACGCTGTTTTCCCTTACGTTTGACGAGATGATAAAACCTTATTTGTTTAGTTCTCTTTACACAAAAATTTCGTTATGTAAAAAAGTTGGTACATAATAAAATGTGTAAATAAAATGTACAATTTAATTAAGCCCTTTTGACCCATGTTCCCCAAACATTTTACCGACATATAAATTAACAAATAAAACAATATCCTCTTAAAGATTAAACTAAATATAGAGAAAAATTGCTAGCTATAACGCTATAACTATCACCATTTCCTTACGATACTTTTCTTGTCCTTGCACAATCTCATAAAATCATAGGATAGAGCGACCAACGCACAAACGACGAAATAAAGGCCCCGGAAATCACTCCCTTGAGTAATAAACACATTAATGACGTAAGAAGGCCCGTCACAGCTGTCATGAGTACTATCATGAAAATTAATCGAGAAATGTCAATGCACTCGACACTATATGTAACGGTTATTGAACCTGTATACATAGGGGCCTCATTTACAATACATGCGAGTGTTTACGTTATCTGATCACTTAATAAGTGACGTAATCGATACATCTACTTATCTAGTGAAACTTGAACTTTTATTGCAAATATGTATGAGAATAAAATAGGGAAAGCAACAAAATGTTTCACATTACACGCACAGATTCCAATGCCCGCTATAATGTGGCATCGCGAATATTTGCCGAGCGGGTCAACCGCTCGCAGTAAACATATTCTGCATATTTTCTCCTCCACACGTTAGATAGAAAAATACCTACATTTTCACGATATTCCTCGATAGTAGAAAACATTTTATATTCTGTGCAGTAAATATGATCGCAACCTTTGACATTCTGTCCGACAGACACGTATGACTGCGTCGAAGCCTTGTTAAATGGACTGAATAAAGAGTGAATAGCTTGGTACTTAAGTTAGCTATTCCAAGAGATCACTCGGTGACAGTTGAGGAGAATGAACGTAATCAAACGTGAAATTAAAGTAATGCTTCGAAATCAACGCACAGAATATAAGAACAATAATATAAGCGTTTTTATTGTGCACGAGATAAAAGCAATGACTTGCTGTAAATTAAAATAGTTTTTCGACAATCTGTAGATAATAGTATTTTACCATCTACTATTTTCTCAATGATTTCGATAACTTTGAATCTTATTTGTGAAAAAAAACTTTATTTTGATTTGTTCGATAGGTTTTTGCTTATCACGAACATCTATTACCGGATTGATAAAATACATAATTATAACTCTTTTAGTTTATTCCGAAAAGAAAACAATCGCCCTGCTTAAAACAATCCATCTCCCAGGAAAATACATGAAAACATGAAAACTAGTTAGTATCGCGTCTGTAGCGTCGTAGTACATTATACATTGTACGAACACAACCTGTTGCTGCGTTTTATTACAACTTTAAACAGCGTTTCACATAAACAAAGTAGTTAGACTGCATTCTACATGAGCTCTGAAACTATTTTATTTTATTTTCAAACTAGATATCCACATACACCTGGTGCTAGTTACTTGTTTGTTTAAAGAGAAGAGTTTGGCAAATGTTTTTAAAAGAAAATAAATGTAAAGTTTAGCTAAAAGTGTAGAAGAATATTACCACTAGTAGTAAGTATAAACAGTAGAAATATTTATTAAAATGCTGAAGCATGTATTTGTTCTGTTCTATATTATTAATTATGCGCCACCACCAATTGGCTGCAGTTATGCGTATTTTCATTTACAAATAATAATAATTAAATTACGACAAACACCTATTTTGGGCATAACAACCCTAAAATAGCCCTGGGCTTCTTCAGCTTAGTCTAAACAACAATAATCCCGAACAATATCTAAAACGCAAAGAAAATACTTGCACAACTAATGAAAATCAAACAAGAGTAAGCTTCGCAGTGTACAGTGGACGCACGCACGCCGCACGCTGTACACCGTACACAGTGTACTCTGTACGCTGTACAAAATCGATACGTAGGCGTCAAACGATAGAGCAAATATACACAGAACCTCAACTCCATGCGACTCGTGGAAAGGCTCTATTTGGAACCCGTGTTGGAACAGACGACTGTTTGCTACTGGAAATAGAACTTGCTAGTGTCGATATTGGGGACTCAATATAAGTGCTGTAGGTTTGAAGGTGGTTTGCATTTTATCTATAGTCTAGACCTAGGTTATTTTTTAACTATTTAACGAATAATAAAAGCGTAATGATCGCGTCTTGTCAATTAACAAACCTTAATATAGTCTATTCTTTCTCTTAATCCTTTTTTTACCTCATTTTGCAATTCTCAATTAAATTTTAAGAGGCACTTAAGATTAAAAATGGCCACTCTATACTTCAAACCTGTAAACTGTAAACAATTTAAATTACAAGTCCAAAACACAAAAACCGCATTCACACACACGAACACAATTCAATTTCATCAATACAATACATGTATGTTAGTAAAAGGGACTTCATTTACCAGATATCAGACACACGTACGGAACACATGGGGCGTGAAATTTAATTAAACTACATGCAAATAGAAAAGGAACAATTTCGTTGTGTGTAGTGGACGTCACTCGCACTCCGCCGCCGTGTGTTACAGCTAAATCGATACGTAGGCGACAAACTGGGAAGGGAGGACACAGAAGGTTCATTTAATATGTTGTGATTAAAATTAGCATCTGCAAGAAAAATCTGGATTGTAAAGACGGGCCTGTCAGTCTAGTGGTTAATGGCCCTGACTGCTATACCGGAGGTCATGGGTCGGATCCCCACCCAGGACAAGTGTCTGTGTGATGAACACGATCATTTGTTCTGTGTCTGGCTGTTATTTATCTATGTATGTATTTAGAAATGTTTAAGTATGCTTATCAGTTGTCTAGTACGAGACACTAATACAAGCGGACACTTCTACAACTTGACGCTAATAGGTACTCGATAACGGATGTGCCAAATCTGACACGTTGCTCGAAGAAAAGAATTAAAAATTCTATAGATACATTTGCAGAATTTTGCCTATAGTTAAGCCGTACAAAAAGATCATACGCCTAGCCACGAAAACGTTTACGCCTAATATATGCGTAGCTTTACTAGAACTTTTGTACATTACCGAATTAATTAGATAAAAAGCTTTACTTACATGTTCAACAAAGTTTTATATGCACACAAATAGTATATTTGCATATTTTCATAGTTCTATATTTGTGTGCTATTTCAGGAATTTGACAGTCTATGTATTTTAACTTTTCTATACTTCACTGGTAATTATCGATAGTTGTACCGACTGATACTTCTACCACAAACTTGTGAAAGTAATAAGTAACGTAAGTATAGTTGTTAGTATTCCGCGCAGTTTTGCCCGATAGACGCTTGTTAGAAGTTTGTTATTCAATCTGTTGTGCTGCTGTTAGTCCTGGGAGACTAGACTTGAGACTCAGTTATAACGCAAATCTTGTGAATTAAAATGAATGAGTACTTATTCGTTTGTAGGTCAGGGGTTAGGCAGAGCCTAGTAGATAGGCCTTGAATTTGTGAAGAACTCTTCGTATTTAATTATGTAAAGTCGGTATTCATTTACTTTTTATCCTGGCTAGCTACAGTTGATGTGATTTACATAATACCTTTCTTAGATGTTGAGAGAAGAACTACAATCAATGGAGTATACATCTTTACTACACAGGTATTATAGCGTTTAAATAAAAATCAAAGCGATTTTAATTAAAGTTGGAATATTTATAATATCTACTATTAGGATAACTCGCAAATCATAAACTTTTCCTAAACCGCTATCCCCTTTAGATTATAAAAAAATATACAAGAAAACTACCAGCACTTCTAGTTAGCTACTACTCGCAATACCTAAAGGAATATTTACTCACTGAAGTAGAAAAGGCAATATATGTAGCTCGTCGTGAAACTTCAAGCGTAAAATGCAAAACGTCTTCCAATTTCTCCTTCACGTCATTATAAAAGTTTCAGACCATGTTGCTCGCTGCGAGAGTTAGAAAGCATTCTAGTGTAGTCAATTAGTTGCAAGCCTTTGAGATGCATTCCGTGGTATTTAGCAAAGGAGAGCCTACGTTTGAGTTGTTCTCAAAGACTTGTCTCAAACGCAACCAATATTGATTATTGAAACAGTACTTTGTTTGAACTGTTTGAACGAAATGTTTGAATATTCGAAATGAAACAGTTCTTGGAATTTCGTGGAAATATGAAAAACGTAGCTTCTTGTATGTTTTGGTTCAATCAAAATATTCATAGATCAGTATTTATTACCATGGGGTTTAAGGATAAGCGCTTTTCTCTTAAGGATCTACCAACTGTATTTAAAAAAAAGGAAAATTTACACCGCTACTTAAAACAGAGTTTGAGAGCTTCAAGATTCAGATTTTGGATGATTTCTATAAACTTTTAGCAAGTTCATACTGTTCATAGCATACACAATTCGCTCATTTTAATTATTAGAGTCAGTTTCTAGCCTCTTAACTGCTTATGACTGGCGTGTTGGTCTAGTGGTTAGTGGCCCTGACTGCTATACCAGAGATTGTGGGTTCGATTTCCACCCAGGACAAACGATTGTGTGATAAGGACGATCGTTTGTTGTGTATCTGGGTGTAATTTATCTATAACATGTACCTATGTATTTAGAAATATATAAGTTTTTTTATCAATTGTCTAGTAGATACTCATAATACAAGCTCTGCTTAGTTTGATACTAGATAGCTTTGTGTGAAAGCCGTGGAATATAAAAATAAGACCTATGTCTAACATTGAACAATTGTCAACGTAATATCCGAGTTATTGTTAATCAAAAAGTCATAAAATATTCCTGTTCCAATATCGTATGGTCGCTAGTACTTACGGAACATATTCAATTGATATTGGAACTCGAGTACTTAGTACGGTAAGTACTCCTTCAAAGTTGGACGACTGTAGAGTTTAGGTGCTTACCGACGAAGTTGGGACGCCTCGAGACTAATAAAGTTAAATGTACCTATATATTATGTATAACGTCTAAGAATCATAAAGATACGTACTTTCTGAGTAATTTAATATCGAAGCTTGAAAGTTAAGCTATTGTTATTTTATCAAAAGGGAGAAGGTAAACAACTTCTATGTGTATCTGCAGCTAGATTTAGCAGCTTGTGGTTTTCACGTCTTTTAAAGTGCATTTTAAGTACGTTTTGATTTGCTTACAAATCACAAAAAAATACCGTACATGATGAAGGGTAAATGTAATTTAAAAGAATACAGTGTTGCATGAAAGCTAAATGTAGTTTTCTACTGAAACTTTAGATACACACCAGCTGTAAGTAACTCAAGAAACTAATCCAGTAAATGCATATATAAATACACACAGCCACAGCTTCTCGGATTCATCATCTTAATATTTAATAACTATCGAGTTTGAGCTAGTTTGAAATAGAACGTTCCTACCTGAAATATGCATATCCAACTATGCAATAGTTTGGTAAGCCGAGTGAATTGAATGTCGGCTCCACCACAATCAATGCAAGATAGTAAATGTATACCCAAACCGAGAAATCGATACTTATGGACTGATTCTTTAGCCTATCTTTAGATTTACCTATATCACTGGCAGCCTAAAGAAAACATTTTTAAGCGGCAAATGTATCTTCAGATCGATGAGTAAATAACAAAAGAATTTCGGTATGTTTTAAATTATTCATTAAGTAATTTTCGGGAGATGTAGGTTTATTTGAATACGTAACAAGAAAAAATACATGAAAATAATATTGAGACATAAATAAGCTTGCTTGGTTAAACAAGATTATATTTTCAAAACAAGTGGACAATGTAATTGGTTGTTATTGTACCATTGGGTAACGAAATAAGTTTGAAACCTCGTAAACTTGTACCTAGTTAAAATATTCTAAACGTCAATTCCTATACGTTACTAAAATACAGAAACTTAGCGGACTGTACGAATATATCCAACTAGCTGTTGCCCGTGACTTCACCCGCGTGTATTCCAGTTATAGCAGCAAAATCGTTGTCGGTTAAAAACAGCCTATGTGTTAAGGGTGTCAACCAACTTCATAGCTTCAATCTTCATTTTTTAACTATTATGGAGGATATATTAAGTAAATTGTGTAATAATAATAAATCAATATATGTCTGCGGAGATTTTAATGTTGATATTTTGACCGAGTCCTCCGTTAAATGTAAATTTTTATCACTTTTTAAATCATTTAATTTAGATTATATTTTTAATGAGCCCACTAGGATAACTGCACACTCCTCTACTTGTATAGATAATATTTTTTCAAATCAAGGAGTGCTTAATTTTCAATTATTACCCGGTGTGAGATCAGATCATATGGGTCAAATGGTCTCAATAAAAACTAAAAATAGATTGCCTATTACTAAAAACATTATAGTCAGGCCTCTAACTAATAATTCTTTAAATTCTTTTAAAAATAATGTCAGCAATCAGCTTACGAATAAATATTCATTCTCGGGAAAGCCAAATAAGGTTTATGGTGAATTGTTTCACATAATCCATAAGTCGTTTACGAAATCTTGTCCTCAAAAAGAAATAAAGATTAATTTTAAATGTAAATTTAATGATTGGGCTACCAAAGGCATTAGAATAAGCAGGGACAAATTGTATAGTCTATATGAGGAAAAATCGTATAACAATGACCCACTTTTGCATAGTCATGTAAGAAATTATTCCAAATTGTTTAAAAGGGTCTGCTTAGCAGCTAAGTCGAAACATATCAGCAGGCGGATCGGCAATTCTGATAACAAAATTAAAACAGTATGGAAGATTATCAATACTGAAACTGGGAATAGTAAACAAAGAGATACAGATCTATCTTTGAAAATTAATAATAAAATCATTACAGATAAACTGGAAGTGGCCACCGCTTTTGAAGAATTTTTTTCAAACATCCCTATAGAGGTAACAAAATCACTTCCCTCATGTTCCTCGAGAGCGGAGCTACTACTTAAAAAATTCGTCAGTAGATTTATTCCAAATTTTAGTTTTACTCATGTATCTCCTTATATAGTCAAAAAATCATTTAATATCATTAAAGTGAAGACCACAGAAGACTTATGGGGAATATCTGTCAAAGTAATAGAATCAATAATTGACACTATTGCCCCAATTCTTGCAAAAATCTTTAACGACTGTGTTGATTGTGGCACTTTTCCTGATTTAATGAAGCACAGTAAAGTCTTTCCTATTTTCAAATCTGGTTGCAAGAATGATCCATCTAACTACAGACCAGTTTCGGTACTTCCTGCTATTAGTAAGATTTTTGAGAGATTGGTTTTAGATCAAATGATGTCACATTTTAGTAAATATAAAATCTTTCATGATCGTCAGTTTGGCTTCACCAAAGGAAGGTCGACGACCGACGCCGCGGCCAGATTGATGTCTCATATATTGGAAGCTTGGGAGGGTTCACAGGATGCCATAGGCATTTTTTGTGATCTCTCCAAGGCTTTTGATTGCGTTGACCATAATACTCTAATCCTTAAACTGCATTACTACGGATTACGAGGACAATCGTTACAACTTGTATTGTCATATTTGTCATCCAGACAGCAAAAAGTAGGCATTAACGGCGTAACTTCATCCGGGTCTTTGGTAAGAATGGGCGTACCACAGGGTTCGATTTTAGGCCCGTTTCTATTCTTAGCGTACATTAATGACCTTCCTTTTATGATGTCCAGCTTGACAGATATAGTTCTTTTCGCAGATGATACCTCTCTCATTTTTAAAGTTAATAGAAAAAATAAGGATATTGCTGACCTAAATAATGGCTTAAATGTATTATCGGATTGGTTTTCAGCGAACAACTTACTTTTGAACGCGTCGAAAACAAAATGCTTAAAATTTTCTCTTGCGAATGTTCGGTCTCATACAGATCTAGATGTAATGCTTGACGGCAATAATCTTGAATTTATTGACGAAACCGTATTTCTAGGTATAACCATAGACTCAAAGTTGCAGTGGGGCGCTCACATCTCAGCCCTGTCTCGAAGGTTAAGTTCTGCCGCTTTCGCGGTCCGAAGAATAAGACAGCTTACAGATGTTCCCACTGCTAAATTAGTTTACTACGCGTATTTCCACAGCGTTATGTCATACGGCATTTTGCTGTGGGGCTCTGCTGCCGATGCAGAGTCTGTTTTTATTCTACAAAAACGCGCTATTAGGGCAATTTACTGCATGGGGCCCCGTGAGTCCTTGAGAGATACGTTTAAAGAGATTAATGTTCTAACTATGCCCTCGCAATACATAATGGAGAATATAATGTATGTTCGTAAAAACCTCGATAAATTCAGTACAAATAGTGATTTTCATAGCATTAACACGAGAAGCAAAAATAAACTTGCAGTTCCAAGATTTAGATTAACTAAAACAAATACTAAATCTTTCCTAGGAAATTCTATCCGTTTTTATAACAAACTGCCTGATAGTATTATTAAATTACCAAACAATAAATTTAAAAATGCCGTAAGATCTCAGCTGTTAAGTAAAGCGTACTATTCGATTAGTGATTACGTAGAGGATAGGCGCGCGTGGATGTAGTATCTCTGCACATGTGGTCTCCCTGGCAGTCTGCTAGCTTTTTATTATAATATAATATAGTATTCTTATTACTGCGTAATTTTCAGCTGTCCCTTAGCGTCTATTCTGAGAAGCTTTGACATGCCTTGACATTCCTGTTAGGGTTCGATTAGGACTACATATTTTTTGTATGTAAGATTATTATTATTTTATTTCTTTGTGCCCATAAGCATTGTACATGTATCAACATCGTTAACTTGGTAAAATAGTCGGGTTCCCCTTTCTTTTGTAATTATTTTCTATTTTCTTTATTTAAAGGATATTTTATCTCTAGTTGGCAATCTGTACATTTTGCTAATTTGCGTTGTTGTTGCATAATTATTGTTGTAAAACATGAATTGTATTTTTTATTTTTAAAAGAGTAACTTATGGAGTTTCTTGCCGGTTCTTCTCCATAAGAATGACATTTTGGAACCGCGCAACTAGAGTCAGTAACGTTTTGAAAGTGCCTGAGAAGGCCTACTCGAAATAAAAACCTTTTGATTTTGATTTTGATTTTGATAGCAAATTTAATTAAAAATTACTCCAGCAGTCTCACCTTGACAGAGTAACAAATATCCATCCACACTAACGTTCGCTTTTTTAATTTATCTTAGACTAACCTTTTTTTGCATCCCATTGGAAATCCTCATGGACTGTCCCTCTTCAGGGGGTAGACGAGGGAGTGTGTTGGACTTTTACTGACTAAAACCACTGGAGCGTCCTCATCTGCCTATGGCCGGAGGCAAGAGGTTCGCTTTCGCATTCACCGCGCATCTTAGACTTTCCAGCTTCGAAAATTCTATGATTTTAAAGTTATTGAAGTGAGCTGCTCTATATACAACGTTGATAAAAGCGAGAGGCATTAAATGAAACCACATATTCTGTATATCATTATAAGGCTACACAACAAAAATCAAATCAATGTAAGCAATAGTTTAGTCACAGGATATTTTTTTAGTTTTTTTTTAGTTTGAACATGCTGTATCTTCCTGATTAGGTGACTAAGTTTTATAGGCATAGTTATCTAGTTGGCTCCGGTTGGGTCCGAAACTAGTCGGGCTATCCCGATAAATACGCGTGAGTAAACCGTTATAACGTTTTAAGTATGAATCATCCTCACGAAAGTTATTATAAAAATATTGCTTAGATTGATTTGATTTTTGTTGTGTAGCCTTATAATGATATACAGAATATGTGGTTTCATTTAATGCCTCTCGCTTTTATCAACGTTGTACATATATTTAACCTTCACAAAAACGCACTACTAACATACAATATGCATGACATTGGTAATACAGATAGCAGAGCGGAAGCCGGTAGATATGTCATGTAAACGACGGTGTTTTAACTGGAACATAAGCTAATGTATTTGACCCACTATGGAAACTTGTATCGGCTAGTTGCGATATTGAATAGGTTATACCTATTATCTGTATTATAAGTAAAAGTCCAAAGCTAGTGCCAAAAGCAAATAAATTAACACGGCTGTTGTTTCAATCATCTGCCATAGATGTTAGGGGCCACTGATGATGATCTGTATTATGTAGACAGTAACTTAAAGCTTATAGTGGACGAATTGATCTACTTACAATAATGTCGAAATATAGAGAATATCAAAGAAATAAAATGTTAAATATTAAACAAAATATCTGCAGTAAGTAAAACATGTTACCAGAACATTTTAAGAAGAAATTCAGTTAATTAAAAAGTTTATAACATCTACATAACAAAGTTTCTTTGTAGTCGTACTCTCCGCTTGTGAATACTTCACAAGTTACAGAAATGAAAAGCAAATTACACTTGGCCGTCTTTGAAGTTCTCAGTGCGAATCAAATCGTTGCAATGCGCTGAGGTGAAGGGCAAATAAACTCACTTTGTATTTATAATTTAACCTTATAAATAGGTATTGTATGAGCTTTTCATTTTCTCAGTACATGAACGTTTTTTATTTTTCATATTCAAAATGAAACCCTGTATACCTGCCGAATCACCTGCTAGCATATTGCTTTTAAGCTATTATCACAACGCATTTGCACCGACCTACCTACGACTTATACTGTGTAGGTAGGTATGCGTCGAATGTCTATTATTATCCCCTTACTATTACAACAATCATAAGCAGTAACATCGCGAGGGCGGAGGAAATCCACAAGGAATACCCTAGGTACACACTATTAAAAATAAAATATTCTAACAAGTCGTTTAATTCAAATTCAGGGCTATCTGTCACATGTGTACCCCCGCCCACATAAGCAATATATACGTGATGGATGGTAATATTGGTAAAGCTATTATTTCCTAAATAAATATGTATTTAGGTCCTCCATATATCGTCTAAACGAGAGGATCGGGCATGCGAAACGCGTATTATTTTATACCTGTCGTGTTCACTGCGTATTTTCAGGTTTACGCCAATATCTAGCATATTTTACTATTTATTATTTCTCTGTTGAATCTAAGAATTGATTCAGCGTAATCCTCGACGGCATCGGCATATTGGGAACAGCACAACATCAGTTCACATTATATTAGACGAGTTGAGAACTATCTGCAGGCAAGTTTAATAGAATTCCTGCGAAACCGGCAGCGTGGTTGGCTTCATTGCTAAACAACTCGCGAACGAATGGCCTGAGTACTTGGAGTGCCGTACGTTCAGATTTTCACTTAGCTGTGGGATTTAGAATATAAATATACGAATAAATTGCGTATTTGATGAGTAAAATGTATTATGTGTGTTACATTCATACCTATATTTTCTTATTTTATTTATACCATCTGAGTGAAACATTAAAGTAAAACATTTTTAGACTCCTTACAAAATGACACCCACAAGACAATGATGTAGCTAATGTATACTTACATTGTAACATTTTACGTACTTATAAATAAGAAACGTTATTTAAAAATCTCTGTAAAAGTTCAAAGCAACATTATTCTTTAAAAATAGCCTAATAAATAAAAGTAAATGCCGCTAGCCTAAATGAGTTTGCAGAAAGTTGAGAGCTATTTAGAAATCCATCTCGCTTACCCAAATTGTATTACACAAGAAGAAAATAAGGCTATTTTTAAAAGTTACATTACTTGGTAATTAAAGTTGACTGTATTTTCGGCCTAGCAACAGTTTTCTTGGAACCTTTTGTAACTAAAAGGAAAATTAATGTTAGTTAAAAGTCCTTGAGTTGATAAAAAAAAATCGGAGAAGAATTAAGAATTTTAAAGTGTCTGTAATTATTGCCACAGTATGGCTCACTTAGTACATAATAGCATAACACTTTAATGAATAACGTAATTCAAAGTTATTAAAAAAACAATGTTTCTCATCATCTCACATTAAAAACCCCGTTATCATGTGCCTAAAATACAAAAAGAACCAGAATATTTTTACTTGCTCCTAAATATACAACGTTGATAAAAGCGAGAGGCATTAAATGAAACCACATATTCTGTATATCATTATAAGGCTACACAACAAAAATCAAATCAATGTAAGCAATATTTTTATAATAACTTTCGTGAGGATGATTCATACTTAAAACGTTATAACGGTTTACTCACGCGTATTTATCGGGATAGCCCGACTAGTTTCGGACCCAACCGGAGCCAACTAGATAACTATGCCTATAAATCTTAGTCACCTAATCAGGAAGATACAGCATGTTCAAACTAAAAAAAAACTAAAAAAGTATCCTGTGACTAAACTATTGCTTACATTGATTTGATTTTTGTTGTGTAGCCTTATAATGATATACAGAATATGTGGTTTCATTTAATGCCTCTCGCTTTTATCAACGTTGTATATGTTGGCTGTCAAAAACCTTTAAAACGTTTTCAGTAGTGGTTCGACGTTGTAAATTAGAAGCAGTAAATGCTGAGTGACTTTAATTCTATAAAATTGAACGTGGCTGGCCATCGGACTGATGCACACAGCCACACACCTCGGTGTGTTACACAGATACCAGCAATTTCACGCCACGTTAAATCGACATTTAATAGGGATGATGACAACTTTGCTTTTAAATGTTCATCATGTAGTTTATTGCATAATATTGGAAACATTACTTTTTCCCGTAAATACAAATTGACCAAAGTACCAGTGAATGAAACTTACGCGTGACGTCACTTTTTTTTGTATAAATTTTGCGAATGCGTTACGTCACAAGCCCCCTCTCACTTTAAAGCAGCCTATCTTCGACCTTTTTATTGTTTAGGTAAACGCAATAATACATGTGTAATATTTTTTAATTACCTATATAACGGACTAATTGAATTTTTACTTTTCGTATCACTTAAATATAGAATTGGAAAATTTGTTTATGGTACCAGTGTTAAGTGTATCGTTTTTTCATTTCTTAATTAGTTACCTACTTACTAGTAAAGTGGGACAATTCTACACGACTTTTGTAATATGATGCCTTACTTTTTGAAATGTCAATTTGAAAGAATCTTTATTGAGTTCAAAGGACAAACTTGAGTACTGTGTCTTAAACGGTCAAAAAATAAGACCGTATTTCTTTTGCAAAATAAATACTCTCAAGTCTCTTTTTGTGTAACGTTTAGTCTCAAGATTGACATCACAAACGAAATACGATTGCCATCAAAGGCACAAAGGAAATAAAAACGTTGAAATCTGATGAAGTTTAACTCAAGTTGGATGTTTAATACGTTGAAATGTAGAGTAGGGAAAATAGTTTGTATAAAGCAGGGAGTCCAATCTGCAAGGGGCATGTTCGAAGTGAAGCAGAACTAACTGGACTTTCCCTCGGGAGATAAGTATTAACTCGGCACAAGATTATTAGAAAAGTTTTCTCAAAATAAAATACAGGAACGAATCGTGTCCTGGTTCGTTTTTGTTACTTTTGTAATTAAGTTGTACTTCTCTGATGTGACAACTAAATTAGTCTCGTCAATAGTCATTTTAAATAAAAAAACAAATCGCTAAAATGCTCTATATAAATAGTCGGCTTTATTATTGATTTAGTAGATAAATTTAGGCGTTGGTTATCAAAACCCCAAAATTAAACACGAGAGCCACCGAATTCATTCACTGTCGTGGTCCTTAAATTAATTCCTACAAGTTCCAAATTCACTTAAATAGAGCAGACGAATATGTATTGAAAAGCCATAATGCCACTAAGGAACTTTCCTTAACAAAGTTAAAAGTATCGGGAAAGTTCCACTAGCGAGTAATAAAAGAGTACAAAAGCCTCCATTAACGAGACCTTGCTACAAGTTTAGAAGAATAGATGTATCGAAATCTAATCCACATCAAAGTAACCCATTCAACAGTCCATTAGTAAAATGAAAACATTACATCGCTACAATGGCCGTCTCCAGCATGTGACTCATACTTAAACAACCTTCCTTCAGATAATATCGAGTTACACGAGTCTGGACGTGACGCTAAATTCATTAGAGAATTTCTAACATAATTTCATATATCAGGAGAAGGAGTAATTCTATTATTCTATTTACTCTATTTAGTACATATGAGGGACGTTTCTTCGGGACTAAAATGTTGAATGAGCGGAAATTTGCTATCCTTTAATGTGAAGCGGACAATTTCCACACATCTCGGCGCGTTACACAGATACCAGCAATTTCACGCCACGTTAAATCGACATTAATAGGGATGATGACAACTTTGGATTTAAATGTCCATCATATAGTTTAATGAATAATTATACACTTTTTTCTTTTGTGCAACAAATACAAATTGACCAAAGTACAGTGAATGAAACTTACGCGTGACGTCACTTTTTTTGTATAAATTTTGCTAATGCGTTACGTCACAAGCCCCCTCTCACTTTAAAGCAGCCTATCTTCGACATTTTTATTGTTTAGGTGAACGCGATAATACATAATGTAATATTTTTTAATTACCTATATAACGGACTAATAATTGAATTTTTACTTTTCGTATCACTTAAATATTACAATTGGGAAATTTGTTTTATGTTACAAGTGTATAATTATCGTTTCGCATTTCTTAATTATTTGCCTACTTACTAGTAAAGTGGACAATTCTATACGACTTTTGTAATATAATGCTTTTTAAAATGTCAATTTTTATACACGTATTTGAATTGGAAAGAATCTTTATTGAGTTCAAAGGACACACTTAAGTACTGTGTCTTAAACGGTCAAGAAATAAGACCGTATTTCTTTGCAAAATAAATATTCTCAAGTCTCTTTTTGTGTAACGTTTAGTCTCAAGATTGACATCACAAACGAAATACGATTGCCATCAAAGGCACAAAGGAAATGAAAAGTTGAAATCTGATGAAGTTAAACTCAAGTTGGATGTTTAATACGTTGAAATGTAGAGTAGGGAAAATAGTTTGTATAAAGCATCCAATCTGCAAGGGGCATGTTCGAGTGAAGCAGAACTAACTAGACTAGTCCCTCGGGAGAAAGTATTAACTCGGCACAAGATGATTAGAAAAGTTTCTCAAAATAAAAACAGGATCGAATCGTGTCCTGGTTCGTTTTGGTTTTTGTTTTTTACTTTTACTATTTAGTTGTATTTCTCTACTGTGACAACTAGGATAGTCCTGTCTTTAGTCATTTTTAATCCAAAAACAAATCGCAAAAATGCTCTACATATATAAATAGTCAGCTTTATTATTGATTTAGTAGATACATTTAGGCGTTGGCTATCAAAACCCAAAACTAAACACGAGAGCCACCGAATTCATTCACTGTCACGGTCCTTAAATTAATTCCTCACAAGTTCCGAATTCACTTAAATGGAGCAGACGAATATGTATTGAAAAGCCATAATGCCACTAAGGAACTTTCCTTAACAAAGTTTAAAAGTATCGGGAAAGTTCCACTAGCGAGTAATAAAAGAGTACAAAAGCCTCCATTAACGAGACCTTGCTACAAGTTTAGAAGAATAGATGTATCGAAATCTAATCCACATCAAAGTAACCCAATTCAACAGTCCATTAGTAAAATGAAAACATTACATCGCTACAATGGGCGTCTCCAGCGTGACTCACACTTAAACAACCTTCCTTCAGATAATATCGAGTTACACGAGTCTGGGACGTGACGCTAAATTCATTAGAGAATTTCTAACATAATTTCATATATCAGGAGAAGGAGTAATTCTATTATTCTATTTACTCTATTTAGTACATATGAGGGACGTTCTTCGGGACTAAAATGTTGAATGAGCGGAAATTCGCTATCCTTTAATGTGAAGGCCGGACAATTTCGTTGGAAACCCACACGCCTGGACATTTGGAATTAATTTAAATGCCGCGCTGCGGGTGGGGAGTAGATTGCAGGTGTGTTGGCTGAAGCTTGTAACCTACGTGCTCGTACGTGTGTGCCGACATAAAGTGGTTCGCTTCGTGTAGCACGAGAGTTAATGTGTATTTGTATGTGAACTGAATGTCGCGTTAATTTAGCTTTGGTGGCGATATACCGGAGCTTTCGCTGGGATTAGTTGCATTACTGCTTAATATAAACATGAACCAATGCTATTTTGCCCATTTTGTCAAGAAATGTTGTAATTTTATTCGTGCTACTGTCGTGTCATCAGTAGAGGGTTTAAAACTTAATTACTTTAAAAATCTAATCTGAGTCGTTCCCAATCACAGCTTAATTTCGAACTAAGTATAATAGCAAATGGGAAACAATAGTTAAGCGCGCATTCGTTTGTCTTTGCAATTTAAACAAACACCCCAAATTTGTTATTTTTTTTGCCGTGATATGCAGACAATGGGTACATTTTAGAATTCGGTCCCATTAGTAGACCAATGTTTTATCTGCAAAATGTCTACTTTTCGGTAGAGCGATTTGAAGTTTTTGCGCGTGCAGTTATTTGGCTTTAACTCTTTTATGGGAAGAAGTTAGCCATTTCATATTTTTACAGTGTACATAGACATAAATACAGCATTTATTGTTATTAATTATTTATTCTTAAAACGTACTCCTGTGCGTAGATAGTGTGTCGCATGTGCATACATAACATTGTACTGCCAACGAAAACCGTTTCAAGAGCTGGTCTCTTGAGCACATGGAACGTTATTTGACCAAATTAGTCACGTTATATCTGCATATGAAACAATGTTTTACGGAATTCAAAAATTATATCAATGTCTTTCGTGAAGATGTTGTATATAATACTAGCTTCTCGGCGTGGCTCCGCTCGTGTTAAGTAGGTATATAACGTAAGTAATGACGTGAATTTTACAAGTAATGAATTTTTTACACACTTGCCTTGTTTAGTTCGTACTTACCAATTTATTTGTATAGTTATCTTTAAACAAATGAAAACAAAGAGTTGGCAAGTTATTCTGTATAAATGATCTGTGATAATATAAAATTTAACAAATTAAGCTGTAAAATAAAAAGTAAACATTGAGGAAAGTAGGTACTAATTAAAAAAAATCTAAAATTACTATAAAATCCAGCTTCAGTTCAGCGTGTTTCAGTTAGCATAATATCACATTTATTTTCCTAATCATAATATTATTATTTATATTTCTTTTAATTTACGGGGCTAACTTCAGGGGAAGAACCCCGGTCCTTTTTAAAGTTCCGTTTACACGGGGACACAGGTCCAACATGCCAGAGGCCTTGTTGAGAACTTTAATCTAAAATGTGATGGGGGCATCTACCAAGTGCCATCTACCCCTGCTCTATGGAAGAACAGACATGGACGGCCCAAGGTAGATACCAGACTATTGTAAATTATAGAAATAAAACTAATTTGGGCTATTTATAGGATTTGTTAAACGTAAATGTTTCCTTCTCGATGAAAAACTATGGCACCTGCCTTTCAATACATGGTAATGCAATAAAATTGGCAGGCGGTGACTCGCGGCTCAAAGATGGGCTCCCCTATTATACCGCCACGATAGGCAGCAGGTGGGCAACACCAGAGAGTAAAGGCTTGGGGTGTAGAGAGGTGCGACACCGATTTCGCCATCGCGGGTCATAGACCCGGAGCTGGTTTCCTTGTTATCACGTCTTTAGACACTTCCACCCCCGAGCATATAGCTCTTGCGACCCCTCTCTAGCCAGCCAGTTAAGGCAAGAAAGAGCTGGAAGTCCTCATAAAGAGTGACCCCCTGGGGCATTCAGGTTCCGTTGTGTCGCCACTCACAAACAGCTCGTGACAAGAACAACATTATACACATCCACAATTATCGCGAGAGCGTTTTTTGGATTGGTGTGTATCGCAAGTTCAGAAACAGAGCTATCTGAACCATAAATTGATTGACTTTGAGCTGATGGAGAGGGAGATGCCATCACAGTACTCTCAGTGTTGAACTGACTTGAGCAAGATTCAACGACGGGTGCATTCTGTTGCGTCACTGAATTAGATGGATCATGATCTACCTCTGAAGAATATTCTTCAATAGTTTGCAGTTTCATCCAATACTTTTTGCCAATAGTATTTAAATACCTTTGTCTTGAATGTTTCACTGGCAGGTGGCGTTTTTTTAGCCGACTGCTGGGGAATATGATTTCATCACAACTTGTGTCAGATTCAATTGACTGTTCTGAATATATTGGACAAAAATCATTATAACACTTTGTGTGATACGGGGGTGGTGATGGCATAAAAAAATTGTATACTTACGTATACAAATTTTTGATATTATACTTGAAATCGTAAATCATATACTGACTGCAGGTGATGTTTCATAACTGGATGTACATTGAAGCACTCTTACTGGACGCAGTTCAGTAAGAGTCGTTAATTGATCCGCTGATCCATCACGACAAGTAAAATCGTCAGGAACATCACTTGATGTGTCATCCCAAAAGGGTAGTATGTTGCTTTTCTTAGCAAGTGTAAAAAAAAAATCGTTTACAAATGTACAGACGGCTACCGTTCAACCTGTCTAGAACCAGTGTCAGCTGGTGTCGCGTTTGGTTGTATTATGAAACCTTCGCGCAGCCAGCTTAGACTGATTATGTTTAGCACACACGGCTGTGTGTACTATGAAGTTAGACCTAGATTTTTTTAAACGACATTAGAATTTTAAAAGGTATTATTATTTATGTACATTTAGGTGAAAATTAGTTATTAAGAATAGCTGAGTACGATTAAAAGTGTATTTAACAATTTTATAACCCTTTCAGATTTCGAATAATGTTTTACGAAAAACTAATTAACAGAAAAAAGTAGCATAAGCGCTTACGACGCACACTTTAAAAAATAATTTGGTTGAATAATGTTTCATGTGTACATACTGACGAAAAAAAGATATAATTATGCGTAGTAAAATGTATTATGTGCATAAGAAACTACAAAATTAGGGAAAAAGCTAGGTATGTTTTATCGTATATTAACATGTTAAGAAACTTATCAGTAAAGTATTTTAGTGGATTACACTTAAGTTTAATGCGACGCGGCAACTTGGTAGAATAATGTTTTATGTGATCTTAAATACTGTCTACTGTGTCTGTGTACTGTTGAATAATGTGCGTTGTTGAGAAGGAACGCCAGAGGAACGCCAGAGCGGGACAGAGATTATCGCTTCATGTGCTCGTACGACGTTATTTTAGGAATGCCGCGTGGCAAAAACTTTATTCGAACTTTATAACTCTTAAAATAATGATTGAAAATTATAAAAAAATATATCATTGGATAGCTTACGTCATTACGATTACGAATTTATCATAATATCATTTTTGTTTACATGTGATGATAAAACATTATTCTACTAATGGGACGAATTGTTTGCCAGAACACAGATGTTAAAATGCTTTGAATAAAATTAGTTGGCTGGTGCTTTGTCGTTATAAATCTTATCGCAGAGTTTCTTGTATGAAATAACAACCCTCATTTCTCGTGGGTACCGTAAAAGACAACTTAGGCATAATTATGTCTACATTATAACTTGTAACGTAAAGAAAACATTCTAAGGTATAATAAAATGTTGTTTTGTGCACGACATTTTTATTTTACCATAAAATGCCTAAAATGAATTTGTGTACGGCATACCTACCGTGATACTTTTCACCCCTTCTAGGGATATTGACTGTATTCGTTTTGTAAAAAATATTAATATTAATCACTAACACATCTACGGGCGTATGGGCTTATTTAAAGAATGATCACATTCAATTATTATATTATTAATGACAATTCTACCCTTCTATGAACAGGTGAAGTGAATAAAACAGGTCGTAATATAAATCTTCCACGCTAGTATTGTGCTTCGAGTTCATGGCTAAGAGTTTAGCATTATTGACACGCCATGTCGCGTGTTTCCCGCAAATCTTTGACATACAAAACAAAAGAAAATATCCAGTTATAGTTCACGTACAGGTAACCTAACTTTGTATTCTCTAACTTCCACAGTGCCCCAAGGGCCTGTAAGAATGTAAGATCTCTTTTCATAAAATGATATTTTAGATGTTTATTTTTGCACACAACCAACTTTTAATACCGGTGAATAATAAAGTGAATAGCGGTATATAAAATTCACATCTAGTAAAGCTTTTTACGAGATATCGCTACTTGTAAAACAAGGAAAATAAATGTTAACTAAAAGCCGTATCGTGTCACACCTGAGTTTGTGTAGGTATCTTGATATATAAAATAGACGTAAAAGAATAACATGCATTAATGTATGTAGTGTTCAGAAAACTAGCTTAAGTGCCTACCTAACCACTCATGGATGTAAGTAGAGTCAATTTAAGTGCTAAAAGAATTCGACAACCGTGCGGCATGCCAGGTTCCTTGCAGTTTAAACATTGGAGACAAAATACCAGAATAAAACCTTTTAGTTTCTGTAAATAAAACTTTAAGGTGTAGCCAAATATTTTTTATGTCCACATTATGCAACAATATCGAGTAGTAACATCGTATAGTTTCATAATTACCTGGAAGTAGACATTTTTACAACTTTTCGTCGATTACCAACGCCATTGTTAAGCTTTAAGACATAACCATTTCGTATTGGTTCTAACCTGTCTTAGCTCAAACAGTTTTGTCCGTTTTCGAATATTAACTCTCCTTGAATTTTTTTTTTAAATAATTCTTTATTCATATAAAAAAACAGATTGTAGTCCATGTTTTCACTATGTGGGTAGTATAGACACTATGACAACCAGATGGGTGATTTGCTACTCTTCTTGCTAGGCTATGAAATATCCTGTAAAAACAATAATGGCATATATGATCATTGCATTCTACACTTACCTTAGCAATTTTATGCAGTAGAGCAGTGGTAGAGCTGGTCTTGAAGAGGCCGAGAGCGCGGCGCCGCAGTCCCTGCCCAAGGCACGATTCGACTGCGCCGCACAACGCAGTTACACCACCACTTTCCTCGTGAACGAATTTGCGTGTGACTGCCTGGATGGTAACACAAAAATGTATTGAAGTTTAAGTACTTAATAAAAAGTTATAACTAACAATCAGCATCAAAGACTATTGGTTGATCGCATAGAAATTAGAAAAGGTTTTTTTTTTGCAGTCTGCAGTGCAACTATTGTAATTTCGTAATTGTAATTGTATTGTCCCAATGGAAATCCTCATAGACTATCTTTTATCAAGCGGTTGAAGGGAGGGTGTGAAGAACTCTTACCAGCTAAAACCACTGGAGCATCCTCATCTGCCTATAGCTGGGAGCACAGGTTACGCTTTCGCAATCACTGCATCCCCAGCAGATTGAAACGGTAACCTGTGTTACATGCATCTATTTCCTGCACCTTTACCTGACCATTATAAATCTCGGAGAAAGGCGATAATACTTGCCTGGTTGTGGATACAACACATTTGATTTTGCAGAAAGAAACGTACCTGTTGTAACTTAACCTCAAATCGCTAAAAAGCTGAAGTGGGCGTAGATTTTCAGCTACATTATTTGGTTATTTTGTTTCCGTATAATGGTTTACTTTAAATTATCAAGGAATAACGCGTCACATTATTATCTTAGGCCGTATTAAATGAGATGCAAAGCCTTTCCGCATCTCATTAAGTAACTCAAAATCGCCGATCGTGATCGACGCAAAGCAGATTAATCTTCGTCGGAATAAAGCCGATATTGAGGCTTAAATAAAAATCCCGGCCTTCAAATTGAAAAGTAATGCTATATTGAGATCCGTAAGTAAAATAAAAGAAAGTTCTCCACAGAGTTGGGGATTACGTATTCAGTTAAAGTATTTTGATGTCGATTGATATACCTACTTAAGACAAAAATAATAATATAAAAGTTATCCAGTACCAATCTAAGAGATTCAAATTCAAATGGTGTCGATTCAATAAGAATTTAGTAATCTAGATTATTATGTAATTTTATACGTTGTATCGATTTATTTTTAGCCGTAACTTCTATTGTTTATTTCTTCTTTACATTTTTAAAAGTTTGTATGTGGTTTTGCGTCATCTGATGTATGTGCAAGACCCTGCTATATTGGGTCATACCTGGAATAATATTGACTAAGGCTGATTAATAATAAATTATTTCAGTTCTCTAACTTTTTATCTTTTAGGTTAAAAAATAAGGCAACATCTATAAATTTGATCAACCTAAACTTTGTTCAAAAAACATGAGCCTAGTTACACTACTTGCGTACTAGCGCAGTTAACTAAAGGGCAAACAGTCAAGTGAACCTAATTAACCGTTTAGACTGTTTAAATATGTAACCTTAATTGAATGTTAACCACATCCAAAGGAACTTGGAATTAGTTAAATTAGCTTTCAGGGCTAATGATGTAGGCCTTGTGGCCCCGACTGAATACTAATGACTTTATACCCAATACTGTAGACGTTTCAAGAAATTGTCAAATGGAAAATGTAAAGGACTTGATAGTTCAGTACATTCAAAGTAGGTGTTTGTAAAAATAGTTTTTTTTTTTGTAAGTAATAGGAGCTAACAGTTTAATAATAAATGTTTATTTCTCAAACAACTTAATACTAGTTTACAAAGTTTATGGCTTGGCAACAATATTATTACCTATAACAGAGAGTTAAGCATCTGTACCCGAACTAGGCTGAGCCTGTATTTCGGATATCAGCGCCTTTGCCCCTAGGTTATTCAAAATAAAAAAAATAAAAAAGCTTGTCTTCAATCAATATGGTTCATTTTAATTTTCATTTGCGTCACAAATCATAACACCAGCTAAAAAATCGATCGACGCCGGTAAATGATCGATCTATTTATGTGACAACTCTAAATGGTAGTTAGTATAGCTTAATGTAAAAAGCATGTTCAATAATTACAATTAAGCATCGCGTATGAAATACCCAACTATAAATACCTCCATGACACTTCCAAAGGAATCAAAATGCGAGGAACAATTTTTTTGCGAGAAACGTGATAACATCCATTTAAAATGTATTTCGACATTTACAGCATTGTTAATTTTTGCATTTATACCAATTGACGGATCAGATAGACTACTGTAACATAGACGAGCCAGAGCCACGTCTTCTATTTCATGTAACACAAGCCACCGGTCTTAGTTTACCACACAGGTAGGCAAGGACTAAGGAGAATGATTAATATATTAGGGCCGTCAAGGCTACCTTTCTAGACGTAAATCTACCTGAGTATACCTCAATCACAATCGTACGTCGTCCTGTTTTACCTTCTTTAGTGTCAAACCCTTGTTCTAAGAGTATTTGATACATAGTGTAATGTTATGTAAGTAATACCAGGTTATTTTAGTGATGAATTGTGATAATATTGGGTAGCTTATTTTTTGATTTAGAAGGCAGAATTTCGTAGAAAAGACTAGTTATGTCACTAATAGATTTATACTACCTACAACCTACTGTTTTCTTTAATCTTTGATCTTAAAGGTTAAATTCACGCATCAATAACGTCAACATGTGTCGAACTGGCAATCGAAGTTAACATCAATGCATTGCTCCTACTACCAAAGAGAAGCCGCTCCATACAGTGAAGCTGCAATCTTCCACAAATGCAACTGTTTCACATCCAGAGCTGACGGTAAACCCTCAGTTTGATTTTAAGGAAAAACTGATCTGTACCTTTTTGCCTTAGCTGATATGACCCGATATGAAAGTAAAAGTTACCTCTTCCATCAACTGCTTCACCTCCTTCTTGACGGCTGCGATGAGCCGCTCCTTCTGCTCAGCACTGGGGTCTGTCGGCGTGGCCGCCGGCATCTCCTCCGACCCACTCTCAGCTGGAACAACACCCATGTTTAAAGGAAAGTGTTTAGTTTAAAGATAGAAGATTTCTAGAGGCGTAAGCTTAGCAAGCCAACCACTACCGCGTATAGTAAGATATATTGCACAGTATTGCACGTGTCGAAAAGTAAAATTAAAAGGTTTAAGGTTAATTCATCGTTCACCTGCCCTTATCACAATTATTAATTGTTTAAAATTGCATGCATATTGTCGTCAATATTTATATGAACTATCGTAAATTTAGTACTTAGGTAACTAATTGTAAAATATAGGCTATAAGAATGAAACACCCGAATAACTTCGAATATATTATGAACATCCATTTACAATCATATTTTCACGACTGTCGATCGTTCATTGACCTTCTTATATAAAGAAATCAATACCGATCCAATTGAAAAACAATATAACCTGTGAGGTCGTTATCGCAGAAAGGTGTCACCTTATTGGTTGCCGTTCAAAAAGGTCAAGCTCGTAATATGTAAATAAGCGATCAGCAAATTAACCAGCAAGCGCTCGTATATCTGAACATTTCGGCACGTTTTATCTCTACATACATCACTAGATTTAAATTTAAAATCTAGATTAATTTAATCCAATTGTCTACATGAGCCCGACTTGATAGACACAGCTAGAATTTACAAATAATATAATCCTACTGCGACATATTTTAAAGTGATCCTTTTTGTTTTAGTTGGAAAAGCCAGGTTTATTTTTACAAAATATTTTTTAAACTTAAAAGTTACTCTGTAATTTTCAGATTGTAGAAAAGGTAATTATGTAATTGGTTTTGGTGTTGAACAGATTTTCTTTGAACACAAATTATTTTAATCCGAGATATATTCTTCCAGCAAACTATCAAATATTCAAAATTAGTAAACTGGAAAACTTCATTATTATTTTACAAGCACTATATCAACTTTTCTATCAGAAACTGTAGCATATTTCCCTAAGGACAGATTCCAACTGCATTATAACAAGATCTTCCAAAATTCAGTTAAGAATCTCAGAGTTGATCTAAGACATTCTCTTCAACGTTAGTATAATATTGATATGATTCGAGTCAAGGACCTGGCGTAGTAACCTCTGAGTTATTCCGTACCTCCACCAACAAAGGGATGACTTCTAAAGGAGATCCGAGGAATTCTCGGAATACCCCAGCGTGCTCTGTGAATTCACAAAGACTCGTGTGGTTTGTTCTTTATTGTAATTTCATGGCTTTACGACGAAACTCCGCGCTCGTTAGCAGCTAAGAATCATAAAATTAACATATGATTTACTGATAGAACTTTGTCTGGGAAAGCAGTTAAAAAACAAAAGTTTACGTTGATGTAAAAAGACAAGAAAAATTAAGGCTTAGATTTATTTAAAAAAAAATGAGTTTTAAATCAATTTTATTGTAGGTTGCGTGGTTTATAATCCTACCCCGAACTGATCAAATCAGTTTTCAATTTAATCTTCTATTTAAATCACATTAATAAATTATTCCGAGTAAATATTTTCCCCGCACAAGTATGTACAAACATTTGAAAAGGCTTCAGCTTAATAAATGTCAACAGACCAACAGAATGCCGAACTACGATAACATTCGTTAAGCAAATACACGTGAATTAATTATTCATAATTCTGAACTGTTTTATAAGCAGAATAATATTTGATCTAGGTTTTGTAACCGCAGACCTTGTGTTTATGCTATGCTTCTAGTAGTAGTTAAGGAATGAGCTAGACTTGACGTATCACCTATCTGAAAATGATAGCTGTTCTGACTGGATGTGGTAGACGAATGGATAGAGCTATTAATCTTAACTATATTAGGTTGCGGTTGTGATGTGAACAGATGTAAATGAAACAACGTTGTGCGAAAAGCTACGTCACATTTTTACTTCTACTTCATAGTAATGAATTTACCTCCTTGTTCCACAAAAGCAATAATCATACGTATTTTGAGTAAGTCATAACAATTTCATATTGAAAACACTCTTTTAGAAATTTTCTAGAACAATAACTATACCTGAAACTCAACCGAACTGTATCCAAAAAATCTTATTATCTACAGCTTGATAAATACGTATAGACGAGGCAGTGAAACCTCACCTCGACGTAAGCAACATAATGGCCTCAGAGTCAACTCATTATCACCCGATTGCTTAATCGCAGGAGGGGTCGGCTCGCTTCGGTAATATTCCATAATTTATCGCTATTATACGAAAAGATTGGGATTATATGAGAATTGTTTTAATAGTTTGTTTTTTGATGCAACTTCAAAATCTGGTTTCATAAATCTATACTGATATTAACATCGTCCAATAGTTTTTTTCTTGCCTGTAGTGTCCCATTGCTGGGCAAAAGCCTCCCCCAAGTCCTTCCACGATTCTTTATTTTACGCCGCTTCAAACCAGTTCAAAAATTACGTTAAAAAAAATCTATTTGGTTTTTGCAGTAGAGCTAAATAACTCGTTACTATAACATGGCATAGGCTGGGCAAAAATACCCACGTAGGTATTAAGTATTTAGGCAAATGTGGGTGGACACCGACGACACTACCTCCGGGAAATACGCATACGTAAACAGTAATGTTTATACAGCATAACCTATAACTGCAAATAAGAAAACCTCGAAAAGAACATTCAGGATTGCGCTCCCAATTTATTAATAATTTATGTGCACAAAATGGACTAGAAAACACAACATAACGAACAAGATGTACAACGGCTAATTTCCATAGAGTCTCTCCGGAACACACACGCGATAGGAGAAGTGGTTGATCTTGTGGAAGGCTGAACCGATATTTTTTTTTGCTTCCAAATAATAAAAATTCTATCCATATCCTCTCTTTATTATCTTTAAGAATAATCGGTACATTGCCACAGGCTCACACACGTAGCAGTTAAACATACAACTTTATTGCATTAAGAGTAAAATGTAGAAGTACTTTACAGCAAAAAACTGACCTTTTCCGAAACAAAAAGACAAGTAATATATATCTGTCAAAACATTTATCTAGGTATAGTGGGATAAGCTTGGCCACGGCCTCAAAGGATCGCGTAATCTCTCCGAAGATCTTCATAATATTTCCTTTACCGAACACTTTTTGTTTTCATTTCTTCCTTTCATTATACTTCAAGTATATTTTGATAGGAGAGGCTAGTTGAGATAATATTTCCTTTTCCATCATTGAATGGTTGGACAGAATTTTGTTATATCGGAATTATGATGAGCTAAGTAACGTGGGTAAGCTTATGCGTCTATATCAGATGATTAATGGCGTAATGTCTTAGCTGGTTACGTAAAGTAAGAGAGATTGATGTAAATACGTGCTTTTGTATGTATATGTGAATGTATGTATGAATAAATTAGTGTTAGAATAAGAACTGTTTAGTTGAAGATCTTTGACTTTTTTAGCGAGATGACCTTGCGGTTTTATGAACGGGTTTGTATGCTTGAGCTTGTAAGCTTTAATGCTAAACAGGCAAGTACCAGTAAGCTAGCGTTTTGATCTCCTTTCTGTGTTATGGAAATTCTATCCAATTTCTACACAAAAATATCGAGGTCTAAATAGTGGAATAACTTCGGAAAGTCATATCTAATTATTAAACCCAGTCTTATTATATTTAGTTGTGTTTTAATTAAAGAATAATTTATTTTTTTCCCGTTAATCTTTTAACTCTTATTATTTAGTTTCCTCTTCTTCACTGTAAAAATATTAAAAATGTTTCATATACATTTTTTTTTTTACAAAAAATGTACTCGAAAAGAAAATGTAAAACCATTTCTAAATAATTATCTGCTGGGATGCTTTGCGAATTTTAACCTCGTAGTAAAAGGATTCATCTTTAATTAATAAAAATGTAAGCAACATTGTATGTGTGCTAATTAAAATACAAAAAAGGATGACGATGCTCTTTGAATCTTGCTTAATAAGACGAAAAATGAGTAAATAAATTTTGCCGTATAATTTGCGGAAAATCTTTAAGTGAAAATTCATGGCTACGACGTAAACATTATATCATAGTTCTTGGAAATGATTAAGTGTTGTTTGAAACTAAAGCGGTTATCAATTAACACGAACGTCTTAAACGATTCTAAATGAGAAATGTGAAAATGCCTCGTAGACTTCGTAGACTGCGTAGCGGTTGCTACGCGCCGTAGCACAAACTAATTGCTAGTGTCTTGAGGTCTTGATCGATTTAACGTGTATTTACTCGCGACGTAGGCGTAATAATAAATCATTAAATGTTCTATATCTTTTCCAAGGTTTATTTTACGTGAATAAGTAATAAAAGTTTTTAGAGATCGAATTTTACAAGAAAATATAACCTTTCTTCCAGCGTTACAAGATTATAAAGAAATGGTAATTCTTTTCTCACCTAATAAAAATCTAAACAAAGAAGCACTCAGCAGGCTCCTTTTAATTGTATACAGCACTTTAATTAACATAAAAGCGTGATAATTAGCTCATTATTAAAGCGAGAACAATTCCACCGTCACCTCGTATAAAAGAACTGGAATGGTTAATTATATTTGTTTTTGTTTGGGACGCCAATCACGGCTTTGTTAAGAGTTTTCTATTAAAATGTGAAAGCAATTCGTCCCAGCGGCGAAGCCTCACTAGTACGCATGAAATGAAGCGATAAACATAAATTAATGGAACTTTTAATGTACAACTGATGTAATTTGCTTTCATAACACTGTTTGTTAAAGCTACTTTGTTCAAGTGCAGCTGTGTTTTCTCCGCCAGCAAAAATGCCTTCGAATTCAGTTACAAATATGCACTTAATCCTGCACAATAGATGTAGTTTGTGGGTCTTATACCGAAGATATGTTCAAAGAAATCATTCACTACTTTACGACCTCATTTAAAAATAAAAACGTCGAAAACATATTTGTAAAAAGATAAGAATTCTCTCCACAACGAGAGTGTAGTGTAGTAGAGTATTGCATTGTGTGAGAGCTAAACTAATTCGATTACGACTAAAGTGATGAAGGTATGGTGCACACCTGAACTGCATCCAGCAAATGCTTTGGACAACAATTTAGAAATACCCTAGTAGTCCAGTCATTTGGTAGTTTTACCTGGAAAGTTTTCCGGGAGTTTTGAAAATTGGGTATTTTATAGATTTCGATATGCTCTTTTCGAATTTTAACTTTGCCACCTCGTACCACCGCCGCTCGCGCCGCCATTTTGAAAAAATGGCGCCCAAAAACGGTTTTTTGGGAATATCTCCTTTCCGACGCATTTTACTAAAAAAATGTTTTCTACAAAATTAAACTAAAAAAAATTTCCTACACTTTATGTCTGATTCACTTTTTCATAAAATCAATAGTTTTGGACGTACGAGCGCCGCAAAGTATTGTTCATTTGCACCACTACGAGTGTTTCGTATATTTTTCTTAACTGTTCTATTACTGCCGCCGATTTTCAACAAGTAGGTGTCAGGGTAATATGTCACTTTTGAATCGGGCCCTTTCTCTCGACTATGAACGAAACTTCAACGAAAAATTTGTTGGTAGAAGCTATATTAAGAGAAATATTTAGTTTAGACTGAATCATCAATGTATGTTTAATGACGTACAGTGTTGATTATGTTCTTAGAGCTATGGCTTCTTATACGGAAAATTGTTTTATTTGTGACAATTCACTTGAAAACCGGCGTCAGTAATGGAACATTTTAGAAAAATATACAAAAAACACGTGGTGGTGCAGATGAATAAGTAATACTTTGCGGTGTTCGTACATCCAAAACTATTGATTTTATGAAAAAGTGAATAAGACATAAAGTGTAGGAAATTTTTTCTAGTTTAATTTTGTAGAAATTATTTTTTTTGTAAAATGCCTCAGAAAGGAGATATTCCCAAAAAATCGTTTTTGGGCGCCATTTTTTCAAAATGGTGGCGCCAGCGGCGGTCGTACGAGGTGGCAAAGTTAAAATTCGAAAAGAGCATACCCAAATCTATAAAATACCCAATTTTCAAAACTCCCGGAAAACTTTCCAGGTAACCCCCTTATTTTCTACCAAATGACTGGACTATAGTGCCCTTATTCATATGGCGTGTAAGTTGTAGAAAAATACGATAACCATTTGCTTTTAACGCGATCTGTTCTTGTGCAGCTTGTAAACAAATAAACACTTAAACCGCACACCTGGGACGCCATCACGTCTAAATCTAAAGTAAAACTGCAATTGTGACGTAAGTCGTCTTTTTTTTTACCCAGTGGAAATCCTCATGGACGTCCCTCGTCAGGGGGTTGACGAGGGGGTGTGCCGGACTTTTACCGACTAAAACCACTGGAGCGTCCTCATCTGCCTATGGCCGGGGGGGAGGGGGGGTTGCCTTTGTATTCACTGCGCCCCCAGCAGGACGTAAGTCGTCCTCTGTAGAACCTGCACCATCTGGCTTCTACAGCCCGAACAATATAACTATAAGAGGAGGTGATAAGCCTCCAGCAAGCGATTAGCAAACACTACACTATTTACTACCCAACATTTGCAACTTAAAGCAATTGTAGCGAAAATTTGCACACCTATAGCACAATAGCTGCCTAAAGAGCCTAAAGCTTCCCGTATGTGCCACGTTTGTGTGCCGCCTGCCTTACTTTAGTTGTACGCGTACGAACGGTTTAATCCCGCACACTACAAATATTTGCTTCGCTTGCTAGTTTGTTTAGACGCGTCCGTGTGATTTATTTCTAAACCAAGGTAAACGTGATAGTTTGCGAGATCCAAGCATTTGTAGAGGCATTGAATTAACGGCTTAACCAAATATTCTATTTAGGTACAGATATTGGAAGTAGACGAAAGTTGTGTTAGTATTACCATGGTATAATTTTGAGTACTGGATATAAAAAATATGTCACTAACGACGCATTTTTGTGGCGTAAAAAATATTTAGAGTCTCTATCAGTCTTTAACTTAAGAACTTCTTGTCTTTAATAGCCTAATCAGCAAAAATATTTACCATTTTTAAAGAAAAGCCTTTTTAAAGAAAAAATAATCAAACGATTTTAATCTTTACGTCAAAATCAAAGGCTCTTGAAGGACAAAATGACTAAGAGATTTTAAAGGAATGTCGTTTCGCAAGGTAAGATGATAAGCAATTTCACGTCAAAATATTTCTATTTGTATACAAAAACTTTAGGAAATTAAAGGGCTGCGACATTTTGAGCAAATTAGCTAGCTAGCTGTAATGAAATAACCGTTGGTTAAATTTAATGTTATATTTTGGTCAGATATAAACCAAAAATATTTTTTAACCAGTTGAATACTTTAACGGTAATACTTTTAACGACCATTTTAAATAAGAAATTAGATTTGACTCAACGAGAAACATTATTTTCAGAAAAAAAACAGTAGGTACCTATAATTTATAATTCACACAAATTCAATGAGACAATTTTAAGACTAATTTGTTACTACCTAGTACAGCTAGTAGTGCTAGTACCTATCTGCCAAAATGAACGTAGAACATATCGCTATTTTATGAGTCCAGTACACGAGAGCCTAAAAGACTCTGGCACTCGTTCCCACAAGGGTTCGGCACTAACTGGTCTTTTACGATCGGTAACGTTAGACGTGACTAAGAGCCAGCTCTTAGCTCCAGACATTTCACGTTCTGGCTTGAGTGGCCAGGCCTTTGATGGAACAAGTTGTTTACTAAAAAATGGTACTCGTATTAAAGATATCTATGCTTTTAGTGTTTTAAGAAAATTCTGTAAAACAATCTAATCGATCCAACAGGAAAATATGAGTTATTGTTATAAAGCACGGTAAGGTTTAATATCATGGAAGAAATTGCCCAAAAAACATACATTGACAGATAAGCATATTAAATTACGCGTTGCCACGTCGCGAAGTCGGAGAAAACAAAAAGAAATAATTGTATCAAATATAATTTGTGATATCTGCTTCTTTTTCAATTCGATCACAATTCGTTAGCTTAAACCGGGGCATAAATTTGTTTCGTCGTAAAAATCTCAATAAAATCTGTAATCTGGAGTTGAAATCTTTGAATTACTTAGCATTTAAAGCTCATTTGAAGCAAGTGGAGCCATAACTTGAAATTGCTCGTTGAACTACGAGGACTTAATCGATTCCTATTAATTGTCTATTACGTACTATCTTCGCTGGGATACACGCGAAAGTGACATTCATAGCCCTTTATCAGATACATGAGGTCTGCTTAACGATCTGCAGGGCTGACTAATGGTTATCCGTTTATGCTTTAAGCAATTTTCTCGTGCACAGATTTGGATATAGGCGATATTTTAGTACGCTAACAGTTAAACATTTATAGCTTTAATGTAATTCAAATTTATCGTACTAATAATTATAATAAACGTGATTTTTTTTAAGTATGGATGATAGTTATTTGTTTACCTTTCACTTAAAGGGCTAGATTTTGGTACATCCTAATTTAATATATGGGCTGGGAGTTTTAAGCCGACTGCACCAGAGGGGAACAATGATTTGCAGCTACAACCGTTTTAAGCGCGGGTGAAATCGCGGACAACAGCTAGTCGCAAATAAAAATTAACATATTAATTAAATAAACAGCAACTCAAAAGGTTTTAATAAATTTACGTGTGAATTAAATATAACTGCGCAAGCCTTTAACCACTGCAGCACCTGTTCTGACACCGTCATAATTACCTGTCAATTAATTTCATTGTATTATCGTCAAAATTAATTAAAATTCGGAGTTCTCATTAACGGAGCAGGTTCAATTAATTTCAATGCTTATTTACGCGAGGTTTACATTTCCAGATGAAAATTGTATGTTTATTTACTGTAATTATATTTAAATAAAGGAAAAGTAAAAGGGTTGTATAATATCTGAATGCATTGGGTGTTCCCGGAAAGTCTTTGTGACTCTATCAAAGGGCTAAGCCCTCTGTGAATGTTACTGGTTGAGACTCGGAGATGCTGGCTTTAAGGCAACTTGACGTTCGTTCCAGTTACGTATATTGTATAAGTCAACCCTTACAATCTTACCTTAATTCTTCGCGTGGACAGTACAAATAAATAATAATAATAATATTTATTCAAAAATTATTTACAGGATAAATTATAATAATACAAAAGTAGTAGATTCCAAATTACTCATTAGTGTTTTGCTTTTATGAGAGCTTGTACCTAGTCGTAATTTAGCTGTCGCTTCTGTAACTTCGTTAAAATGACGAATGTAACAAAGCTCTTCACTCTAGTAACATTATTTAATTATATTCGAAACTCGTTTTGCTTATTAATACTTACAATTTTAAACAAATTGTGTAGAGCTGTCTATATTCTGAATTTAGAAATACTGCTTATCAAGTTCCTAAATTTCAAGGGCCTAGCAACAACAGAGATCTACGTCCAAAAACATTGTTAGGAGCGAAGTGAAGTCGAAACGCCCAAGATTAATCTTCTACGGTTCGCGGGCGACAGGCGACTGCGCAATTTTGTGCCGTAGAGCCTACATTTTGCTGAAAACCTACCGAAATGCCGCGAGACATCAATCATGAGGCTTACTTATATTTGTGCCACCAAGCTTTTGGCCGTACCAACGGAAATTTGTTACAAAAATACTGTTTTTCGGCACCGCTCTACAATTTGGGGCTCGGGCTTCGTAATAGCTTATAGAGTGGCTATATAATTTTGTAAGATTTACATGAAACACGCAGTAACGAAACCTAGAATAAATAGGATACGTTAGAATATTTGTCCGCTTACTATACATAGATACATCGTAGTTAAATCGTATTAAAGGACGATTCAAACTGTAACAATAGATAGCAACGTGTATCGATTATTGGAGCATACCTACATCAGGCTTACGTGCCCACTTCGCGTATCTTGTACACAACAATACACAGCATTATTATACCATACATATGTATGTATACAGTCTTCCTTCGAGTTCTCCATAAAGTTTTATCGTCACTCACTTTAAATGCAGCTAATGTTTAGAACTGCTATTACTATCCGTGTCATAGCGTCATTGTTTTAATAGGTAATACTGATGTACTGTTAGAATATGTTACAGAACATGAAAGACCGGAACTTGTTAGCTAATATTATCTGAAAAGATGAGATTTGATACCTGTACTATGAATAACATTTGCATACTGTCTTACTCGTACCTACAGGCATTTTCCTATTTAGTTGTAAGCTAGCTGCTTAGGTCAATTTTACTCTTTAGTAAGTAGACGAAATGTTGGTACAATACTTTAAACATACATAGAATAGTAGATTCATAAAAAAAGATAAGAACATAGTGATACTGCTAAACGCACTCAAGAGCTCTCAAGCATCAACCAATTTCTTTATACGTTCACCGACGGATACTTACATAGTCGATTATATGGTAAAAAAATATTCAATCAACTTTGAAATTCTAGCGTACATAAACCAATGTAGTTTTTTTTTATTTCCGACTAACTCCAAAACAAATGAAAGTCGTTACGATTGGATACGTAACTGTAATTACAGTTAATTACAACTACCAACATTAAAACATCGTTAAGCCTACGTAAAGTTTCGAACTATAGAGTTTATACCTACATAGAAAGTATACGTAGAGAACGATCGCTTTATACTTGTATAGTCATAAAACATTGATTGGATACTTTCACGGTCACTTATCATTATTGAACATCGTAACGAAGTAGGTACCTACAATCTACTTTTATAAGTAGGCAGTACTTGTTTATTTAGATATTGTATGTATCTCTTGAATATAAAATACCTACATTTAAGTATCTAATGTGTAATTAGTAGGTAGGTACAGATAGCTCATCTAATTCAATGTATTTTATACATTGAAGTGATTTATCTGTGTCATAATCCTGTAATAAAAAACCGGACGTTAACGCGAGATTATTAGAATGCCGTACTTACAAATAATAACTTATATTAAACGCAACCAGTGTTTAATTTTGTCAGATCTTTCCATAATTATACGAATTTTGATAATTAAACTTGAGTTTAGATCCGTGCGTGTAAATTTTATTTTCAATTTATTTCCTAATTGTTTAACGTTAGATACATTAGAAAATAATTAATCAACAAACTAAACACCTTCAAAACAACTAGTTAAAATTTCACACGAAATTGTGCTTATTACCCTTTCTGTAATAAATTAGTTAATAAATTAGATACCCACATTTCCCGAAAACTTTGCGAGCCCGCCCTTATCGCCACCCGCTATAAAAACACGATTGCAAACAGCACTCACATGGCCGATTTTCGCCTACGCTTCTTGTTATCGTAGCTAACGTCAAAACGACAATACGAATAAATTAGTGTCCCATATAAAAATGTTAATGACATCATAATAACAACACCATTTAATAAGCGCCCATAAAAACTAATAACAACACTCAATAAAGCATTTATTTTATTTTTTCAGAAAATAATTACGAGTAACATACCTACCTTTATTTTGGGCGGCCATTGTAATATTCTGCCCACGGGGAGTGGCGCATTATTTTCCACCAAAACTTCACATTTCACAACGTTTTAATTCGTAATACCACGTCAGTGGGCGTCACTTGTTTACGGAACGTGTTTACAATACAACTGATGGTTGGAAATGGGTTGTTTTGTGGAAAAATCGATGCGACGCCGCGCGCAGTGAGTCGCTACACACAAGTGATAAGAGGCCGGAGCCGCGCGCCAGCAACAGCCTCGTATCTGTCCTATCTACATATAGTATACAGGGTTTAATAGCTATATACTTACTCCCTTGGAGTTTGGTTGTAACCAGCTGATTGTAACGATTTTGTAGATTGTATTTGCGCATATCTATGATAAAAACAAGAGTAAGTTTTCACGTAATTAACTCGAACTAATTGAACGAAACCAATTTAACTTTTGGGTAGAAAATTAAATATTAGAATGACTTTCATTTTTTTTTTTCGATAATTTAAATAGGTACATTCTTTTTCTTTCCATCAAAAAGGTTTGCTCTTGTGAAAAAAAACAATAGAAATATCACAGTCAGACAGCCTAAAACATTTCAAGAAAAGTAACTCTTTTTAATTTTATATTTTGTATTTAAGACACCTAAAAAGTTGTATATTTCAATCTATTTTAAATTAAATTCAATACCGGTTCCATACAGAAAATATTTAAATCTTGCCGCAATTTTATTCCCCAGTGTTGCTCAGTAAAAATCAAATACGATAACAAAACGTTACTTGTGGTTACCTTTTATTCCAAATGAAATATTTCTTTATTCATAGACATGCTTGGATAAAACTCTAATTTGTTTTAATTACATATTTTTTTATAAAACAATATCTCTAGAGTAGAAATGTTACACCAGAATAATAAAACATGTATCAATGACAGTGACATGTAATTTTCAGCCGACTTGACGATGACAGCTAGCTAACTGTCAGAAGCTGATAAATAAAGCAGGAAAATAATAACAAAGTGATTAATATCTGCCCCTAAATAAAGCAATTATAGTTGTAGAAAATGCGTGAAGCAAAGATGAGCACGCATCTATCCGGTGGGAGGCTAAACGTGGCATTAGTCCAGGAGACCATGAGAACTGAGTTATTGAACCTACTACAACTGTATAAGGGTCCAAAAGTAAGTAATTAATACTTAAATTATATTTGTTTACCTATTTTGGTTATGTTTCTTATAATACTATGTAGTGACTGTCCTCCGCATGTCAGTCATATTATGCTAATCTTTATTTTTGTGCAATTAGATTTATATTTAAAAGGAAATAAGGGAATCCTTTTTGAGACTAAAAATGTATTCTATATTTTGGAATATTGCGGAAAATATTATTTTAATAATGTATATATTTTTGTTGTATTTCCATATTTCATACTTGCATATTTAGAGAATAAATCTTTTAACATAACTTATTTACGATATAAAAATCTTATACCTACTTTTTTCTCAGATTACCATTTGGGATGAATGGCTAGCAGGTCCAGTGGGTCTAGTAGCCCAGTACTCCCTGCTGAAGGATCATGGTGTGACAGAAATGTTCCCACTGAAGCCGGGCTGTCTGCCCACTATTACTGTGAAGCACATTGTGTTTATCTCCCGACCTAAGCTAGCATTGATGGACCTGGTGGCTGATTATATCTTGTCACTTAGGTAAATAGCTGAATATACTGATATATTTCTGCAATAACTTATACAAGTAATTTGACTTTAGTTGTCTTAAAAAAAGTTAAAGAGATTACAATTGTTTATCATAGTTTTAATTTTGTATTTGTATCTATTCTATCAATTACTTATGAATTTATCACATAAATAGAGTTACACAAATATTTATTACCAACCAAGCTGTGTTTATATAATATTGAATTTTTGTGACATTGTTGTCTCTTATCTAAAACCCCATTTAACTCTAAATCATTTAAATCTTTATTTGTCTCTCAAGGACCAAGCAGTCAACTCCAGTGGAATTCCACCTATTCTTTGTGCCACGGAAGAGTGAGCTCTGCAAGATCCACCTGACTAACCGAGGAGTGTTAGCCAACCTGACGATACAGGAGTTCAAGTGCGACATCTTTCCCTTTGAGAGTGATGTCATGTCTTTGGAATTGCAGAATGATTTCAGGTAACTTGAATATGGAAACTATATCTCTGTGATATATTTAATACTGATGCATCTAATTATAAACATAATAAGATAACTGTGGTGTCCAGGTAGCGACTCGAATTCTGTTGCATTCATTTTTTTTGACGACAAACGGGACTTATTCGCGATATAAAACGTTATTTCTTTTCTCCCGACGTTTCAATCGAGTTGCACCGACCGTGGTCACGGGTGACCGCAGTCCACGGTACAGTCCACCCGTCGCCGCGTCGTACTAGTCGCGAAAGTTTAAAATGTGTCATGTCAAAACATGACTAAGTTGGTTAACATTTCAAACCAAAACTATATAATTTCTTGTCTATTGTTCCAGAGAGAACTACCTAGAAGGTGACCCCACATGTGTATACAACGCGGCGCAGGCTCTTCGCACCATACAACAGCTGTATGGTATCATACCAAGAGTATTCGGCAAGGGGGCTGCAGCCAAACAGGTAACATTATGGCATGACTCCAGTAAATAAAACTGCAAATGATGAACTTAAAGTGGGAATAATTCAATGATTACAAAAGCAAATAGTAAGCACAATTTTCTTGAAAAAAGAATGTTTTGATGTCCATCATCATAATTTATTGCCTTGATTGAAAACTAACTGAAGGTACAGTGTTTTTTTTTATATACTAGCTGCTGCCCGCGACTTTGTTTGCATAAAAAAAATTGGTATGCAAAATAGATAGTAGCCGATTCTCAGACCTACTGAATGCATATTCAAAATTTCAAGAGAGTCAGTCCAGCCATTTTGCATGAGTACTATCATTGTGACACGGGAATTTTATATAAGAGTTAATAACCACATAATATACTAATATAATCTTTACCAGGTATGGGACCTGCTTTGCCGCCTGAACAAGGAGGAGCATGGCCAGGGTCCGAAGGGTGCGGCGACCTCATGCATTGACCAGCTGCTGTTACTAGACCGAGCTGTCGACTTCACCAGTATTATGGCTACCCAGTTGACCTATGAAGGACTTATTGGTAAGGGATCAAAGTTCTCATATTTGAGAATGAATAATTTATCGATGAAACGCTGAGAGTGCGATAACATCAGGCGAATGTGCCGCGAACGCGCGTGGTCACGGGTGGACAGTCCACCCGTGATCACGGTCGGTGCAACTCGATCGAAACGTCGTCGGGAGAAAATAAATATCGAACTATATCGCGAATAAGTCCTGTTTGTCGTCTAAAATATATGCATTTACTTTGTTTTATTGCCTAAACATCAATGCTAAAATTGATGATAAACCAAATAAACATCTTTCGAAGTGCAAAAATGTGCCAAAACTAAGTATTTTTTCAATAATCAAATGATTCATGATTGAAAGTGCTTGAAAAGGCCTATTCGAAATAAAAACCTTTTGATTGATTGAATGATTTACCTTCTACCTACTTACCCCCGAATCTGTTTTATGTTTGAGCCCGTTTCTAGTACCATAAACTAACGTTCACCGTATTCTCATGACCTATATTACACGTACGTACCCTATATTACAAGATATCATAAATACCTTCCATATGTTTGTGTATGTTTCCAGACGAGATCTACGGCATAAAGAACTCGACCGCGACATTCCCGGGGCACAAGTTCGTGAGCCCGGACGACGCGAGCCCCGAGGTGACGGCGCGCGAGAGGAAGCGCATCATACTCAACTCCAGCGAGGAACTCTTCGCAGAGATCAGGGATAGTAGCTTTACATCGGTGAGGAGGATTTACTCACTATCTGTCGCTTTTATAGCTTAAGCTTAAGTAAAGTAGGTATTATACCCACATACGGCTATACGTCGTATGGTAAAATTATTCCGTTCCTATACCTAGTATACGAACGGCCTAATTTCACCAGTGGCCAGGGTATTCACGGAGTAAATTTCTGAGCTATAAAATATAGAGATGTTTTCAGTAGTAGTAGTTGATGTGATCGACAAAACTAGTTTCTAAATGCGAATTTTCAAATTAAATTTTAGTTGCCATTATAATAGACCTAGATAGAGAACAAAATTACTAACCGACACCCCAATTCACCTTTCTTATTTGTATCAGGTTGGCGCAGCATTATCTAAGAAGGCTCGCGTGATAAAGACCCAGTTAGACGAGAGACATACAGACAAGACAGTGCAGGGCATGAAGCAGTTCGTGTCTCGGTTACCGCAGCTGATGGCCAATAAACAGTCTCTAACGACACACACCAGCATCGCGGAGTATATCAAAGAGGTACGGTGTTCATATAAAAATAAATACTAGCAGATTAGGTTGGCATCCACCGGAATGAAGTTAGGCTGTGGAGCGGAGAAATCGAGAAATGTTATCCAATAGGATTGCACAAAATCTCCGCTCCTTGCAATCCATTGGTTAATATTTCTGGCGCATTTAAAAGAGTTCTAAGGCGGTAGGTAGTAGAGAATATGGGTCGCGAAAGTAATCGTTTTGTTTCCCGTGACTTCTCCACGGTGGCGCAGACCGAGCTTGGGCCGCGGCCCAAGCTCCACACTCCACAAAAAAAAAGATATATGAAGAGACGTGCCTGACTCGTACCGCATGAAACCATCGAAAAGCTTCTCCCTGGAGGCCAGGCAGGATCGCTTTCGTAAACAACCGCGACCAACTTGACCTGGAATCAAGCCAATCAAAAATCGCAAGCTTCACTTTTGGTCATTAAAATTAAGAATTTAATGTCTTTGTTTTTTTTTCTAGACAACGGATACTTTTGAATTCCACGACATGGTTCAGTGTGAAGAGGATTTCCTCAACTGTATCGACAACGAAAAAGTTTGTACTTACATTGAAGATCTCATCGCGCAGAAAGAACCGTTAACGAAGGTAAGAAGACCCCCTTATTGGCCATTTTGTTCTTACACAAATCAGCCCTTTGTTTTGTAGGCATATCCATATTTATAAGGATTTATTTATTTTCCATTGTTTTTTTAATTTAGTGTTCAAAAAGGTACATTTTAAGTTTATAACATCCATAGCCAACAAAACTATACCCATAGTTTGTCTGTTGGATCAAAATTATTATTCTTTAAAAACTTTACTTTAAAATTTTATTTACATTTATTTAATTCTGCTGCACACTCATCTAAGACAGCACATCTACACCACTTCACTACATCTGCAGGTGCTTCGACTGATCTGCCTCCAGTGCGTGACAGGGTCGGGTCTGAAGCCGAAGCTCCTGGAGTACTACAAGCGCGAGCTCGTGCAGGTGTACGGCCTGAACACCTGGCTCACTCTCTGCAACCTGGAGAAGTGCGGCCTGCTCAGGCCACAGACCGGGACCAGGCAGTATGCCGTGTTGAGGAAGGTTAGTGCTGTGCTACTTGTAGGCTGAAGCTCCTGGAGTACTACAAGCGCGAGCTCGTGCAGGTGTACGGCCTGAACACCTGGCTCACTCTCTGCAACCTGGAGAAGTGCGGCCTGCTCAGGCCACAGACCGGGACCAGGCAGTATGCCGTGTTGAGGAAGGTAAGGGGTATTATGCTATATGCTTCTTGTATCAAACCAGTGTATGACTTTAATTTGTTGCGTCTCGAAAAATAATTGAATGTTACTTTTGGATGTTTTTGAGTACTCGCTGAATATACTAACTTCTGGTTTCTCAAATGCTGATGAACACAAAAAGTTGTTCATTGTTTTTCGAATCTCATGTTAATCTCTGTAATTGGTGGTAAGTTTTATGGTCAACCAATCACAGTTGTGATCAGTTCATTTAATTGATTAGCCTTACAGAAACCGGGGGTGTCAATTTAAGTTCTAATTTTTACCTATAGTCTATCATAAAAGTGGTCATTGAGATCAAATTTTTCACATTCACTAGATTTCATTGTCTACCCACATAATTAACTACAACAAACAATAAATAGAATACATATTCAAGTAAATGACATCACGTTGCCAAACAATGCCTTTATAACAATCTACAATGGTATTACACAGACGCTGCACCTCACAATGGACGAAGCGGAGATGGATGGCAAGGAGAAGAGCTACCTGTGCAACAAGTACACACCACTTACTGTCAGACTTAGCGAACATATAGCTAAGAATAAGGGGTGGACTGGTAAGTTCCATACTTTTATTATCTTCTTCTATTAGTTTTTATGCGGTTTCCGCAATAAGGAATTTATTCCTTGTTTTGCGGGGGGTTTTACAGACATTCAATTCACATGCGCAAAGACACCCGGACTAAGAACAAGCTTTTGTGGATCGCACAAATTCTTGTCTTACGCCGAGATCGAACCCGCGACACGTCGCGTACAGTGGTAATTGGCGTGGTGAACTACATCATTCGACTATCTGTGCAGTCAGAGGTAGACTTGACTCCTAAGTTGACTTGAGTTTCTAAGTTTTAAGGGGCCGGAAGGCCTAGACAATATTTCATCGCATATGATCGTGGTGAGAATTGTATATAGGGTGTTCAATCTTGTTTCGAATTGAACGATTTATCACTAAATCCTAATAGATACTACATTTAGTCTCTGCTATCGATTTTTATTATCTCATCAAAATCTTTCGTAATAATTGTGGACGTTTACGACGTTAAGATAAAAATCATGATGATGATCACTACCTAAGTCAGTAGGTAATAAAATCGTTTGTCCTATAATTCAAATCTTAGAGACAGCTACACCCATTATAGAAGGCCCTATTTGTAATTCACAATCGACATATAAAATCGTTCTCAATGCATAATCATCATGTAAACAGCTATTAAAATATCAAAAGAATGACGTCATTACAACAGCAACACTGCCAATGAATCAACGCCAGATAACAAATATACAATTATCAGTTCGCCAGTAACACATGTTAACATCATATCACACATTTACACGCCACGGTTTCACTAATTAGCTTAAAACTATGGCCTAATTAACTTCCCTATTTAGTTGCTAACTGTTCTCAACTACATAACTCAAATATATACAGTTCCATGCATGTTATGCAGACATTCAAACGAGTGCTGTGACGAATTGATCGAATGATATCGAATAGACAGATTTATAAACCCAATTACATTGATTGACCTTTATACACCCATTTTTGGGAGCAATATCAGAGTTATTCTTTTCGAAGTTGGTGTCTACTGTTAATTGATAGCTGTTCTACATGTTTATTGCACTTATAACACAATGCAAAGATGAAAACTTTTGATTACAAGTCACAAACGAAAGCCTGTGTATATAAAAAAAAATACAACTTTATAATCTAAAGAACCCAAGAGACCAGAATAAGCAACAAAATAAAGAAAAAACATGTCTTTAACCTGTCTCTGTTGCGTACCTTGGGAGAGGCCTATGTACAGCAGTGGACTGCAACAGGCTGATGATGATGTCTTTAACCTATTGTACATATTTCCAGGCATCCAAGACGTGTTAGGTCTATTACCAGGCCAGACGGTCGACGAACTACAAACGTTACAGCCACGCATGGCGCGTCGCAATTCCATCTCCAGCGAGAACTCTTCCTCCATGGAGAATCCCAGGGTCATCCTAGTGTTCTTCATTGGAGGCTGCACCTACCAGGAGATATCAGCTCTAAGAACCATTAGCCAACAAGAAGACTCCAATGTAGAATTTGTTGTACTCACCACTAAACTAATCAATGGTAACACATTCATAGAATCCTTGATGGAGACTGATTAGACCAATTATATCATTGTAATCAAATTATTACACCTATTATTGTATTCCATGTATTGCTTTAAGTTTGAATATAGCTTGTATATTGTGTATCATATTATAATAAAATCAAAACATAGTTTAAATAATCTTTTAATTCTCATGACTCCACACATTTCATGAATACGGAATAAAATTAAACAGACAAACCATAAATCTTGGTTTATTAAAATTTCATATTCATAACTTGCATATAATATAAATTTCAATTTGATCAGTTTTTCTTTAAATAAACTTACAAAAATCCTGCACGCTTACTACCTATATATTACAATTTTAAAGCTTTCAGCATAATAAAAATAATTTCGTACCATACATACATGTGTAATCTAATGACTATTCTCATAAATATTCGTTACTCGTGTATTTTGTGATATTGGACTTCTTTGGTGGTGCCACATACACACCAAACTTCTTAGCTAGACTCACTAGCTTCTCATTGTCATATCCAACTTCCTCCTTATAACATCTGAGCATTAAAGGCATCACTGTGTCTAAGATAAACTTAAAGTTCTTCTGAGCGTAACTCGAGTCGTTGCCCAGAGAGAGCATAAGGCGAGAGTTGAATACAGCATGGATACACTCGTCCAATACGTCCATGGTGTCTTTGGTGACCAGTTGTAGTCCGACCTTCTGTATGGTAATGACTGACTGAGCAAACCATATCGTACTACTAGACAAGTCCACCCATGTCTCATTTATTATGTACTTAGCTAAGATAAGGCCCAAATTTTCCATCTGTATTAAAAATTTATTGACTCCAGCTTTAGTGTGCATGTTCACAGGAGTCCATTTGTCTTCTGACACTTTACCCTTCATAGAATCAACTATCTTTTCCTTATATTCCCTTAGCGCTTTCACAATTGGTGATCTTAAACAGCTGTTCATCTGAAACCTTAAATCTAGACCAAACTCACAGAACAGTGTGCACTGATCCCGTAAGCTCTGTACACAGTCCAGCACTAGGTGTAGTGCACACTGGGGAGTGAACACCTGCTTAATAATTTGACTCATTAGCATCCTAAGTTGCATACTAGCCCACACTACAAAAGCACTTATTTTATTCTTAGGAAATAAAGTAATGAATTCTGTTAAGGCATCACTCAGTGAGCAGAAGAATACCTCACCCACTTGCTTTACATAACTATTAATAGAGCCTTCTAATTGGACCCCTTTGACATGAACCTTCACAGTGTGACTGCATATAGCTAGAAACAGTTCACAAGCCTGACTAGTCATGTTAAACTTATTGAGTATATGTACTGGCTGCCGAGATGACTGCAGGCCTCCTCTCGGACTCCAGTTGTGAGTAACATCAAGTTCCTTCAACAATATTTCGATCAACACTTTCTGTTTTTGTTCAATTCTCTTCAGTAAGTCACTTCTCTGTGGATGGCTTTTGTTTTCCTCGGTGTCTAAAGCCTTTTGAGCTGACACCATCAGTTCATATGTTTTTTGAAAATGTCTTTCTACAATAAGCACATCTAACTCTTCTGTGACATCAGCCAGCCACTCAGGCAACGGTGCTATCTGAGGGGATGGTAACTCTTCAACAGACAGACTGGGGGACTCCAGTAATTCTGGCTTTGGCTTTTCTTGACCATCCTTTTTCTTCTGCTTAATATTTTCCTTTTCAATATACAGTTTTTTAGCCACATCAAACTTGTCCAGCCAATCTTTTTTGATAGTAAAGCTATTACACTGAAACACTCTTGTATCTGGGAAAGCTAACACTTTGAATGCTTGTTTAACACTTCCCAAGTCACGAACATTCACCACAGCCAGAGTACTGATTGGATAACTGACTTGAAACTTGTATCTGTTGGGACCTCTGCGATTTGATATCCAAGATGTCAACATAAGACAGTCATTAAATAAATACACATGCATTCTCTGCAGGGCAGTGTTCTCCTCGGCGTCTATCTCCAATAGATCGCCCTCGTGAAGCAGCGTGCGGTCGGGAACGTCGAGTAAGTTGACACAACCTTCAACCTTCTCAGCTATGAGGTTGAGCTTGTTCTTGCGCTGTTCCTCGACGCGCTCTGCTTCTACGTCGTGGTTGTCGAGGGATTCGCGGGATATGGCGTTTTCGTTACCTAGAATTGACGCGTGGGAGAGAGTGGTGAGCACAGTCCGCTGTTCGCTGAGCAGGTGGGAGAGCTTGTACATCTCTGCTTCTAGGTGGGATATCTCCGTCGCCGTCTCGATGAACTGCATGTAGTTCTCATACACATTTTTCTTTAGGGCACTTGCGGTTTCTTCGGCCAATGATTGTATCTTATCCTTCTGTTGTTGGAGCTCCTCCCCTCCGACACAGGACTTGGCCAGCTCCTTCACGTAGCGCTCAGGCGCAAAGTCAGGCACGGCGAACTTTTCCATGTTAATGTCTGACATCGTTTACTTAAAAATATTTACAGTTTCTACTCGTAATTATTAATTAAAAACACTGGCTCACTCATCATTCGATAATCGAACGACAGGACGTATCAACCCATCAAATCCAAATGTCAGATTTACGTTCCGTTACTTCGAGACCTGTTAGTAGGCGTTAACATAATTAAACGTTTTGTTATTATGCGTGAGTGCCTGAACATGCGCAACATTACTATTTATGCTCTACTTAAATTTGGGCTCATTATATTATACTTTTTTCCTACAACTACGTTTATGAGACGGAAAATCTATCATTCTACACTCAGAAACGCAAAACCCACAGTTACGTTATTATTACGTTATTTTTCTTTTACAGTACTTATGTAAATATGTAGTAACTGATCTAAGTAACTAGTTGATCGATAGTAGATGGTAAGTGGTAGTATGGTATCAGTTTTAAAACAAAAAAAGGAGATGATACAGTAAGTTGAAATCTCATAGACTTCACATCTCAGTATAATTTTTACCGACAAGTGACGTGTGACTATCCCCCACTTCCATACGGTTCACTATCTATTTGAAGCACTATGTCTCCGTATTTTTTTTATTGATTTAATACAAGAACGAAACGTATCCAATGTTTTTTGGAAATCTATCTCAAATAGTGGAACTAACCAGTAATTTAAGGATGTCCTATCTTTTATTGTTTTTTTTTTTAAGGAATATTATCTTAGCACTAGCACTCTTACTCTAGTGATCTGAGTATCAAATAATTAATAAATTAAAAAATATATGCATAAGACTTGAGACGTCTTTGGAGTTGGAGTAATTTCGTCGATAATGTAATCCCTAACTTCTTAAAAGCAAAAAGCAAAAAAAAAATGGTGCGCAGTGTATATTTTCAATTTGTAAGGATTACCATTTATTCTAGTACTGAGAGTAATATTTAGCTAAGTACACGTTAACGGAAAACTATTTTGCAGTCCTAACCAGTAACCTGACCACGTAAATTTAATGGATCAGTGTACCTACCGCATGTAGCTACCGACTACATTCAAAGAAAACATTTTCTATACATAGTTTTTAAGTGATTTAATCTTGTAACAAGGTATGATGGGGTTGGCATTGGACAAAAAACCCAAATAAAAAAAAAAAAGAAAACATTTGCTTATTAAATAGAAAAAAGACTTCATCCTTATAGCTCTAGTCTTGTATCTGCTTTAACATTAATTGAAATAATTATGCTTGTGATCAGTGTCAAACTCACCACCATCATAAATCCATAACCATATACGTAACAAAAGGTTTATAAAAACAAAAAAAGTCATTCAAATTGGCAGTATTTATTTTATTAGTAATCTTTTTCAACCAAAAACTTAGCAAGACAGCTTTATTATTTTTTTATCGATTTAACTCGATATAAAACGAATAGTGGAGAATAACGTCCTAATGTTTTCTATTAAAAACGCATCATGACCGGTTCAAACTTTCAATTCAATTTGTAATAAATAAACATCTTAATTAATACAAAGTTCTCTTCTTTTTGTTTCATAGAACGATAGAAAAAGAGAGCATTTTGTACGTTAATTTAAAAATTATCTGATATAAAAGTATTGCCATGTTCATCGAATTGAAAGTTAAAACCAACGCTTTTTAAAAAGCTTGAGTTTTTTTTTTACAAAAGCAGTGGAACTACGACAAACATCCTGAAATGTCAAACTTGTCTGTCAGCTTTATTACTACTTGTTTTAGTCGAGTTTGGGGTCGGTCATTTTGTTTATTGTTTTTTGTCTTCGACTGTCATTTTAGTTTCTGCCTTGAGTTCTGTGACGACGGCGGCGGGGGCCTCTACTTCCTTGGGAGCGTCGGCATCAGGCTGGCTGGTGTAGTTGCCATCACGCTTGAATCTGTAGTAGCGGCCAGTAGCTACTACTGACTGGGAGTCGTAGCAGTTCACGAGGGCATCACCGTTGCGGCCTGGAGACAAGAACATTACATTTAATATTTTTTAAGTTGTTATGTTCCTTTACATAGAAATAGGGATACTGGGATAGGATAGGGTTGCCCAGCTGTAGAAAGTTTACAAGCTATTAGAATTCATGTTTTTGATCTAAGCTTCTAATGAAATAAATATCATACATCTTACAAAATATTCCATACGATATAATTAACACCTATAATGTTAAGTAACGTAATCTGTAATTAAATAACACCTTGACAAGCTATTACAACAAATCAGTGTCGTAGTGTAATTGCGTGTAAAATGATTATGAACACCGATTACTTTTGTGATGGATTAAATTATACAAAGAGCATAAAATCACTTGTTTCACGGTTCTCCACGAGCACTACTAAGTATTATTTTATATTATTTGTATTTAGACCGTATTGTCCCATAGCTGGGCAAAGGCCTTACTCTTTCCACCGATCCAAGGCCCATTTATTCCTACAATTCCCAAGCAAGTGATCTATAGATTTTTTCCTAGCTTCTTTTTTATTTTAATTATTGTCTATTTTCTTACCGTTGGGACAAGTGCAGACAGCAATGTGTCTGCGGGCCATACAGACGGCACCAGAGCCGCACTGAGTGTTGCCAAGACAAGGGTCGACGCAACGGTAGCCGACGCAGGCCAAGTGGTCTGAGCACTGGGAGTCCAGCTCACATTCACCCTGTAAAACAATAATACTCAATTACACACAGGTATATGCAAGAACAATACTTGGCCAAGTGACGTTCTAAAATGTCTATTTTTTCTGTAAAAAACAACTCCCACCCTAAGGAATTTAACCCTTGTGTCGCGAAGGGTTTCACAGACTTTCAATTCACATGCACAGAGACACTCAGACTCAGTGAATACCTTTTGGGATCGCACAAATTCTTGAACCACTCGGCTAGCCGTTTGAAATGACAAAGACGGAGTGACACAAGGGCGTTTTGGTACTTACATGCCATTCTTGAATAAAATCACAACTTATTATTCATTAACGTAGAACAAAAATGCATGATGATTTGTTATAAACTTACGCGTTCACAAGAGACGAGAGCGTTGCCGATGTATCCAGTAGGGCAGGTGCACACGGGACGCTCGGCGCCGGTGCGGTCGTGGCCGGGTGTGCACTTAGCGTTAGCACCGCAAGGGTTAGGCTCGCAAAGGTCACCTGTAAGTAATTTCTATTAATGTGACGTCTGATAGAGGAAAATGGAAGAAATAAACGTGTTGCGCCGACCCCAAGTAAAATGGGATAAGGGCAGAAAGATGTTGATAAGTTTGTTGAGCTAAGAGTAGTGCCTTGGGAGACTCTATCTATAACGCTTAGACAAGTAACTTTATTTACAATTTTTTTTTATAAATAAATAATTAGAATGTCAATCTTATGATATTGAAAATAATAAAGGCTTTTCAAAGTATTATCGTTTTTTAAGTTATTCGAATCAGATTGTACGAAAACTTCATAAAATCTTTGCTTTACATAATCGAATGCTTACGATAAATCTGTAACATAATAATGTACTGTCATAGAGTGAATTATATACTTACGGGCTTCGAAAGGTCTGCAGAAGGAGAAGGGATCGCCAGTCATGTTGCGTGGGCAGGAGCAGACGGGGGTCAGTCCGCGGAGGTGGCACTCGGCGTTGGTTCCGCAGGCGTTGATGCAGGGGTCCACACACGCGTTGTAGATGCACGCGGGCTTGTAGCTGGGGCACTCGCCGTCTGACGTACATTCCGCGGAACAGATCCTGTAGGGGTCGCCGTGGTAGCCCTGGGGAATTACCAAATAGTTAGTCAACTGCTGTATGGTATTTAAAAGGTGGTTATATGGTGATAGAATGTATTGTAAGGGAATAAATAGTGTTAAACATAACGCCTTTGAAACTTTTATATTTAAATATCGTGATAAAAACTAAAACCAATAGAAAATAATGAGATAAAAACATAATTATCTGAAAAAGGTTAGTAGGTATATAGTCAATCATCTATTGCACCAAGTAACTATTAATATTTATGAAATTCCTGCAACCTATGTGGCGTGCAACAAAGACAATGAATTATAGTTACTCTGTGTGAACTGAAAGTCTATTTTTTTATTTAAATCTTGTATAGTTATCTGTCAGCTCACCCTAGGACACTTGCAGACGGCGCGGTGCGCGGCCACAGTCTCGCAGTCAGCGTTGACGCCGCAGTCGCTGCAGGGGCTCACGCACTTGAAGTCGCGGCACGACTGCTGGGCGCCGCACTCGCCGTCAGACTCGCACTCGTGGTGGCAACCGCTTAAAGGACTACCCTGTAGGGAACAAGCTGGTTATGAACGCATAACAAAGTAATGTAAAATACCTAAGTATTTGGAAAGAGATATACAAAGGTAAATAGATGATTTAAGCCGATGAAGTAAGGTTGGTGTTGAACTAAGCCGGTTCAGCTGCAAGACTTTGCGTTTAACTGCGTTATATGGAAAGTCGTATGTAGATGATAAATCAACAAATTTACTTTTACATGTAAAAAAAGAAGAAAGTTAATTATTACTAAAGAATGAGTACCTATTGTGTATTTATTCTAGAATCAAAATATTTTAAGACGACTGTAGAACATACCCTGTATCCAGGCAGACAGGTACAGATAGCTTGGTTGTTGGCGACGTGGCATTTCGTGTTGGCGCCACAGGGAGATGGGTGGCAAGCTTCCTCTGTAAACAGGACAAAGATATAATAACCATTGGTCTAGTACTATTGGCAGTGGAGACATATTTAGACGAAAGTGTACCTGGGTCGGCGATTCTGCAGGAACTGAAGGGATTGCCGGTGTAACTAGGTGGGCAGGTACAGACCGGGATGTGGTTGCGGACCTGAGAATAAATAAAGACTAGAAATAAAATCGAAGGATGTTGTCAATATGGTGAAAAAAAACATGATTTCATATAAAAAGAGCATAGGTACTTTTTATCGAAGATTTCCAGAATTTTATCAAAAATGAAATTAAGTTATCAAATAGAGTTCTATTTTAAATATAATATAGTATGGTATAGTAACTTACATCGCAGTTAGCGTTGACACCGCAGGCGCCGGCGCAGGGGTCGATGCAGTGCTGGTTCACACAGCTTTGGTGGCTGCGGCACTCGCTGTTGTCTACAAAATACATATGGAAATTAGGAATCCAATAGTTTAATAAATAGAGACAGTCGTTAATCTTCTAGCAAGAGAGCAAAGACTATAATCAAACAAAAAACGGTCAGAACTGAAAGTCGATGAGGAAATATACAAACTTGCAATAAATGTTTAGCGATCTCTGCAATTTTGGAGACCAAAATTTTTTCAGTAGATTCTCGGCGTTCCCCGAGTCAGAGCAACTATGCCATAAATTACCATAATTTGGTCAAGTTGTTGGCTGACTGTAACATTATCACTAGTTACTTATTTTCATTTTACTTAATCCTTGTATCGCAGGGGGTTTCACAGACATTCAATTCACATGCACAGCAACACTCAGACTCTGAACAAGCATCCTCCATCAAGTTGTCCTATGCATCCTATCGAACCCGCAATACCTACGTCGGACACAGTAGTAGCGTGGTGACCTATACAACTCAGCTATCCGTGCAGCGCTAGAACTCACCGATACATTCAATCTTGACACAAGTGGTGAGCGCATCCCCGGAGTAGCCGGGCAGGCAGGCGCAGACGGGCCTCACGCTGCCGTGGATGCAGTGCGCGCCGGAGCCGCAAGTGTGGGGCCCGCACGTCACGAGGTTGTCGGAGATCGAGCGCCCGTGCTCGTACAGGTCGCGGCCCAGGTAGTTACGGGCGTAGTAGTTGTGGTAGCGTTGAGCTGGTTATGGTAAAGGAGAAATTTCGTTTAGAAGTTGGAAAGAAGTCAAGCAAAAGTTAAGCGAATTCTTGGATTTGAGAGACGAGGATGTGGAAAATGAAATTTAAATGCAGACACGAATATGGATAACCCTTTATGGAGTGACTGCATAGTAGAGTCCATGGTGGAGAGTCCGTGGTTAACCTATTGGTAGGGTAAAATGTAGAGGAGGAATAATAAACTTCTTCTGTATTTGGAAAGGATCTACTTACTGAACCTAAAATCTACCTACTTTAATACCACCAACAAAATACCAATCTGTCTCTCAATAGTCGGCTGTATTAGACGTTGTTCCAACTAGTGCCGATACATAAATTATAAATATTAATCGCATAAACAAATTAGGCTACACTGTTGCTTTAATTAAAATAAATCAATGAAATCATCGAACAAAAAGCATTAATTAAGAATCGACTGAAAAACATCTGCTCACACAAACGTATAAATTAATACGAAAATAAATCATCAATCAGGAAGCATCGCAACAAATAGATCACAGAATTAACAATAACATGATTAAGAAACAAAACAAACATATATGGAGCAAAAAGTATTTAACCCCCACGCTTTCAATTTGCATGTTACTGGCAATCAAGCAAAAACATCATTAGGATGGATAAAAAATACCATAGCGTAACCTTGGCAACGAGCCTTATGTGTGCAAGGCTCGCCTACACTGGACCTTACGTCCTTGTCGGCCGCAATGACGGATTTACATTTAATGCCTCCTTCAATGTAAAACCTTATTATACATAATGTCTGTTGTAGGTACTTGGTGCAATTTTTCGCGCTACATATAAGCAAAATTACCATATCGAAACACACTAAGGAGAGAAAAGCGTTTTACTGCTTGAATCTTATATATCTTTATTTTTTTTCTGCTTCATTAAATTTATATAAATCTTTATTTTTATTCCGTATTGATGGACCGACAATAAAAGGCATAAGTTACGTCAAAGTTTAAGTTCGTTTCAAAGTTAGATATTCCCCTAATACGAAATGATTACCACCCCTATTCAATTGTTTTTTTTTTCTTAAAGACACTAGAATAAGTGTAAGAAAACATTTGACTATCACTTAACATTCGAATCAATTATCTCCGTCGTTAAGCAAATCCGCGAACTACACTCATGACGTTATGCACGTTGAATGGGACTGTAGGTGTAAGTATTCCGCGTGGTCAGTCCGCATCGTGCAACCTTCAGTCCTCAATGATTTAACATAACAATCGACAACTACTTTATCAATTTTAAATACACAGAATGAATTTAATGAGTCATCGTTTATAATCAGTTCAGGAAGATAAACCTTCGTGATATTTTTGAATGTTGAGTCAGAATCCTTTCGCTAGGACCCAATGCCATCAATTTTTATTTCCTGATATATCGTCATCCCTTTACTGAGTTACCTATCCAAATATAAATTCTCAAGACTACGAAATGCTCAAAAAAATGGTAGTACAGTCTCTGGTCTGTAGTGGAGATAATCTAAGTAACTATGGCTCAGTCAGCTCTCCCTTTTGCAGTCCAATGCTTAACTTAGGATTCTATAAAGTTGCGTCATAATCCCGGTTCGAACCTGCGTATGCAACCTGATTTTTTGCCTGTTCAGGATATTTTCTAACGGTCTACTAGCTAATAGAAATAGGATGAATATTCCATCAGAAAATCTCATTAAAGTAGGACACGCTAATTCTAGTTTAATTAATCGTTAAAACAGCTAGCGATTCAAGAAAGTGAATTGCTGAGCCAAAGATGAATACGTTCATGAATTATCCTACTATCACTCTAAAGTCACAATTTGCATAGGTACGTTCTACGACCCTAATACAAAAGGTTAGATTGAATAACGGGGTTGAATGGCACTGAATGTCCTTAATAATGCAACAATCTGCTCTCGCAACCATTATAAAAGGTATTTCTAAGCATTTTTCACTTGTAACGTCACTAAACCGTTTACAGATTTGGTGTTAATACCTATTCTTCTAAAAACGCGTTTTGGTAGCTCTGCTTTATGTGTTTATGGGTTACTCATACAAACCTCATAAGTAGATGTTATGTAAATGACTGTCACAAAAGGAAAAGTAAATGTGATGGATAGTATCATGCCAAAAAGGAATTAGACACTGCTCCAATTTTGGAATAAGTAGCAAAAACGTTGGGTCTATTGTATTTTTATTGGCTTTAAGTTTGGGAAGATATGCACTGACCGGAATCTCACAGTACATACAAAACAAAATAAGTCTAACTTCACGTCTATAACCAATTTCTCTCCAATGACATTATAATGGTACTACCCGTTCACTGTGACTTTGTACGCGAACAAAATAAATAGGGATGAAAAATAGTAGCCGATTCTCAGACCTACTGAATGCATATACAAAATTTCAAGAGATGCGGTCCAGCCGTTTCGGAGGAGTAGATACGGTAACTAACATTGTGACACGGGAATTTTACATGTAAAAAACATAAGAAATATTCTCTTTAGGATTATTGATATAAGCTTCATAAGTCTTGTTTCAAGGTGTTGTGACTTACCATCAACGCATCCTAAAACGAGGAGCACCAACGGCGCCAAGATCATCACCTTCTCACCCATCTGGAAGACAACAATACATTAAATTATCTGAAAACAGACCTCAGTAGCGTGCACTAGAAGTGGCCTATGTCCAGCAGTGAACTGCAATAAGTTGATGAAGATGATCTGGGAGAGAAATTACAATAAGAGTGCATGGCATCTTTAATATGAAAATAGAGAAACATTTGAACAGGGGCATATGCTATCTACTGGGGTTATAAAAAAAAATGCAGCGAAAAAGGAGCCATGTCTACTAATTTTCAGCCGCGAATCTATCTACACACATTCGTAACAAAATACGATTTCTTTGTCATATAATATTTCATTGTCCACCACATTCCTCACGATGCATTTAAATAAGCTTATGGATGGTAAATATGCGGCAGGCGCCATGCATTCGCTTAGTAAGGGTTGTCTGTATTATTAACTTAAGTTTAATTTATCGTTGTATAAATTGTTACCCACTATAAATATACATCAATTAATGCATGTTAGTAAGGCATATTATGATTAGATGACTTCATTAAAATATGATTAAGTGATCAAAATCACTGCATTTTGATTTTTCGATCAAATAAATGATCAACGAATATTTCAAACACACTCTATATAGACATTAGCGTGATTAACACAGTATGTGTATTACTTAGTCATTTACTTATTTATGTCAGTCAGTTAATGATTTGAACAAAAGATCGTATGAATGAGTTAAAACCTCATTGAAGGTTGTGCTTCACTGAGTCATACATTGTAAATATAAACACGAATGACCCTCAGGCCGAGCATTTTATTCCATATATGGTTACTAACAAGTACAATTATTTCATTCACATTACCAGAAAAGGATTAATGACCATTCAAAAAGTCTCAAATTAAGTATCTACTTATAGTCGGGTGAAGTTTTTAAGTCTGTGCTTAGACTATTTGAGGACACTTCAAATTTAAATCATTCCTCATTAGTATCTACTTGACCCGCTCGCGTCGCCGGGAGCTATTCATATGTTTAGTAATATGTAGCCTATGGCAATCATACAATCGTGGCTATCTATATGTAAAAGAATTTTCAAATACAGTTTAGTAGTTTCTGATGTTACCCCTTTATTATAATAGTAGTGATTTTGTAATTAATGAACTTTTAATCACTTAAATTTCTATAAAGTGCGCACCTAAATAACAACAGTTAATTTTCTAAAATGGAAAGTTCTGTATTACAACTTATTAACAAGCAATAGTGTTGATATTTGTAAGAACAATATTATACTTACAAAAAGAGTGTGATTTTAGCGGTTAAAAGTTCTGTTTAGTTCCCGTGGTTAGTATTCCGAGTCACAATTAAGTATATTGATTTGTAAGATCAGGCTGCTGTTCAATATTTTTAGCAAACCAAATTAAGTACTTAAATCAACAAATATTTAATTAGTTAGGCTACATTAAGCGTTCAATTTAAAGCATTTGTTATGTAAATACCAATACGAGACGAGCAAAAAAGTTTACGAATAAATTATAACTATTGTTTACATTACAATTTGACCACAATTTGTTAGTAGTTTGAGAAGTAATTTTCTTAGCAATCCTTGAGCACTCACTGCACAATTATTTTTTTGTATTAATATTTTATTATAAACCAAGTTCCACTGTTATTTTCGCGCCACAGGCCACAGTTGACACTTACGTCTGTTCGTGTTTTGTCTCGAGCTGAGATTCAGTGTGTGCCGGCCGCGTACCGACCTTATACTAGCGATGGCGCCTACGCTGCCGCCTATAGCCACCTGCTTTATGTATGTATTGTACTACATGTTCGTCCAAAGCTTACCGTTGAACCCGGCTATAGACTCGTCAAAAATCATAGTTCCTGTATAATCATTTGAAAAATGAGGATTTTCTAGGAATAACATAACATATTCCACGACTTTCACACAAGGCCATCTCAAACTAAGCAGAGCTTGTGAGTAGTGGACAAATGATAAACATACTAATATACTTTTAAATACATACATAGGTATAATAGATAAATTACCCCCAGACGCAGAACAAATGATCATGCTGATTACACAAACATTTGTCCTGGGTGAGAATCGAACCCACTAGACCAAAAAGCAAAGAATACGATCTGCACGGAAGATAATTCCTGGTTTTTATGCCCATAATAAAAAAATCGAACAGAAACGATCGGCAGATTCTATAGCCTCCAACGTCAGGCATTTTTTTTTCATAACAATTCAATTAAAGTTTCTTCGACTATTAAAAAAGGCTCCTCCTGTCCTCTATTTCGGTAATTTTCAAGAAAACAAGATAAAAATATTGCTGTCAGACTTTTTTTAAAAGTTTTCAAGTATCGATAGACAAGTAAACAAAGCTTGCGACGTAGGTATCATTCGAAAATTAAGGACGCAGACTGTCTATGTATGTAGGTATAGATTTTGGACAAAGTGTTACCTAGAATGAAGGCATTTTGTTCATTTTATATATACCAACCTATAACTCTAAGCTCTCCAAATAATCTCTGGGGAGTTAAGGGGAAAATCGCGTTTTTCTCAAGACATCAACGCAAATAACACTAAACGTTGGGAACCTAATGCACTAGGACTGTACTCGGGAAGGTCTTGGATCCAAAATCTGACAATGCTCTTTCATTACATATTCTTTTCTGCACTTGTATAAACAGATTGATAATTGTTATATAATAAGTTAAATTTAGTTAGGTACTTAGCATAGATATTATAAATGTAATTAATACCTTTTATATTTTTCATTACTATAATAAATTATCTTGGGACAATATCCACACACGACCATCTGATCCTAAGCTAAGCAGAGCTTGTGTTATGGTAATCAGACAGCTGATAAACATACTTATACATTTCTAAATATATGTATACATATTATAGATAAATCACACCCAAACACAGAACAAATGATCATGCTCATCATACAAACATTTGTCCTGGGTGGGAATCGAACCCACGACCTCCGGCTTTGCAGTCAGAGTCACTAACCAATAGACCAACAGGCCCGTCATGATTGTAAAATGTCCACATTTACAACACAAACAAAATATTTGCATGTTATATTCCTAACTAAGTGTTCTGATCTATATAAATATTTTAAGACCAGCATTTGTACTTACAACACTCAAGGCAAATAAATGATTTGATTTGATTTGATTTGATACAATAGAACAACAGCTAGAAAAAAATAGCGACTCTTACTTCCGCACGGCCTACTCCGTGTCAAAATGTGACGAAGTTTAACTCATTAGCAAACATGAGGTACTTCCTTGAATTTTTGATGACGTAGATAACATATGGAATGCGTTATTGCTTGGCATCAACCCTCTTAGTGGTCTTTGACTTTCCTAGCAGAGAGCTTACATCTTGTAGGTGTTTCTACTTCTTTTTCGTATAGTTGTTGCATAACCCGGTATCAGAGTTTAACTGTCCAATAAGTCTAGACTCTGATGTGGCTTAGCAAACCCTTGAAATTTTAGTATTTCAGTAGCAGAGGTTAAAAAAGAAGAAAATGACACAAATTTCATACTTTTTCAAATATTTCCCTCACTTTATCTGTCCGTGGAAATTGTAAAATTTTGCAAAACAATCACTCGTGAATTACTCGTCCGTAACTTCATTACAAATTCACACACCCACCAAAAGCCTATTTATTTAGACACACCTCAGATCATAAAACAAGTTTTTTGTATTATGTATTATTTTTATGTATTATTATGCGGGACACACCCACAGTAGCCATAGACGACGGACCATTGTAAACTGTGATCTATAGAAACCAATTGTAATCAGTATGCAGTCAATAAAAAGCCTAGATTGAAATGATGGTTTGAATCATGATAAGAGAATGATATTTAAGGAAATATACTTGTAAGGGATTTTGCACGCTGTCCTGCGCACTCGTTCTCATGAGAAATGATCTTTACACCCACTCTTTGAGAAGAAATCCTATAGGACTGTCCAGCCAGAGTTGCGCAGAGCATGCGCGAACGATCCCGTATATGGCTTAGGCATTAGACTTCAACCAAGGCAAGGCACAACCCAGGCATATTGCCTGGTCTGTTGTTTATAGACAGTGGGAATGCGATACAGTCATGAGGGTTTCATCCCGGATAACAGAAGAATGGGTAGCTCACTAACTAATTTAACCCTCGAATAGAAGTATTCAGCAAGATTAAATTAAAACCCTACCAATCTAAAATCAAAACAAACATTTTCAATGAACAAAAAAGTTGTTTGTCCCAAGCGGGCACCACATTGTAGCAGTTGGCTTGGTGACATCAACCATACAAATTAGAAAATACCTACTTATACATAAATAAACGAAAATCATATTTTTTCGAAATGTATCATAATTAAAATTATAGATACCAATCTAAAAACCAATAAAAGCTAAAATTGGTTTGCCCCTTAAGTAGGTAACATTAAGAAAATTAAAGACTGCTTTATAAACAGCATCTACATAATAATACATCGCCATATTTGTAAGACAGCTCTGAGTCATCTCGGGAACAATCAATCACTATTGAATCTCGTAATAAATGACTAAACGATACTAAAACGACATTCACTTACAAACTACATAGTTGAATATGTCATACCAACTAAACATTAATCTGATCGACCTGTGGCCTGGATAAACTAGGTTTACATCCGGAAGGCGGTGGACCAAATTTTGGGGACCTTCAATGAGATCTTGTAAGAATGACTCAATAGATTTGTTCCCATTAAATTGACATGTAAGAACCTTTTTTACGGTGTGTTGACCATCAATTTACCAAATCTTCCACTAGCCATTTGGACTGGAATCCCGACCTAAAATTAGAGAGAAAACGAGGCAGCCAAGTTATAACAGCGTTTGAGTCTCTAAGGGCTATCCAAAAATGTTACCTAAGATTTGAAATTACTAGAAACAATAATAGAAACAGGTAACAAATTAACCACTGTGTATCATTTCATAGAACCAAACGTGGAGTACGTATGTGCAATAACATGTAAGTATTGAATGAATCGGGAACAGGATTTTAGGCGGGTATTGATGAAATAGAGCATATCTGTCTATTGTCCTCGCCCTTTTCCCTAGTGAAAGAGCATTCACATTCAAATTTATACTACTACGGACATCCTGCCTTTGAGTGAAGCGAGACATCAGGAAAAGTTCATCTTATTACTCAATTATTATTGTATTCAACGGCCGCTAACGTCATTTCTTTCCCGCCTTTTTTGGTATGCGCGAACTTGCGTGGCCATGATACCGAGTGATACAAATCATGCGGACAGTGATGTCATTTCTACGTATTTATTTGTAAAATAAACAAGGATAATTACTGTATGGTATTTTTGTATTAAGATGTTTCTTTGAAATGTTATTCGGTTTATGGTATTTTGTTACCTAAATCCGGGAAGTGAATCAATCACCAAAATGTTTTAGTAAAAAAACCCCAATAGGTCACTATCTGCCCACATATGCAATGTAGCTCTATTTTCGATATTAAATCCAGAATAAAAAAAAGATGACACTATAATTCTTATATTTATTTAGCCTCAATGTTAATCGTTTCGGTCGAACCTAATATCGAAGCCCATATCCACCAAATACATGTAAACCCACGTAAATACGCTTAGTAACAAACAAACAAATAACTTCTGAAGATGGCCGGCGGTCATTCACAATAATATCTTCTCAATTATAATCTATATCCTGAAGATTCGGAAAACATTTGACTCCTAAATACCAAGTTTAGCATATGTTTTTGGCGATCTAATCTTTAGTTGGTAACTGAGTCAGTTTCGACCCACACGATTACGTAATGGCTCTAACACCTGATCCTATGGGTTTTTTGCATCAATTGTTTACAAGTGTTCGAAATGTTTGCGTACGTCATAAGGTCAATAATTCCTATGGGTTTTTAAAATTCTCAAAAATTGACTTTTTTTTTGTTTTATGACTTACAGGACTTACTTGCTTAGTTTTCAATTAATCAACTCGCCTATATGTATACGTCCCACTGCTGGGCACAGGCCTCTTCCCATATAGGGAAGGTTTCAAGATTTTAGATTCCAATGCTTGGAATTCAGGTTTCCTCACGATGTTTTCCTTCACCGTTCGTCGGTGATATCTCAGAATGATTAAGAAAGTACTTTTATAACGAAATAGTCGCATTGGTACTTGCCTGCGCTGGTGTTCGCACTTGTACCTCATGCAAACCATTCCATAATACACCGTGATTTTTAGGTCGTTTTAAAAAAGTCGTCCACACAATGTATCCGTCATAAAATACCTCTAGGCGCGAATATAATTTTTTTATCATTAATTAAAATAATATGCATGAAAAAAATAAATAATACATTGGAAATATGAAACATCCTGTTAAAAATGTTTACGTATCAAACTGTTGAAGATACATGCTACATACTTACTGCGAACATTATGATTGCAATAGTAAGACAGCTGTTTTACGCTAAGGTGAATGACCTGTGATAAGACGCCGCCGCGCCGCCCGCGCGGCCCCTTTGGCACAAGGTTCGGACCGCGCTCACTACAGAGTGTTCGTAAAACTGCCTTGTGTCATAATAATTAATAATATTTTTATTCATTCAAATCTTAAAAAAAACATATTTTTTTATTATAAACGTTTACTAGTCATTGGATACATGAACTGGGCTGCTTTTTTAAAACGACCTAAAAGTCACGGTGTATAACTTCAAGGCCACCAGAAATCCAGAAATCTTCAATAGTAGTTATTAATGGGACATTACTTCCTTTTTTACTCAAATATCCTCATGCACTTACTTCGCCTTGCCGTTGGCCATCGGAGTACCCTTTTACTGCAATACTAGGGCCCAGAAGAGCACGCATTGTTAACAAGTTCTAATAATCTATGATCTCACAAACCCTGAAATAAATCGATGGTCTTGAATCCAATACATCATACAATCTGTCATACTTGTTTTGAAAAAAAATATCATAATCCATTAAAACGTTCTAATTTTTGTAATATCCAAGGATATCTGCCTATTATTCTGATAAACGATCTTCCAATAAATTATTGTTAAATAAACGACTTCAGCTTACCATAAAAGAAATGACACTTTTCTCATTAACACGGCCCATCCCGGGTAGTCTCATCCTACGTAAATATATAGCATTTTAAAGATCGAATCTATTTAGTTCAGTAAAGGCTATTTTACATAAATTGACTTTTTCTCGAGCAATTTAAGAAATTTATGGACTTGGATATTACTTTTCGGGCATTATCTTTGAAAGGGTCTCCGGAGATGTAAATTGCTTTTTTCTCTATATTTATTTAAGGAAACGCGAAAATATTTATACTCCGAATCATCGTAACTAGTTCAAGCTGTGGTTGAGCTATTCCTAGTAAGAAATGTAGGCCTGTACCTATCATTCGTGACGTGGAGTATTTTACTTCTTAACTAGATTTCTACAGCGCCTTTAAAAATTACTACAATACAATGATAATGATCTAAATACACATGTAACCGCGGCTTTAGAAGCGTGGCCCTTATTAGGTGACTATAATACCTACGTCCAATTTCATTGTCATTTAAATAGGTCTTTTGTTTGGTTAAGCAAATGATAGGTAAGTACCTAATTATCGTAGTTGTCGGATTACCCAGGAAAACGATAATTTGGATTGGTATGTGCCGTAATTATTCCTGAAAAGGAATACGTATTACGTACCTACTTAGGCAGACCTTAAGTACCTAACCTGTGTCGGTCATTTTTAAATTAAGTAAATACTATTGCATCTGATAGGCACACCTTTTACCTGATATACAAAAATGATGTCTCTGTATTTCAACTAACTAACGGCATCATGTACCTACAGAGATGTTACATAATTTGGAATTTGGTTAAAAATCACGAAAGCCTTATAGCTGGAAAACAAAAAGCATATTTTTTGTTTCATGGGAGTGATTTCGGTGCCTCTAAATGTCCTCTTCTATCACTGGACACCCGATAATCAACCTTTCTTATAAACAGTATTTCAAAAAAAAACGTACAATAGGTCGGTTATTCTTGAATTTCCCACCAAGAGAATAAGCGCGCGCACTTTTAAAAAAATCTCGCTCAATTCCTTTATACGACTACAAGTGAATCATATTTATATGTACATATTTGTAAATGGTTTCTGATAGAATTTGTAACATGTTACATTGTATTTATATTCTTCTTAGAGCATTTTTCTTCGCTTGTATTTTATAATTTAGCCAAATTGGACTTTAATATAGGAAACCATTATTATTTTATTTTAGAATGCACTTTTATGCACAGATAAGAAATATTTTTATTTGTTTGTTCCTTTCATTGGATTTCATAGTTTATTGACCAAAATTAAGTATATTTAATTAAAAGTACTAGCAAAAAAATTGCGACACTGAAACATTTTCTTTTGTTTACAAAAGCTTTTGTATTTTTCTGATAATACTGAAATCGATCACTTAATCGTTAATCAATTCAAACGTCCGGTTACACTCATTTATATATCTTCACCATTAATATTAATATCGTAATCATTTTGTGTATTATTTACGCACATTGTACTATATTATTAACAAGTTGACCAATAATTTGGTAATTATTGATTATTTGATATTTTAGACAATAAAACGAACACGTCTGTCAATGTGAAGGCGAACAGCTGACCGTCCTGAAAAAAAAACATGTTGACATGAATGACATCCCTCACTTCCATTCAACCAAAATGTATTGACGAGCTGTAATCGTAATAGCGAAATCTATTGGATTTCTTAAATAAAACTGATCAGTGAAACAGGCCATATCCGTCCCGGTCACAAATCATGTCCACCAGTAGGCTAGATGCTATGTATAGAAGTATACTTCTAACCAAATTTTTTACTAAAGGATGGGGGAAACCAGAGAACTTACGAAGGTCAGCGCTCTGAAACGGCATGATGTGTTATAGTTGTTGTGTAACAAGTTCGCTATATACCTGAAAAATTGACAATTTGTTGTGATTTCGTGTGTTTTGTTTACAAGGTTTATCAATCAGTGTTATGTTTTAAGGTTATTCGAGTTCAGAAAAGTGGTATCAAACCGGGAAGAGTGCCTGAAATTAATAGAAAGAGACTATCCTGTTACGATTACCAGGGTAAATATTATTTTCTCCTGTTATTCTGTCATTAAATAGATGTTTTATGCAGAAACATAGTGACCTTACTCAGTTCTGTGAGATAAAACATTTTTTTATAATGTACAGCTCATTATCCGACAAGTCCAACCTCTCCAAACACAACTTCAAATACTGTAAACAGAATATACTTTTTATTTTTTTTTAATACTGTAATTAGGTAGCCTAAGGCAATAAAGAATTCCCTATTATATATTTTAAACGCCCTTATATTGTAGGAACAAAAAATGTCAGACTGTACACTCCTGGAAGGCTACTTCCTATCACCCCTGGAGAGGTACCTGCCCGGGATAGTGCCGGAGATAGCCCAGAAGGCTCACTTTCAGGCACTACTGCCCGTGCACTGGCCAGAGAGGGGATGCAAGCCTGTTTGTCTACACTTAGCCGGTACTGGAGACCATGTGAGTATGATCGTGTTATTTAATTAAATATAGCCAAATTTCGTACAATTATAATGCATATAATTATAATAAAAAACTATTAACACTGCATGTAGAACTGATTACCCTTTAATTTAGTAAAACCTAAAATATGGCATGCAATAAACATTTGCATCTCTATTGACTCTATTGACTATTTACAAGTTTTTGTGTTGATCAGTGTTTCAGAAACTAGGGATATGTTAGCTAATTACAATTAATCCCTAACAATTCATGATATTTCCCAAATACTGAACTGTTACTTAGTTTTAAGGCACAATTAAATCTTGTACTGCCAAAATCAGTTTAAAGTTTGTATCTTATACACTTTAAGAATATAGTTGAAAAGTGGTAATCCAGTATTTGAGGCATAGAGTTATAAATGGTATCTGGGTATAACTAGTTTCTATTTAGTGATGTGTAAGCAACTTCTGGCTATATCTAGTCATGATCTGGAATCATTGAAGGTGGCCGGACTATATGATACTCGCTTTGAAAACCTGCACTGAAATTGTATATTTATGTTTATGCCATACTCCTTTGTTTCACAGTTATTATGCAAATCATATGTGTATGGACATATAATATGAAAGCGTCATCTTTTATTATATAATAGTTTAAAACATAGTCACTTCCTGCTGTTTGTCTTTCCCTATGCATGCTTAGATCTTTAAAACTTTGCAGTGGATTTTGATGCGGATTTTAATAATAGATAGAATGTTTAAAGAGGAAGGTTTATATGTATAATAGGTACATCAGTATTGTACCCATAAATGTGAAGCTAGGGCATGTTGCTAGTGAATAAACAAAATCTATATATCCTTAGATAATAGTAAACCCCATGGTTATTAAAAAATAGATCCATAAAATTTTATCTAAGTTTTACTATCTACTACAATTTCATTATCTAAGTATAACAAAACACGAGATAATCCACGTATTAATCATAATCTAATAGAACAAGATTGATCGCCTCCAAGTGTGAGTATGGATGTAAACAAGTGTTAGGGCGAAGGTGTTGGCACAAACAGCCAGCAAACATTTTTAATAAAACAGCTCATGTAACACACGCGTCATGGTTTTATAATGCCAATGAACCAGTGACGCGTTTGCATTTATATCTAATTTCGTTTGAGTCATTATCGTATCATATATTATTAGTGATATTTGGATTAGGTAAGTTTCCTCGTATTTTTCATCGCGAAAACAGACATTCAAGACTACTTTGAATTCCCACTAAATTTTAAATAATATATAATATAGAAAATAAATCAAAACATCAGGAACTATAAGAATATTATTAAATCACTTCGTAATCCGTATTAGGAATCGAACCTGCAACCTAAATACATATCCTTATCACATCTGCTTACGTCAATGCGTTTAACAAGCGTGATACTACGAGTGATGTTAAGTTTGACTATCTTATCATATCAGTTAAATAATAAACACACATTTGATTTTATATCCAACAGATGCAGTTTATATTATTATTCAAAGGTACTTACGGATTGGTAGTGGAAATCATGAAATGAAAATGTGATTACAATTTTGTTTACGTTCACCGTTTACGTAATTTTAATTGACCCGTACTTACTCCTATTACGTAGTTATCAGCTGTTAGATTTACTATAGGGCAAAGATCAACCATTTCTCTTTCTTATGGTATCTGTGTCAGAAAATATCATTATCGTCGTAGAGAGCACATTTCTTGATGATTTAATAATGTTTCGTAACAATAATATTTAACAGTAGCTGTTGCCCGTGACGCCCGCTCGAATGTCGGTTATAGCTGCAAAAATATTCCCCTTTGAGGCAGTCGGTTAAAAGTAGCATACCTATGTATTAATTTAGAGTGTCAGCTAAATCCATACCAAATTTCATCAAAATTGATCCAGCCGTTCACATTTATAATATAAGTGGGATTGAAATGCTTGCAAAACTTGCAGGTAATATAATCAAAGGTTCCAACCCATTTGAAAGTTAGCAAGGCATATCCAAAGTAGTTGGCTAATAGCTAAACTCTATTATCAAGAGATAAGCATTTTATCATTATACTCATAGAATCCAAATCTGTTTATTACCATATTATGCTGTGATGTATTTTTTATTGTTGTCAAAACTTACCTCGGCCTCAATTACACGAATGTTACGTTAACTTTTAATTACGACTTTTCACCTGTGACCAACAATAAAATAAACAATTTAAATTTCGTCATGAATATTGTTGCCTAAAATGTGTTATCGCTCAATTGCTCTAGCAAGTTGAGTTTGTTTCACATTAACTATATTTATCACTGTTTACATTTGTTTACTTGTTAAATTATTTTATCTAATTTTATCAGTAGGTATAGTTCCGGTAGATGACCAATTACTTAAAAAGTGTGTCATATTACGTAATGAAGTAATATAGATAATTCTGTCATTCGTTAATAATCACTTCATATCGAATCACTGCACTTCCTCTTATGGAAAGGGGCCTTGTCCTCAGCCACAGAACACTTAATTTATCTGTTCTGCATGCTCAGCAATGGGCCATTTATTGGCATGATGTAGATCCTGAGTAGGGTCCTGCGCCTTATCTCTCTCCGGTCGTGTCGGATTACCGTCCCATCGGGCTATGAGAGTAAAAGGAACAGAGTGCACCTGTGTTTGCGCACACGCTTGTGCACTATAATATGTCCTGCGGAGCTGGCTGGTGTCATAGTTACATTCGCCGCCGTGGCCGGACACACATTATTAAGAATAGGTATTTTTTTTTAAGTGCCAAACGACATCAGATATAAACTCAACAACAAAATGGATTTATTTATAACGCAACCTCACACAGGTAGACGGTAAACCAAAAGAGGAACTCTCGTAGTGTAAATAACAAGCTACAATTGAAAAATTGCTGACATGACATTGGAACTGTGCCGAATCAATAGCGACTGCATTGCACTGTATAGACTGTACTACTCGTTCATGAATATTTATTCTAAGTGCATGTACTATTGTGCAAGTGAGACGGCACACTACAATGCTCATTGTGGCATCTCGCTTTAACACAGGCAGCACACTCATCATTTAATCTGTCGCCTATGTCATCGATAGATTATTATAATGATTTGCATTACATTATTGTGCATGTGCTCCTTTGAGCAATCAACAACGTAAGAAATAACAAATTGCTTTTATAAAATAATACTCAGCAATTGCATGTCATTGTGTCTATGTAAGTTCTCATACCACCTTCGGGCATTTCAAGACATATCGGGACTTGGTGCATCAGTTTTTTGCCAAATATCATCATATTGTCATTCTAACTATTTCTAACACTTTACTAACAGGTTCTACGTAAGCACCAATCTGTTTAATAGCTCACTAACCAATCAAGAAAGCCATCCACGCGATCCTAGCGGGGTTCTTAAACATGAGCTGATCGCGCGACATGTCGCTTGCCGAAAGCTCATGATTAAAGACTCTGCTGGTGTCGTGAAATCTCACGAATGTTACCAACTAACCACGATTCTCAAGACGAAGAGCCATTTCGCAAGACTTGGATGCTTGGCGGCTTGCCCAGAATTTCTTTACAGATTCTCGACCATTTTACACGTGCCCGATTTTCCATCATTTTTGTCGCTGCTCTATATACTGCACTAATGTTGTGCACGGTTCCCACGATCTGGGACAAAGTGACACCGACAACGACCTTGTACCATTATGCATCGTGGGAAAAAAGACGCCTGAGAAAGCCTAGACAAGTCTGCCACGGTAGTCGATCGAGTATCTACTCAATACTTTATTTGCTAGAAGTAATTCCTCTAAGGAAATCAAAGTCAATGTAACATGAAGTTATCTTTTCCAGTTTTTCTGGCGACGGCGGAACCTAATGGTGAAGCCGTTGATAAAGGAAGCCGGCATTGGTGGCATCATCCTAGAGAACCCATTCTATGGACTACGGAAGCCTACTGATCAAGTGTACGTATATTTTTGTTGCACCATTTAAATATTTCCAGAGAAAAGCTGCATTATAGGGAAATGTCTTTAATAAAAAACGGAATACATTGAGTTGTAATCTCGTGTGACGTTACGTCTCACTCTCAATGCACCTTTTAATGACAAGTGACGTTACTTCCCGTACGTCCCTACGATTTACTATCTTTGATTCGTTATATCTTCTCTTTTTATTGATTCAATAAAAGAAAAAAAAACAATGTTCTTTGGAAATGTATCTAATGGACTAATTCATTTTAGTCAAATAATCAATAACTGTATCTTAATGCTAATAGTGCACTTCCTTCACTTAAACTCCTAAGGACTCCAAATTGAACCTATCCAAGTTACCTCGATTAATCTCCCTATAATTCCCACCAGTCGGTCATCCCTCCACAACGTGTCGGATATATTCGTGATGGGCGGCTGCCTGATCCTGGAGTCGTTGGTGCTGTTCCACTGGTGCGAGCGCAACGGGCTCGGCCCGCTCGGCGTCACCGGCCTCTCCATGGGAGGACATGTTAGTAACCACCTTTTGATTTCCCTACTCTACCTTTTTACTTTGTCTAATTTGTTGCGGGTTCCAAGACAGTTAATCATTACCATGGGACACACCGAACTTAAGTGCTATGTGGTCTTTGTTGGATTTATAAAAGATGCTGGCTTACAATAGTAGTAGGTAATGATGGGAATGTGTAAGGGGCTTGTTCCAAAAAAAAAATAACCTCAGTTTGAAATACGTAGGTGGATAAGATAAGTGCATTTGTTAAGAAAGTTCTTACAATTTATTCATGTGTGATAGTGTGTAAGATACAAGAAGGCCAACTACCATCTTTTAAAATATGACTTTTGCATGTGTGAAATGAGACGCCACTACTTTAAGACGTGGTGATAGGAGCCCTCTTGATCTATTACAGGCTGCTATGATAAAAGCATCAAATAATAGCTAAAGCTACAAATTCACACAATAACGAATACTAAATTATGTACAAATTCGCATTACCTGAAGGTTAAAAATTGATTACCTATTAAATACTTTAGAAACGAACAATGGAAACCACTTATTGCCACATAAATATTGATTAAAAACCTAACGATTTTCTCCAATGATTGTTTAACGATTAGTCTCTAAATGTCCAATAGATGGCGTCACTGGCAGCTACGAATTGGCCAAAGCCCCTGGTGCTAGTCCCGTGCCTTTCGTGGTCAACCGCATCAGCAGTGTTTTTACAGGTATAACTAAAATTATTACTTAACATGTTTTATTTTTTTAGAGATTTATGACATATTCTTCTATTTTGCTTTTCATATTCTCCTATAATTTCTCCTCTTTTTAATTTATAAGTTTTACAGGTCGAAAATCTTTTAGGAAAGTTTGTACGTTTTACAGTAAAAGCTAAAATTCCAGGGTGTTATGTCGCACTCAATAAACTGGGACCTGTTAGAGGACCAGTACCTGTCGGACGGCGAGTACCGGGAGAAGCTGTCCAAGATGGTCACCATCGTCGACGAGGCCTTCCTCGCCGGCAAGAAGTTCGCACGAACCTACTCACAGTCCATGGAAATACCTCTGGCGAACGCAGAGAAAAAGAAAAGTGACCCAGCAGAAAACAAAGTAGACTTTACATACAATGAAAATGGTGCCAAAGTACCGTCGAACGTGGTAGGCGTGGTAGATGATAGTAAAAATATCGTAGCAGTTAATAATACCGAGGCTAGAGCCCCGAGTGAAGAAGCCTTGTCTCACAGTGAGAACTTAAATCAGGAGCTTAAGAAATTGTTAGGAGAAGGTAAAATTAGTGAAGAGTTGTATAAGAAACTGACTTCAAACGAGAAGTTCGTGCTCAAGCCGCTGGACATTGAGGCCCTCAACCAGCTCAGCGCACAAAATATTAAGGAGGTTTTATTAAAATGTAAAGTTGGTAAGTCTACATTTGTGTTTACGAGAAACGTTACTTGTCTAAAACAATTACAATAAAATCTTTTGATTTTTTTTTAACAGAACTGTATTTGAACCCTTCTTATTTCAGAAGCAAAATTGCTTAATGTAACACTAATAAAGTAATTCCATCATTTTTCCAGCTGACCTACGGCAGTTATTAAAAAGCTCTAAAAAAGCTGAAGAGATAACTCCAGTGAACACAGACAGCAAGGGAACTGCCCACATTGTCGAGGCCCCACAGCCTCTCAAAGACCCCCTAGAACGCGTAGAACTATCCCGAGAGGTCAAAAAGAAACCAGAGAAACCCTGGAATATATCAGAGTTCACCTCAGACTTGTGGGTCAACCTACCGTTCTTAAGATCAAAAAGTGGGAAGAAGATAGATATAGGCAAAATTCATTGGAGAGACAGAGAGGCGCTACAGTTCATGAGGGGGATCATGGATGAGTGCACGCATTTGAGTAACTTCTCTGTGCCTTACGATACGTCGTTAATTATTGGTAAGTATGGGCTTTTCTAATCAACCTTTTCCTTACAATATGTTTTACTAACTTTTTCCCAAATCATGGATGTCGGTTACCGTGAAAAAAAATAGCTTTTGAACATTGGGCTTCAAACATTCTTCATGCAAACTTTTGGCGAATTCGGTTCAGCGGTTTATCCAGTTATAGACATACAGAGGCACTTTTGCAATTATATTAGTATAAAAAAATATGAGAAAAGTACATTTTTGATGTTGCATTAAGTAAGATTTAATTCACTTTCAATTTCCAATCATTGATTACTTGAGTTGCCAAGATATGCTAACATTGGCACTATATTTATCCACGTGGAACAGACAAACACGCTTATAGAACGACATATTTACTAGACTAGGTATCATAAGAGCGAGTCTAAATTTATCTCAGGAAATAATGTCATCAACACCTTAACGTTTCATAGCGAGTATTTATGGCAGACTTGGCAATACATAATTATATTTGATATGGAAATTGTGATATAATATATTAGTTTGTCTAGGGAAAACAAGTAGATCTTTTACCAGCAGTATTTAAAATTCTTTACTTCAGCAGAGAGAGTGAGAAAATGACAATTTAGAATCAGCAAATTTACTTCAATTTGCGCTACGATTAATCTTTGATACCATAGTTATAAATAGATATGTATTAGTTAAATCTTTGGGAATAATAATTAAGTATCCTAATACAGAAGGCCTACCCATCCTTAAAGTGACTTTATTGCAGTTTTAGAAGAGAGGCCGCTCTACGGTGTGTAGCGCGCTGACTCGCTTTCACAACTGCAATAACATAAAAAGATAGGCTAACGATAGGCTTTCAGGTACTTATATTTTAGACGATAAACGGTTCTTATTCGCGATATAATTCGATATTTCTTTTCTCTCGACGTTTCGGCCGAATTGCACAGACCGAGGTCACGGGTGGACTGATCATATATGACTGAAATATCGACTTAAATCGCGGATAAGACCCGTTTGTCGTCTAAAATATAAGTGCCTGAAAGCCGCTAACCATCTCTTAATGTTATCGCAGTTGTGAAAGCGAGACAGCGATGTACAAGACGCGAAAGTTTAAAAACATTAATTTTAAGGTACTTTTTCTTTAAAATTGCTGTAATATGTTTGTATGTGTAGCGGTGTGCGCGAAACACGACGCGTACGTGCCGCGCGAGGACGTGGGCACGCTGGAGGAGATCTGGCCCGGCGCGGAGGTGCGCTACGTGGACGCCGGACACGTGTCCGCCTACATACTGCACCAGTCCTTATTCAGGTAACACCACATCTTTTCAATAATTCTGCTTTTCTGCTTCTTAGAATCCAAATGTTGTAATTCGTCGCCTGAGAGTGGTTGGAAATTTGCCAACTATCTTACTAATATGGTATTAATTAGTTACCTACATTCAAAACACGATGTATCGTATTCACTTTCAAACTTTCGCGCTTTGCACACATATTTTAGACAACAAACGTGTCTTATTTTATTCTTGGTCGATGTAATTCGATATTTCTTTACTCTCACCACCCGTGACCGCGGTCGGTGCAACTCGGCCGAAACGTCGCGAATTTTCTTGTCTAAAATATTATTAACATGTATTCACTTTCGCCATTAAGGTTATAGACCCAGTTTATGACAATGTCCAAATAATGATTAATCTTTTCCAGATCCTGCATCAAAGAAGCCTTTGAACGTTCAAAGAAAAGGTGGAAAGACGGCAAACATATCGCCTGACACTAGCTATTACTTTTTAATTGTTACGCGTTCCTTGTGTCTTGACACTGACGTTCCAGCTCAAACGATTGAATGTCTTCAATCTCTGTACAGTTGTTATTCATCTGTTATCCATTGCTTAAGGGTTCATTAACAAATTTGGTGCAAAACGTTAAACGCCTCGCGTGTCTTGTGTATTTAACTGTTTAGTTAGTTTTAACTATACTAACGTTCAGAAAGTTAACTAAAGTTGTGCCATGCCGTTGCACAATTTCGTGAAACTTTGCACAAATTTTACTCAATGTTATAGTCGTTTTAATGTCGTTAAAAGAAGTAGAAGTGATTGTCCTCGTGAATGGGTCATGTAAGTGTGTGTTGTGAAATTTATCAGGACTTAGGGCTATGCACACGACGAAAGTTAAATGCACCGAGAACGCACGCATATATTGCATTTTTCGTTTCTATTTTGCGTGGGATATCGGTGCGTATAAAATACTCCATATGCATAGGCCCTTAGTGATAAGTGCGTAGGCCAAATTCCAGAGCCTGGATTGTACAGGACGAATACTAGACTGGAAACGCACAGTACCAAAACAATTCGACGAATTCCGACACGCCTATAAGTCGTTATTTATCGAACTGACGTAGAATTTTGCCAATCCTTTTGGAAATAACGCATAATGTTTAAGTTAAACATATCTTAGCTTCAACAACAGAGTACAAAGTTAATTTTCGAGTGTGTATTGTTTAGAATATAATTTCCAGTCATTCAAGCTTCTATAGTAATTTATTGTAGACGTTTCTCGATGTATATAAGATGAAATTATATATTCTCTATTGAGAGTCGTAAAGTATACATTGTATTTTTATAAATAAATGTTTTTATTATCAAAAATGTCTGTATTCATTTTGTACACAAACCTCTGGGAATGTTAACAGAAACAATAAAATACAACAAAACTCGTTTATTCTGAATCATCTTTCGTCCTCAATCACTCAGCATCTTAAATCTCCGAATACAAAACAAATATTTAGCATTATAACACAAACTAAGACAATACGGTGTCACAGGCGTGCACTGAGTATATCACTATACATCGCTGAGATAGGGTACCAAGCATTCACAATAAACGTGAATTAATCTATATTATTATGTAAAGTGTGACTAAACAAATCACAATGGGTAATAACCTATAGCAGTTGACAACTCAAGCGATTACCACTCACTGGATAAAACTATATAAGTGATCAATAATACCAGCCTATAAATTAATGTCCCATATTTCAATTAGAAGAATTTCAAACGTTACATACTCAACGAAAAAAGAACTTTCAACTCATTGTAATATGGTTGGTTTTTGGTTGTGTGGTTATAAACTAGAACACGCAAATAAGTTATCGACAAACATCAGTCTACTGCAACATTCTAGATGATCACGAATAGTGACACTAAATTAACGCTATCGATAGTCTCGTATCCACTGAGTTTCGGCCGTTCTCCAACATGTTGCACAACACAATACGGTCACGAGTAAAGATATGTATACTCCTATAAACAATTGAAGTTAAAATCTTAGTCAAATGATTTATGTAATCGTGTTTTTCTTTCAAATTAAGCACTTCATAGTTAGTTTACAATATCGGGAATATTCCATAACAGTGTTAGAAATTTCGCTTAAGAAACTGCAACTGTTTGGTCGAGTATACATGTTTTACTCGTGACTGTACAATATGTTGCGCGCCAACTATTGAGTGAGTTAAAATCGCTTGAGTTATCAACTTCAGATAACATATAAACCCTATTTACACTCCGTTTAAAAACAATTTCAAATAGTAGAGGAAGTAGAAGGCAAAATCTTATGATTAATGAGTAATTAAACGGTTTACAAAATGGTTAATCTATATTCATTGACGCGCCTTAACAAGTTCATATCTGTAAAGTTCGCCATAATCTCAAAGAAATTTAATGAGCTATTTAACATTTTTTGACGAATGTTATTATCAAAAACCTTTTATTATTCTAGAAAAACGTTAAGACACGTCAATTAAAATAAATCGCTAAAGCACAGAACTATCCAGTAAAATCATTTATAAAAACATCTGTAATTTTTATTTGTACAAAAAAAGTTTCTAACAGAAAAAAAAAGAAATCTTATCGATTATATTTATTATTTATTTATTGTGAGCGTTTCACAAGTATCTAAGTCGGTCTCAAAGTCCCATCTAAATATATAATACAAGAGTACTGGATGTATACAATTTTGTACAGTTAACCGCAAGACTGTGGATAAAAATTACAAAAATCGACCTTAGCTCCTGGTAATAAGGTGCTGTTAATGTTTCCGCCACAGTTGCGGTCGACTGTATTTTTAAACACGTTATTCACCTTAGTTCTAGCAATTTATTTAAGCTATTATAAAAGACGCACTGACTATTATTGCAAAGAACACTATTCTTAAAATAGTAAATACACTGATCCTGTCGTTCAAAAACTAAACCAAAATGAAGGTATTGCTATCTCTTACTGCTGTACGCCGTGAGAAAAGGACAGCGATAGATAAGAAACTTCAACTTTTACTCGATCACTAGTTCACACATTTCTATTTGCCGACAAAAATTTTCGACAGCTCTAAGTAGTCTATCTCTCTCTAATTCCATACAAGTAAAAAAGATACCAATAGCTTTACACAAGTTTAGTTGTTGTCAAGCAGAACCAGCGCTATTTGTCTTTATGACGAGAGAAGGTGACGTTAGAATATTAGAATAACTTCTTCTAAAAACTGGACCTTAGGTACAATTTAATTGTTCATTACTTGAAGAGTTGAGATTAATCTTAAGACAGGCTACGTATATACAGTGGGTTTACTTGAGTAGGAGACTTCTGAAGTCGCTGTTGCTAAGGGGCCGCTTGTCGCCGTTGGTGTGTGTGCCGTTGGTCTGGTCGCCGTTGGCCTGGCTAGTGCTGGCCGCCCGGGAGGTGCTCGTCGAAGGCTTTTGTAGGACACTTGGAATGAAGCTGCTTAGTTGTGTTCGTCGCCTGGAAAATTATAGTCGTATTTGTAGGTTAGTCAACTATAAACATTGTAGAATGCACGGTTTTCTGGGTGGAGGGGTTATTATGTCGATACCCGCTGTACTTGACGTTATGTGTAATATTTGTCGAGGATATGATAGTTTTAGAAGCAATATTAATAAAAATGAGTCAAAAAAACAACACTCCATTCGGTTTGTTGATTCATTTGGGGATCATTTTACTGTGAGATGCTAAATAATTAGTAACAATGGTAGTTCGAACTTAGCAATTTATTTTATCTTTAAAGATGTAGGTAAGAACTGTGAGCCCTGAGAAAGAGTGAAAGATGTGAAGATGAGTATCAATATGTATAAGTATATAGTCTACTGACATGCCCCCCGTGGCGTCTCGCTTGGGCAGTCCGAGTGCGGGCGCGTCCAGCGCAGTACTAGCGCGCGGCGGCGGCGCGCTGAGCGCCACGTCCAGGCGACGCTCGGCCAGCAGCATGCCGTGCGCTTTGGACACGGCTTCCGCTGCTGCGCTTTCCTCTTCGTACTCTATGTATGCTAGGCCTTTGGGCTTGCCGTCCCTGGAACAATACAGTGTTCAAATTAGATGCTTAAATGAATCATCCTCACAAAAGTTATTAAAAAATTTAGATGCTTTGATGTTTATTAGTGGCAATTTTGAACTTTAGGAAATGGGTAGATTCATTTATTACTTAAAGAACACAAGGAAAAATATATTGAAATATTTTTTTTTGTTAAGGTAAAATAACTCACTTGTTACTACAAAAATAATAATTTGTATAATGCATAGTTTTAAAAAAAATACTAAAATCCCTAAAGACTAAATCTCTTTTGTCTACAATCAAATATAATTAATTTTCTACTCAATTCATGTTTACTCTATCATGATACAACAAACAACTTACTTATGCGTGACGACCCTCACATCCCGTAACTTGCCGTACTTATCAAAGATCTCCGCCAAGGCGTCCTTCGTGCAGTGCGTGAAGGGCAGGTTCTTCACGAACAGCTTGTTCTTCTCCGCCTCCGTGGAGTACTTGAACGTCGGCTTGCCTTTCTTAGCGGAGTAACGCGAGAAGAACATCGGACGACCGTCGAGAGGGATCCTGTCGTGTTTTAGAGCCTCGTCTACTGCTTCCTGTAATTTAGTAGTAATCCAATTGTAAAATTATTTATTTTCTTGTTGATGATAGTGATAATATAGTGAAGAATAGAAATTGGTCATGTAATTTATTAGCGTACTTTATCCAAACAATACGTTGTGGGAGATGTAATGTAACTATCGAATAACCAACTTATTAATTTTGTGGTGCAACTCTAATAATTGACCTTATAATTTTAACTAGTTTGCTATATCTTTTAAATTAAATATCCTTTGTAAAAATACAAGATAAAACTTTCAGTCCACACTATAAATTATACCGTTTTATTTATGTTGTATGTATAACTGTGCAATATATTGTAAGCATTAGTACTTTTCTATACACGGCACTGATCACACTTACAGAATTATGAATTAATGTCATATTACTTACAGGAGTCTTATACTGGCAATAGCATATGGAACCGCCGAAAGCTTTGATCCCTTTCCTGACCCGCAGTGAGATGATGTCGCCGTACTGTGATAACTTATCTCTTAGGTTCTGCTCGTCCACTCTGGAAGTTGAACACACGTTTAATTCACCTATTTATAGTTATGTTAGGTAATCTGAGATACATAACACAAATCACTCATGAACTTGTTATAGGGGAGACACTAAATAAATTAAATAAAAATGTTTCTATTGTTTCTCAAACATTGTCATTTATCACAAAATTGAGACGTCCCCAGTAAGTTATAAAAACTCTGACTCCTAGGATACACGTTTCCTAGTCTAAGAGGCAAAACTCCAATGAATTTGTAACATTTAGATGATAATAAACGACTTATTTATTATTTGAACTATTTTTGATATTACAAAAGTTTGGACATAAACATGTATCACTCTCCAACACGATTTCTTCACCATTCACATGTAGTTAATAAGTTCAGTAGGACGAATAGTAGTGTTGATACTTACTTGAATTCTAAATTACTGATGAACAACGTGCAAGCGTCTCTCGTGCCGAGTCTGTGCGGGCTCGTGCTGTCTGTGCGCTGACGTTTGCTTTCTCCAACTGTAGATAATATAACAGATTATAAATCATTAATTCGCTTATATAAGTCATGGAATAATGAAACACCTAACAGGATTTGCAACATACGGGTGCTGACTCAACCTACCAATCGCTTTAGAAATTAAGCTACTGAGGTCAATGACCGAGAGTTAAAATTTGTCCATAACACTTAATACGTCACAAAAAAACTACTTAGTACTAATAGTCAAAGATAGGATACAACGAATAAAACGATACAAAACAAGGACATTACCAAACAGACTTTACAATTTAATTCAAAATCAAAATCAAAAGGTTTTTATTTCAAGTAGGCCATTTCAGATACTTTCAAAACATTACTGACTCTAGTTGCGCGGTTCCAAAATATCATTCTTATAGAGAAGAACCGGCAAGAAACTCCATAAACTCTTTTAAAAAAAGAAAAAATATAGTTTATACATACAATAAGTATACAACAACAACGAAAACATTAAACGATTTTAGAAAACATTAATTAGACAATTTATTGACGTAAATTTGAAAAAAAAAAAGCATTACCCACCTTCTTCATCATCCTCATCGTGCGACCTCTTTACTCCCCCTCCCTCCGCTTCTAGGTCCACCTCCATATCCCCTCCCTTCTTCCGTTTGACCTCACTACCATCATCATTCCCGTCCGACTTCCTTTTACCTTTACCTTTCTTGCCCTTATCTTTACTGGTATCTTTGCTGTCATCTTTAGACTTCTTTTTGTCGAATTTGGACTTTTTGTTGTCATTCTGTTTGCCTTTTTGTTTCTTGTTGCCGATCATCTTGTCTTTCATTGCTTGGTAGCTTTGTCGCCATTCGTTGATTTTGTCCTACAAAGTATGAAGGTGATATAGAAACAAAGAATCTACTACAGGTCATATTTAGGTTATTTAGATGTTTAATTTTTGAAAGGCCATACCATTTTGTAGAATTGGTTAAGAAAGATATTATAGCGAATTTTTGTACTTAAATCTTGATATTAAGTAATAAGACCTGTATTTTATAAAAAGATACTTGGCTTTAGTGAAGTAATATATTGCTTTTTTATCACGGAAACTGTGATACTTATTTCTTAAACCCACATAACACTCGAAAAATCGGTGCTCGCTTTAGAGATCAAACTCGAGACTTTTGACTTGGAATTCAGTCTTATTAATAGGCAATTCTGGACCTTATCGACAGCTAAATAAAACATGACAATACCCACCTCACAGGCATCCAAGCACTCTCTAAGCGTGTTGAGATGTCCGTGGTCCCTCTCGTAGTCGGTCCACAGTCGCGCAATGGACGGCGGGTAGTCGAACACCGCGCGGAGGGCGCGACGCATCAGTTCCCGCAGCTTGTGCTCCGACGGCCGCGGGGAACGGTTACACTCTAACGCTATTAACGCCTCCCAGTATTTCGACATTGTTTTGTTGTCGCCGTATTCTGTGAATGGTAGATTAGTGATGAATAGTTTTTGTTATGTGTTTGATCAAGTAAAGATGATAGTTTTATTTATGAAAATTTCATTTTAATTTGTCACTAGAATTGAATGGAATTTGCAAGCTTATATTTTTTTTTAGCTATATGCTATGTCACAAATATAAATAAGGTATTTAAGTTTCTAGACTGGATATTACTAAGTAATTTACTTTTTAAAATACAATGGGACTTGTTTAGTAGTAACAAATACAATACATTTGACTTACTAAATATCTCCTCGAAGATTTCTTTGCCTTGTTTAGGAGCATTCAAAAGTTTGTACTCCAGCCGGGCCCAAAACAATGGCACTTCACAGTCGTTTGCCTCTTCGCCCCATGCCTACAAACAGCAACAAGCATTTGCAACAGGTAAATAGCAAAATTCATTTCGTCAATATTAAAACTAGACAGTTTTGTACGTACCTCAGTGAAAAATATACGTATGTGCATGATCATGTGAAAAATACCCATAAGATTTTGATGATTTATTCGATTTAACCATAAAAACGACACTTAAAATTTCAAGTTTTATAGAATAACACTATTGTTTTTTTTTTGTTAGAACTCGTGGGGAGGTCTTTGGCTTCAGTATCTACTGTTTGTATATTTTTCACATGATCACAGCATACTTATAAGATCTGTTGATTTATTCTTAACTGTAAAAATGACAGTCAAAATTTCAAGCTTTAACCGAATACCATTTTTATTTTTTGAAAGAACCCGTGCTTAACAAAACTTAAACTATTAATGATATTATGAATATGCAGTGTATATCTGTAAGTGACTGGCACTATGGTTCTTTTTAACATGTAGGTATTTAGATTTATAGTTGTGTAAACAGTTGTTGGGTTAACCTTTAATAAATATAATAAGTAATGGGACATTTTAGACTAGCAATAACAGCACATACCTCAGCCAGTGAGTCCCAGGCGAGGCGGAAGGACCGCCGCAGCCTGTCCACATCAGCGTCGTCATCCAGCTTGCTGCGGCGCCGCGCGTACTCCAGGTAGGCTAACCAGAGCGCTTCCGCTTCCTTGTAGGACTCCATGCCTTTGGAGAGTGCTGACTCGAATATCGCTTTCACCTATAATGTGTGATATTTTGTTTAATTTTTGTAGTTTGGAAAAGGGTTGTAAGAGTAGTATTGTATATTACTGTCCTGGGTTTTACCAAGTTAGTTTGGATTTGTTTCTAGTATCATTTATCAATACATAAAAAAGGCTTTGTTAAAAAGACCTTCGCCAATCATCTGTTACTAAATTACTCAATATTTATTTGGTACTCTTCTATTATTGGAAGGAAAGGTAAATAGCAGAAAACAGTAAGAATATAGCTTATCCGTTCTTGTTTTACCTTTTATAGAGACACTACACAGACACGCATCAACACGAAAAATGTTCTTGCTCTCTCGGCAAAGTGGTCTTGACGCCACTAAAGGAGATAATGTTCATGCACGACGCACAGTAATGACTACAAGCATATTTTAGACGAAAAACGAGTCTTATTCGCGATATAATTCGAAATTTCTGTTCTCCCGACGTTTCGGTCGAGTTGCATCGACCGTGGGCACGTCACGAAACGTCCGAGAGACCGTCCGACGGGACCGACACGAGACCCACTTGTCGTCTAAAATATGTGTACAAGTCGCGAAAGTTTAAAAACAAAACCAGAAGCCTTAAGTACTTTAAGCGTTATTAAGCATTGTATAGCCTCGTACCTCTTCAAAGGGCTTGTCCTCCCTCTCGGCTAGCTGCATGGTGAGCGCCCAGAAGGCGGCGCGTCGCGGCTGGCGGCGGCAGGCGGCGCCCAGCACGCGCGCTAGTGTGGAGCGAGAACCTCGTGCAGCTAGACGACACCACGCCAGTACTACGGCGTAAGCGTTGGTACTGTACACGCACTCTGTGCTGGCGCGGTCGTATAACACCTGTTAATAAATCATATTTTTTATATAATTATGATGTTTCAAAGGTATAACCTTTGAAACATCATAATTATGTTTGGCCCGGTTTCTTCTATAGTTTCCATGATAAATAAATAAATAAATGTTTCACACAACGCTATCTAGTCTGAAATTAAGCATACTAAGTAGCTTGTGTTATGAGTAGGTACTAGGCAACCGATAAACATACTTATATTTCTAAATACTATACAATATTATACAATACAATATTGCAGATAAATTTCACCCAGACACAGAACAATAATCGTGTTCAGTACACAAACATTTGTCCTGGGTGGGGATGGAACCCACGATCTCCGGTATAGCAGTCAGTAACTAACCACTAGACCAACAGGCCAGTCAAAACAACATTTCAAACTTAGCACCCCTGGCGTCATAAACAAGTCTGTATAAACAGAAACATGGAATACTGCTACCAAGTTTATATCTTAGCACGAGAAATATTACCTAGTAGCAATATCCCACGGGTTCGCTTGCGAAAGACGGTACTTGTCAAGTGACAATAAAATATACGCGATATTTGACGAATTATCCCTAATACTATGTTAGGTATACCTTTAATAGAAAAGAAAACAATGTATTAGGGAAAATTTTGAATGACTTTTTTAAACCTTACTAAATCTACTGTACAAAACTATGTATATCCCAACGCTGGGCATAAGCCTAAAAAAGGCATTATGCAAAAAAAATATGCTGTAAGAAAACATCAAAGGGAGGGTCGAATCTCAACGATAAAAACTTAAAAAAAAGCATACAAACAAATGCGACACTCTCAACCAAAAAAAAACAATAACACCAATAAAATTATTTAATAAAAAATTTCATGGCACTTATAAAATTATTATCGGCTATTCGAATGCGAAAACCCGCGAAAATCTTACGCGAATCATTTCGGACCACCGTTTATTCACAGTAACCGCGGCGGGTGGCGCTGGGGGCGAGTATCGAAAATAGCTCGCGACACAATATGTTATTGTCCCACGCGGCTTGCACTAAATATCCCGGACCGCGCGCCGTCCGCGTCACCAATAACAAGTAAGCATATTCAATACCGTAAGCAATTCATAACCACAACAATATAGAAAAACCTTTTTATCATACAATTCTAATTTTATTTGTAAAATATGTATTCGTTTTTAAACTTTCGCGACTTGTACACATATTTAAGACGACCAACGGGACTTATTCGCGATATAATTCGATATTACTTTTCTCCCTTATTGGGTGGACTGGACAGTCCACCCGTGACCACGGTCGGTGCAACTCGACCGAAACGTCGGGAGAAAAGAAGTATCGAATTATATCGCGAATAAGTCCCGGTTTTCGTCTAAAATATGTAATCGTTTTTCAATTAAGTTGGATCCGTTGATAAGGTAAGAAAATAATTTATTGTTGTATTAAAAATAAATTACCGCCTTCTTTTAATATGTTGATGAAAGTACGATTGAGTACATACTTTTGTGACAAATTGCTTTAAAGTAATTTTTTTCGGAAGTATAACATAATCAGAACGGTGCTGTGTCGATCATAATTTTTAACAAATACATTTTTGCCATAAGACAGACCTTACTGGTATCGAATTATAAATCTAAATTGGTTACTTATAATAAAGAAAACAGTTTAATATCGATTTTAGTACATCGTATTCGTATCAGAAGCTTGTTTATTCTAAGCTCGAAAAATAACTTAAGTGAATTACACTGAAGGCCATTATCGCATTACAATTTAAAATAAAGAACTTCAACTTCTCGAGAATCGATGTGACTGTGACTTATTCAAGTCACGGTTAGCTAGTATGTATTATAACAACTTTGACTGCCGAACAATAAAATGTGTATTGTTTATCGGTCACCGGTGACCCCCACGACGTTCAAACTTTAAATAGAGAAATACTGCTATTTTTGAGATAACTTATGTGATGCCGTAAATATTTTTTATATCACTTACATTGCAAACGCAGGCTGAACCATATGAGATTTATGAAAATAATGTACTAAGTATTGTACACATTAAAAAGGTCTAAAGGAATGGAATGGACTGCGATGGTATATGTCTATCTCTTATGGATATCCCACAATATCCCTTTTTAATCTCTTTTGTTGTGAATCGATGTGCCTGATCGTCTAGTTGTTAGTGACCGTGACTGCCATACCGGAGGTCGTGGGTTTGATTCTCACCCAGCACGAAGGTTTGTGTGATGAGCATGATCATAATTTAGCATTTTATAATTTATCAACAATTTGTAGTACTGTGTATTTTTCATTTATTTATTACGTACCCATATATTTAGAAATATAATAAGTATGCTTATCAGTTGTCTAGTACTCGTAACACAAGTTAATCTCGTATATTTTAATTGATTTCAAACGGTAAAAAAACAACTCTTTCTTCCCCAAATATTTTTTCACCGAAAAATCCAAATTTAATTTATCCTTTAAAAAAATGAAAATGAAGTTAAACCTTAGCTTTACGTTAAGAAGTTTATTACAATGAAAAAGTTTGCGCTATCCCTTGACGATCAGTTACATTTATCAGTTACCTCTCTCAAACATTGCAAAATAAAAACTATGGCGGAACTTGGTATAATTTATAATGAATGTGCTATTAAATAATAATTTACAATGTCGGTTCGTTTTAGACAGAGCAAGCAGTATTTAACTTGTAATTTCTATATTTACGGGCCTGTTGGTCTAGTGGTTAGTGGCCCTGACTGCTATACCAGAGGTCGTGAGTACGATTCCTACACAGGACAAATATTTGTGTGATGTGCTCATCAATAGTTCTGTATCTGGGCTACTTTATCTATAATATGCATAAGAAATATTTAAGTATGTTCATCAGTTGTCTCACTCATAATACAAGCTTTGCTTAGTTTGAAACTAGATGGCGTTGTGTGAATGTCGTGGAGTATTATATTATTATATATCTAAGTGGAAAATGTATCAAAAATATAGTAACTTACCCTCAATATTCCATTACAATCGCACTCAGCATACAAGTCATCGTGTGACAGGTCTTTTACAGCATCTATGTATTCCTGGTACACTTGGCACTTCTCTTCTGCATTGCTGACAGAACAAATAAAATATATTACTTTCCGAAAACATTTATAACACTAAAAACACAAAGGTCAGTCATTTAGATTGTCATGTTTCGCTTCTGCCATGAAGCCACAATACCCAATTTTATAAAATATGGTCAATATCAAAATCAAAAGGTATTTAAATCGAGTAGGCCTTCTCAGGCACTTTCAAAACGTCATTCTTATGGAGAAGAACCAGCAAGAAACTTCTTGGTATTTTGGTTAGTTTGAACATCAAAAAGGGACTTATGTTCTATTTTACTGCTACAGTTTAGGTTAATGACCAATATCTCTAAAAGCTAGTTATATATAAATGTAAACTTACTCCATAGTCAGCAACTTGTCTTCAAATGGCGTTATTTTGAGTAACAAATGCACAGCTGCCTCGTGTTGCTTTTTCACCTGTAAGAAAATTGTTAAATTAATTTTCTTATGCTATTTACGCCTATTACAACCGCATCGTTAATCAACATCAGATGAAACATGGGTTACTATAGTTTTTCTCTCATTTATGTTTAAACTTTTTCAACAATTTTTCTTTAAAATATTCTTTTTTACTAATTTTTTTTAATTTTATACTTTCACGCATCCACGAAAAGAAAAGTCTTGACAGAGAGACAACAGAGTGATCTTATAAGGGTTCTGTAGTTCCTATTGTAGTACGAAACCCTAAAATGATTTATGAAACCCAGATTTTTAAAATGTTTATTTTCGAACCGGTACGAAACCCTAAAATGATGCTAGTAAACACTTGAGTATTGAGATTTATGTAGTTAGCGTAGTTATGATTGTAGGTCTTGACGGTTTCACTAGACAGTACCTTATCAACATATTCCTGATCGTGTAAGAGTAGCGCGAGTTCCTCTAGTTGCGGCAGAGCCTCCTCGCCGCGCAGTAGCGGCCGCGACACCATCTCCTCCAGGCACCACAACACTCGCTCCTGCTGCGGTTTATACTCTGTGTCCTCCTCACTGTAGGAAAACAAATGTTTGAATATAGTTCTGAAGAAAAACATTTATTATGCGAGCTCAAGATGACTAATTAAACAGTATGTCATGAGCTCATGGTTATTGATTCCGATTGGATTTGAAGAAGGCGAATTGAGCAGGTATACAAATAATTGTATACGTGAAAAATACTCTATCTCTATCTTTCACGCTTTTAAGCCAAAACCGCTTAAATCAAATTTGATAGAACTTAGGGATAACTTATAATCCAAAAAATACTTAAGCTGCCTTTTGCCCTAATAACCGACCATCATGCGGACGGATGCTATTAGCACTAAAATAAATAAAAAATCTACGTTTGTTAGATTAATAAAAAAGGAGTATTTAATTTTGACTGCACGGATAGCCGGACGGCGGAACGCATACCGGCTAACCGCATAGTGCGTAGGTACCCTTAAATTCCTTAGTGCACGAGCCGTTTTCTTACCGTAAAAAAAAAATAGTTAAATGACTATACTTGGAATCAGCTTCCACTCACGTCAAAGTCTCCAACTGTGCCTTCTCGAGCTCGAGCTTAGCGTCCCAGAAGATCTTCCCGGAGAAGGGGTCCGCGCCGGCGCGCTTCAGCACCTCGTCCAGCTGCGCGCGCGCCGTCGCCGGCTCGCCCACCGTCAGCGACCACGAACACCACTCGCTTAGGATCGGGATGGCTGGTGGACAAATTTTTAATTATAAAAACATGTCGTGGTGGCCTTGCGGTTCAATGTATGGATTTGTGTGCACGTGGTCCAAGTTCGATCCCCAGTGCAGACAAGTACCTATGTGACTTTTTCAAAGTTATACTTTCTTATAGTTTAGCCATTACCGCTGTACCGCGCCTTAGGAAGGCGCGGGGCGAGACGGGGGAAGCATCAGCCGATGCGATTGGTCAGTTCGCCATCAACACTCATGGCGGTCGCAAGTGTCGAATTCAAATTCAAATTCGAATTCGGACCGAACTGTCTATGTCAGAAGCACATGAGATTAATATTCAAATATGTGTCATGCGATATCTCGTGATGTTAAGACTTATTGAACAAATTGTCTTCGAATCCAATAAATTCAAACTTTTAACTAACCAAGTCCTGATTTGAAATCATATTATACTAAGCTTTAGTACAATATGACTATATTTCATTTATGTCTAATTAACTAAGTAAAAAAACATCATATATGGTTAAATGAAATGAAATATTTAGGTATTTTTAATAATTTCATTTCAAACTAACTAATTAACCTCACTTAAATAATTTAATTTCGTCGTGCTTGTAGAACTGCAACCTGATATCGTAAGATCTATCCGACAATATCTATCTCATGTGAACTCATGCATTTTTCTCCTCGGCCCCCACCTCACTGCGCGTACCTAAGGCGCGTTACAGCCGTTGTGGTCAAACTATAATTATCATAAGACACTACTGACAAACGGTGAAGATAAACATTAAAAGTCGTCAATAATTATTGTGATCACCGAAGGATTTAAAAAGACATCGACGAAAAATATTTAACATGATTGAAAATCCACAAAAAAGAATCGAGATATTTTTTTTAGAATCTCCTTTTTCTTTTCATTAACCTGCTTTTTTTAAATAACTAAAAAAGATTAAAGAGTAAACTAACAGTAGCAATCCAGTGCGGCCTGCTGAAAGAGCTGCGTCAAGCGCTCTCGCGACTGCTCAGTGTGCGCTAAGGTCTCCTCTGTCTGGAGCCGCATCAGCCAGTGCTCTGCGCGTAAGGCCGACAGCTGCTGCAAGCGCTCGAACGCAGCGCGCCAGCGTTCCAGCTCTGACAAGCCCCTGATTAACAACAGAAGATAAATAAATAATATTGTACAAAAATGGTATAACTTTAAAACTTCATCTGTCACACTAAAGGGTACAGGCGTCTGTATGTACACAGTGTACACTTTTTCCATCGTAGAGATGGCAGGTAGAGTTCTCTTATTAAATATGTATGTATGTCTTCGGCAAAAGCGTACATACAGCAGACCTAGACAGAGTTCGAAATAGTTATTGAAACTTGCTAATTGTCCAGTTTTAACAGATTTTTTTTACACTAAATTTTTTATCGTCTTAGTTTCTGTAACCCAAGATATTGTGGATAAACTAGATACTCTTGTGTTCACACTTTGTGAACACAAGAGTAAGTCTCTTGTGTTCATGACAAACGCATACGCATGCGCAAATAGAGTCAGTAACGTTTTGACTTTGCCTGAAAAGGCCTACTCGAAATAAAAACCTTTTAAATGGCGAATGACCATGAGTTTCATCAGTTGTGTGGGATCCAGAGCTCATATCTCACGGTCATGAAGGCGGCCAGTGCAGGCTCAATTCGCGATATTATGCGCTCATCGAACATTTCCTGTTATAAATTGATCGTCGCGTTGTGTGCTGCATATCACGCCGTCTTGTTAACGCTGGATTGCTTACACATATATTTATACAGATAACTTTATATGTGCGAATACTTTTTCTAGGCTTGACAAACAGTGATGGTTATTCAAAATCAGTCAGCTCAGAATTGCAGTTTATTAGTATCAGAAAGTTGTTACTATATTTTCTTATTCTTCTGCATATGAACCTGCAAAAAAGGCTATTTTTCTACCGGAAGTGTGCACTAGAGTCAGTAACGTTTTGAAAATGCCTGAGAAGGCCTACTCGAACTACCTTCTTATTTTGAATTTTTACTAGTTTATATTTGTATGAATGTTTAATGCAATATCAAACAATAGGCCAGTCTACTCATTAGAATTCTTCACTATGACTTGTTAGGGCTAGTAGATGTAAATTAATGTAAGTGAACTCACCATAGTGCTTGGATCAGGTCAATGTGCTCATCATAGTTGTACGGATCTTCTGCGATCCTCGCTTCCAATTCTGCCACTTTTCTCTCCAGCAACTCATCATCTTCTTCATCCTAAAATTCAAATAATATATTATACTATCTTTTGCTTGTAAATTCAATTGTGCAAGTGTTGGTTATAGCTAGCTAAGCTAGCTAAAAAAATAGCCTGTCTGTTTATCCAGTGTGTCAACAGACATTCACAAATTATTCAATTCATCTTTACTTACTATTTACTTTTGCATTTACAATATTAGGAGAATTACAAAACAAAAATATGCTATGACATTTTTTATCTGATTACATTTGAACTGCAGATAATTTGTCAATCACAATAAAATGAGCTATACTACACATTATACTGTTTGCATTCTATCATGGTTAGTGGAATTCATGTCAGTATAAGATATTAAACCTAGACAAATTTGATGTGTTTACGAGCGAATTTGTACTTGTAATCATAGTTTTAAGTTGGAGTAATAGATGGTGTTTGTTTGATTACTCATGGCAAAAAGGACCAGATACTTTACAAGTCAATCAGAACATACTACAAAGCAGCAATGTTAAAAGTTGCTAAGAAAATGTAGGTTATAAGGTTTCTAAAATAATCCTTTTTATGCCATATTAGTTTGGATCTTATATATAACATATTTTAACGGGATGGTTCCATTATAACCTACCAAAGGCTTTTAACATCTGGCAAAAGCATTTAGGTTATTTATTTGTATAAACTTGTTTGTTTGTTTGTTGTACAATATTTTACAGCATGACAATAATATCAAATTATTGTGATGATCAATAAGTCAATTCAGTTTAATGCTATTTTAGGTGTTTTGAAATACAACCTAAAACTGACCTTACAGAGCAAATGTAAACAAGATGTGAATTTAATCCAATGTTTACAACAACACTAGTAGAAGTGTGTTTAAAGTTTAATAGTAAGTATATTCAGTATAATGATACCACTAGTATTTAGCGGGCATACGTAGGCAATTACTTTTTATCATTTTTTATACAACTCCTACACATAAACAATCTCATTAGTATAGTACAATATTATGGAATATATTCTTACAAGAAGTATTTACAAATACTCATTTATAAGCTTAAGGACGACATTAAATACTAATTTGATCATTTATAAGGTAAACAGGGTTAGAAAACGAGTATTTTATAACGCAGAAATTGTGAGAAAGGTCAACATACAGTTTGACTATTCCTCGACTATTGGGTGTAACTTCGTACCCTAATGTACAAGAACTGTACGCTAACATAAAGAATAACTATCAAGTAACTAATATTTGTCTTTCTAATAGGACTACATGTCTATTTAAATAAACGTAAAATATAAATAAAGGGCCGAAAATAAAAAGCAATATTATGTCAAATGATACGCACGGGCGTGCAGATGTCGGAATCGTCTGAATCTGGTTCACCGTCATCCTCTTCCACAACCACTTCTATCTCATTTTCCTCTTCCGATTCATTTCTAACTTCGTCCTCAACGATAGCCATTATTCACTACAAAACTATACTGCTGTTTGATAACAAGTTTCGCAAACGATTATGGCGGACGAAAGCATTTGTCATTTTGTCAGAATAGTAGTGGTGGAACATATGAGTATTGATTTAAATACAAAATCGACTAATTGAGTTTCGACTAAACTGTTTTGATTTTTCAGTTTCTAAAATTGTTTTAATTAACATTTTACTAAAGTTTTAGTCTCCGATTAATTTAAAAAGAATTTGTTACTCTTATTTTTTTACTTTCCTTGCACATTATTTTATCGATTTTATGATGTGATCCTAGCAGCATTGCTTGAAAAACTTTCATAAATTTAATGACCTGTTTCGACAAGGCTACACTTGGCCGTGGTCGCAAGCAGACTTGGGATTTTTACGAACTGTGCGTTTCTAAAAGTTAGGTAAAAGTAAAAATAACTAAATAAGTAGTACCTTATTTAGTAATCTTATCAGGACATCGAAAGGTATTAAATAAATAGACAGTGATTGGCATTATTCCTTTATATTTACTATAAAAAATATGATTACATTGAAGTTCTTTAACATAAAATTATATGGATACCTAGTTGTTAACTCACAATAGTCATAATCAAATAATTCAGAAACTATTACATGATTCTCTAGTATTTTGATACTTTGGCACCAATTTAACTTCTAGTATTATTCGATTCATCAATTAGTTTACAATGATCAGTAAATAATTACGTAGTACAAATTAAATGCACCAATATGGGAATAAAATCTAAATAGTCGAGATACTAACAATTTTAAGTACCTACTAAAGTTATGAATCCATGATACAATCCAATACGCCTTTCACATAGCATTTCAGACTTATTTTCGATACAATCCTTCCAATATCTTAAATATAATAATATATTTTCATGCAATTATCTAATAGGACACTATGCTAACCTTCTTATAGTAAAGAGTAAATTGACGATACAAAAAAAATGGAATACTCAAATAAAATAATGTCAGTCATGGTAAATAATATAATACTTTAGTCATGAGTGAGAAATGCAGATAATTATCGTCTCAATAAGAAAATCTCGCACATCTAAGTTATGTATAACATTAATATATCCTAAGAGAGGATGAATTAATTAATCTATTGGTTTTTTCACTTTAATACTGGTTTATACTAGTTTTCACCAGTCAAAACCGGTATTTAAGGCTGAATCTTTGCATTTAAAACCCTAGACTACTTTTTAGTTTTAGGTCTAAACTTACAGATTTGTAAAAGCGTCTAGGACGAGAAACATCGAATTAGATCAAGTACTATACCTGAAACTTGCTAATGCGTCTGATCGTCAGTTACATCACGAAAATGGCTAATACATTTCTATTGCAAACCGTTTTTTAATACAGCATTTTATAGAACTACAAGGATCATTTGGCACGTGGATGACAACAGCATGAGAGCGCTGGTGCGCATGTTAGCAACGAACCAACTCAACTGTCCGTCAAAAGTGATTGATTTTTTTTCCAACGAATTAGCAATTTTCAAGGATCATAATTATGAGTCATTAATCTTTAATTGACAAACACTATTTATACTATTTTAGACTAATGAAAGCGTCAAAGGAACTAGAAATTACGGGATTTACTTACTAAGGTATAAAATCATAGAGAACGGAATGGCACAGTCCGATAATTATAATAAATGCAAGTCAGATCAATATAATAATAATAATATAGGCCACTCTTGACAACCTAGTGTTACATATTCGAAATGGGGCATTCAAGATCGTGACAGAATAACTTGGGTCATGTCTGCTTTACAAGTAATTATAATTAATATTAAAATACCATAATACATAAATGGTAATAGTACGTAGAACACAGACATACCCAGTTACATTCTACAAAATATTCCATATTAATTTTCACGATATTTTTTAACTACCCTTTAGTTAATTAAAATTTTTAAGCATTTAATCTATCGATAATAATATGCATAAATTAAAAATTACAATCGTCATATCAATAAACTTTCAATACAATTAAACATGGAATATTCTGCGCTCTGTAAATATTGCATTCTTCTTAACACTATAGAGAGATAAACATTCTAGGCTATAGATATAAGTATACCTATAATAAAATCGTCCTATAAAATATAAAAGGAAAATAATATTTGAGTAAGAAAATAATACTTATGACTGTAATGTTCAAAAAAATACATGGCACGTGTATCGAGAAAGAGTATTGCACATTACTTACTCAATTCATTATTTGCACTCCACAATGTATAAAGGTCTTAAAAGTTAAATAAATAACTATTGTGGACTCTGTCGGGTACGGACAAAGACATTAGTAACTTATATTATTTTACAGAACACTTGATAGGGCAACACTCATTTCTAGTGATGGTATTATTCGACTTCTCATTCACGGTTTAGTCGATTTTCTGCAATGATCTCCTAAATATTTTAGTCGATTATTGGTCTAAATGACTTCGCGCGATATATTTGTATGAACGTTACAGTGTGTACGACAGTTATACCTAACTGGAAGTAACACAATAGGGGATGGCGCGTAGAATAGAGTTGACGACGTCACACGATGCCGGCAGCTGGACAGCCGTACTAATGTCCAGCTAGAACAAAACAATACAATGATACATTTAACAACAAAAAAGTTGTCATTCACACTTTGCTCAAGATGTAGAACCCGGCACCCAAAGGGCTCCAGAAGGAACATAGTAGGTTTTAGTCAGTAAAGGTCTGACACTCCCTCCCGCTGCACCCACAACGGATGATTTCCCACGAAAAAAATTAAGGGGTAAAACCTGTTTGTAATGTCGTTATTTTTAACTAAATAAAAAAGAAATTTAGCTAAATTTGGCCTAGGTCCAAAAGCTTTTTTATCTAGAATAAAACGTACAATGTTCGCAGATTGTGAGCGATCTCAACAGACTCTACATCCAGTGTAAAAGTGAAACTATAATATGGTTGATACAAATAGTCATTACGTGGAGCTTAATAACAATGATGTAAACGAAAAATTTAATGAAAGGGAATACGACGACGGTCGACGGCTGCAAATGTTTGAAGGTAATATTTTTATCTATTTTTTTTTTTTGTTAAGGCGAGGGAATCTTCTTAGGCGCTCTTCTCGGGGGAAGAAGTAGGTAGTGTCAGACTCTTACTGGCTAAACCTGAACCGCCGTATAACGTCTCCCGTATTTGGTCGATGCGTAGTAACGTATGGCAATTCAACACGTATCGACCGCGGGGCACCGTCAGCCAATAGGAGCCGACGGCTATTTTTCGCATTTTGGAGGCTGACGTATAAAGTGCCGTATAAAATTTTGATAAAGCGAGGAATCCTCAGGGACATCCGCGACCCCAGGGGAACCGCGGGTAGTGTCAGACTTACTGGTTAAACCTAAACCGTCGTGCTACGTCATCCGCGTTTTGGTGTCGGTGCATGGCAGCGCATAGCATTACTTCATGCACAGCGCCTTTAATAGCCTAAGGCCGTTTGTCCACCGCCGCCGTCACCGTCACGTCACCGAGAACGAGATGACGGCGCCGAAGTAGCGATACATACATTTACATTACGTTACTTAGCCGCGTGTCCACCGCATACCGTCACCCGAGCGCCGTCATACCGGCCCGCCGATATTGCGAGTATATCGGCGTGACCGCTAGATCGTCGCCCGAGATTTTAACAGGCCGATGTGCCGTCAAAACAAAATACGTATGAATTTGTCCACACACTGCCGTCGCCGTTGCACCGTAAACGAGCTCAATTATTTAAAAACTAAACCAGCGAAATCGGTTGCGGTGGACAAACGATCGCCTTTACGTCATATTAAATTCGGCCCGAAATAATCTCGTTCTCGGTCCGGTGACGGCGGCGGTGGACAAACGGCCTAACAGTGTGGTATAATACCTGTGCGGTGCGCGTACACTATGCGGTCGTAGTGGTGCTGGCCCCGCTCGCAGCCTGCATCTGCATCTGGCGCTGCATCTGCTCCAGCATCTCCTGCATGCGACGGAGCTCGGCTTCCTGTAACACAAATGTTAGTTCAAAATACGGTCACAGAAAATAGTAAAGTAATTATTATAATAACTTTCGTGAGAATGATTCATATTTAAGAGATGTATAACGGTTTACTCATGCGTATTTATCGGGATAGCCCAGTTCGACTCACGACCCCGCCGCCGCGTCAGCTCATGATTAAGGACTCCGGTTTGGTCCGAAACTAGTCGGGCTATCCCGATAAATACGCGTGAGTAAACCGTTATACATCTCTTAAAGTAAAAGTAATAATACATAGTACAAAAAAAACTGGAAATAAAATACCAGTTACCAATTCAAGCGTATATTGCGGACTGACATGACGGTGCGTTGGGCGCGTTGGGTATGCAAACAAATGGGGGATTTTACAACCTACCGACGTCCATTACAAATACGCTTTTAACAACATTCTTGTCTCATTAACGGCTTGCCTTAATTGCCCTAGTTGCACAATTAATGCCTTGCCATGCCAATGATGTATTAACTTACCCACTTTTTGGGGGTCAACCACTATAAATCAGTCGAAAAGAAGGACTTGATACCAGGAATAACTAGGACGAAGTGTAATCCTATTAAGATAAGCAAGAATATTTCATGATAGCAATTAGTGTTACAGGAGTGAAAACACAAAGATAAATGGTTCTAACCTTTTCACGCAGAGCACGTTCGCGGTCAGACGGGTCTTCCGATCCGTTCGAAATTCCGTTAGACTCGGCCTCGCTCAGCCCGCTCTCGGTCGATCTATAAAATAAAATGAACGATTCTAAGTGCGTTAAACAACCTCTCAAAACATATATGTATCTCTAAAACAGAATATAGGATATAACACAGGACAATTGCGTTAATTTGATTGATGATTTTGTATAACAACTAAACTGAAGTAATATCTATGATAAAACGGGGTTCTGATTACTCGTTGTACATAAGACTTTTTTTTTTATTTCCGTGGTGAAACGCTAATGACTTCAACCCACGCCGAGGGCACGACGTGGGGATATGTCCGACTCCCACCGACTAAAAACACCCCGAGCCCCTTCTACTACCTAAGCCAGCGTCACGGGATCGCTCGCGCATGCTCTACGTGACCCTGGCTGTGTACATAAGACTTGAACTACGCAAAATAAGCCACTAGTCAAGAATATTGCCCTAAGACCACCAATTACCAAATAGCCTTGAACTACATCAACGTAAACTCTGACAAGATGATGACAAACAATTTGTCTCATTTAATCTAATTAAAACCTTTAGAACAAGTAGTGAATTCATTATTCATAACAGAATGACTTAGTTTACTTTCTACGTAACGTTTCTAGCTGTTACCGATAAACGTTACGCGAACCAATCGAGCAAGTAATTAGCTGGTTATAGCATACTAATAGAACAGAATTAGTTACTTGTGCACGCGTACACGCATCATTGTTTTAAATTGCATTCTTACGTTTAGTAAAACACTCCCGCACTAATTAATTTATCATTTTTATGTTGGAGTTAACAAACATTTAAGTCACATTTACAAAAAATATAGATCTCAAATACATGTCTTATGCGGGAATCGTATCTGCAACACATCGCACACAGTGTTCACACGCATGATGTTCTATAACTTGGCTACCCTTGCAGTCATCAACAAATTTGATTACGTTAGTTTAGTCAGACTGACGTTCTAGAAACGAGTCTACCATAGCAGGTTAGTTCTCAATACTGACTTCATTCAAAGTACAAAGTCGACGGATGCGAACAAACACAAAAAAAAACAATCATAATACGGTACAAAATTGTGATGCAAGTTTTTTTTAAGTCAGTTAAAAATCGGACTAACCCCCAGTTTCTGGAAGACTGATCAATTGAATGTGCTGTCTAATCCACTGATTATGTTTATGTTTGGGTGACCATAAAACTTACAACCAATGAGCTTAACATGAGATTGGACTGTCGATTAACAATTTTTTGTGTTGATAAGCGTTTGACAAACAAGGTTTAATTACAGACTTTTGTTTAGTTAATTCAACTACAATAGTTTAAAGATGATATATTTTTTATGTTAAAGCAAGAAAGAGCTGGGATTTCTCATAAAGATTGACCCCCTTGGGCATTCAGGTTCCGTTGTGTCGCCACTCACAAACAGCTCGCCACAAGCTGCCCTGCGGATGTATGCTCCTACATAGACCTTCAGATACATGTTTTATTTAAACCTCAAAGTTTGAAAAAACAAGCTAATATAAAGTCTTGCGTTATCCCCATGATGAGGTAACGACTTGCCTCGAGAAATATTATTATTAGTATCGTCCATTGTTACAAGAGTTTAGTGCGAAAAACGTTACATCATTTATACACAACACGAAACTGGGTCTTTTGTTCTACTTTGATAAATATTGATTTATATTATAGAAGAATTATTGGACTTTATGAATCTCCATAACATTCGACTGAAACAATAAAAAAAGAAAAGCTCTAGCTAACTAATAGACTACAGGCCCATGTTGAAAAAGTTATGGGTCATTTGAACCACTAGGTGACCTATCTAGAACGATATAAGAGCAAGAAATAATAAGATTCAGCACTATGCCGTCACTTGTAAGCTGTTCAACTGAGTGCAGCTTAGAATTGGAAAGTACAAGTAGACTGGGTACATTTTGGTCGCATGATTTTTGTACTTACGTGTGTCGCTTGGGCACCTGTCCGCTGCGCGCGAGTCGCTCAGATCTGTAGTTCTCATAGTGGACTTCCTGAGTCACTTCTTGCAAGTCTTGCATGTGAGTGCTGCGTGCACAAAATTAAACATGTAAGTAAATACATTAAGGAAACAAAAACAGTATTAGAAGGTCACCAAGTAACATATTTTTAAGGACACTCAAAATTAATAGTCAATACTTTGAAACGCAGAGCCTAAAATTTTCACAATTTAATTATATTAGATCTGAATGAGATGGCGGGATAAATTCGATGCACTAACTATAACAATATAGACCCATACAGAATAAAAAAAATGGAAAGGAGATCTTTGTTCAGCAGTTTCACACTAATGGAGTTTACAGAGTAGAAAATGAGAGTAAAAATTACAGAGCGTGCTGCTAGGGAGTTTGTTGCGCCGTTACTTCTCCCGTAGCGAAAGCACAGGAAGCGGTGAAGGGTGGGCGATGGGGTGCTGTCTATTGTAATTTTTGACATTCGAAAAGTGCTACATTGAAGTCTAATTTGAATAAATGAATTTTGATTTGAAAAATAGAAAGGATTTCTTCGCACAAGAGTGGGACATTACTCACTAATAATTCCAATAGTAATAGTGTTTTAATACTGACATGAGCATAGTCCTAAGCTTGATGAAGTCGCAGTGCTCGGGGTTCTCGACCTCGACCACCCCCCAGGGGTAGAGGCGGCCGCGCACGCGACGCCCGCGCACCTCCAGCTGCTGCCCCGCCCCGCACACCGCGAACGGTACCGCCTCTTTTAACTGACGGACCTATATAGTGCCAAGATTAAAGAATTGTATAATAAACAAGCGACACACCAGAGTTTCGCACGTGTTTAATTATCAACTAGCGACACACCGCAGCTTCGCTCGGGTTCAATTCTGAAGTGTTATATTTATAATCCTTCTCGCGAATCACTCTATCTATTAAAAAAACCGATTCGAAATCCGTTGCGTAGTTTTGAAGGTTTAAGCATACATAGGGACAGTTTACACGGGAAGCGACTTTGTTTTATACTATGCAATAATTTCTAATGGCGAACTTGCGGGATCATTATCTTGTTTGTATATCGGGATCGCCCATCTAGTTTCTACCGACTAGTCGTGCGATCTCGATACAAACTTGTATTGATGGATATCAAATTTTCTATTATGTTCTAGACAAAGAACTCGCGCACTAAGGGGTAAATTCCTCAAGTCGTAAGGGGGTTCACCTCCAATTTTTATTTATATCACACAAACATAAAAAGAACCTCATTAAAAAAAAGCAATCGTGAATGACACAAATATTTGTCCTGTACGGGGCTCAAAACCGAAATATCTTGCTCAGTGGTGAATTGGTCATAAACTAGTTATCGCTTCAGTATCAAAAGATACATAACTAATAAGATACAATACAAAATGACAACAATATACCTGTTCCTTATAGTCTTCGTCTTCATCGCTATCGCAGTCCGGCAGTGGATAGATCTTAATTCCTTCGCGCTCGATCTCTTCCATAACCTTTACAATAAGAAAATTAATTTTAATGCAAACAGGAAAATTGTATTGTCACGGGCAATAAAAATGAATACTAAATTTCAGCTCAATAGGACACCTTCAAGTGGGTGAAATTTTACGAACCGAACGAACGACACACATTGGGACAGCATCTACAAAAACAATACAATTAAAATACTCCTTTCTTTCAGGAAATACAAGTGCATTATAATTGAATGAGTCATTGCTTTTATCTGCTAGCGACCCCTCGCTCGATTGCTCTGAATGAGTAATGTCTGACTAACATGTGGGTAACATCTGTATCTAATTAGATAAAAAGGTCTCCTTTAGTATTTTTTACAGTCTATTTTCACAGAAGATAATAAGAAGACACACAAAGACACTGTTATGGTTTTTTTCGCTATTGTTTAACTTCCTTTGTAAAGCTAAACGCAAATTGCGATGCGATCCTATGGATTGTAGACTAAAATCACAATATAGAGAGAAAATCTGTCTCGAACGAACGACACACATTGGGACAGGTGAGACTAAATAAAAGCTTGTAAAAAACGAGACGCAATTTTCGTCATATATGAATCGAGCCTTAGTAATATCTTATATATAAATATATATATAAAAATCAATTGCTGTTCGTGTTAGTCTCGCTAAAACTCGAGAACGGCTGAACGGATTCATCTCATCTTGGTCTTGAATTGTTCGTGGAGGCCTAGGGAAGGTTTAAAAGGTGCGACTTTTTTTTTATTTATTGTTGGGGCAGTACGAAGTCTGCCGAGTCAGCTAGTCTTATATATAAAAATCAATTGCTGTTCGTTAGTCTCGCTAAAACTCGAGAACGGCTGAACGGATTTATCTCATCTTGGTCTTGAATTGTTCGTGGAGGCCTAGGGAAGGTTTAAAAGGTGCGACTTTTTTTTTATTTATCGTTGGGGCAGTACGAAGTCTGCCTGGTCAGCTAGTCTTTATATAAAAATTAATTGCTGTCTCGATAAAACTTGAGAACGGCTGAACGGATTTATCTCATCTTGGTCTTGAAATGTTCGTGGAGGTCTAGGGAAGGTTTAAAAGGTGAGAAAAACCGTTGTGCCGGGCCAACCTTAAAAACAGCCCTTTTCTTATTCCCATATAAACGTTTTCTAAATAAAATAAAGACACAATTTTAACTTCGACTGGGGTAGTAAGAAGTCTGCCGTGTCAGCTAGTGTATCAATAGATATTTACCCTAGACTTGAGCCTCTGCACCTCCTTCTTGGTGAGACAGTCAGCTTTGGCGATAACTGGCACGATGTTCACTTTGTTGTGAAGTTGCTTCATGAACTCAATGTCCAATGGCTTCAACCTGTTGTAAAACAACGCAAACACATGCATATTTTGAGGTTTAAAATCAGAAACTCTCTATTTTAAACGCGACTTCAGGCAGTTACGTAAAAAAATTGAGCTTTAATCATAAAAAATATTAATTAATCATAGATTTCTCCGTTAAAACTTGTTTAATCCTTTACATCACCCATTCGATTCGAACAATTTTTAAACAAAAATGTAGTTCTGCGAAACCTGCAATAATTGTGATTATTTATCGAGAATCGTACATTAGCAATACATTGAGCACAACTCACCCATGTCCAAACGGCGAGATGAAGTAAAAGCAGCAATGTATGCGGTTATCCACGATATTACGGCGGTTGAGCCCGCTCTCGTCGCGCAGGAATCTCTCGAATTGCTCGTCGATGTATTGTATTATCGACTGTAAACAAACAAACATTTTTCAGTAAAGCATGTCAGTGTATCCCTTTTCCGATAATTTACATCGATTTCCGCTTTTAGAATGTTAATGGAAATGGTATGTAATGGAATCAAGGTGTAAATGACGGGCCTGTTGGTCCAGTGGTTAGTGGTTTTGACTGCTGTACTGGAGATCGTGGGTTCGATTCGTGAGGAGCAAGATCATTTGCTCTATGTCTGGGCCAACCTCATTTGACTATAGTAAGGAACCGGGAAACTTTATAGTCGTAAGAAGTTCGACATATTCTCTATGAGCTTTCATAGGTTTAAAAGTTCACATTCAAAACATTTTATCCCGGGAAAAAAGGTTTTAAGTAGCCTTGTATTTTTTTAGAAATCTATTGTATGTATTTGTGACGCTACGTCTATAATTCGCTACAGACAAGGCATAGCAAATATCAGATACTCTACGTACTCTCTAGCACGAGCCAGACTTTCTCTCTATATTGTGATTTTAGTCTACAATCCATAGGATCGCATCGCAATTTGCGTTTAGTTTTACAAAGGAAGTTAAACAATAGCAAAAAAAACCATAACAGTGTCTTTGTATCACTCTTATTATCTCCTGTGAAAATAGACTGTAAAAAATACTAAAGGAGACCTTTTTATCTAATTAGATACAGATGTTCCCCACATGTTAGTCAGACATTACTCATTCAGAGCAATCGAGCGAGGGGTCGCTAGCAGATAAAAGCAATGACGCATTCAATTATAATGCACTTGTATTTCCTGAAAGGAGTATTTAATTGTTTTGCTTTTGTCGTAGCTACTTTATACGGCGATATCGTTAATATATGCTGATCACTTAAAGTATTCTAGTTGACAACTTATACGATGATTACTAGATACAATAAAAAATCTAAGAAAACGCTCTTATCGGTTAACATAAATCATTAACTAAATCTACAAAATCCTAGTTAGTCATCGACATTAGGTGATACTTAATTTGCGTTTTAACGACATTTGTATCCTTGAAGATCGTTTGACATATCAACTTTAATTACCTACTACGCCAGTGTCGTGTACAGTTTCAAGCAAAATCATTTGTATATGCGAAATTTCTAAAGCTGTTATGGAATATTCCTGATATTATAAGCGAAACATATTATGTTTAATGAAAAGAAAATTTCACGATTTCATATATCATTTGACTAGGACTTAAACTTTGTTTGGTCGTGTATAGATGTATTTGCTTGTGACTTTACACGTACACAGGTCACATTTCTGACCCGTAGCGCAATGAACGCGAAACCTTGACCGCACATTGCAGTTGTCCCGTTGCGGCGTATAAAACGCTAATGCAATCTGGGTCACATACAGTTAAAAGTTGCAATAGCGTCAATAAAATACGATGTATGTGTATCTGTTTACAATTTTATCGTGATTTTGGTTTTACAGTATAAGATCAACGACCCGTATTAGCATAAAATACATTTACCGATACTGATGTAAAATTTAATAAGACGCCAACGTCTGTATTTACTACTAACGAATAAAACTTGTAACTGCAAAACAAAATTTATGTATATTGTGTTTGGTAAACAGCCAAGCTATTTGGTCCATTAATTAAGAAAAAACATTTCCTTGAACATAATCTTGTATTTAAAATATCGAACTAATTTTCCTCGAAACAGTTTTTCAAGGCGTTCACGCCATCATTAATCTTAATAGCCAGTCATTTGTCGGTAAAAGTCGACTAACAATTCGATTGCGTGATAGATGAGAGATTCCAACATAATAATACACCAGTCCTATTGTAAACCAGTAGCACAGTAGTTATAACACGAAACATAAGTATAATTATTTCATTCAAGGAGAATCAAAGTCTTTGAATGATTTTCGCGAAACGAGGTAACAGATTATATTTGCGACGCTCCGATTTCTGTTCTTTTACCCGTAAAATTATGCGTACCTATAAAAAGTATTTTTTGCATATCTCAGATAATTGGATAAACAGCCAGATTTCCTGTACGCAAAATATGTTTTTTTTAAGCGTCAAGGGGGTAATGTTTTCGATTGAGTATCACATGTGACTGTGTGTATGATTGTAAGGCAAGATTATTTCCACAAATACCTAAGGTAATAGAAGGAGATTATGGTATGTGGGTGCAATCAACTCAGACATACAGGTCCAAGGTAGCCACTAGGCCCACTAGTAGTCAGTATTTTAAATAACACAATTCTAAATAAAACCTTATTGAATACAAACTTACGCGGAAGCAGTCAGTGTTGTCGATGGCGTCTCCATAGCCAGGCGTGTCGACTACGGTCAGGCGTAGCTTCACGCCGCGCTCCTCGATTTCCACCGTCGACGCGTCTAGTTTGACGGTCTGATTGGTCTTTTCTGTAAACGTTTCATTGTTATAGGTCTAAGCTAGACTATGATGAAAGAGTTTTCTTAAAATAAGGTTAATCTGAAAGCAGTCTTGTTTATTGTTCGATTTTTATACATTTAATACTACTTTAATAAGGCCTGCTTCATTTAAATATTCTGAACACAATAAGGTTATTATTAATGTACCCAGTTAGCAGTACTCTTTTAAAGAATTTTATCCTCATGTATATTTGTATACAGGATAATTATGGTAAAGCATGTAATGTCACAGTTTTAACTGTAGCTTAAATATATCTAAGTTAATAGTATTATGTAGAGAAGTTCGTAATATCTGTCAAAAAAAACAACTCATGGAAAGTGAACAAACCAGTGATTAAACTTAAAATTCCAAGAACACTCTATTTGAGGATGATTTTTTACACATTGAATATTTATTATTAATTTTCATTCACATTTATGTGCTTTTAACCAAGCATTTTGTTTCAGAAATCTAGTCAGCCATTTTGTAAATAGGTTCTAAAAAATTTTGCTGTTACAGCACATAATTTTATATTATTGATTATTATCATAAACAAATGAATTAATAAGATTTATAATAGATTCCCTTAAAGCCACCACTTAGATTTTTTGCCTAGTTTTTCATTTAGTGTTTACTCACATAAACGCATGCCAAACATTACAAACTCTTGGGACACCAAGCCATAGTAAACCATTTATTTGAAAGTCCAAAAGATACCACAATACATTTTGAACAGGTCTTAGAAAATAAACTGTTTGACAGACATTATATCATTAACACTTTGACTGCCGAGCAACAATATGTGTATCATTTTTCGGTCACCGGTGACCCCCACGGCGCTCAAAGACTTAATGCAGCATTAAAAATCTTAACATACCATAGCTATTCATTTACTTACCGATAGCATCAGGAATAACTCGCTCTGGATACAAGTCTGTCAAGAACAGGGAGTTGACGAGTGTGGACTTCCCCAGCCCGCTCTCACCGACCACCATGAGAGTGAACTCAAAGCCCTTCTTCACTGACTTTCGGTGGACTTGGTTGGGCAAGTTAGCAAAGCCAACATACCCAGGAGTTTCCAAGTTGGAAAACTGAAACAAAAGATGATATCTTGAATACTTTTGATTGCTTTATACTACTTCTTAAGAGGAGTTGGATGTCATCCATGATGTTTCATGATATTTATTCCTATCCTTAAATTACAATTTTGGTTTTGAAAAAACAGTTAAATCAATAAAAAAATTAACAGCTGGTAAGAATATAATATTCTTATAAGTACAACCACTAACAAATAATAATTTAAAAACACTCAAGTTATGGGTGTCTTTAAATTATTAATTATCTCACAGGGAAGCCGGTAGGCACATTACATTAAAATAACAGTCTTTCTATGTTTAAATAATCAGGAAGACAGTTATCTTTTGACTGTAAATAAATAAGTTCCATACCAACATGTTTAATCACAACAGGAGTCGATAAGCGAGCGACGCGCTACTACTCAAACATCAGCATTCATTACATTTATCGTACACAGTTATGTACCAAATTCTAAGTGACACATATACCGACTCACAAGTTAAATATTCAGTTTGCGTCCTTACCGACACACTTTCTTAAGACAAATATCAATATTAACTGCTCTGAAAGAATGCCGCCCAATTCAACACAGGATATTATTGTAAATACACCTTAGAAATTATTAAACAATGTTTTCTTCGATAATTCAGACAATGTCCACTTTGCCGAGAACGTTCAGATTAAGATTACTTACGTTTTTATTTGATGTTTCGCTGGACATTTTTGGTATTTCACACTTTTCTTATTACGAATCTGAAACTTCGGTTCTTTCAGTGATTTACTTTAATTTATTATGTTATTCAAAATCTAGAATGCGTCATACCTCTAACATTAACAAAAGTCAATTCGGTTTGGCTAGGAATGACTGACATTCGATATAACTTAATTGACAGTACACCAGTAGTGTCGCCATAAAAAAAATTATACCCTTGTGAATCTTACCTGCTATCATAAAGTTAGTCAGAGCAGTAACTGGCAGTAAGCTCCTTCAGGAGTGACTCATCGGCTTCACCAGCACTGGGATCCGTTAGATCCTTTAGATGCTGAGGGGTCAGATCATCCAGTCTACAAGCAGAGCCATTCCGAAAGGAGCCTACCGCTGCGACTACCTGTTAAACTGTAATTTGAAAACTGCAATTGTGGGTCTGTTGGATGTTTGCTCTCCAGAGTGCTTAGCGTTTCTGAAGAGCAAGTTTACTGAATTACTGAACAGAATAGTTATACCTTGTAAAATATAGCTTGATACCTGTGACATTACCGAACGTTTTATGAAGACAGCTACAACCCAAATTTTATTTTTAAAAGTTTAAATTTTTTAACATAAAAACGACGTTTGTGTATAAAAATAAAACGCATTTTTAAAAACAATCATGTAATTATAAAGATACCAGTAAAAATATGAGTAACTTAAATAATATTTTGATATTTCTGAAATAATTTTTGGTTCTTAGCTTACTTTATAAATGCACTTTGAAGAGCTCTAGGGACGTGCAAGTGACTGACAGATGATTCTCGATAAAATAATACTATGAAAATTTCACTAGTATAAAATGTAGTTATTTACTTTATTTAGTTTGGCAATAATGGTTTCGCTTGCTGGAAACAAGCGGGTGCCATCATTTTTGAGTGCTGACGCGATGCAGTCGCCTTGTATACGCTACCATTGTTTTGTTGATATTTGTGTTACTTTGTGTTAATATGGTGTTATTTGTGTTACTTTGTTTGGTGTTACCTTTTTTTGGTTTGCCAAATTGCCGAAAAGACTGTTTAGAATAGTGAGTGTCGCGAATTTGTGATCCGTTTGCGCGATTATTTTGAATTATTTTTGTTTTATTTCATTTAAATCAACTACAAATACATTTATTTTTAATTTACATCTTTACAATGACAATGACTACAATGTCACTTTTAATAAAACTCATGACGTCACAGACATCGATAAGCAACGAAACACGCTTCCATCCCTAGTAATGTCATTCCGACAAACGTCACAGGTATCAAGCTATATTTTACAAGGTATAGTAGTTAATTAATACTTAATAGAACAGTTACTTAGTCTTATAGTTGATGTCAAACATTGTTTTATCGATTATTATGAACATATATATACAAAGATATTATATACAAGGCTTAAAAAATCGCATCAAAAAATTCGTCCGCATTTTTTGATGCGATTTTTTAAGCCTTGTATATAATATCTTTGTATATATATGTTTGTAAATATTTTAATTTTAGTTTTATAAGTTTGTAAATATTGTGCATTTAGTTTGAAATAAATAAATAATTAGAAAAAAAAAATTATTATGACAGGTGTCAATTTGTTTAATGTCAGTGACCGCCCAGTTTTGTGTTGTGTGCTACCTGACACCAGTGCTATGGAAAATGACTAGAGATAGTTGGAAATATAACTAAACATGCCTCGGGAATGTAAGAAAACGTTATTTTTTTATGGACGTTACTAATCTGATACAGATAAACAAGATCTGTTTTTCATTGTAACAAGTCAGGCATACTTGGGCCACTGTTATTACTTATCTATATTAATGATTTATAAATAAATAAAACGTAAGTTGTTGTACCAGAAAATAATAAAGATGAAGAAGTAAACAACTTTGAATAATGTAATTAATTGGCTAACAGAAAACAGTCTTAAAGTAAATTTGGGTGTTTATCCGTAAACTGGGCAACTCATTCTAATGAAACTGTCAAGGCTACTTTTTTGCTCATAATATAATAATCTTTCTTTAGGAAATAAGTATTTTCCTATATGTTAATATACAGAAGATGAACCACAAATTTAATATTCCCATTACTTTAGGAAATACTAGCTGTTGCCCGCGACTTCGCTCGCGCAAATATCAGATTTAGTGGCAAAAGCATAACCCTCTCTGACGCAGTCGGTTAAAAAGTAGCCTATGTGTTATTCCACGGCGCCAGTTAACTTCATACCAAATTTCATCAAAATTGATTTAGCCGTTTGAGCGTGAAAGAGTAACAAACATCCATACTTACAAACTTTCACGTTTAAGTATAATATAAGTATAGATTAAGTATTTTCTGAAACAAATAGACAGGGGACTGTTGCCAAAGCCAGGGGACTATGAACTTAAATAAAATATACAATTTTAGAAGTATCATTAAATGTTTTATTAGTATCAAAAACTTTGGAGTTTAAGTACACAAGAGCATAAGAATTAAGTAACTGAGAAATAAAGAATCAACTATTTTTCTGTAACATTGTACTTAGTACCGCAATCTTAATATAATCATTTTATTAAATCACAAATTTGAAAATACTTTTAGTACTTTGAATTAAACTTACACTACAGAATCAGTCTTGATAACATTTAATAATTTCTAAAATATAGCAAAATAATAAAAAGTGTTTAAAGTCTTATTTTTTCTTCAAAACATCTACAGGTCAATTAGACTTATAAAATATTCTATTGCCTTTTAAAACTATAATAATAATAAAAAATAAAAACCTTTATTTTTCTCAATATCACTAATTAGTTACATAGTTAATTTGTTGTTCATAACATAGAGACTGGTGTCTGAATTAGGTAAAACCTGTGCCACAGATCACCAGGCTATTTTTACTTGAAACAGTTTTTTCGGTATTTAACTTATGTAGCTAGAAACTATTTTTGTTTAAACTTAAAATAATATATTCCTATGAAATAATGTAGTTATCTACATTATGTCGCAAACACAGCTTAAAGTTTTAATTACTATTTCAGTAGAATTTGATTTTATTCCTGTTGGATTATAGAATTTTCCAGTGACTTGATGAACTTTGAGGGTGCCAACGAAAGTTTTCATTTTGGTTATTTCTTGATAGATTTCAGTGTTCATTTCTTCAATTGCTTCATCTGGTATAATGCTCAAACCAATTGTGGGACATCTCTTTTCAATGGCTTCTACAAAATTTTCCAGATTCTAGACATCACCATGGCTGTAACCATGGTGTACAATAAAGAGTATTTTATTCTATTCTATTCTATCACCTCCAGTTCTCTTGCCGGTGGCTCCAACGCCGTCCAGAGCGCCTTTACCATGCCCACTTTCCGTATAGTTCCAAGTAAAATTTTGCACATATGGAAATCTCTTTGATATTTTCGTCGCCATAATGTAAAACATGGTTTTATTTCTGTACTGAGTAGGTAAATGGGCCATCACTCAAAAAATGCAGGTGTTTAATTTGAAGTGGCAAAGCATTAAAAACTGGATTAAGGTGAGCCTAAATAGCAGCTGGAGAATGAGAAACATTCGTAATTGTACAAACTAATTTGTGTGCGTGAACCACCAAAATGAAAAGCTTGAACATATTCCCAAGCAAATTAGGGAACTATCACTATGAGTTTTTAATTTTTATTATATATCTTTTTTTAATATATATCTTATCATTTAGTTGATCTTGTGGTAACCCAACTTTAACTTTGAGGTCACATGACCTGGAGATAACAGGACTTCGTCAGTGGGTTGTCATAGGGGCGGATTATGCTGGACTTGGAGTATACTTAGGGGCACTATCACTTGAACGTAATATTACATGACCATTGTTGTTGTTGGCATTGTTCTTGAGGTCACTAGATCTTGACCGAAAACATTTCGACCTCATGGTCAAGGGCTTGTGACCTAAGTGTCTGTCGTGTTGTGTTCCCCTACTTGGTTGGTTAAGGTGACCATAACTTGAATTTTAAGCGTTTGGATATGTAGATCAGCATTGAGGTAGGGAACAAAAATAATATCTTCATTCTGGGTAACACTTGGTCCTTACATAGATTGTTAATGTTCTCAACTTTTTCTATTTTAGCTTTAAAAGTAAATGTGAAGAGAATATATATAGAGGTATTGGGGGCATTATTGATACTCTCTGGATTAATTTTGTCAATATGGTGTGTTGAGGTAAGAAATCTATACTAATATATTAAACTGAAGAGCTTGTTTATTTGTTTGATCGCACTAATTTCAAGAACTACTGGTTCAAATTGAAAAAATCTTTTGGTGTTGGATAGACCATTAATCGAGGAAAGCTAGGCTAAGCTTAGGCTTTATAACATAGTAAGTAGGGTGGATTAGCGTTATACAAACCTAATTTGGAAAACGATTTTATAAATGGGTTATTATGTTTTGATTGGGAATGGGACACCTTCGTTTGTAATGCAAGTATTCTCTTAATTGCGCTAAAATAATAACAATAATCTTTAACAGACTTATCTACTATAGTTTGACCATTACCGCTGTACCGCGCCTTAGGAAGGTGCGCAGCGAGAGGGGGGGGAGCATCCGCCAATGCGATTGGTCAGTTCGCCGCCAACACTCATGGCGGTAGCTAGTGTCGAATTCAAATTCAAATTCGGACCGAACTGTCTATGTCACAAGCACATGAAATTAAGTAATATTCAAAGATAAGACTTATTTAATAAATTGTCTTCGGAATCCAATAAATTCAAACTTTTCTCATGTGAACCCGTGCTCTTTCCTCCTTGGCCCCCACCTCGCCGCGCATTCCTAAGGCGCGGTACAGCGGTTTTGGTCAAACAATATCTCATAAGGATCATGAAAAAAATGTGGTATAATTTTCATTTTTTTTTTGTCAGCAAAACGTAAATTTTACAAACGGTGAAAAACATTTTATAAGTGGGCTATTATTTTACAAAATTATATAACCGTCTAGTTATTGACTCCCGCGAAAAATGAAAATGTGTATTTTTTTTCTTATCTCAGAGTTTTTTATTTGAGCATCTGCTTGTAACCAGTTTAATATAATTATTTCTACTATTCTTTACAGATAATTGGACACGAGTATGTAACAGACTACACGGACTGTGAGGACCGACTATCTTCGACTGGCGAGAACCAAAAGTGTAAGGATGTGTTCTCCGTTACGACCGAATGCAATTGTTTCATACCGATTAACATTACGGAACCGATGAATAAAACTGTCACCGCTTATTACGAACTGGAATCTTTTGATCAGAATCTTTATTATTATTCAAGGTAAGGCCAATTTAAACTTTATTATTTACTAATTGTTGCTTGCGACTTCGCCGCACGCCGACGCAGTCGTTTTAAAAGCCTTAAGTATGCGTTAATCCAAGATATCAACAAACTCGATAGGAAATTTTATCGAGATTGGTTCAGCCGTTTAAGTGAATAAAAAGGAACAGACATACCTCCATCCATCCAGACTTACAAAGTTTCGCGTTTATAATATTAGAAGGATTTTGAAAGTTACTTTTCAAAATAACTCTGATGTATGACCGTGACGGGTGTTAAACGTTTATTGATAGATCGCGTCATGTAAAAAGAACGTTGGCGGTCAAATTTATTATTAACCAAAGGTTGCAGTACGCGCCGAGAGTGCAGCTGCTGGAGTCGCGCCGGAACGTCAACTTCAAGGCGTTCGTTGTGCGCGTCCCTACGTGCTACCTGCACCTCGTCCTGGACGAAAACTTTTGGCCGCAAGACGTGGTTTTCCGTCGCTTCCGCGGACAAATCCCGACCGAGCGCACAAACACTTAGTGCAAGGAAGTGTTACTAACATAGATTTAAGTTTTCTATTTACTAAAAAATATGTTTTATTATTAATATGTATGTTAGTCTGTAAGGTATACATCTATGGGCCATGGTTGCCTGAAAATAAAGATTTTATTATTATCTCTTTTAATTCACGGGATAACTTCAAGGGAAGAAACCCGGTCCTTTTTAAAGGCTTACACGGGGACACAGGTCCAACATGCAGAGGCCTTGTTGAGAACTTTAATCTAATATGTGATGGGGCAACTACCAAGGGCCATCCACCACTGCTCTATGAAAGAACAGACATGGACGGCCCAAGGTAGCTACAAAACTATTGTAAATTATGGATAAAACGAATTTGGGTTATGGATAGGATATGTTGGATGTGTTTATTTCTCAAACTATGGATAACTATGGCACCTGCCTTTCAACACATGAAGATGCAATTAAAATTGGCAGGCGGTGACTCGCCGGCTCCAAGATGGGCCCCCTATTATACCGCCACGATAGGCAGCAGGTGGGCAACACCAGAGAGTAAGGCTAAGGGGTGTAGAGAGGTGCGACACCGATTTCGCCATCGCGGGTCACAGACCCGGAGCGGGTTTCCTCGTTATTACGCCATTAGACACTTCCACCCCCGAGCATATAGCTCTTGCGACCCCCCTCTAGCCAGCCAGTTAAGGCAAGAAAGAGCTGGGAGTCCTCATGAAGAGTGACCCCCTGGGGCATTCAGGTTCCGTTGTGTCGCCACTCACAAACAGCTCGCCACAAGCTGCCCTGCGGATGTATGCTCCTACATAGACCTTCAGATACATTTTTTATTTATACCTCAAGGTTTGAAAAAGCATGCCCTCAGGTCTTGCGTTATCCCCATGATGAGGTAACGACTCGCCCCGAGGGGTTTATTATTATTATTATTATAAATTGCGCATAATATGCTATTTAGGGACACACACACTTATTCAGCTGTTTTCAGCTTTTGTAGGAAACAACAGTTTTGTACGAAGACGTGTACGTCCATTCAGCTTTAGCGTTGTTTATTCAGAGTTCAGTTAAGCTTTGCTTCCCACGCAGTGTCTACTTTACGTTCTTCTTAAAAAGTTTCAAATTTAGAAATAGGTAATTCTGGCAACAACACCGGTATCTAATCGGGTTTTTACGTGTGTGTGTCACGGTGTTTGTTGTGAAAAATCAACTGGGAAATCCCCGGACTTAATTATCTTTTCACTATTTTTGTGACTAAGAATAATATCAAAAATCCAGACGAAAAACACAGAACTTGTTACGTGTAATCGTGTTACGTGTTAGTGTTTAAATAGTCGCGAATGTGTTAACATTAAACATATATTATATGTGTAACAAACTCTACAGCTGTATACATTAGTATAAATATAGATTTATGCGCCATCGAGGGTAAAACACATCGCGTCGAATAACCAAATGCAAGGATTCAGACTATGAGTCTTGTTTATTTACATACCTACAGAAATGTGAATTATTTATTATTATCACCAGCCTGAAATGCCACTGCTGGGCGAATGCCTGGGATACTCCTTTTACACTCGTCTCTCTCAAGAGCCACGAGTGACCAGTTCGGTTAAAATAAATCCAGGTAATCTCGCCATCTCCTGGGTCTGCTTTACTGAAGTTTATCATGTACAAGAGACCATTCGGTGGTTGAATGTGAATATGAACTACATTACTACTGACTACATATGTATATTATAAAAATATTGGCGGAATCACGATCCCTCTGTGTAAGACTCTATGTTAGATTTTCCTTCAAACGCGCGTTGAGAGGGTGTTAGCCGCGCACTTCGAGATACATGAATTGCCACACATTTAAACGCTCGCTTTTTCGTACACCTTCGACCAATATGGGTCGACACTCGACGGCTTTCTATCGTGTTTTGAAAGCCGACGCGGACGTGTAGAGTGCGTCGGTCTTTTCACCATGTATTTTGTGCAACGGGTGTTGCACAAAATGTGGCCCCCCGTCAGGGGTCCTACTATCGAACACCAAACCCCCGTGTCTGTCGCCCAGGACCCTGGTTAGGGCGGAAAAGCACGCTCATGTGCGGTTTTGCGGCGCCCTACTTGACACCGGTGCATTTGGGGCGTGCTCCGCGGCCTGCTTCTAGGACATAACGATGTCACAGAAGGACGACCTGCAATGTGTCAAAATTGGCCCAATTCCTTAAACAACCTTTTCCTTGTAACACTGACAAATAAACATACTTTTTTATTATATTAGCGGGAACGTTTATGGTCGTCCAAAATATTCCACATATTTCGAGTTACAAACGCAAAGGTTCAGCATTTTTCTTTTTATTGTTACGGTTATTGCGTCATTTGAGTTAGGAATTCAGCGGGGCCCTATTAATATTCCTTATGGTTCGTGGTACTGTAGTAGCCACATTAGCAATTATCACACGTAGGTACTGCCTTTGTGTAGTTAGTTTTGTATGACGTCAAACTTATCGGACACATTACAAATTGATAACCTACTATTTTGTATGTGGTTATATTGGCTGCTAATAAAATTTGCACTTTATTTATAAGCTATTGGGATGGTTTTCCTACTTTTGCCACAAACCACTAAATCTATACTTGATTATTTTGGTGTATTTACCGCTTATGAATAATATGCATGTAGCAAAAAACCGTTATTTCGATATTAGTAACAGTCACTCCATTTTATTATTTATATACTAACTGACTCGTGCCCACATTGTTGGGCAATAGCATATGATGCTCGCGAATAACGTGGCTTTCTATTGTTCTAATAGATTTTCCAGAAACGGTTTAGCAGATTTGAGATTTTCCCTACAACTTAAAAACATAAAAAAGTACCTGTTTAAAATGTTTATATGTGATTTGTCTTTTATTTAGGGATAACAAACAGCTGTCTGGTGATCTGTCAATGAATGTTTCGGAATACTGTGAGCCGCTCGCTTACGTTACATCGGACAAGGGAAAACAACCTATCGCTCCGTGTGGTACTTTAGCTGACCAAATGTATAATGGTAAATACATTTATGTATTACTAGATGTTGCCCGCGACTTCACCCGCGAAAGTCGGTTATAACTGCAAAAACATGAGGTACCCGTTTCAAAGCAGTCGGTTAAAAAGCATTAGCCTACGATTTAATCCAGAGTGTCAGCTAACTCCATACCAAATTTCATTAAAATTGATCTAGCCGTTTGTGTGTGTGAGAGACTCAGTGTGTAACACTCAACACTCTGTGTGTAACAAACATCCATTCTCACAAGCTTTTACATTTATAATATTAGTAGGCTGTTAAGTGGATTTGATATTAAAACCTTTACACTAAAACGTTTGTTCCCGTTTCAGTATTTAACAGTGGCTTATTTTGCCCCACCAGAAGGTAAGAAAGTGTTATTACCTACTTAACCTGAATCAGCCTCAATTTATCGATCGCTCCGTCAATAAACGATACTGGATCGAATAACACTTGAATTCAATAGAACACTCAACAAAATTACACAGTCAATTGTTTTTTTTTTTAAACGTTGGTAGGTACATCACATATCATGTGCGAGGTAAAGAATATAAATAAGTATTCATGATTACTTATACAGATTCGCTGAGTCTACAAGAAGATAACGAGTATGTGAAGACCGTGAATACTGGCATACTGTCAGAAAATGACAAGGCGTTGTATCGTAACCCATCAGGGAATCTACAAGCAGGTACGTGCACATCTCGCCATTTGCTGAAACTATAAGGCTCCGCGCAAACGGGCCATCGTCTGACGGCCACTGGTGGCCAGCGACAGCCACTTAACATCACTTTTCGTATATATGTTATGGACGAAGTGATTAATGCGGGCATTATGTATAATGCTCGGGCATTATGAATAATGCCTAGCATTATCGGGCTAAGTGATTAATTACTATTTTAACTTCATTATTATCATATCGCTCGGTCATTATTATATTGCTAAATGATAGTTGGGTAATTTGATACTAATGCTATATTTAAGTTGTATCAAGCGCTAAATAAACCATGGCTGCAATTGGGGACACCGTAAGAGTTCGAGTTCCGATGTTGATTGCGGTCGTAATGATGGAAGAAATAAAAAAAAAAACCTAATCTTTAAATTAGGTGAGGTTTGGTTTTTTTTTTTTATTTGTCAAAATCTATATTTATTGAGGTGAAAATATCATCTTATGTTATTTTAATTGTTAAAATAATCTTTATGATATGTACGCTTAAGGCAAATTAAAATACAAATTTATTCTGAAACGAATATCTACTTGTTTTATTACTTTATCTAATTCTTCGAAGATATTATATGTATATTTAATCCCACCCAAAACATAAATCGACGGGTCCTACGTATACTGGTGTAACCCGCAAAACACCAAAACACGTTTTTTTGCACCAAAAGCCTTAAAATTACCTTAACTTTATACCCTGTAAAAATTATACTATTTTATTCAGTAATTTCAGAGATACACACTTGTAAACTAATATAAGTGACATGATTTTCGGCCACACTACCATCTACACTGATGTAAGTCACTTGCACCAGTGTAGGTAGTCGCGTGCGCCGCGTCACGTGCGCGCAAGTGCCATTTACTCCAGTATTGCGCGCTGCGACGGAGTCGGGAGCACGTAAACACTGGTATAACTGCGTTAACTGCTAACGTATTCTTCTGTATCAAAACTATTTCGTGGCCTGTTTTTAGGGGTTGTGTTACTTTTTTACATATTTAACAAGTTTTGTTTGCTTTGAGTAAGTAGTGGTGAGAATTCACAACAATTAAGGGCTGACGAGGTCAATTATTAATAAATTAATGCGTTAAAAATTGACAAACAAATAACTAAGATGACAGTACTAATATTTCTACAAAAGGGTTTAATTAATGTTCACCTAATGCAAGATACAGATTGTACTGCTTGTAGATTTGTTTGTGCCGCCTGCATTGTTTTTTTACGTATAAATTATATAATGTAGACGCACGGTGTACTGCATACTCTTCACACTAAATTATAGAGTTTGTTTTTTCCCTTTTTAGTTAGTGGTTGTTTTTTTACAGTCGGGTTTTTTTTGTTTTTTTTTTTTATTATTATTTTATTCTTTCATATAAATTTTACACTTATATCAGTAGGAATACAAAGTAGTAGTATACAAAGTCACATGTGACTTTGTTTTATTTTCTTGATATTGTTATCTGACGTAACCTACATTATTTTAATAATAATATTAATTTACTAATAAAATAAATAGCGACACTACTTTTAATACATTTTTTGCAGCAATTAACGTAAGAAGTTACCAAATTTTGCTACTTGGTAACTGACGAGACAATTTTTTTTTTAAGTACCCAAGTACATCATTTTTAAAGGTGTAGAAATATTCCAGAGGTAAACAATATAACAATATTCGCAACCTCAGTTTATTTTGGTAAAGCTGTAGTATTGAAAAAACAATTAAGTTCAATCAAAACTTAAGTATAGTGATACAAAAGACATTCAAATTAAAAAGGACTTAGTGGTCGCCCGCAACTTCGACTGCACGAGTGTCGGTTATAACTGGAAAACATTGCCCTCCTCTGACGCAGTCGGTTAAAAAGTCTATGTTTTAATCCAGGTTGTCAGCTAACTCCATACGAAATTTCTTCGAAATTGGTTAAGTCGTTTGAGCGTCAAAGAGTAACAAACATCCAATCCATACTTATGCAACTTTCTCGTTAACTATATTAGTAGGATATTTTCAAATGTATAAAATGCATATTTAAACAAGTATGACGAGTGTGGTGATGTGATGAAACATTCGTGTGAAGGGTGACACAAATCACCATTTAATACAAGTTGTAAAAATGTAATAAATTTTCCATCATCTGATTTAGACTCTAAGGTCTCATTGCCCTGTTTTTAGGGGTTGTGTTACTTTTTTATACATTTAACAAGTTATGTACTGTTACACAACTAAACACTTAATAGAAGCACATAGTTCGGAAAGAGTTGCACAAAGGTTATACTAATTTCTTTAAAATACCTTTTCTAGCGGATCTGCAAAGGGAGAAATAAATTAGAAACATCAACGTACAAAAACTAGTGGACGTAACTGAACAGACGTAACTGAAAAAAAATAGTGGAAATGCTATTTAAAAGAAAAATGACATGAAATTCAAGACAAGCTAGTCTTAAAAACAAAAAAAAACAATTAGGTATTATCGTAAGAAAACCCTCTTTAAAACTCAAACCTTTTTACTTAAAATAAGAAGATTACAATTTTTTGTTTTATTATTTTTAAGATTGCAAGGCCAATGTTTTTATTTTTCATTATTAAGAATGCTACTATCTAATAATAAAGTGTTATTTTGTATTTTTAAATGTTTTTATTTAACTTCTTGCCACACTAATTTAAATATTCACAGTTAATAATTATACAGCAGACTGTTGCAAGTAGCTTTCCAGTACTGAGTAAACTGTTGTAAGTGTTAAAAAGTCGATAAAAGTAGGTATTATCTTTAATATTATAACCTCATATTGGTCAATAACACGGAAATACAATGTTTACAGATTTGCTTTATTATAAGTACACCGTGACTTTTAGGTCGTTTTAAAAAAGCAGCCCCAGTTCATGTATCCAATGACTAGTAAACGTTTATAATAAAAAAATATGTTTTTTTTAAGATTTGAATGAATAAAAATATTATTCATTATTATGACACAAGGCAGTTTTACGAACACTCTGTAGTGAGCGCGGTCCGAACCTTGTGCCAAAGGGGCCGCGCGGGCGGCGCGGCGGCGTCTTATCACAGGTCATTCACCTTAGCGTAAAACAGCTGTCTTACTATTGCAATCATAATGTTCGCAGTAAGTATGTAGCATGTATCTTCAACAGTTTGATACGTAAACATTTTTAACAGGATGTTTCATATTTCCAATGTATTATTTATTTTTTTCATGCATATTATTTTAATTAATGATAAAAAAATTATATTCGCGCCTAGAGGTATTTTATGACGGATACATTGTGTGGACGACTTTTTTAAAACGACCTAAAAATCACGGTGTATAAGCAAGTACACTATATACTGGTATAAGTGGCCACTTGTATCAGTTTACAGGTTCTACTGTAGTAAAAAAAACAAGCTACATCAATGCAAGTCAACCTATTTTCCAAAGTATAAAAAAATAAGAAAAAACAATAATGCAGTCTTATTTCTTAAATATCAAAATATAACATACTAAAATTTCAAGTGTTTTTATTGATGTACGACAAAGTTACAAGCTTTTGAACCTTTAAACCGCTCTCTTGAAAAGTTGCATTTTTGCGCTTGTACTAGTCTACGTAGGACCCGTCGAAATGTAAAAGGCTGCCAAGTTCGATAATATGAGAGTGCTTCTCCTATAAAAGAAGTGAGATCTGAATAAGTACCAAGTTCTATACACATACCTCAGTTAAAAATAGTTACAGGAATGCCCTCTTGGCAAGTTTTCACACACCTGTTTATAAACCTACTAAACGTAATGAGTCAAGTATATAATTTTCTTTAGAAAATGAAATAGTAAAATTATCTTATATATAAAAATCAATTGCTGTTCGTGTTAGTCTCGCTAAAACTCGAGAACGGCTGAACGGATTTATCTCATCTTGGTCTTGATTTGTTCGTGGAGGTCCAGGGAAGGTTTAAAAGGTGCGACTTTTTTTTTATTTATCGTTGGGGCAGTACGAAGTCTGCCGAGTCAGCTAGTCTTATATATAAAAATCAATTGCTGTTCGTTAGTCTCGCTAAAACTCAAGAACGGCTGAACGGATTTATCTCATTTTGGTCTTGAATTGTTCGTGAAGGTCCAAGGAAGGTTTATAAGGTGAGAAATAATCGAATAATTGAAATCTTTTTTTTTCCTATACAAAAGTTTAGGTCATTTATTTATCGTCGGGGCAGTACGAAGTCTGACGAGTCAGCTAGTTTTTGCTAGCTAGCTAAACTTGCCAAGTGTACATTCCTGTAACTATTTTTAACTGAGGTATGTGTATAGAACTTGGTACTTATTCAGATCTCACTTCTTTTATAGGAGGAGCACTCTCATATTATCGAACTTGGCAGCCTTTTACATTTATGTTTTGGGTGGGATTTCATTTATTTTTGTAAGGTTGTTTATTTCATTTTTTTCTTATGATTAAGTTAGTTAAGGAAATGTCTCATTTACTGACGAGTGGCTAAGTAAAATATCCGAATCCGACCGACAACTTTACTTTCTTGAATTTTTAACCGTGAATTCAGCGCATAGGTATTGATTTGGTAGTGACCCTGCTTTGCACGCCGTATGTCGTCGCGGGTTTGATTTCCGCGACAGACAAACACAGAGGTTTGTCATGTGTCGGGCACATTTATCAATAATCTATATGGTGTGTATACATGTAATGTATACATGTATACCATGTATACCATGTATACATGTATATATGTAATGTATACATGTATACATGGTAATGTATACATGTAGGTACCAACTTAAATAAGTACTTACTTATTATTTATTCATTTTCACTCCATACTTATAGTGGATCAAAATTACACATTCGTTATTTTCGAAAGTGACTCACACTTGGCCGTTTTCAGATTTTTACTTTACTTTGACTAAATACAAACCTTTGTACCGATATTCAGGTCGGTACGACCATTCAAAGATATATTATATAAATAAATTTAGTTCGTTTTAGTTCCTTAGGGGTATAAATTTACACCGGGTATAAATTTTCCCCTTATTATTTTTGAAACTGACTCACACTTGACCATTTTCAGATTTTTCCCTTTACCTTGACCTAAAGAACTACCTTCATGCCAAATTTCAAGTCAATACGACCATTGGAAGTGGTCTAGGTTTTTGATGAGTGAGTCAGTCAGTCAGTTAGTCAGTCAGTGAGTGTATAGTAAAAATAGCGATTTTCTGACGTCAATATCTCGAGACCTATAATAGGTATATTAATGAAATTTTGTATTTTAGATAAGTAAGGGGGGTCTTAACAAATACTACAAATTTGATATGCGTAAGTAAAATAGATTTTGAGTTATGGGGGGGTCGAAGTTGTCCCGAAATGGTTCGTGTAATATAACCCACGGCTGGTGTGTCGCCTTTTTGCTCGAACTTGGCGGACACACTGCCGTGTGTCTAGATAATAGCTAAACAGTATCTATAATATCCAGATTGATCACTTTGGCTGTAACATTTGTATTACTTTGCCCAAAAGGTGATAGGCCATATGTATAGTGCCCGATCAATTTGATTATTTGAATAATTATTATCAAAGTGCACTCTCATATTGGGCATTTTTCATAGTGCCCGGGCATTATGTATACTGTCCAATTTATCACTTGGTCCATAACATATACATTCGGTATAAACAAAAGCGACGCATCTATTAATAGTTGCAGCGACAATTTACTGAGTAGCGTGAGTCGTGGCTTAGTCACTAAGCGATAATAGCATTAAAAAGTAAACCCGCTTAGCGAAGCTCGTTCAAAGAGTGTAGCTGAACAAGTATATTAATTGCTGTGGAAAAAACACTAAACCTAATTATCCAACAAGAGATAGGATGCCCACGTAGTCATATGTATAAAAAATAGTTCTTCTGTCATTAACATTCTATAATTTGATTTTCAGCTTTTAAAAATTACTCAAAACCAATAAACTGGAGACGTAATATATGGGAGCTAGATCCGACAAATCCTAATAATAATGGATTTCAGGTAAATATATTTTTATACTATTTAGTAGACAATATCCGTTTATCCTCAAACAAGTCATACGCGGCAATTGGTTATAAAAGGCCGATCTCAAGAGAGAGATGATTTTTAAACAACCAATAGAATGGTTGTTTTTAAACTTGAGCGACTTGTACACATATTTTAGACGACAAACGGGGCTTATTCGCGATACAATTCGATATTTCGATCGAAACGGCTCGCGAATAAGTCCCGTTTGTCGTCTAAAACAATAAAATTTTGTTATCGACAAATATCCTTTCCGCTCAGCTTCAGTGGAGATCGGAGCGTAGTTGAGTAATATGTGTACGGTGCGATAGAAGTGGAGATGTCAGTTATGCGTGGAAGACGCCATCTTGCTGGCACTCAACGCCTTGCACCCGAGCTGAAAAGCATCTCTTCTCAGTCAGCACACTGCACACCACTTTGGTGAAGACCCGGTAAAAACATTTGATACTATTATTGTTTTACAGAACGAAGCTTTCATTGCATGGATGAGGACTGATATGAAACGTAAACCTCTTTGGAGGATAGACGAAAAGGATCCCAAGTACCAAGGCGGCCTGCCGATAGGAATATATATATTGCGTGTAAAATATGGTACGTTTTTGTTGTACTTTTTATCTTCCTTTTTACAGAACAAATTGATTCGTTTGTCTCGTCTTAACTTAGGCTCCATATTTGTATCATGTACATTCACCTATTCTATTTTTCTAATTCGGCCGTTATCATTTTTTTTTTAATGTTGAAGGTGGTCTGAAAACAATTAATGTGTTTTTTCGTATCTTTTTGCTCAATATTAAAAACGGCAACAGGTAGACGTTCCAAATTTTCGCTGTGTATAGATGATAGTACGGAACCGTTAGTGCGCAAGTCCAACTCGCACTTGGCCGGTATTTTCTTTTTTTTATTTATTTTATTTTTATTTATATATATTAATTTATTTATTTTCGCTTATGGCGAATTTTGTTTTTTTTAAAGTAGATTACACATAATATATTTGTCCAAATTATTGTTATTCTCTTTTCAGCATACCCTCCATCGGTGTACAGCGGTCGCAGACTCTTCATACTCAGTAATCGTAAACGCGTCGTGAATTATGGCGTAGTAGCGATGACCACACTCCTTTTGCTTGTTGGCGTAATAGTGCTGGTAGGAAAAATATACTTCAACAGAAAAAAGTACGGCAATTATATTCAATGTAAAAAGCCTATACCTTAAAGTGTGTTCTAAAAAGGTTTTATTCGACCACGATTTGCTTTTTACGTTGACTTAAACTATCGTAATCTGAATTGACCTACAGAGATGTAGGAATATTTTAAAACTAATCTTTGTTCTTGCTTTAAAAAAGAACTTACAAAATTTAAACATCATTTGAACAACACTATAAAATTTTGATCACTGCAAGAAAGTAAGCTTAAGAAAAAATGCATATCGTTTACTGTTGATTTTATGAATTGTCAGATGAGGCTTTTACGTAACTTTTAATGGCAAGGATCTCACTGACCGGCTTGACTAGGTCGACTATATTTTTTAATTCACGAATAACTTGTTCGACGACTGATAACACCTGTTTTAGGCACTTGTCTCACCGGGAACGAGTAACGAGTAGAGCTAGAACTAGAAACGAGTTTGCGAGACGCGGGGAGCGAGTGCGTAGTTCCGATATTTGTGTAGCTCGGCTAGTAAGCGAGTATGCGAGTGAGGTGGGCGATTACTCGCATCGCTCGTTCGCTGTAGAGAAATGACCACTGGTTGCTCTCTCGGCGTGAGTTCTAATCGAGCGAGTGTTATCTTTCATAGCTCTTGTCGCTCAGCGACAAACTAGTGAAGCGAGTGCTCGCCGGCAGTGTGAACATTCAGCGATCAACTGTTTGTATATGCATCTCTTTTGTTCACACGAAAAGTATGTATAGTATGTTTCTTGAGCGAGAAAATAGCCGATAGTTAGTCGTTTTGTCGTTAGTGGGACAACTGCCTTAACCGAGATATTTGTACTAAGTCAAACTAACGATATTGATATTATAATCACGCACTACTAACGCTCATTTAGACGAAGTAAGAATTTTATGCGAGTTGTGACACATTGCTGGCGGAGTTATATCATCCTTGATACAAGAACTGCGCGGCTCCGTAGTGTGTTGCAATATTATTACATTGAATATGCGCAGTAAGGTTACAAAAAGTTTTTATGGTAACAGGTAAAAGTGACTGGTATTTTGGAGGAGATGAGGATAAATGTTATGTTAATATTGCTAATAATAGTGGATAATGACTGGTTCGAGCACATTTTGTGTATGCATTTCGGGTTATTGAAACTCACGAAACTGTAAGGTGTTCATAAATATCTAAAGCGGGACGTACAAGTTTACAGATTGACATTTGTGACCCTTATTTTGAGCGGGTGATGTTTCTCAGAAATGTTACTATAATTTGACCATTACCGCTGTACCGCCTTAGGAAGGCGCGAGGCGAGACGGAGGGAGCATCGGCCGATGCTATTTGATTTGTCAGTTCGCAGTCAACACTCATGGCGGTCGCTAGGGTCAAATTTAAATTCGGACCGAATTGTCTATGTCAGAAGCACACGAGATTAAGGCGCAGTGCCCAGTGAAAATGCGTCCTGCTGCTGTGCGCGGAGGCGCAGATGTGCCTTATTTAGGGGTATAATCTGCTCCCCTGCGCGGTGATGCAGGTTACGACGGCCCCGCGCTAAATAAACCCATATGTTCACTGTGTGGTCGATCGTCGCGGAGAATTAATGAACTTTCGGAATATAATTTTTAGGAATTTCAATAAATTCAAACTTTTAATAAACCAAGTCCTGATTTAAAATGACAATATTTCATTTATATTTAATTAAATAAGTAAAGTTAACAATATATAGTTTAATGAAATGAAATATTTAGGTATTCTTATTTACTTAATTATAAATTTCAAACTAACTAATTAACCTCAAATAATTAAAACTTAAATAATTAAATTTTGCCTGTAAAACTGTAACCTTTTATCGTAAGATCTATCCGACAATATCGATCTCATGTGAACTCATGCACTTTTCTTCCCGGTCCCACCTCACCGTGCATTCCTAAGACGCGGTACAGCGGTTATGGTCGAATTATACAATCGGATCAGTATGAATATCAAGAAGTCAAATTTCAGCCATAATAATAATGTGTAAGTTAATTAATTTTGTATGAAACCTCTTTGAGAACTTTAGTATAACTAAAGCTTTCATAGAGCTTTCTTAGACGGGATTGCCATGATGATGATTGACTGCAAGTCGGTACAATAATCTGTACAAAGTATAGAGCTACAAATATCTTTTGGCACGTGGCCAAAATCGGAACTAATGCTTGTCACATATAAAAAAAACTTAATAAAAATGCTCATCTCATAATATAACAAAACTATCGTTTTTGACAGACAGTTGAGCCGATTCGTGTAGCGAATATGTACACCAATGCCCATTTTCCTGGAATGATAATGTCATCCACGTGCCATAAAATCCTTGTAGCACTATACATATAAGAGCTGATCTACAAAGGGCGAATTTGCTGCAATAAGTATGTCTTGCGTGTTAGTGAGGTACATACTAGGCACCAATACATCTACAATAACAATCCAATTTAAATTTCGTTGTAAATTCTAAGTATCGCATTTAATGTGGATCAAACCAAGCTTAGGGCACATTTAAAATATTGTAGCATGCACTTAGCTGTAACTCATATATTTCTACAATAGAAACTGTACAAGTACAAGGAATCTCATTCAAAAGGCTGATCCATACTATATTAAAATCTTTGAACTATTTTATCCTTTTTCTCTTTCTTACTAGTTAAAAATGTATACTATATAAGAATAGATGCACTGTAATTGCACTATTCTGCCTTCTTTACAGATTAGTCACAGAACACTTATGTATTTTTATAACGTAATGTGTTTTTTATATATATAAATGCACCATTTATTAATATTTTAATACAATTTATAGTGGTATATCTAATCAATATTTTATCGAATGATAAGGAGGCCTTTGCCCAGCTGTGGGACACTATAGGCTAAGAAAAAAATATAATCTGTGTGTGTGAAAAATAAAGTGAACTTATTTTTTTTTAGCATTAGCTGCTTATAAAATGCTTATCACAAAACAGAATAGCTGGATTTTTAAGACAGTTCTCGAATACTATGCATAAATAATTTAGAGGCCTTTAATAATGGTGCTTGCTAGGAAACGAAGTACTTAGTATGTACTGCTTTATTTTAGGATATAAAGATATTAAATTGCACGCTATTTTAAATCGATTTTGTTCAAGAAATAAGTTTTGTAATGATTGTCTGTTCTATCTATAAGCTTACTGTTGTGGAACCGACGCAGCGATACACTGTTGATAACGATGTGTCACTTCCATAAACGCGCAGGTTTTATAATTTATGTAACATTATACTTGATGTATTAATTTAAATGGTATGTAACTGTATTATCTAGCCTGTTTAAGAGATACGGACTAAAATGTAGTGACTTGTAAAACTATACCAAAAATCTTTTAAAATATATTATCAGTAACTAACTATTTGTTGCGTTATTTGTTTCTTAGTTTAACAACGTGTATTAGTTTCTCTAACGGGAATTGATGTGTTATTATCTGACCTACAAAGATGTTTTTTGAGTTTAGTAGGGGTCAGGCCCTACCTTTGCTTAATTCATCTTCTGAGTATGTGACAAATATTATTGTTGATGACCTACTGGTTGCTTTAAAAAAAAACATTTTAGAGTTATTTTTTTTTCTTAGGAAAGTGAGCAAAATTTTTGCTACGAATGTCGATAGCGAAACAACTAAATTTCATAACGTCACGTACCTAGTCGTATGGTACTACTTAAACGATAATATACATTTTGACGAATAGAATACGATTTATTTATATTATTATTGAAGCTTGCTATAGCTGTGCCCTACTGTGGCACAGCTGCAGTCTTTTTTTTTGTAACCCTGTAGAAATCCTCAGGACTGCCCTCGTCAGGGGATTGACGACGGGGTGTGCCGGACTTTTACCAAATTAAACCACTGGAGCGTCTTCATCTGCCTATGACGGGGGGTACAGGGTTCGTTTTTACATTCACTGCGCCCCCGGCAGGCCTTGACCCACCGTCCAAGATCGGCGGGGTTCTCCTCCCGGTAAGTGTGTAGGAACTGCCACTACACGCTCACTTCGGCCGTAAATGACGGGCGTCGGACTTACCCAGTCCTTAGCCCGTCGGCCTCTGGTTATGGAGGATCGGCCTCGGTTTCCCTCCTCCCAGCCTGCCAGCACGCCTTCGGTGGAAATGAAAAAGGCTCAGTGCCAGCTGCAGTCCTGCATTCATTCACCACTGTAATAACGCAGGACTGCCAAGGCAAAGGTCTCAAGTCATCATCATTCCCCTGCCCTTATCCCAATTTTTACTTGGGGTCGGCGCAACACGTCTTTTAGACATGTTGCTTAAAGTATTGGCTATGGTTTTATAGTCGGCCGCCTGCCTGACACTAACCCTCTTTGGGAATGCGATTGTTGGTTGTTTACCCGCCACCATTCGGGTGACCCAAGGTGCTTGGAACAGTGCACTGGGTCTTAAGGTCCATTAGTCGCCTTTTACGACACCCAGTGGAGGATATGGGGTGGTGCTATTCTTTATATCCGGACACCACACGGACATCCGGACACCACACGGACAGGCAAAGGTCTCAAGTGTCTTAGTTTAAAATATTGCTCACGACTTCGAAGTCACCCTGTATAGATAAGATTCATCGCAAGAGAGCATTTAATCGGAATGAAAAGTACCCTATCACCCCAGTCTGTTCATAGCCTGTCTGTGTACAAAGTTCTTCCAAATCAGTTTAGTAGTTTCAGCATGATTGACGGACAAACATCCAAACAAACTAACTTTCTTATTAATAATATGAGTGTGATAATAATATTGCTCAATATCGTGGCTCTAAAGATAATCATTATAATAATCTATTTTGTTAATTTCGATTTCGTACATTACGCATGCAGTACAGCAAAAATCTTAATTCATAATATTGTCAATACATGTAACTTCTAAAGTGAAACGAAATGTTACTGTAAACTGTCCCGCACTACGCTATAGTGCAACTACAATTTGAAATGAAATCGACTAATTGTGTGGGTTGCTATATAATAATATTTCTCATGAATGACATTGACAATTCAATGACATTAGAATGACAAAAAGGATCATTTGGTTAGAGTGCGCGCACGATAAGTCTGCGCGCGACTGATGGCGTACTTAATGCTGCCAGCCAAACTAATATTTTTTCTCCCTTATTTAAGGTAAATATTCCGGCTCTTACTTTTTCCGGGAGTCACAATCTTTAAAGAAAAAGCTGTTGCTATATTACCCTCATGTGTTATTTGGGTGACGGTACGTTCCGAAACGCCTAAAACAAAAATAAAATAATTATATTACGTGATAACTGGAACCAAAGTGTATAATAAAAATATTGTAATGGTATCCCTAAAACTTACCTGTCAAATAAGCAACGCGGGAAACGGTACCGTAGGCCCGTTATTATCACGTTCTTCTTTACAAGCACGTTTGACATTCAAGATTATATCTCGACCAGCACTTTTAATCACTTTCGGCATAATGAAAACGATTATTTACTGTAAAAACGTATAAAAACTCACTCTCTTGACACCTGACATAAACGACAAGATGGCGGCCAATGATTAGTTCCAATTTTGGCCGCGCGCAGACTTATCTTGCGCGCACTATAGCTCACTGATCGCTCATTCATTCAATTTTATCTTGATTCTCTATGTACTATTCTCTGAGTGATGTGTTGTGTTCGTAATTTTTAATAATAGCAGTGGATAGCTTCATTAAATAAACATAGTGGGACACGATGGCGACGTCGAGCGATGCGTCCGATAATGTAAAGTCCAGGCGTCCTGCAGGTAGGGAATTAGCCGTCACACCTTAAACTCGACCTTGTCGGTATTGATTTTAATTCTGACACAATTGTTTTGATTGTAGAGTCTGCGTTCAAACAGCAGCGCCTGCCCGCCTGGCAGCCTATCCTGACCGCGGGGACAGTTTTGCCCACGTTTTTCGTCATTGGCATTGCGTTTATACCAGTTGGAATAGGTCTCCTCTACTTCTCTGATGAGGTACATTTTAGTGACTAATACCTTATTGACTAATTACTTCTATAATCTAATTCTCATTATACTTTCTCTATGGTACAAGAAACCTAAATACTTCATGTTATTTTCGATTTCTAACGATAAAATGATAAATATTTAACATTTAGTTGGTGACATTTTGATGTTGTTGTAATGGTATGGCAGACATTAAGCAAATGTCAAGCCTTACGACACATACTATAAAAACGGTTCTGTTGCCATAGGAAAACTAACTTCTATTCTTTTGCTGTTTTAGTGTTTTTATATGAATACAAGTTAAACGCTTAATTTACTTAAACACAAAGCTATATTTACCATGTTACATTAGTGTCTTTTGAACTAAAGATCGCCTTTCCAAAATACAACCATCTTTCTTATTATTTTAGGTCAAAGAGCATGTTATAGACTACACAAACTGCTACAAAGATGATGGAGAGAACATCACATGTGCGGAGTACATCAAGCAGAACTTCATGGAGCCGTGCTCATGCCGCCTTCCTTTCAATCTCACGGAGGACTTTAAAGGAGATGTGTACTTCTACTATGGACTCAGCAACTACTACCAAAACCATCGGCGATATGTCAAGTCTAGGTATGTTTTGTTTAAGTATTCAGTTATCCTGTGTCTAAGATTTAATTGCCTCAAAACCAAAAGGTTTCTATTTATAGGCCTTCTTAGACACTTTTGAAACATTACTGATTCTTGCTACTTTGTTCTGATTTTCTTGTCAAATACTTTAATAAGGATATTACAAATATTTTCAAAGGCAAAGATTTATGGAGCAAAAGTTGTGTTAAGGCACTTTAAAAATGTACTAATTTCATATTTCGAAAAAAAAAGTGTTTGAGGAAGAACAGGCCAGAATATCTAGTTAGAGTATGATCTTTATTGTAGACTTTGTATCGTAAAGATGATTCACAAAGAGATGATTGGAATGGATCTCATAAAACTGGGATTCCTATAATCTGATAACATTGGTATATCTTTGTCTATTATCTTTATAATATGTTAGTAAACATATAGTTTAAGCAGATAGTGTTTTCCTTAGTTATTTAAAGGTTATGCAGTTTTCTTCATTAGTAGCTTTTTACACAGGTCATTTAAAAAGAACTATAAAATTTAATGTAAGATAGCATATAACCTTGAATAATTTGTATAATTATGCTTTTCCTTAAATAAATATTATAAAACAGCTCTTAAACATCCCTTTTTGTGGGTAGAAACCTCTTCCCATATAGGAAAGAGATTAAGCATCAATCACCACACTTATAGCTCACTGCATATTGGCAATTTCTAATTCCAATATTTATAATCCCGGTTTCCTCACTATGTTTTTCTTCACCGTTAATCAGTGGTGTATTAAAATAATTAAGAAAGTACATATAACTTCCATATTAGTTGCCTACATAGAGACCAAATTGCACCTTGTGCAAACAAATTCATGTGCACTCCATGGCCATAACACAACCAACATTCAATAAACAGTGTAATAATAATTTTCTATAGTTTTCCTTGTTCTAGTTACTAGTCACAATACATCTGGTTTTGTTTTTCAGAGATGATAGTCAGTTACTCGGCCGTCTTGCACCTAATCCATCTTCGGACTGTGAGCCATTTGCATATGCTATGGAAGACGGGAAAGTAAAGCCAGTGGCACCTTGTGGAGCTATAGCTAACTCTTTGTTTAATGGTAAGGACTACTCTTCTCTAATCATCATCATCATCAACATTCCCCTGCCCTTATCCCAATTTTTATTTAGGGTCTTAGTCTTCTCTAATAGTATATTTAACATTTTTTTTTTTAGATGTACATGTCAATTGTCGGTATTAAAATAAAACGGTTGTTGCGATAAAACAGGTCTAATGCTTTTCTTGGAATTCAAGCTATCCTTATACCAAATTTCATAAAAGTTTGTTGGGTTTGGTTGTTTAAATGCAACGCGAAACAAACAATCATTTCATCATTCCCCTACCCTTATCCCAATTTTTACTTGGGGTCGGCGCAACACGTCTTTTAGACATGTTGCTTAAAGTTTTGGCTATGGTTTTATAGTCGGCCGCCTGCCTGACACTAACCCTCTTTGGGAATGCGATTGTTGGTTGTTTACCCGCTACCATTCGGGTGACCCAAGGTGCTTGGGACAGTGCACTGGGTCTTAAGGTCCATTAGTCGCCTTTTACGACACCCAGTGGAGGATATGGGGTGGTGCTAACCTTTATATCCGGACACCACACGGACATACAACGCGAAACAAACAATATTGTTAATATAATATAATAACTGTGCCCGCGACTTCGTCCGCGTGGAATTTATGAAAAAAATGTAAATTAGTTTATTTTCTGAAATAAATGATTTTTTTTCTAAAATAAAGGTAGCCTAAGTTAGTTCTTATTACGTTTTTACGTTTCAAAGATTACTCAAGTTTACAGAGTTACGGGACAGACTGAAAGACAAAAATATTGATAAAAAAAATTGGTGTATGTTACCTATAGATATTCATATAGATGTAGGTTATTTTTGTATTACAAACAGACACTCCAATTTTATTGATATGTATAGATAATGTAATATTGTTATATACAGATACTTTGAAGGTGTATTCACAAGACATGGGCAAGGATGTGCCGGTGCTGCGCACGGGCATCGCTTGGGACTCCGACAAGGAAATCAAGTTTAGAAACCCACCCGGAGATCTTAAAGCTGGTATGTAACTATAATTGTATTTGTTTAACAAACCTTTATTAAAGATAAAATGGCTTTCCCCTACTGCGGGATGACTATCGTGAAAAAAAAAGTATTTTACGCTAGTGTCACTGAAAAACAAAAGTGCAGTTGACACGACTGCAATAGAATTGCACGGTTACTTTGCTTATCTCCGTAGCGATTAAGCTCTAGATAGTTGGTTGGTTTTGTCTAGATCCTAAGTGATCCGGATATCCGGATTGCTCGACAAGTTTCGAAATTTAAGGTACTCTAATTAATTAATTATTTTTTAGCGTTCGCAAATTTCACGAAGCCGGTGAATTGGCGCGTCAACGTTTGGGAGCTGGACCCTAATGACACAGAAAATAATGGTTTTCAGGTATGATAACTTGTTTTTATAAAATGTATAAATGTCCCTGTTAAGTGCACAGATTATATTTACCAATCTATTTTTTCAATCAGTCTTGTTCCAAGTCTGGGTAGTTTATGTATGTGAATTAAATGTTTCTGAAACCTTCGCGATTCAAGAATTGAATTTCTCGTTTTTAATTAACTGAACCACCAACCCTCATAGGACTAGCGTGGTAGAATTTGAATAGTCCAATACCGCCATTTTTTAAATAAAAAAAATACTTAACAACAAAAAGTACAGAATTAACCGATCTTATTCAGAACGAGGACCTTATCGTGTGGATGCGCACGGCGGCCCTGCCCACGTTCCGCAAGCTGTACCGCCGCGTCGACCACCAACAGGTCGGCTTCGGCACCGGCCTCGCTAAAGGACCCTATGTACTCACCGTGGATTACAGTAAGTTATGATACTATTATCCAAAATGTAGCTATGACCCGCGACTTCGTACGCGTTAGTAATTCTCTTGCGAAAAAAGATTACAAAAAAAATGCTGTTTAACCGGACTGCATCATACAATAATGCGACTGCTTAGCATACGTGTACTGAATTAACCCCTTGTATATAAATAAATACATTTTCGGCACTATTTTTTTTAACATTGAATATAAAAGATTTTTTTGCGGTATTTGTCGTTTAGCAGAAGTGATATCTTCAATAAAAACAAACGCCATTTTCTCAATATTCAGACAGTTATTTCTAGATTATTCTGATTATTACATTAAGATGCCAGTTTCAACCTTAATTCTTCGACATAAAAGTTTTAACTACTAAACTTTTTCTAATACATGATATTTGACTACACAAGACTCTCGAAACCAACTATTATTATTACTAGCCGTTAGTGTCCCACTGCAGGGCAAAGTCCTCCCTTCCCTCCTTCCACATATCTCGGTCTATGGCTAACTGGTGCCAGTTTTGTACAAATTAAAACCAACAGGCTATTATTAACATTCACAATTCTTTGCAGACTATCCCGTTACTGACTTCGACGGTACAAAGTCCTTCATAATATCGACGACGTCCCTGTTGGGCGGCAAGAATCCGTTCTTAGGCGTAGCTTACGTCGTCGTGGGCACTCTCTGCCTTCTACTCGGCATTGTACTACTCGTGATCCATGTCAAATGCTCTAAGAGGTATGTATTTTTAATTTTGTGGTTGTAATAAATATACCTGCGACCCTACCGCCATCTATTAAAGTAATATTGTTTCGAGTGTGGACGCGAGATGGCGCTTTAACCAACATATAGCGGTGTCTCGCTTACACACTGCGATAATATTACTTGAAAAGTAGGCTTTATGTGCCGGTAGACAAGTTACATTTATCTGATCTCTAAAGCTAACAAATAGCTCAAATGTACTTTACTGACAAGTCAATGTCACAACACTTGTCGAAACGGAATGCCATTCTCGTCCATCCCGTACATACATACAAAGTGATGTAGTTAGAAAACGAATAGAAAACATTTGAAGTTTTCTATTCTTTTTTTAAAGGGGTGATGTGACTTTGTCTAGGCACTGTATGCATGTATTAACAGTTAAATCAGGGCTGTTGGTATTGTGAACGTGAGATAGCGCTTTACTACGCATAATATAGCGTTATATTGTAACAAAGGTAACAGTCCTAGCTCAGTCGCAGAATATAGTGGCTGCATAGTTCAAAACTATAATATTTGAGGTCAAATCTCAAATACTAACTTAGGAAAATTTTTCGCATTTTCACGCAATAACTTGTGTTATATAAATAAACAATAATCTTAGTTAATATCAAAGAGTATAGAGACCTTTATAAATTAAATGGTCACAAATCTCTGGTGTCTTCAATATTTTATCAATCAATGTATTTGGTTATTACATATACAATTATAGCATATTATATACAAAATTTGTCATAATTCGACTTTAAGTACCCAAATACATGGTTAGATAGAACATTTTAAACGCCCGATAATCATGCGAGTTTTATAGCCCTGTATAATAAGTTCATTGGCCATACAAGTTATAACCTCTGCTTTGCTTATCCCATATATTGTATGTGTAATGTCTCCATACTAACATATGCTTGCATGCATCAGATTTTCCGTCCTCTCTATCCCAGCCATGCAAACCTACTTCCTAGAAGAGGAATCCTTTTCACAGAATGCTACCATGTCCTCGTAAGTCTTTATTTTGCTTTATACCGTTTTTTTTTAGTTGGTTTTAGATAATGTACGTTACCAGCCTGTAACATGTAAATTTTGTAATTTTTTTTTGTAGTTTTAGTTTTGTAGCTTGATTTTGCGTTATCATAAAAGACATTTATAAAAACATTCCAATGTAAATATTTCTGTTTATCAGTCCTATTCAAGAACGATACTGAGATTTTTTTTATTAATTTATTTATTCATATTTACAAATGACGTCTTTAAGACAAGTGTCATGCCGTCTTTGTCATTTTCAAGTAGAATGTAAAGACAAACAGACATATTAGAACATTACTTATCAAAGTTTCGTTCTTGAATACGGCCGTAAATCATACCTAATGTATGTTGGGAATGTATGTAATACTGTAGAACAACTGTAGTTTGTACTGTAGGTTTTATCAACTTAACTCCAGAGGGCGTTGAAGTAGATGCAATAGATATCCGTCATTTGTACGGTATAGGACAGTTCATACAATTTTATTAGATAAATTCATAAACTGTTAATTTAGTGTTTTCTGCTTAAACGTTTCATTATTGGGCGCGGGCTTACTCATTTCACTTTGGCGAGCTATTAGCTCATGAATAACAGTTACCTTGGGACTAGTTGAGACCTACTACCACTTCTTAAAGTTATACTCTAGCATTTGTTAAAGGGAGACAGCGCATTACAAGTTGTATAGCAGCGTCTTGCTTTCACAACTGGATTAGTATCACTTTAAGAGGTCGAACTGGTTTTTTTTGGTTTTTCCTGCTTTAAATACAGTCTTTATTTTCCAGTACAACGGAGATGATCAACGTGAATCCCCGCACTCCGTACTCTTAATACGGCCGGTGATAACTTCGCTACATAATCACCACATGGTTATGAGAATATCTATGACAATTTGTTATTAATCACCGAATAAAAGGTAATATTACTATACAATGATATATTTATGTTTTATAGAACAATTATGTTTTTTTTTTTCTTGCAACAATAACTCATTTCATTTTGTGGGATAATGGCGACAGAAATACAATGACAGTTAATAAAACTGGTTGAGTATTTCGTTACATTATTGTACTTACGATACTTCTCGATTGTATTCTAAAATATCTTTTTAATCGATCGAATCGTATAAATGATCGAATAAAAAATATCGATACTTTTAAAAACGAATGTCGAAGAAACAAAGACAAAGGTTACATTTGATTACTGTTTATATACAACGTGTAACGGAAATAACGCACATCCACAGACACCCCAAAAAGAATATCCTTTTTTATCTACAATTAATGTATTGAAACATTTTTAACATTTTCTTAGATATTTGTTTTTATTACATATTGTCAGAATAATTTGTACAAATAATTGGCAAAACGCGTGGGCGCCCTATTGCTTAATACGTTACTTATAGCCTATAGCCTTATAGCCTTATTGCATCGACTTAAGGCTCATTTTCGTTTACTTAGAGTGCTTTATGAAAATAGTGTCTACAATTTAATTATTTCTAAATATTTTTTTGGTAAAAAAAAATATTTATTTTTATTAATGAAATGGATTCTGTTATCGATTCTGAACAAAGTAGTTTCAGGATGTGCGTTAATTATGTTACACGGTGTATAACACAAAATACGTCGACTCAATATTATTGTTTCAAAATACATTCTCTACTTAAAAAAAATCTGTATTACTTCATATCATCGTGGCTCCAGCAGTTGGAACCAACATTTGTTAAAACATTGGTCGATATTTCCTCAAGTGTCGGCCAACAACCAACACTTGCCCCAACGATGAGACCAATGTTATTTTTACATTGTATGCAATGTACCTCTATATACCTCTCACTTCCTACATGGTCCAGGATCAAATGTAGCCAAGAGCATGCCTAAAGCGAGTCTACGTAGTGATATAGTTGTTTTATTGTGATAAATATTGTTTTTATTATTGTTGAACCTTATTTATTTACAACGCGAGCTGTCAATACAAACGGGCTGTTTTTACCCTCCCTCCGCCCCTCCTATTAAAGAGGCCACGCCCACCAGAGCAAATCAGACACTGACTCAGTGTAGCCTTTAAGACATATTAATATTAAAATAAATGCCGTTTGTATTGAAAAAATATCGTTATTATACTATATCGTTATTATACTAGTCGTTTATACTATCGTTATAAACGACTCGCCTAAGAGGAATTATAATTGTATAATTTTAATGTAGATTATTAATTTGCTAGCGAATAGTGAACACTAACTATTTGTAATAGATCACAAATTAGATTGTCAAGTTTATTAACTATTATATGGGATAACCAATTATGTGTAGTGACTTTCAAGAGAATTCAAGTCATGATATCTTAAATAGTTTGTACTGTGGGACGCATATTACTGGTTACGATGAAAAACGAAAATGTACCTTAGTACGTTGACATAAAGGTAGAATTTAAACTTCAAGTATCATTACATATATGAATCCCACTGTATATGGATAAAATAGAACATACAAGTTGAGGGAAGTGTCCTTATACTGCTATAGTACTGAAACTAGTGTGGGATATCGTCAAACTATTTTACTCTCCGATTCGCGTCGCTTTTGCTTGTCTGTCAAATTCGCCAAAAACTAAAACCTACATCTTATTATTCGGTTGTGATAATAATATGCTTAACAAAGGCAGAAAGAAAAATGTGTTTTATGTTATTTTTTAACTCATTAACACATACTCCCTCAAGGGAGAAAAGAAATATCGTATTATATCGCGAATAAGACCCGTTTGTCGTCTAAAATATATATTTAACTCGTTTCAAATCTGTTAAATACACTTATGTATGTTAAACTTGATCGTTATCTCTTAATATAGACACGTGCGTAAAGCCTGTGGGTCACTTCCTTCGACTTATCTATGCAAGTCCATACAATACAATCGCGATCATACCAACAACTGTAAGCGTGTATATCACCCACCGTGATATCAAACATTCTTATCAAAGCATTAAACATTATCGTATATTAAAATAATAAACGTTAATTAATTACTTTTAACGAAACAACATTAATCTGATAGGCAGTGATTTGTATCAAACAAATGTTTTTATAAAGACAGATCTCATGTAAGTAAAATATGCGATTTTGAAAATACCTGTTCTATGTAATTTTGAAGGAGGATTTTTGAGTCTGTAGAAGCGAGATAGCACGCTATTGCATATAGCGCCATCTTGCTTCCACAACGACAAAAGTCCTGCTTTAAAAGCTCGTAGTAAGCGTGATGCTTTTGTTTATTAAAAAAATGCTATATCGATGATAAGATGTGAAATAAATCTCTCTGTTTAATAAATTGGTGTCGTGCCAACACACAAAGAACCAAAATTCCTGTATTTGGTTCTAAACAAAGGTATTTTGATCAAATATTTGTGAACCTCAGTCCTCGAGTGTTTTGGTGCAATTCGAGCCTAATTATTTGTTAAATTTAATCTTTTTCAAGTTACAATTGCAGGTGAAACCTCTAACTAATGTGATTAGTGAAGTTGTAAAAATACTAACTACACAGACTATGTAAAAAAGTAGATACAACACGAAAGTAATAAAAATAATACATTCTATTAATACCACAATTTTACTAAGGGATCTTGAAGCAAGTCTAACATCTGTGGAAGAGACGCCGCTAAGCAAATAAGGTATTTGACTAAAAAACTCTAATTGGTCCGCAAAAATAAGGTTTCAAAAAAAATTATACACGTATTTTTTCTTTTATCATATCTAAAAAAATGCAAAGATATTTAAGATACAACGCATCAAAAACGGTGAAACGTATCAAAGTGGGGGGCTTGTGACGTACCAAACAACCAGTAAAAAGTGTGCTGGTAAGTGACGTCACAGGATATTTCAATTCACTGTGTCGTCATCATTCTTTATTCACGCGATAAAAGAATAACTACGTGTTATAGTTTTGGATATCTATCTGACTGAGTAATTAGTATATTTTTAGACGAATATCCAATTTTCGATTGCGCATGCTCATTCGCAGCACGTATTCTACCTTAAGACCATACATACAGGTAACTAGTCTTAGTCTAACTTTTTTACTTAGTCTGTGACTTCTAAAAATTAGTTTAATTTCCTAAAGTGCCTTTATGTAACATATATAATTAGACGCTTTTGTACCACATTGTCGCTACTTTATTAATATTTGATATCTTAATTATAAGTATTAATATGCTATTTATAATAAGACATTCAGTTTTTCAATTGTTGATAATATTAAAGAGCATGTTTTGTTTTTTGTAACAAAAGCAAGTGATAATCTGATCAAAACTGATAAATTCATTGTCTTTAAGATCGACTAGTTTTTTTTGTTAATTTGATGATTTTTATTTCTTATTTTCTAAAATCATTTCTCTTAAAGTTATATGCACCTCTAAAAGATATCTCCTAAGAAAAGATTCTATAATATTATTTCCTTATTTATTCTTTTTTCTGTAATTAAATTGTACTTAAAATTTCGTCCTTCCTAACAGTATTATGTTAAGTAAAAAAAGTCTATCTGAATTTATGACCGCATCAAGTTATCAGCGATTTGTATCTTTTTTCTATGAATTAAAAATATGTTTACCCAAAAAATCTTTTAAGACACACCTTAGCTTGTATAATTTACATTGCATTTACTTCTTTAAAAACGAATATATGTTTATGTAATTATAGCATCTTTATTTGTACCTAGTTTTAATTAACCTATATTTGTATGGAAGCACCAAATTAAATGTGAATTTAGATTATTTGATGTAGTTAAATAAATGTTGATAAATCAATTATCTTTTTAATTTATATTACCCTTGTTTTTATTCGTTCATTTTTTTATAGAAGATAAACATTCTAATCACTACACAATATAAAACGAAGTCTTTTTCGGCCGTCTCTCAAAATTAAAGTATACATAGGGAGTATAGGTCCCTATGTATACTTAAATTTTTCAAGCTACGCAATGGATTTTGACGCTGGTTTCTTCTAGTTAAAATGTTTCAAGAGGAAGATTTACATGTCTAATACATCAGTATTGCACGTTTGCGAGGCTGGGGCGGGTCGTTAGTAATTTTGTAATGTATAATAACTATTATATTAAGATACCTCTGTACTATTTCACTATTTTCAAATATTTGAGCTGACTAAAAACAAAATTTTGCACGACTAGCAACAAATTTGATTTTACGTTAATTTAATTGATAATACGTACAGTAGTAAGTACACACTAATCTCACGTAATAAAATGCTGTCAATAAACACGCCGATATCATGACTTGTGCTGTTGATTGGATCGCACTAGCGTGTATAACAGATAATACGAACATGACTTATAATCATATCAAGATCACCTTGCTCGCGTGCAAATTAATATTCGTAGAACCGCAGTGTTTCGATCCAAATTAAAGCAAAAAGTTTGTATTTCCAGCAGGCCTAAACAGGCTCTGCCGGGGCCGCTGTGTATGCAAAAGTGAACATCGTACCCCCGGCCATAGGCAGATGAGGGCGTTTCATAGGTTTTAGCCGGTAAAAGTCCGGCACACCCCCTCGTCATCCCCCATGGAGGGACAGTTTATAAGGATTTCCACTGGAATACAAAAAAAAAAACGCCTAAAAAGGCAATTTAAAAAACGTTAAAGTTACCATTTGCGTGATGCCTAGGACTTCAACTATTTATATAAATGTGATACTAGGACATTTATATAAATATACGCCGGCTTCCTTATTAAAACAGACTCAAAGAAGACAGGACAAGCAAAGGTCAAAATAATAAAACTTGAACTAGAAATGTTGGTATTCTATGTCTCGTTGTATACATATCAACAATAAAGTCGGCTAACACAATTCGATTTACAAAGTGCCAGTATTTTTTAGCGACATGTAAGAATTGGTGTTTAGTATAATTTTAACTAAACAAGCCGTTCAAACTATTTACATTATAGTACATCAGCATTTTATTAAATTTGTTTGTGTACAGTTTAGAAAATTTTGTAGTGATTATCGATTATCGTTCTGTTACTTGCAAACTTGCAGTATGTAGTATGTACCTAACTATGCAGCAAGGTTTATTACTTCAATCAACGTTTGATAGTAAACAGTTAAGTGCCCCTACTAATTAGACGGACTGATTTGCTATTTATCAGTCTTAACTTTTCTTCAAGAGATGCAATACTCCAGTGAAATTAATTTGTGAAATCAATAAAGGGAAATATGCAAATGATAAACGTGTTTGTTTAATTGATAATAACATGTAGATAAAGGAGATTACGAAATAAATAAGATTAGAGTCGCGTAAGACTTTGACAAGGAAATTAAGTATCTTGAAGTGTAATCCTGTAATCGTTATTGGTATTATTCGATACTGTATTGAGATAAGTCAGTTCCTTTGAGAAGGCGCGGTGGGTCAGCATGGTGCGTGCGGTGTGTTTGGTGCTCTTACAGCTGGCCGCGGCGGCACTGGCTGTCGACACTCAGCTATTTGAGCTGAATATAATACACTACAATGATTTTCATGCGCAGTAAGTACAACTATTGATTTGTTTTTAGTAGTCCAGAGGGCCTTCCGACACCTCTTAAAGAGTTATTGCAGCTGTGGAAACGTGACTGCGCTCCACACGGGCTAGAGTGAAGTCTTTCTACCACTACTGCAATTATAGAGGTGATAGAAGTTAAAGGAAATGAAAAGTAGCCACGTAAATGTTTCTTACTCAGGGCATTTATATTACAATCGCCAACAAACAAGAAAGAAATTTGAAACCAAACAGTCGCTGATGATAACGTTTACAGAAAAGCTGTGTTCAGTTGAGTTTTGATAATAAAGCTATTTTGAATCCTAGTAGAATCAACAACGTCTTGTATTTCATTGTTTTGTCAATCTGTTTGGGTTTAGTTGTGGTCTACAAATCGCCACACGTTGGTAGTCTACAAAAAGATATACAACTCATTCATATTGCATATTTTCTTATAACAAAGACACAATTTAAGGACCACATTCAAACATTCGTCTTGTGTTTACTTCATCACGAAGAAAAGTTACATCATATATTCCCTTAGAGAACTATACAGGTATCTCCCTGATATAATGATTGGAGATTAACACGCGATAGTGGATAATTATTCGAAACGCTAACACACCTACACACTCACGAAACAAAACTTAAGTATACACTTTCGATACCCTTCATTGTAATTATTCTTGAATGACATAAACAATACTTATCTGCTTAAAGATACAGTTCATCAATGACTTCACAATTATTGTGATACCTAATTTATAATTAGTTTGTAACTCCATCTTTCTTCAGTATTTCACTCTTCCCTAGCTATCCGAAGGTAACAAAAAAACCGCAATTGTACCCTATAGTGCACTTGTACTTGCGACACTGCAAAAACCGTGTACAATACAAGAATTTTGTGTGATCTCGGCACCGCACCGCAGTAATGTTTACACTCCGACTTGCGCAGTCGACATTTTTCCTTGATCAGCGCTGAAACAGAATTAATTCTCAGTTCTTTTGTATAACAACAAAAATTCTTTCGTAACGACGACATTTTTCAGCATATCCAAGCGACCATACTGTTTTTTAGGATTCCGTTCCCAAAGGGTAAAACGGGACCCTATTACTAAGTCTTTTTACAAATGATGTATTTCCATTGAAGCTATAACAACAAATTTTCGCTGTGTATAGATGATAGTACGAAACCCTTCGTGCGCGAGTCCGACTCGCACTTGGCCGGTTTTTTGTACTCTTGATGCGATGCCGATGTGTAATAAACATATTATTCTCTTAGTTTCGAGGAGGTAAGTCCAAATGGCGGCGTGTGCAATCCCGACGTGAGCCCGTGTATCGGCGGCTTCGCGCGGCTGTACACCGCGATCCACGAGGCGTTGGAGGACGAGCCGGACTCGCTGCTGCTCAACGGAGGCGACACATTCCAGGGCACCATCTGGTACAACTACTTCACATGGAACGCCAGTCAACACTTCATGAATTTACTGCCGCATGACGCTCATGTAAGTATTGTATTCCTTGTTAGAAATCCTGTTTTAGGGTTTTGTGCTAAAAGTGAGCCAATAGTTGGATTATTATCTACCTGAATTACAATTTATTCGCAAATTGGTTTGATTAAACACCCAAAACATAAAGGCGTCTAGTCTTGCTTATTATTTGAATGCCTAACTATTTTAGATTCGATTTATGGCTTTTCCAGTTATTTAAGTAAACTCCCCGTTACCTATAATAAACAAAACGCTGCGCGAAGCCATGAACTGCGGTGTTTCGCTTCCATAACAGCAAGGCTAACTTAAACAGGCAGTAATAGACCTCCAGTAGTGAAACTTACAGTTAACGTATTCATACTATCTTTAGGTGCTTGGAAACCACGAGTTTGACCACGGAATCGATGGCTTACGACCTTACCTGGAGCACCTGAAGGCTCCCATGTTGGGCGCCAACGTCAACACGGCGCTTGAACCCAGCATAACTCAATATGTCAAAAACCACATCATAGTGAAGAGGCACGACCGACAGATCGGCATCATTGGTGTGCTACTTAGACAGGTACTTACAAACATTATAAAACTAGCTTTAGATACAGCTTCGCCTACGTGGATTTCGGTTATTTCTGCCGAAATATTACACTCCTTTTACGCAGTTTTGTTATTTAAAAGTATCCTGTGTTAATCCAGGGTGTCAGCTAACTCCATACCAAACTTCATTAAAATTTTTGCGGCAGTAACCGACATCCACGAGAAGGATAGACAGAAGGATAGTTTAAACAGGTTTTTCACCATTTTTTTAACCAATTTCGTTTTTTGGAGATTTTTCTAACAGGTAATACCTAAGTACATTTTTGTCATATTCAGTTTTCCGCACCGATCGGCAATGTTGTAATGGAGGATGAGTTGGAGGCAGTTAACCGCGAGGCCGCCTTACTGACCGCGCAGGGAGTCGATATCATCATAGTATTGTCGCACATAGGATACACCAGTGATATGTAAGTTACTTTCACATGTCATTTGTTTTATTATCGCTTATTAGATTTGTAATATGATTGACTCTCTTATGGTTGGACCATTTCTGTTTTCCTACTTCAGAAACAGTAGCCCTAAGCCCAGCGATATTTTTAGTATGTCTACAAAATGCCTAATGTCGATAAATGTAAACTTATCTACGGCTTTAGTCTTATACTACTAAATATTAAAGCTACCGATATATTTGTGTAGTAATAAGAATGACATCTTATTCAAACAAGTCTTCCAATTGCCTCCCTTTTCATCGTAAATTGGACTTTAAATCTGGGTCCAAAAAGAAGAAATCTTCATGGTAAACTACTGGCCCATTTTGCAGAGCCCTAGCGAGGCAGATGTCTCCAGCAGTGGACATAATAGTGGGCGGACACTCCCACACACTGCTGTACACGGGAGAGACGCCCAACGGCGACAACGCGCTCGGAGAGTACCCCACCGTCGTCCAACAGGAGAATGGGCATAAGGTAATGTGAAAATGCCTGATTATACTTAGGTATATTGTACTAGCTGTAGTCCGCGATTTCGTTGGCGATAAAAAAAAACAAGGCACTTCATAAAAGTAAAGACTTTGTATATACTACAAAGTATTACCCAGATCCTACGGGTTTGATTTGTAAATTCTAATGCTAAAACGTAAACTACGAGACAACTCAAAAACTACTCAGTGTATCTCAAATTTAAACGGCCACATTACAAGCACCAACTTTAGAATGTGTAAGCATCAAAATCGATAACACCAGTAAAAATAAAGCAGGAACCACAAAAAAGTAGTTAAAGTAAATCAACTCCTAGGTTACTTCAAATTGATTGTGAACTCCTGTTTAAGTCAGCGAATCTGGCCCTAGTTCTTAAAGGGTAGTGCTATCTGTAGGCGATATTAATATTGCTTGACCTATGGCGTACAGATCCTGATCGTGCAAGCGTCGTGCTACACGCGCTATCTCGGCAACATCAAGCTGTACTTCGACGACAAGGGCGAGATTCAACGTCACGAGGGGCAGCCCGTCTTTCTGGGCACTTCGATCATACCAGGTAACAGGTCTACTAATATCTTTCTTTTGGTTGACTCCCTGGATCCGTCTGGTCCGTGGACCGTGGTTAGTGGGGTCGCACCTGAACTGGTGGATAATCTGCCATCACTTTGGTGGTGGGGCTCCATTTATCCGCACGTAGGCCCCTGCGGCCCATAGTTAGTTGCCATGCTTAGTTATGTATTACGGTTTACTGAAGCTCGTTAATCGGGATACCCTGACTAGTTTCGGACCCAACCAGAGTCCTTAATCATGAGCTGATGCGGCGGCCCGCGGCGGGCGAGCGAGTCCTATCTCATATCATTAGGGTGTGGTTCTAGAGCCGGGAGTCAACAACTAGTGCCTTCTAACTATTGTTCATCACTTTACCTAAGCAGGCTTGAAATACTAAAATTAAAATGTGGGTGAACTTAGCAGATCAATGTCCAGCAGATCATAAAAAAAAAGAGTTCTATTCGCATGCAGCTGAGTTCTATAGTTCCTGATAGTTTTTAAAAATATTTCTGCTGTTTTTACCCCAAAAAATTTAATTGATGAAATGCTCTGCTAACTTCCCGTAGCAGATCAATTTGCAGCAGATCAAAAAAAAAGTGGTTTCCTTTCGCATGCAGGTAAGTTCTTTAGTTCCTGATAGTTTTCAAAAATAGTTCTGACGTTTTTGTCCCAAAAAAGACAATTTATAAATGGTTTCCCCTAGCAGATCGAAAACTCGAAAATATCATTTTCATTGCCTTATAATATATTCCCACAGCCTAGAACTCTTTTGTTTTAGACAGAACTATAGCAGAACTGCAATGCACAATTCGATTCGAGTCCAGAACTCACGTCCCAGTGCCAGCAGAGCATGTGGGAATGTTTAAAAACTCAAAAAAATATCATTTTTATCACTTGTACAACTGCTCACAGGCTAGAACTCTTTTGTTTTAGACAGAACTATAGCAGAACTGCAATGCACAATTCGATTCGAGTCCAGAACTCACGTCCCAGTGCCAGCAGAGCATGTGGGAATGTTTAAAAACTCAAAAAATATCATTTTTATCACTTGTACAACTGCTCACAGGCTAGAACTCTTTTGTTTTAGACAGAACTATAGCAGAATTGCAATGCACAATTCGATTCGAGTCCAGAACTCACGTCCTAGTGCCAGCAGAGCATGTGAGAATGTTTAAAAACTCAAAAAATATCATTTTTATCACTTGTAAAATTGCTCATAGGCTAGAACTCTTTTGCGATCCGCCCACATCTGCAACAGTGGGCGGAGAGGCGGTACGGAAAACTGACGTACCGCCTCACGCAGGTGTTGACCGGACACGGGGCCTTCGGGCACTACTTGTGCCGGGTGGCCCGCAGAGAGGCCACCACAGCGTGTCACCAGTGCGGTGATCCTGACGACACCGCACTGCACACGCTGGCCCTGTGTCCGGCCTTCGATGGGCCTCGCGCCGTCCTCGTGTCTGCGCTGGGCGGAGTAGACGTCTCCGCGCTGCCGGCTGTTGTCGCAACCGCGCTCAGCAGCCGTGCAGCGTGGGACGCACTGGCCTCCTTCTGCGAGACCGTTATGTCGCAGAAGAAGGCCGCAGAGTGCGTCCGGGAAAACGATCCGGACGCGCCCCAAATACGCCGTCGTCGGGTGGGGCGGCGAAGCGGCCGATCATGAGCGCGCCCTCCCGCCCTATTCAGGGTCCGGACGGTGGCACGGGGGTGCCACCCCAGTATCAGGCGAGGAGGCCGACGCCCTTAACACGTCGGCCGACAACTTTGCGAAAGAGCAACCCGCTGGCCGAAAAACGAGGCCAGCGGAAGCCCGCTATGCGCTGCCATGCACCGACACCAAAACGCGGATGACGTAGCACAGCGGTTCAGGTTTAGTCAGGTAAAGTCTGACACTACCCGCGGCTCCCCCCGGGGTCGCGGGTGTCCATGAGGATTCCCCCGCTTTATTAAAAAAAAAAAGGTTAGGTTAGGTTTGGTTTTTAGTTAGGTTAGGTTAGGTTTGGTTTTTAGTTAGGTTAGGTTAGGTTTGGTTAGGTTCGGTTTTAGTTAGGTTAGGTTTAGTTTTTAGTTAGTTTAGGTTAGGTTTGGTTTTTAGTTAGGTTAGGTTAGGATTGGTTTTTAGTTAGGTTAGGTTCAGGTTCGGTTTTTAGTTAGGTTAGGTTTTTAGTTAGGTAAGGTTAGGTTTGGTTTTTAGGTTTACCTAGGGATAGCCGGAATAACTGGGATAGAGTTCCCTAGGGATAGCCGGGATAGAGTTCCCGAGGGATAGCCGGGGACAGCTGGGATAGAGTTCCCTAGGGATAGCCGGAATAGAGTTCCCGTGGGATAGCCGGGATAGAGTTCCCTAGGGATAGCCGGGATAGAGTTCCCGTGGGATAGCCGGGATAGAGTTCCCGAGGGATAAACGGGATAGAGTTCCCGAGGGATAGCCGGGATAGAGTTCCCGAGGGATAAACGGGATAGAGTTCCCTAGGGATAGCCGGGATAGAGTTCCCGTGGGATAGCCGGGATAGAGTTCCCGAGGGATAACCGGGATAGAGTTCCCGTAGGATAGCCGGGATAGTGTTCCCGAGGGATAGCCGGGATAGAGTTCCCGAGGGATAACCGGGATAGAGTTCCCGTAGGATAGCCGGGATAGTGTTCCCGAGGGATAGCCGGGATAGAGTTCCCTAGGGATAGAGTTCCCGAGGGATAACCGGGATAGAGTTCCCGTAGGATAGCCGGGATAGTGTTCCCGAGGGATAGCCGGGATAGAGTTCCCGAGGGATAACCGGGATAGAGTTCCCGTAGGATAGCCGGGATAGTGTTCCCGAGGGATATCCGGGATAGAGTTCCCTAGGGATAGAGTTCCCGAGGGATAGCCGGGATAGAGTTCCCTAGGGATAGCCGGGATAGAGTTCCCGAGGGATAACCGGGATAGAGTTCCCGTAGGATAGCCGGGATAGAGTTCCCGAGGGATAGCCGGGATAGAGTTCCCTAGGGATAGAGTTCCCGAGGGATAGCCGGGATAGAGTTCCCTAGGGATAGCCGGGATAGAGTTCCCGAGGGATAGCCGGGATAGAGTTCCCGTGGGATAGCCGGGATAGAGTTCCCAAGGGATAACCGGGATAGAGTTCCCGTAGGATAGCCGGGATAGAGTTCCGAGGGATAGCCGGGATAGAGTTCCCGTGGGATAGCCGGGATAGGATTCTCGAGGGATAGAGTTCCCGAGGGATAGCCGGGACAGAGTTCCCTAGGGATAGCCGGGATAGAGTACCCGAGGGATAGACTTCCCTAGGGATAGCCGGGATAGAGTTCCCGAGGGATAGAGTTCCCGAGGGATAGAGTTCCCGAGGGATAGCCGGGATAGAGTTCCCGTGGGATGGCTGGGATAGAGTTCCCGAGGGATAGCCGGGATAGAGTTCCCTAAGGATAGAGTTAACCTAACCTAACTAAAAACCAAACCTAACCTAACCTAACTAAAAACCAAACCTAACCTAACCTAACTAAAAACCAAACCTAACCTAACCCAACTAAAAACCAAACCTAACCTAATCTTACTAAAAACCAAACCTAACCTAACCTAACTAAAAACCAAACCTAACTAAAAACCAAACCTAACCTAACTAAAAACCAAAACTTACCTAACTAAAAACCGAACCGAACCTAACCTAACTAAAAACCAAACCTAACCTAACCTAACTAAAAACTAAACCTAACCTAACCTAACCAAAACCGAACCTAACCTAACCTAACTTAATACCAAACCTAACCTAACTAAAAACCTAACCTAACCTAACTAAAAACCAAACCTAACCTAACCTAACTAAAAATCAAACCTAACCTAACCTAACTAAAAACCAAACCTAACCTAACTAAAAACCTAACCTAACCTAACTAAAAACCAAACCTAACCTAACTAAAAACCTAACCTAACCTAACTTCACTAAAAACCTAACCTAACTAAAAACTTAACCTAACTGAAAACCAAACCTAACCTAACCTAACTAAAAACCAAACCTAACCTAACTAAAAACCTAACCTAACCTAACTTTACTAAAAACCTAACCTAACCTAACTTTACTAAAAACCTAACCTAACTAAAAACTTAACCTAACTGAAAACCAAACCTAACCTAACTAAAAACCAAACCTAACCTAACTAAAAACCAAACCTAACCTAACTAAAAATCAAACCTAACCTAACCTAACCTAACCTAACTAAAAACCAAACCTAACCTAACCTAACTAAAAACCAAACCTAACCTAACCCAACTAAAAACCAAACCTAACCTAACCTTACTAAAAACCAAACCTAACCTAACCTAACTAAAAACCAAACCTAACCTAACTAAAAACCAAAACTTACCTAACTAAAAACCGAACCGAACCTAACCTAACTAAAAACCAAACCTAACCTAACCTAACTAAAAACTAAACCTAACCTAACCTAACCAAAACCGAACCTAACCTAACCTAACTTAATACCAAACCTAACCTAACCTAACTAAAAACCTAACCTAACCTAACTAAAAACCAAACCTAACCTAACTAAAAACCAAACCTAACCTAACCTAACTAAAAATCAAACCTAACCTAACCTAACTAAAAACCAAACCTAACCTAACCTAACTAAAAACCTAACTATTCTTACATGCTCTGCTGGCACTGAGACGTAAGTTCTGGACTCAAATCGAATTGGGCATTGCAGTTCTACTATAGTTCTGTCTTAAACAAAAGAGTTCTAGCCTGTGAGCAGTTGTACAAGTGATAAAAATGATATTTTTTGGTTTTTAAACATTTCTACATGCTCTGCTGGCACTGGGACGTGAGTTCTGGACTCGAATCGAATTGTGCATTGCAGTTCTGCTATAGTTCTGTCTAAAACAAAAGAGTTCTAGGCTGTGGGAATCTATATATATAAAACTCTTCCGTTACTGACTGACTGACTGACTGACTGACTGACTGACAGACAACGCACAGCCGAAACTACTGGTTGTAGAAAGCTGAAATTTGGCATGTAGGTTCCTTGAGATATGTAGGGGTGCACTAAGAAAGGATTTTTGGAAATTCAACCCCTAAAGGGGTAAAAAGGGGTCATAACGTTTCTATGAAAAATCTTATTCCTTGGGTTTATAAACTTGAAACTTAGCACAAACACGTATATGGTCAAGTAAATAAGTTTGGCATTATACAACGTTGATAAAAGCGAGAGGCATTAAATGAAACCACATATTCTGTATATCATTATAAGGCTACACAACAAAAATCAAATCAATGTAACTAAAAACCAAACCTAACCTAACTAAAAACCTAACCTAACCTAACTTCACTAAAAACCTAACCTAACTAAAAACTTAACCTAACTGAAAACCAAACCTAACCTAACCTAACTAAAAACCAAACCTAACCTAACTAAAAACCTAACCTAACCTAACTTTACTAAAAACCTAACCTAACCTAACTTTACTAAAAACCTAACCTAACTAAAAACTTAACCTAACTGAAAACCAAACCTAACCTAACTAAAAACCAAACCTAACCTAACTAAAAACCAAACCTAACCTAACTAAAAATCAAACCTAACCTAACCTAACCTAACCTAACTAAAAACCAAACCTAACCTAACCTAACTAAAAACCAAACCTAACCTAACCCAACTAAAAACCAAACCTAACCTAACCTTACTAAAAACCAAACCTAACCTAACCTAACTAAAAACCAAACCTAACCTAACTAAAAACCAAAACTTACCTAACTAAAAACCGAACCGAACCTAACCTAACTAAAAACCAAACCTAACCTAACCTAACTAAAAACTAAACCTAACCTAACCTAACCAAAACCGAACCTAACCTAACCTAACTTAATACCAAACCTAACCTAACCTAACTAAAAACCTAACCTAACCTAACTAAAAACCAAACCTAACCTAACTAAAAACCAAACCTAACCTAACCTAACTAAAAATCAAACCTAACCTAACCTAACTAAAAACCAAACCTAACCTAACCTAACTAAAAACCTAACTATTCTTACATGCTCTGCTGGCACTGAGACGTAAGTTCTGGACTCAAATCGAATTGGGCATTGCAGTTCTACTATAGTTCTGTCTTAAACAAAAGAGTTCTAGCCTGTGAGCAGTTGTACAAGTGATAAAAATGATATTTTTTGGTTTTTAAACATTTCTACATGCTCTGCTGGCACTGGGACGTGAGTTCTGGACTCGAATCGAATTGTGCATTGCAGTTCTGCTATAGTTCTGTCTAAAACAAAAGAGTTCTAGGCTGTGGGAATCTATATATATAAAACTCTTCCGTTACTGACTGACTGACTGACTGACTGACTGACTGACAGACAACGCACAGCCGAAACTACTGGTTGTAGAAAGCTGAAATTTGGCATGTAGGTTCCTTGAGATATGTAGGGGTGCACTAAGAAAGGATTTTTGGAAATTCAACCCCTAAAGGGGTAAAAAGGGGTCATAACGTTTCTATGAAAAATCTTATTCCTTGGGTTTATAAACTTGAAACTTAGCACAAACACGTATATGGTCAAGTAAATAAGTTTGGCATTATACAACGTTGATAAAAGCGAGAGGCATTAAATGAAACCACATATTCTGTATATCATTATAAGGCTACACAACAAAAATCAAATCAATGTAAGCAATATTTTTATAATAACTTTCGTGAGGATGATTCATACTTAAAACGTTATAACGGTTTACTCACGCGTATTTATCGGGATAGCCCGACTAGTTTCGGACCCAACCGGAGCCAACTAGATAACTGTGCCTATAAAACTTAGTCACCTAATCAGGAAGATACAGCATGTTCAAACTAAAAAAAAACTAAAAAAATATCCTGTGACTAAACTATTGCTTACATTGATTTGATTTTTGTTGTGTAGCCTTATAATGATATACAGAATATGTGGTTTCATTTAATGCCTCTCGCTTTTATCAACGTTGTATTTTTTTTCCAAACTACCCTCCAATAGTGATTTAGGGGGTTGCGATTGGGTGACTGATTGACTATCGCGCAGCCATAACCGCTAGGTGTAGGAGTCTAATATTTTGAACAAAGCTTCCTTTACTGACGGGAGTGAGCATTAAAAAAAGATTTTTGGAAATTCAACCCCTAAGGGGGTAACAAGGGGTCATAACGTTTCTATGAAAAATCTTATTCTTTTTGTTTATAAACTTGAAACTTAGCACAAACACGTATATGGTCAAGTAAATAAGTTTGGCATTATAATTTTTTCCAAACTACCCTCCAATAGTGATTTAGGGGGTTGCGATTGGGTAACTGATTGACTATCGCGCAGCCATAACCGCTTGGTGTAGGAGTCTAATATTTTGAACAAAGCTTTCTTTACTGACGTGAGTGAGCATTAAAAAAAGATTTTTGGAAATTGTACCTCCAAGGGGGCGAAAAGGGGTAAAAACGTTTCTATGAAAAATGTTATTCCTTAGGTTTATAAACTTGAAAATTGGCACGAAAACGAACATAAGCAAGTAAATAAGTTAATGTAAGTTTTTCCAAACTACCCTATTTCACGGGTGTGATTTGGTGACTAAATGATTAACGCACAGCCGAAACCTCTCGGTATAGAAGTCTGATATTTTGAACAAGGCTTCCTTTAGTAACACAAGTGACCACTAAGAAGGGATTTTTGGAGTAGCAAGCCCTTAGGTAGCTTGAGGAGATCAACTGATAATTTAAATTTTTCTAGACGATGTTTTTGTATCGCTTTACTTTTTGTTACATTACGTAATCGACAAACTCCAAAACTACTTATCGTTTTCAAATATTCACTATTAGGAAGCTACATCATCCCTGAGTAACTCAAGCTGTATAATATTATTCAGATTCTAACATTTTTTTAGCCTATGAAAGAAAGTTCTGTCGAGATCATTAAAAAACGCCACAATCCCAACTTACACGGGCGAAGCCGCGAGCGGAAAGCTAGTATATTATAAGGCAATGAAAATGATATTTTCGAGTTTTCGATCTGCTACGGGAAGTTAGCAGACCATTTTTAAATTGTCTTTTTTTGGGACAAAAACGTCAGAACTATTTTTGAAAACTATCAGGAACTATAGAACTTACCTGCATGCGAAAGGAACACACTTTTTTTTTGATCTGCTGCAAATTGATCTGCTTCGGGAAGTTAGCAGAGCATTTCATCAATTTAATTTTTTGGGGTAAAAACAGCAGAACTATTTCTAAAAACTATCAGGAACTATAGAACTCAGCTGCATGCGAATAGAACTCTTTTTTTTTTAATGTGCTGGACATTGGTCTGCTAAGTTCATCCACATAAAATTGAAGAATATATTACAGAAAATATTAATTATTTTTATGTGTAATTTTATTAGTATCCTTTTTTCATGTATCTTTCAGACCCCACGGTTACAAAACTACTGGAGCCTTGGAAGCAGGAGTTGGAGGCGTTCTCCAAGGAAGTGCTCGCCGTGTCTCGTGTCACACTCAACAGCTTCTGCTCTGCGGGCGAGTGCACACTCGGCAGCTTGGCTTGCGATGGCTTTTTGGAAGAGGTAATGTAAATATAAGAATGTGTCTTCGAGATTTATGTTGTCTTTTTATGTGCCTATGATACGACCCCCAGCTTAAAAATACTGCATTTTGATAACAAAAAAATCATCATCATCTTCCTGTCCATATCCTAGTTTACTTGGGATCGCCGCAACACGTTTTTTCTTCCATTCTCCCCTATCAGACGTCACAGTATCATTTACTCCTTTTTCATTCTTATCATTCCTTATACAATCTTGTACAATCCATCGATCTTTACTTTGGCCTTCTCCTTCCTCTCTATTCATCAACATTCATACTCACTCTCTTAGTCACTTGAATCACATCCCTCCTCATCATATGCCCATACCAAGACAGACGATTTCTTTTCATTTTTACTGTAACAGGTGCTACTTTCAAACTTCCTCTTACAAATTCATTCCTTACCTTATCCAATCTTGTCACTCCTCACATCCATCTCAACATCCTCATCTCCGTTACATGCAAACAGTAATTAATTAGACAAGTATCTATGTTGTTACAGTATCAGGAACATTGTTTGTCATAAACAAGTGAAAGAAAATCTATACGATACTTGTAAGTCTTGTTAAACGCAAGTATTTATTATTTTAAAAGCCTAATTTAGACTCAAAGATTAAGATGATTAAAAGTAGGAGTTATGTTACAGGTGATGGATCGCGCTAAACCCGGCAACTGGAACTACGCTCATGTCTGCCTGATCAACACTGGAGGACTGCGTATCAACATCAACCCCGGAGGTTGGTATAAGTACATCCTCTGTTCGTCACTTAAACTTCAATTTAATAACTGATTGGTAATGTCGTGCTGGCCTTGTGGTTTTATGTACGAGGTGCAAGTCTGATCCCAGCGCAAGCAAATACCAAAGTGATATTTTTATTATTCATAATATAATTTCATTATTATTCCAAGACACTATAATACGGTACGCTTTGTCTTTTTTAAACTTTTATGTAGTACTATTTGTTCCCCGCGATTTGTTCGCGAAAAAAGGGATGAAAAATATGTAGCCGATTTTTAGACCTACTCCATATGCTCACAAAACTTCAAGATAATCAGTCAAACCGTTTTGGAGGAGTACAGGAACGAACATTGTGACACGAGAATTTTATGTATAATATTTCTATGCCCAATTTCTGTTTAGACATAACAACGGAAGGCCTGATGATGGCGATGCCGTTCGAGAACGACGTGCAGGTGTACGACCTGAAGGGCAAGTACCTGCTGGAGGCGCTCGAGTTCTCCGTCGGCGTGTCCTGGACCAACAGCTTCTCCAGTGGACGGATGCTGCAGATCGGCGGTAAGATTCAATAGGAAAGCTCGCTTTCAAACAGATTAAAATATACAGTGAAAGATATAATCTTCTTTTAAAAGTCGTTTGAAAAGCAACGATCTATACAATGCTCTTTCTTATGTGCCTCTTTATATGGCAAAAGGTTTTTGCCGAGCATCGGGAAATTTGCTGACTGAGGAAAACGCTCCCTTGAGCTCACGTGACCATTCGCTCTCTATCTGACGATGGGGTTCTAACGAAATCGAGAGAGCTTTTCAAACATATTTTTTTTCTACCAGAATTAGTCACAGAAGTCATTTTATTTACTTATAATGAAAATATTGAAGTGACATCTATCATCATTCTATCCTCTCGGATCCCTCTCCTTTTATTTTCCCTATTTAGATCAGATCGGCAAATAGCAATCAAACACTAATTTTCATCACTTGTACCTCCGCAGGCATGCGTAACGTATACAACGCGAGCCAGCCGGTGGGTTCCCGCGTGCAGGCCACAGTGCGGTGCATCGCGTGCGACGTGCCGCGCTACGAGCCGCTCGACGTGGACGCTACCTACCGCGTCGTCACGCAGAGCTACATAGGAGACGGTGGCGGCGGGTACTCGGTAAGTTAAAATGGAGTTAATCAGTCCTTTTCTTCCGTGGGAAACCAGCAAAAGACCCCGCCCGCTGTGGACGCAGCGGGAGGGAGTGTCAGACTTTTACTGACTAAAACCCTTTGTTCCTCTTGGAGCCCTTTGAGTGCCAGCATACATTCCGTAGCAATATACAGAAAATACCGAACGCGGGTAGTTTTGTTTTTGCAATTTTGTGGACACTCGTTTTTATACTTAACGTCTGTCGGGCGCTCTAGTGAGTCGATTAATGACAATGATTCAAATTTTGAAAAATAGAGGCCTATTGTAACTCTAAAAGTAGGTCGTGATACCGAGACGGCGCATTAGGCTGCCTGTCCACCGGAGCGGAGCTAGGCTGCGGAGCGGAGAAACTCAGATATATTAACCAATAGGATTGTACAAAATCTCCGCTCCTTGCAAGCCATTGGTTAATATTTCTCGGTTTCTCCGCTCCGCAGCCTAGCTCCGCTCCGGTGGACAGGCAGCCTTACACTGCGTAGAGGTGCGTCTCGGTTCTACATATTTTTAATGAACGAGCGAATCGCCTCCGCTTCACACGGGTGCAATACACATATTAATACATGTCAACTTTTCTCTTTCTATCTATGAAAAAAAACCGCATTAAAATCCATTTCGTAGTTTAAAGATCTAAACATATATCTAGAAAGACCATCAACCATTGACCAAGGACTACCACTATGCAGTGATTCTTGTAATTTTAATACTTGTTTTTTTTGCATACAGATGATAAGCGACAACAAAGAAAACGAGGATGAACTGGACGTGGATTACGTGATGCTGCAGAGCTACCTGCGGCGGCAGAAGGTAGTCATGAGGGACCTCGACGGAAGGATCAGAATCGTTTACTGAGAGCCTCACAACCGGAGTTACTTCCTAACATTATTTATATACTAGCTGACCAGGCAGACTTCCTACTGCCCCAATGGAAGTTAAAATTGTCTCTAAATTTTATTTTACAAACGTTTATATGGGAAAAAGAAAAGGGCTGTTTTTAGGGTTTATCCGGCAATCGATTTTTTCTCACCTTTTAAACCTTCCCTAGATCTCCACGAACATTTCAAGACCAAGATAATTCCTTTCAACTATTCTTGAGTTTTATCGAGACTAACGAACAGATTATAGATTATTACATAAATCTGTTACTTGATAGATAAAATACAAGCTATCACTAAACATAAATAACAACGATGTAACCCACAATATTGTCCACATATTAACAAAAAAAATAAAAGAAGAGAAAGACAGTATACATTTTGCCTTGATGCAATGTTTCAGTACAATACTCATAGTAAATATATTTTGCAAGAGGCAGGTTATTTTTTTTCCCTAGCATATTGTATCCCACTGTTGAGCAAAAACCTACCCCAAACCCTTTTATTTTCTCTTACTCATATATTATGTGAAGTAAAAAGGACTATTTGATACAACATTCTCAGTACATAGTCGCATAATTTTCCATGTTTATTTGTTGTTTTTATAAGTATCAAATGAGTTTCCGTGTTTATTTATTGTTAGAAGTATCAAACGTTGTTACTGATAATTATATTATTTTTAAAACACCTTTCTACGAATTACTTTACTAAGTGCTGGTCCACGTCGACTCGCGGGCGCAGTCCGAAATATCAAACATAATTATGGCGTAATATAAGTGTTCACGAACGAAACGCACGTGCGGTCTAAGTAGCGGGCAAGCTAGCGACTGGCGCGCGCGCACCGCTCGCGGCAATATCAAACGCGTGAGATGTTTGAGTGTGTTCACGTCGAACTAGCGGCGGAGCGCGCGATTCACTCGCGATGTCAGGTAAGTTTAATCAGTATGAACTTGTCGCTAGACACGTAGTAATTTTTATTATCTCCTACTGTAGGTGTTAATTTTCGGTTAAAAGTAGAAGATCGCCGTCCATGTTACAATCTCTGACAACACGTCACACTCGCGCAAACGCCTGGCGGCCAATGTGAACACGAACCCGCCACATCGTCGCGACCGCGCCCGCGCGTTCCTACGTGATCCAGCACTAAGAATACTGCGTTGGCTACGAATGTTGTGTTTGCTACAAATACCACTTTTGCTGCGAAGTTTACAGCTCTAAAAACTATAGAAAGAGGCATAGCAATCATCTAGTCATCGAACAAGTAAAAGAACATCATTCCTATTGAAACTATTTATTACTCTATAAATAACAATTTGACAGTCATAGTTTTTATATAAATATCTTTATGAATATAATATTGCGTCCTGCTTCTGCGGTGTTCAGCAGACATTAAGTACAATATTTACAGCCCGTTACATATTTATATAGTTTGCTATTTTTTTTTATATTTATTATTACGTATTATTTAGAATTTTATATACATTATAGGTAGTATTACCTAAAGCCTTAATTACACTTCCATTTTAAAACAATAAAAAACTTAGTTAACGTTTTTAGAATAATAAAATTATAAAATTAGTATACTGTACAGGTGTAGCAGTCGAGCATAGCTATGTCAACGAGTGCATTCAATTAGGAGATTGCAAAGAGTAGTGACAAAAGGTACTTTAAAGAGAAAATTCCTTTATTTAGATGCTTCATTTTAATTCATCTGTTCAAGGACTAATATGAGCCCGAAAAGTAAAAACGTCGGCGTTGTGAAAGCGAGACAGCGCTCTACCTTGCGTATAGCTCGGTCTCACTCTCACAGAACTCACAGAAAAACGCGCAGAAATTGATTTTATTTATACAATAGAGTCGTGACCTGTGTTGCGTCCGGGCTACGATAAGCGCAGGCTTATGGCCTAACTGTCAAGTTATATGGGATATACTCGACGAGACCACGTGACCGACACACATATCATTATATTATCACAAATCGTTAGAAAATAAAGCTAAAGTTAGTTACACACACTTTAAAACAACCTTTTATATATCACCGACTATTCCTGTATTATGCATGTTAAGTAAAAAGAAAATTAAGACCTTGTTGCATTGGAAATAGAGTAGAGTTTTAAAAAAACGTGCAGAAAATCTGAAAGAACTCGAGACAATAACATAATGATAGGCGTGATACCGATAACAAGCAAAAATCGACCGTAACGCGTAGTCATAGGCTTTAAATACCACTACTTACTTAACAGATCGTACAATCTTTTCAACATGGTTATAACAAGTAAAAATCGACCTTAATGCTTTACTGTAGGTATTACATTCCTAACTTAATCGTACAACCGTTCAAAAACGTGGTTATAACATGCAAAAATCGACCTTTGTACCTCAAATTGGTACTATAAATTCCACTGCTTCACACAGATCGTACGATCTTTTGAACGTGGCAATGACACGCAAAAGTCAATCTTATTACGTTCTCGTAAGCGTCACATTGGTACTATAAATTACCACAGCTTCACTCAACAGACCGTACGACTGTCAACGTGGCAATGACACGCGAAAATCTACCTTATTACATTGTTATAAGTGTCAAAGCTTCACACAGATCGTACGACCTTTTCAACGTGGCAATAACACGCAAAAATCGACCTTAATACATTGTTATAAGTGTCAAAGCTTCACACAGACCGTACGACTTTATCATCGTGGCAATGACACGCGAAAATCAACCTTATTACATTGTTATAAGCGTCAAATTGGTACTATCACCTAGCAGAGTCCGAGGTCGACTTTCGGTATGGGTATGATGGGCAGCTCGCTGGCGAAGCTGCGGATGTCCTTGATGAAGTCCGCGTTGTTCTCTGTGGTGTCGCCGATCGGCTCGCTCGCGTCCAAGTACGTTAGACTGTAGTGCTTCTGTTGTACGTCCGTTACTGTGGCTGTAGCGTTCTTGTTGGCTTTGTGGCCCATTACCTGGAGGAAAAGATGTTAGGACTTTAGAACCTTAGTGAATATATTTTAGACGACAAACGGGACTTATTCGCGATATACAACGATTTTTTTTTCTCCCGACGTCCACCCGTGACCACAGTCGGTCGAACTCAATCGAAACGTCGGGAGAAAATAAATATCATTGTATATCGCGAATAAGTCCCGTTTGTCGTCTAAAATATGTGTAGGTACTTAGTGAACATGCTCAAAACGCTCCATTAATGTCGCGATGGCAACAATACAAGTGTGCAGTTTCATTTATACAGGGTGACTTTGAAGTCGTGGGCAATATTTTAAACTAAGACACTATTAATGATACTAAATGCGTTAGGGTTATATTTACGCAAAAAAGAAACACTGTTATGTAGTTTTTGAAAATGCATGAATGTCCTACCTAGTATCAAGTCATTGCGCGTGCGCTATACTTTCGCGCACGCGTCAATGCTTGAACTTTGTGACCCCGCTTGAATCAGCTGGTAAATGATAGCCGGCTTAGGACGGTCAAAACTACTTATTAACTACGTAGGTAAATTCGGTAATTATTTTTTGTCGTTTGGCGTATTTAAAAAGTTGGAATCACAATATTTACAATAATTACCCGACTGCCAAGGAAGGGTTATGTTTTTCGCGCGTATCTTGTATGTATGTATGAGCATAATATTCTTTATTACTTCATTTCTTCGAAACGGCTTGATGGATTTCGACAATCAGGGCATCGTTGTTTCGTCTTAATTACCCAAGTGTTCTTAGATATGTGACGTCAAACAAAAACCAACATGGCGGCCGTGAGGCGCCGTAGATAGAAGTAAAAAAAAAAAAATATTTGCTACAATATGGGTATCAAATTAAAGAGCTCATCATGAGGATTCCAAAATGGTATATCACTGACATATAGAAAAAAAATACTATGTGCAATTGTTTCTTTATTATCCAAACTAAATACGTAGTTCTCTCGTGTCGCGGGTGAAATCTTGAGAAACACATAGCCGTATTATAACTAACTAAAAAGTGTTAAATAAAAATAAATAAATTAAAAAAATTAAAAAACCCGACTGCATAAAAAACACTTTAAATAAAAACTGAAAAGTAAAAAACAAGCTTAGTCTAAAAGTGTTGATAGCAATGCTATTACCACAAAATTAAATAATTTTATAATCAATACACAAAAAATAATAATCTTATGCGAAACATAATTGAGTGTAACAGTCGGGACCCATTAAATAAACTAGACTAAAATAATCATTCAATATGGGTCCCGACTGTTACAGTCCAGGGGGACTTCTTTTTATGGGGTGAAATTAAAGAATTGTGTATGAGCGGGAAAGTGAGTCGAGAGACGATTTAAAAACATAAATTATTATGGCTTTTGAAACTGTAAAATCACAGGCCTTTGTGTTAGCCATAGTGAAAGACAATCACAGACGTCGGGCTGAGTTATGTGTTCGAAGAGGCGGTGAACACTTTGAACATCTTTTAAAGTACGTGTAACTGTAAGTAATCAAACTTTTTATGTAAATTATTGTAAATATTGTGATTCCAACTTTTTAAATACGCCAAACGACAAAAACTAATTACCGAATTTACCTACGTAGTTAATAAGTAGTTTTGACCGTCCTAAGCCGGCTATCATTTACCAGCTGATTCAAGCGGGGTCACAAAGTTCAAGCATTGACGCGTGCGCGAAAGTATAGCGCACGCGCAATGACTTGATACTAGGTAGGACATTCATGCATTTTCAAAAACTACATAACAGTGTTTCTTTTTTGCGTAAATATAGCCCTAACGCAATTAGTATCATTAATAGTGTCTTAGTTTAAAATATTGCCCACGACTTCAAAGTCATCCTGTATAATATACTTTAGTATTACAGTTGAGCACTTCATTTAACTCTCAACACTTAAAACATACTTTATTTCATTCACTAGGTACTGTCACGAGCAAAAACATGTATACACGACCAAACAATTGTAGTAGATTTCTTAAACGAAATTTCTGAAGCTGTTATAGAATATTCCTGATATTGTAAGCTAAACATGAAATGCTTAATTTGGAAGAAAATTTCACAATTAAATGATTTGACTAGACTTTAACTTCAATTGTTTAGTCGCATATACATGTTTTTGCTCATGACTGTACAAAAATATAATAGAAGTACAAGAATATAATGCGTAAGTACCTGTATAGATAGTTTCCTGAACTGCGACTTGTTGCCAGTAGAGAAGTGGTTTTCGACCCAGCTCTTGATGTCTGCCAACTTGATCTTCTCGATAGCGTCGGCCTGGGTACAAAACATGTCTTACAGATACAGTAAATATTTGCGAACATCACGCCTCATAAGACGTGATCACGTGGTAAGGAAGGTGCTGGACATGAATGTGGATGGATATAGGGGAAGAGGACGACTGAAACAACGATGAATGGATTGTGTGACAAATGATGTGGCTGCAAAGAGTGTTACTTGAGAGATGACGTCAGATAGGAATGTGTGAAAGAAAAAGACACGCTGCACCGATCCCAAATATTAATTGGGATAATGATAAAGGGCAGGGGAATGATGATCATGCTTTATAAGAGAAATTATGTGGGGACAACAGGGATCTGAGTTGATATGTGTAATTTGTATAACTTACCTCCATAAACAATCTGTGGAACTCGTATTCCCTGCTCACGATTTCCCTCCAATTTCTCTCAACCTAAAACAATTGTTCAGAATTATGATTTTGTCAAATAATATCTTCTTCTTGGTCGCTAAACTCTTGACAGAGTAGTCGTTGCCGTCAGACAAATAATCAAAATATTGTAAAATCCATAACCATTGTATTGTATTAGTACATAGTATGTGTATTACAATCGCGAGACACTGCTCTTGGTCACACCGTCATGACCAAACCTCCCTTATGTTGTGCTTTTCAACACCAGGAGGATTTATCAATTCCAACTCCATTCAACCATAATATGCCGTTCGCGCCATCTAGTGATTATTGTGATCAATCGCGTAAAGACATTAAGTGCGTACAGTGAGAACGTGTCGCCATCTAGCGACGAAAGTTGTGCGCGAGTTCGATATTAAACGTATTTCGGCAGCACTATCGCTGTTTCCGGGTTTTTACCGCCCGCGCGCGCTTCTCTCTCTTGTCTTGTCGTCACCGCAAGCAGCAACACGAATGTAAATAGTTGTAATGTTTTTAACTTAAATACAGTAATGTAAAGCTCAGTCTTATTTTATTTGGAACTTGGAATTCTAAAGACGTGAACCACCGATCCTGCACATCTTATACCTATACATATCCTGCACATATTATATTATGTGTTGTTACCTCCTCCTTGAGCTCGTAGTCGGTGGTGTGTTTGAGCTGCACGAGCGAGTGCTTGGTGGCCTGCAGCGTCTTCTCCGTGAGCCGCTTCATGTCGCGCGAGAACTTCTTCAGGAAGGCCTCCACGCGAGTGTCCACGTACGATACGCTGTGACAAACAAACCACATTAACAACATAATAACATTAGGTGTTGCTCGCCACTTCGCCGACACGAATATCCATTTAAATACATTACCCCCGACAGACGCTGTCGGTTAAAAAGTGAGAAGCCAGCGCACCTGTGATTTTTTAACACATCCTGTTGTTTAGTCACGTTAGAGGTCTCTCGTATAAGTGAGGAAAGATTATATTTCATCTCGTATCACAGAGGTTTACAAAGATTCAAATCAAAGGCACATCCGAGATATTCAGGTATTACACAAATGCGTGTCCTACGCGGTGATCAAACATAACATCACTGACAGTGGTCATTGGTGGTGGGCTCTATTTTCCACGACCACAGTGGTCATTGCACTAGTAGCCAGTATCCGAGCAGTCATTTGGATAGTACTTGTTCAGTTACAGGTGGGTGTAATTTCAATACTCAATACTCAAATATTTATCTATAATATGTATGTATTTAGAAATATATAAGTATGTTTATCAGTTGTCTAGTACTCATAACACAAGTTACTGTTGTATACTTAATTTGAGACTAGATGGCGTTGTGTGATTGTTGAGAAATATTTATTTATTATATTTATTTATGTCCGTGTGGTGTCCGGATATAAAGAATAGCACCACCCCATATCCTCCACTGGGTGTCGTAAGGCGACTAATGGATCTTAAGACCCAGTGCACTGTACCAAGCACCTTGGGTCACCCGAATGGTGGCGGGTAAACAACCAACAATCGCATTCCCAAAGAGGGTTAGTGTCAGGCAGGCGGCCGACTATAAAACCATAGCCAAATCTTTAAGCAACATGTCTAAAAGACGTGTTGCGCCGACCCCAAGTAAAAATTGGGATAAGGGCAGGGGAATGATGATGATTTATTTATTTATTTACCTGAACTTGTCGACCTGCGTGTTGACGGTGACGGAGAAGCCTAACACGCCGAAGGTGTAGCGCATCATGCTGAACACGCTGTAGCCGAGCTGCTCCTTCGTGCGCAGGCTGTCGAACACCGGCTCCTCCATCAACAACTGTACGGACAACATAATAATATGCCTTACTATATGTATGTACTAAGGTAAATAGTAAACTGTAATATAGGAAACTTAGAGCATGGCACACTTTGGAGGGTAACGTGCTGTTTTGTTTTAAAATGTTAAATATGTTGACAACCAATCATATCAGCAATTGCAGCAAAAATAGTCATTTTTTTTCTTAGTGGATGTTTCCCTACTGAACAAACTTTATCATGTTAAAATTTAAAGCGACTCCAGCACCAATGATTTTATTACTAGTGTCACGCCCTTATCCTATACGAACATTGCACGAGTGCAGTGGTAATTTACTACTCGGCTCCCCTTTTTTTTCGTGAGAAATCATCAAATGACCCCGTGGGACTGGGACCCCCCTGTGGGCGCAGCGGGATTGAGTGTCAGACTTATACTGAGTAAAACCCACTATGTTCCTCCTGGGGCCCTTTGAGTGCCAGGTTTGCGGTAACTCTTACGAACATCCCGCAGCCCCGGCAGTACTCGGGTCCCTTTATTTATTTATATATTAAGGATCTCCAACAAAGAATACACAAGATACATTTTTAGACAAAAGAGTAGGGTATACATTTGGGTTGTGCTTCCTCAATTAAAGGAGAACACAGCATTCGCATGTAGACAAATTTTACAAATTAGAATGTATGTATGTCCTCACCATGAGCACTTCGAGCGTGGCAGTGTCGCGCGGGTTGGTGGCCTCGCCCTGGTAGTAGTTGGTGATGATGCTGTTGGTGGACGCCTCGTTCAGGCTCAGCACGCGCACCTTACGCTCGCCCAGAGGCAGCTGGTACACTTGCACCTAACGGTAAACCGATTACATGATTGAATGTCTATCGCCAACAAAAAATTCGCCAGTCAATAAGACTGGCGAATTTTTTAAGAAAAAAACCTGAAATGGAATGAGAAAATCTTCCCGCAAAAAAATGTAACGCTTTAACGTGGGTAAATTAATGGAAAGAAGTGGGGGGGAGGGTGGAATGTTCTTTAGATAGACACAAACAGTAGTCAACATATTTTTTTATTGACGTGAAGTGTAGTTGGATTAATTCTTACCTCAGGCATTTCTTCTTCCGTGAGGCCTTCCCATTTGATGTTTTTGAGAACGTTTTCTGATATCCTGACAGCGTCGTACCACGCGATGTTGCCTTGCATCAGTATCTATTGAATACAACAACTTTAGTATGAAAACAAAGTGGTTGCAAGTATGTATGTGTTAAAAGCATGCAAAACACATTTTCATTAACCTAACGGCAGAGCTAACTAAGACCTTGTCAGAGTCGCGTAGGTATGCGCGAGCGATCCCGCGACTCTGGCTTTGGCAATAGAAGGGGCCCGGGGTGTTTTTGGTCGGTGTGAGTCCGACATATCCCCACGCCGTGCCCTCGACGTGGGTTGAAGTCATTAGAGTTACAACCCGGAAAAAAAAGAGCTAACTAAGACAAGCTACTAACTATTTTTGGGGCGAGATTATCAATATTTCTTTGTGTGGGTTTTTCTAATGGACATTTTACTTCTGGATTAACTACTATTTTTGATGAGTTCTGAAACAGTTGCTAACCTGACAGTACATCTTGCTGAGCAGTTTGTCGCTGAAATGCTTGAGTTCTGTGAGCGTTATGTTGTGTATGACGGAGGCCTTCTCGCGCGGCGACACGTAAGGATTCAGCAGGATGTTCATGCGGACGTCCCTGTTATACAAATATGAAATAAGAACAAAAAAAACATTAAGAAACCGTAAGCAGATAAATGATTAAAATTTCGAAAAAGTAAACGAAACGTAAACTAGTCAAGTGGCTGAAATGCAGTAAAGACCACATAGTTATGAACATTTAAATTAGTATTTAAGAAGTAACTCATAAACCCTAACATTTTTAGTCATATTTGAACAATAGTTGCGGATTTTTTTTTAAACTACTCCCGCACAAAGGAATTTATTCTTGTATCGCAGGGGGTTTCACATAAATAACTATTCCTCAACATTCACACAACGCCATCTAGTCTCAAATTAAGTATACGACAGTAACTTGTGTTATGAGTACTAGACAACTGATAAACATACTTATATTTTTCTAAATACGTACATATTATAGATAAATTACACCCAGACACAGAACAAATGATCGTGCTCATCACACAAACATTTGTCCTGGGTGGGAATCGAGCCCACGACCTCCGGCTTAGCAGTCAGGGTCACTTAGCACTAGACCAACAGGCCTGTCTAAAGATGTGAGTGTACTAACTTGGCCAGCTTGTGCGGTTTGATGAGCACGTTGTGGTAAGTGCGCGCGCGCACCTCCCGCACGGCCTCGAACATGGCGCCCGTCAGGTTCTGCGTCGACGTGCGCATCTCACGCGTTATCAACTCCACTAGCAACTACAACGTACACATCATTATTTATAGGTATTTTAAAGCACGTAGATAAATAGAAGACATTTTTTATTATTTATATTTTATCATTGTATGCATTAAGATTTTATAGTCATAATAACGAATAATTGTGAACAAGATTAAGTATGGCAAAAGTAGGAGAGGAAAGAAACTAAAGGTTATATGCCTACCTGTAGGCATATAACCTTTAGTTTCTATTCTATTCAAGTAATTTTAAATAGAGTGAGGGAGTAAGGAAACAAAATTTAATACTGTTACAAGGTGTTAACTAATATTAAATTCACATGCATAAAGAACTTAGATACTAGTAAGTATAATTGGAGTAATTATACAATACATTATTAGCCGTTAGTGCCCCACAGCAGGGCAAATACCTCCCTTCCGTTCTTCCACCTATCCCGGTCTATGACTAACTAGGGGCCAGTTTTGAGAAAATGTATCGAGCTACAATACCATACACACTACAAAAATATACTCACATGTAAGTTTTGACTATATCCCGTAACTTTCATAGTGAGTCCTTTGTCGCCGACGTATAACGAGTGAGACAGGTCCGCCATGTTGGCCGGATACACTTCTTCCTATAAGACAATACGAAAGATTAGATATAATCAAATGTAACTAAGTATTCATTTAGTGAACACATTGCAAAAGAACTTACTTTGAGTCCCTGTTGTAACACGTCTGTCCAAAGATCGAGAAGACATGAACTGTGAATGAGACATAGATATTATTCATGACGTACATAATACAATAAAGAAGTAACTTGTGAATAAAGGTATGAGTTGCATGTTTGGTAACTTATAAAATATTATATTGTTAAATGTTAAGTTAAAATGTGTAACTGTTGTATGTGCCGATTGAATAAATAAAAATAAAGTAAATAGATTGCCCAGATAATTGTGTGAAACGTATAAACATTTTGAAAGTAATTTCTTGACAAATTGGAATTCAATTTCTAATAATCAAAACGTAAATTCACCTTGCTTCCTTAAACATACACTTTATATCTTAAGGTGTCAAAAACAACGTGGTACTAAGAACTTAAATGTTTTTAAACTATCGCAACTTGTTTACATATTTTAGACAATAAACGGGTCTTATTCGCGATGATATTTCATTTCTCTTTTTTTTTATATTTACTACGATTCCGCAGACTTGTGGTCCGCGCCTTTCTTTTCCTTCTTTTCATTTATTTTCTCTTAAAAACAGTTCTACTTATAATTACTTCCCAAGGGAGATACGGAACATCGAATTACATCGCGAATAAGACCCGTTTGCTGTTTAAAACTAAGTACTTACTCTCTGGGCGACTTGAGGCTGAGCGGAGTGATGAAGTAGAAGTAGAGCAGCGCGGTGGGGAAGCGGAACTTGAAGTCCGGCTTGTACCAGAGCTCCATGTGGCGGTTCTTGCGGAGCAAGTTAGGCTGGTCCAGTCTAGATGGAGGTAGAATATAAATAATTGTTAAAATTGATTGATAATGTCATCAGTAAGTAAATATTTTATTAAAATTTAAGAGATGATTTTTTTTTTCGAGTTATTGGGTTGATTTTCCAGGATTTTTCAGGTATTTTGAAACCGTTCTAAATCAATGATGTTATTAATCTGATATACAATTTTAGATTCGGTTAAGAATCGATCAGCTTTTTTATCAAATATCCGATAGATTAACTAACAGTTCCAAAGCTAAACCATACCTATTCTAAATACAAATAACACGCAACATACGTCGTACATCTAACAGTACTCTAAATAAGCCAAAGAAAACCTTACCTAAAATTATTAACAGTAGCAATCAAATCACCGTGGCTCAACGTCTTGGTCTTTCTACTGCTGCCTTCCACCTTCTTGTGTATGTCTTTAACAGAGCTGTTCTTGAGGCCCACGCCGAGTTCCTGAGCAACCTCCACGTAGACTGGGTCCGGGGGCACCAGCGCGAAGTCTGTGGTGATGTAGATGTTCTTGTCCGGGAGACGGAAGTGAGAGTAGGGCTCCACGTTCAACCACCGGTCTAGCCATTTACCGGGGATGTCTGAGAGAAAAAGTTTTATTGTTGTTAATTGTTTAGTGAGATAGATTGGATGGAAAAGTTGGAAATAATAGGGTAAAAAAAGTGGTTGACTTTACAGTTGTCTTACAAGACCCAGTTTTAAGTTATACTATTGAACGTGCGAACGAATGACATTATTGTTTTTAATTAATTGCTGAATTTTTAAACTCTTTATGGACTTTTAAAACTTGTAAGCATCAACATTTCTTTATAGAAAAGGTTAGGTACAAGAAGTAATCTTCTTGGTAAATTTGTCTGTTATTCACGTCATAGAAAAATGTAATTGTAAGATAAAACGTACCCATTTTCTTGTACTCGGTGCCGAACCACTTCTCCTTGGCGTCGTATGCGATGGGCGTGGAGTGCTTGTTGGACAGGATCATGATGTTCACGGAGTCCGCGCGCATGCAGTCCAGGAGCTCGCTTATGCCCTACCAAAATATACACAATATTGTTTAGAGAACGAGCAAAAACTGTATAGGCTAGAACATAAATTTTAGACCGACCGTTGTCACGGGTGGACTGATGTGACTAAGTGATCAGTCCACCCGTGACCGCGGTCGGTGCAACTCGATCGAAACGTCGGGAGAAAAGAAATTTCGTTTTATATCGCGAATAAGTCCCGTTTGTCGTCTAAAATATGTATAGGCTATATAGGCAGCATAGGATATATAGTAAACTGTGATTCTTTTTTTGGATTGTACGGGTAAATATTGTTTGTCTGGACGTCTCTTTGATCATAAAAACTGCACATGATTAGAAGCGATTTGCCCCCCACCCCTACCTCCTTTGGTCAAACATCCAACAATTCCCAGGTCTTTTATAATTTCCTATCCTGCGCCACATTTACCGCGGTGACAAATCATGTGGATAGTAAATAAAAATACCAGTATAACAGACGTGAGTGTTGGTCACCCCGAGTGGAAAGACATAAACTAAAGGTGTTTATGCATATAAAATTGCAGGAGAGCGATGCCTACCATTGTCTATGAAGCTAATAGTTCAGTGGTTATATGTAGTTACTATGGCCCTTTATTACCATCTCCTATAACAATATCTTTTCGTATAGGTGACAAATGTGATAAACTGCGTAGTAGCAGTAACAACATACCTTAGGATCATACTTGTAGTACAGCCTATCCCCTGTGATGTAGTGTTCTGGGGGATAGAAGTGCATGTTCTCGGCCAGCGTCTCCACGTACTCGGCAGGCTGGGACTCCTCCTCGAAGCGGAAACTGGTCTCTTCTATTGTCTACGCAACGAAAAAATAATAATAATAATTTTTTGTACCCACCCAGACATCAAATAATTAGACGGCCTGTTGGACGCACCAAATTCGAAAGAGTTGTACAGTCGAGGTGAAGTACCCTAAACCAACGAACGTGTATGAAGCGATTGATGAGTGTGGATGAAGCTAAAGTGGTATGCCAGGATCGTAGCAAATGGAAAGATGTGATCTCTGCCTACCCTCAAGGGAAAGAGGCGTGACGTTTATGTATGTATGTATATGCGAACCTTACCGCTGGGGATTGAAAGAAAAGTAGCTAAAGACCGGGCAAAGTGACGTATTCTTGTATCAGAAGTTAAGTGCTGAGCAAGTGTTGAATAGCGAACTCAACGATGTAAGTGAGTAAAAATATAATAGGTAAGTATAGGCGATTACTTTACTGATTATAAATCGTTTTAATGTTATAGAAGACATGTAACATAATATAGAATTAATAATAACATTATAAATTGCTTGTGTAAAGCCTAAGGTATTATGAGCCTTATACAGGTCTGTTAATGCATAGAATATATTCACAAGAATAGAAGATTGTTTACCTTGATTTCATCGTACACCCTTTCCGAAGGTCCAATTTGTCTCAACATGCTAATGTATGAGAATATCGCCTCCAACACCTGCAACAAGAAATTAGAGTAAATAAACAACATTTAACTGTATCATGTCAAGTATAAAACAAAGTCGCTTCCCGCGTCTGTCCATTCCTATGTATGGCTTAGATCTTTTAAACTACGCAATGGATTTTCATGCTATTTTTTGATTGATTTAACGTTTCAAGAAGAAGGTTTATATGTATAATAAATCAAAATTAGTACCCGTGCGAAGCTGGGGCGGGTCGCTAGTAAATTAAATAAAGAAGCATTTTTGCCTAAGTACGAAGTTTTCGTGTTACCTCATCAATATGGTCCAATCCCTCTTTGGTTAGTACGACTTGTGTGGAGAATAAACTGTACATGGATGTGTAGTCTATGCCGCTTTCGGAGTTGCCAGTGTAGATGCCGAGCGCCCATACTCTATGGAAATAATAAATAATATTAACTATTAGGTAGGTAGATATTTGACGCTACAAATGCTAGTTAAGTATTGTATTATTTTGATTACTCACAAAGATGTTATTTTATTGCTGCAAACATTTTGATTGTTTATTCAAGAACTTTTATTAGATCTTTATAACAATAGAATACCTATATTCTATTAAAATAATATAACTTATAGATAAGTAGATATTTCACGCTACAAATGCTAGTTTAGTATTGTAATATTTTGATTACTTACAAAGATGTTATTTTATTGCTGCAAACATTTTGATTATTTATTAACTATTATTACGAGCTTTAAACAACTAGTTTATCTTTGAAGTATTACTAAAGAGGTCACAGTCAAAAAGGAAAACTTATTAATTATATATATTCATACTTTTTCCGGAGGTAGGACAGAAGACTGCCTTTGCCCTCGTGTCCCAGCAGGTAGGATATATACTGGTGCGGCTTCGACTCGTATTCGGATAGCAAGGAGCGCATGCACCACGTTAAATGTACCTGCAATAAAATATTTTAAATGTAGGTTACAGCAGAAGCTCTGTAAGTGTTTTGGACATTACAATACTACTCTATTACATATTGTAGTAAAAAACAGGAGTTATTGGGTAACTTTTCCTATTAAAATTATTTTTTAGGGTTTTAGGACTAAAATTATATTAATTAATACAGGAAAAAATAATTTATAATATTCTGAACCTTCTAGAATAAAAAAATCACCTTCATAAGAAAAAAAAATGCCTTTCGAGACTACAAAAAGGACAGAAACCGGCAAAATTCCTTTAAATCTAAAACGAAGACTAATTTTCATCGGGATTGCTTTTCATACACAATAACCAAGCAGGTTTGAACGTCCTCTTACCTCAGTGGTATCACCGACGGGTTTGACGTAGTATATGCTTCTGAATTCCGGCGTGACTGTGTCTGGTTGGAAGGCATACATACTGAAGTCCTCTGAAGGCAGCTTGTTTGACGATATGTGGCCGAACGTGTTCACTACGTACTGTTCCAGGGAAGCCAGGTCCATTCGTGCCTACGAATACGGTAAGAAGAAAAAAAACTGTTAGTAGTAAGTTGATTCGAAAAGATAACCGCCAAATTTTCAGATTTGTTTAAAGAAATCTTAAGAAAAATATATCGGGTCGGTCGGGGAAAAAGTCTTTGCGCATTATACCTAGTATGTATGAACTTGTAATAAATTCTTTCTCTCTGTAATAAAATTAGAATTTGGAATTATGTTTATTTAAATTTTAACTTTCAATTATACCAAAACCAGCCAGATACAAATACTGTAGCCAAAAAACTTTTTCCCCGACCTAATATAATACAATAGATCGACCCACTAGACGCCAGAGGAAGGACTTCGTCGTCGAAGTCGTCCGTGGCGAAAGTGGTGCGTCGATCTAGTCAGATTTACGAGGCGCTCGTGACCAGAAATAGCCAAAGATAGAAAGGTATGGAAATGGGGGAGGCCTTTGCCCAGCAGTGGGATCTCGCACAGGCTACAATAAAAAAAAACACAATAAACTAGTAAATGTATTATACTCTTCATATTTGGGTATGTTACAGTTATTTGCATCTATCTAGCAGTTCATAAGTACCTGTTTGTATGCTAAACACACTAACGTTCAAGATTAGTTTTGACTGCGAATAAAGACCTATGGTGAATAAATAATACAAAATACGCAGATCACAGCCGCAGTTTAATACGTGCTTAAAATAATCTTTTAACTTCAATCAGTTATGAATGAAACCAATCCCAAGTTTAATTGAAATCTAATATATGAATGTTCATACAAATACAATGGGTAAACCGAATCTGTAGTAGGTTCGGAACTGCAACGACTCATGACAAATCATTGACGGTCAATGCCATTCTAGATTTCACATCATTTGTGATATACAATGACCCATTCACCTTGTGTACCTATTGTGATTTGAAAATAGATCATTTCATTACATTTTTTTTTTGTATTTTTCTATAAAATTTTTGGTACTGTATCCTCCCCTCCAATCTATTTTACAGAATCAACTTTTTAAACTGACGACCTGTTGGTCTAGTATTTAGTGGCCCTGACTGCTATAGTGCAGGTCGTGGGTTCGATCCCCACCCAGGACAAATGTTTGTATGATGAGCACAATTATTTGTCCAGTTTCTGGGCGTAATTCATCTATAATATTCAAGTATTCATAAACAGTTGTCTAGTACTCATAACACAAGCAAGTTACTCTCGTATACTTAATATGGAATTTGATGGCGTTGTGTGAATGTAGTCATCATTCCCCTGCCCTTATCCCAATTATTATTTGGGGCCGGTGCAGCATGTCTTCTTCTTCCACACGCTTCTATCTGACGTCATCTCGCAAGTGACATTCTTTGCAGCCACATCATCTGTCACACAATCTATCTATCGTTTCTTTGGTCGTCCTCTTCCCCTATATCCATCCACATTCATGTCCAGCACCTTCCTTACGTGATAATGTAGTATTACATATTATTTATATTTATAACCCATATTTGTCGTTCGTGTGGAAGAAGAAGACATGATGCGCCGACTCCAAATAATAATTGGGAGAAGGGCAGGGGAATGATGATGATGATGATTTGTCGTTACCTGCACGGCGACGGTCATGCGATGCGCGCTGTAGTGTCTCTTGCGGAAGGAGTGGGCGGCCTTGTGCAGGCGCTCGTCGTCGTCGATGTCGTCCTTGAGGCTGCGGATGTTGCCCCACGTGAAGGTGCGCGCGGGGTGCCCCTCGGGGAACAGGCTGGAGAGCAGCTGGTCCTTGCGGTTCGAGTCCGATGGGGAGGCTATCGCGAATTCTGGAAAGGAATATTTCACTCAGTATGCTATTTACTGTACTGTTAGACGTTTTTTCTCAGGCTAGCTAGTTAAGAAACGTCTAGTCCAGCGAGCTTATAGTAAAAGTAATGTATAGTCAAAATTTTGATATATCTACTTTTCACCACTGCACACCACTTTTATTTCTGAATCATAAATAACCACATTCTTGAACGACCCTCATTTTAAATGCTTTAAAGTGTCGTGTTGTTTCTGGCACCGTAAAGTGGAATATACACACAGTAAAATAACGAAAATATAATTAGGGTATTATTTCAAGACCGCATTTATTATAGAAGTTACAAAAAGTTAGGATTAAAGGTTATAAAGCATAGGTAACCGAAGCGAAACCGTAACTAGTAAACAACAATTACGACAACTTTGGAAAAACCGGGACATACAGACTGTATAATCAAAGTCCAAAGTTTCGAGATTGTAACTAATGGGTAATTAGATTACGAATGTATTGTGTGTATTAAAGTAACAAATCAAAGGTGTGAATTATTTTCGACTAGCAGTTGCCCGTGACTGAAAAATAAAGCCTCTTTCTGACACAGTCGGATAATAAGGGTTGCCTATGTGTTAATCTAGGTTGTCAGCTAACTCCATGCCGAATTTCATAAAAAAATATCTTACTGAGAAAGGGTAAGAAACATCCATACGCACAAACTATATTTTATATATTTAGGATAGGTTCCTGCGTTCGTTGATGATTTTAGTCGTAAAAACTTTAATGGTCTCACAATACGAAATAAATGGAAAAGTACCCACTTTTTGTTCGAATCAACTAAAACAGTCGTAATTATAATCTATAAATAAACACAAATCAATTATACTCGGAAGGTATCATTAGAAACGTCTATTTTTAAATCACTGACCATTTGATAATGGAAATCTAAAGTTCATCTGTTTGTATTTAAGTTTCCATCTTATTGTGTAAAATTTTGATGTTTTGATATCGTTAAAAATGTTTGGAATCCTTATAAAAATACAATTTAAAATAAAAAAGACTACAGTTGTTTTGCGAAATAGAATGAGAAGCTAAAGCTTAATGCAAAAGCAAACTCAGTGCCCCGGTCAAAGGTAGACATAGGCGACTTAACCCATGAATGTGTAGGCAGATAAGGTCGCTCCAGTGGGTTTTGCCGGTTAAACTCCGGCAAACTCAGTGCCCTATCGTCAACCACCTTATAATCCTCCGGAGGATGGTCCAAGAGGATTTCTACTGCCGTACCATAAAATAAAGGTAAAACTGCTATTCGAAGTTTCAATAGTAGAGTGTTATTAGTCAACGGTTGCCGTCGACGCGAAAAACGGAAGCCGTCGACGTTTTAATTTTTTAGCACTGTCTGCGTCGGCTGCTGTTACCTCTGCCGTTGGGAGCATACCGCTCGTGTGTAAGAGTTCTTAATATGTTATTTCCCCGTTAAAGTTAATTACCTACTAACTAACCATATTGGTTTGCTATAAATGTAAATAGAAAAATAAGTATACCATTAATTTGATGACAATCGCTAACCATAAAATTAGTAAATACTTGTGATTTGTATCTATGGGATGTCATCTTGTCATGAGTGGGCATCAAGAAACAAAGGTCTCATTACAGCACTCACATCGGTAAGCACGTGTTCCGAGTAACAATTATTGATGATCCATCACAATAGGTACGGTCAGCAACGAAGGTCACTTAACATATGTTAGACTACTGACGACTGTAGGTGACTAGCACAACTGTTGTAAAACTTTAAATACATGAACAATATTGGCAACTTTCGAGCTCCTCAACCACGGGCAACATGATGCTCCTAAGTGAGACTGATTGTCAGACCTTCTGGCTTCCTGTAACTGTCAAAGATACTCAAATGACTGCCGAGGCCCACAATTAATCGTACCTTTGGAAACACACAAGCCATTATAACATAAATCACCCATTGAAGGGACAATCGCACCAAGCTTTGATTAACCTGTAATCGATTGACGCTTGAGGCCGCTACTTAGCTACGAGCTGCTTCTTACACTAAGTCGTTGTATTTATTCAGGCGTCTCGTAAATTTTATAGTAGTCTTGGACTTTCGTTGTTGGTTGTACCGAATAAAGTATGTACGTGCTACTGTCATAAATGTCCGATGCAATGACTAAAGTTGTGGCTTTCTGTACATGGTTATGTTCGCTTGTTAATTTACACCAACATATAGCACATCGATAATGTGACGTCACTAAATAATTTACAAGTAAATATATAACGTCAATAAACTCTGTAGATCTCTATAATTTAATTAAACAATGAATTAATTAGTGTGGTAGGAGACGGTTCAAAAAAGAAAGAAAATCAATTGTTTAATGATATTTGTAAAAACTGGAATTTCTGGGCGAAATTCTCACACATTTATAAAGGACAAGGAATTAACAAACTACTTACATACCTATATGTTTTAAATTATATTACTGGCTCAGTTCTTAGTTTTGTACAAAGGTATTACGTTAACGTTCACGTATAAATAAATAAACTTTATTCGTTTGTTAAAATTCTAGGAATATATCTATTTATTAGGTAATCGCCCACACGAAGATTATATAAAATATGAGATTATAGGAGACATCGCGTGTCAATGCGACCTTTTACATATTTATTGGATTTATAATAACTTATAAGTTTTCCTAACAACAATATCGAGGCAACCATTCAAGTGCGAATTATATTCTTAATAAGAAGCATACGTTGATTTGACTGCAAGATCAAACTAAATGTATAGTTGACGGGTTGACCGCAAGGTGCTCCTAAAAATGTACGATCCTATTTTTTTTATATATTTTGATATAGACTATGTATGCCAAGTCTCAAGTTCATAAATCGAATCAGTTTAACACTAATTTGTCAGATCCAGTAACAGTACAGTCGGTAAATCTTTATCTAAAATTGTAGTTTAAATTAAAACATCCTATCACCTTGAAATTAATGTGAATTTTGTGTGAATCTATGAATGATCTTATATGATTCCGTAAGTGAAAGGACCACGGAATCATGGAAGAGTTTCCAACAAGGAAAGCGTTCAGCCAAAAACTACTCATCTTTATTATCAACCCGATAAATACCCGCATACCCGAGTAAATAATTAAGTCGTGGGTAACTTCCATTGCTATGGACTTTTCCCTTACGTATAAAAGCGCGTCTTTCGCTACAGGTTTGCTCATTAGCATGTCAGATTAATTACTTAGTTCAACGAGTCGCGATGGCTAAGCCGATTACTTACGTTCGATGCCTGTAATCCTTTGGAAAACCTGGTGATACGTATTACGAATAATTAGGCTAGCAAAATGTCACAAAAGTGTTTAGACTAGGTTTCCTAACATTATTTTTAAGACTTCTTTTTGAAATATGCGGTAAATGATTTTGAACTCAGCTTATACCAATGTTTTTTTTAATAATAAATAAAAAAGAAGATTTCAAACGATATTGCATTGTTCTATTATTTGAGTTAATTATGCTTAATAAATACTCTTATTTAATACAGTTAGCCCGAAAGACAACACAATTAGGGGAATATTTAAGCAGCAGAAGACAACTTTTATATACACTCTCTGTAGAGCCACATTTGATAGGTTCCCATATAATATATAGTCCTCCTAATCGATTACGATAACGGCGACCCATGGTAAATTCACCTTCTAGCGTGAGCCTTGATATGACTGGCTAAACCGATTTGGGTTTTAAAGACCCGGTCGCAAGCACTTAAATACAACTAACTCGCAGCATATTCATTAGGTCCACATAGTTTGATAAAAAATGCTCTGCTATTTGATGCACGTCGATGCAGTCAGTTTGTCCAGTTATCGATTTACTTTTAACTAAGTCTCACAGATTTAGGCCTCAGCTGGCCTGCAACAATGTTAGGTAGACACTCTCCTAGACGTCATTAAAACTCATGTAATTAATTTGTAATTATATCCACCCTGTTCCCATGAGATTGCGATACAGAGGTTGTCATCTGAACAGAAGACAAAATATATATTTTTCAGTTGCATTCATTGCGACATATTTCTAGACACGATGCCGTGAACACCTGACCGACTAACCTAACCTTTACCTAGAATCGATTTTGTTTAGTTTTCACGTTGGAAGGTCAAGCTCATATTATTGTAACAAGGATTTGTTTACAAGCACTCCGGTTATTGCGACAATAAACATGCCTAGCCTTTGTTGATAGTAAATAGTGATTGTTATTAGTAGCCAGTTAGAAAGTTCTTTTTTCTTATTCTTGATTCGTCATCTCAATTGGCCTTTATTTGGAAATTTTTGAAATAGATCTATGCAGTTAACACTATGAGCACAGGATTATTACACTGGTTTATTTGACGAGCTTTTTTTTGTTATCCGGCGGAAATTGGACTTCCTCCGCCGCGGGGAGGAGACGGAGTGGTGTTCCGGACTCCTACCGGCTAAAACCACCGTAGTGCTTCTCCATTCCCTAGTGCCAGGGGCCAGGCGGGAACGCTTTCGCAAACATTTATCAACGACTTGGATGCATTTTGACGGGCCTGTTGGTCTAGTGGTTAGTGACCCTGACTGCTAAGCCAGAGTTCGTGGGTTCGATTCCCACCCAGGACAAATGTTTGTGTGATGAGCACGATCATTTGTTCTGTGTCTGGGTGTGATTTATCTATAATATGTATATATTTAAAAATATATAAGTATGTTTATCAGCTGTCTGATTACCATAACACAAGCTCTGCTTAGCTTGGGATCAGATGGCCGTGTGTGGATATTGTCTCGAGATATTTATTTATTTATTTATTACACTGGCAAAGAATTCTAAACCGAAATGATATTGAAATTCACTCATAATAGTAGTAGCTAAATGGATTACGTAATATATACCTCCAAAATACAAAAATATACAATTTTAACTGTTAACCGTTACCAAAGAAACTGTCGAAATACGTAATAGTGAGAGAGTAACCATCTTAGTTCCGTAACACAAACTATGCCGAAGCAATTTGGTTATCCAAACTAATATTATAAATGCGAAAGTAACTCTGTCTGTCTGTCTTTTCTTCACGGCTAAACTACTGAACCGATTTATGTGAAATTTGGTACAGACATAGTTTGGAACTTGAGAAAGGACATAGGATAGTTTTTATTTCAAATTTAAAAAAAAAAAATATTCCGGACATACAGCTCCGTACTATTCTTCCTAATTCCGTACTATAAATGTCGAGCTGTTCCTATACTCCGTAGATAGATGGCGTGTGTGCGCGTGGCTAAGTGAGTATACATCTATTAAATTCAAACGCAGAGCTCATTATGTTGATTTTTGAAGAGTTCCCTAGAATATCTTCCACATCTCATTTTTGAAGAGATCCCGCGAGATCGGGAACTATGTGGTTAAAACCAAAAATTTGCCAGAAGTCACTATTCCACGCGAACGAAGTCGCGGGCAAAAGCTAGTCCATCATAATTTGCGCATTCTTTCCGTCTTACACGTCAGTAAGTTCGATATAGCGGTATAAAGATTATCTAATAACAATTTAGAAGTTCAGGTTATTCCGGGTTAAATAATAATAAATGTTTGATTACAGCTCAAACCAGGCGTGGCATGACTAAAGACTAGATATTACGTACGAGTATAGATTTAAAGATTGATTTCAGTTTTGTTAAGTATTTAGTTTAACATTTTCGTATTATAGCCACCTAAGTATTTTGAAAGTGTTGCTAGTAAGAGATGAAATTATTGTATCGACAGTTCTTAAATTTTCCTGAGCATTAATTAATATATTTCGAATAATTTCTTTTGAGGTTCAAATGAGTACCTTTTTCTAAGTTGTAACAACAATGTAAACAAACGCAGCAACTGAATGAGGAATACAATGACATAATTCTACTAAATAATACACAAAAATGGAACCAGGAAAGATGAACAACTTTGAACAAGGTTATGGTACAGAGACAATAGGCGTATATCACACAAGGCGATCTCTGTGGGACAATATTTTTAGCTGTTATGCATACAAACAGGTAAATGGTACACCAATTACCTAATACTTATTTGAGTAACTTTAACGCTACCAATAACTACAATAGCCCATATTATGCACATTTTTCAATTTCTCTCAAGCGAAACATTATTTTATAGTAACTTATCGGTAGGAGGTCAAAAGTTACATGAAAAAAAGGTTCTATTAGTTACTTAAAAAAAAAAGCAGTAGTCATCTCTGAAATAAATTTTAGCCTCCATTTTGATTAAATAATGATAACTTTATATGGTGAGTTTAATCATATTTTTGAGATTATTTTACTTGAGGAAAGTTCATCATATCCTTAGCAGACGTCTAGAACATGACCATCTATTTAAAAACGTTACTTATTTTTATTAAAGTGGCATGATCAACTCACCAGACTCAATGGCCTCTCTCTCCCGTTGCATGGCCTCCTTCATCATGAGCGGGCTGACGAAGAACTGGCTGAACATGTCCATTGCCTTGGGCAGGTGCTTCTCCTGGATCTCGAAGTAGAAGGTTGTCACCTCGCAGTCTGTTGACGCGTTGTCTGAACCACCTTTTTTCTGAATGAAAATTCGATTTGTGAGATTTAACGTGATTTTTTCTCTAAATCATCATTTCTATGCCGTTATCCCAATTATTATTAGGGGTCGGCGCAACATATTTTGTTTTCTCTAAATATGATATGCAAATTTTATAGAGTAAGACAAACATATAGATTGATGAATTTTTAATAAAAAATTACGTGATTTATTGTCTTGTCTTGATTTGCTAATTGTTTTTCTTTACCTTACGTGCATAGATTAAGCAATAAACACAGATTCACTAATAGCAGTAACATGTTAGTTTATTAATTATAAGAAACATTTGTCATTATTACCAGAAATATTCTGTTTTCAAGACAACCAATTATAGTTTGTTTACTACGTACATTTATGTTATGTCGACAGAGACATGTCATTACAACAATAACACACATTAACGTATGTATACAAACAATGCTTGTTTATTATCATATCTTAAGTTCCAAAGGTAAAGTGAAATATAACATCTCAGAATTTAACGTTCACCTAACAACGACGTTAGCAGATAAATCTAGCCCCATAGTAATAAATAAACATGCGATAGCGAGATGTAGGCGGCTTTAAGCGGAAACATCCATCTTCTATCCCGATTGTCCTCAATGCTATTGTCTCACAATTGATATAATCATATAATCTGCATATTCTTGTCAACGCCATTGCCCAACAATAAGCACGATAGTTAAACTATATTTCGACCACATGACTAACACACGAGATAGATGGTTAAAATAACGAAAAGACTCTTGGTATACATTTAGCCTTTAAAAAAAGGAGTGTAGTAGGTAAATCTAGCTTTTTCTGTGAAGGTTAAGTTTTAACTTGGCAATATTATTACATCATCCCTTTTTACCCGATGACATCGTCATGGACTTTTTCTGCCCTGAGAAAGGTGGAGTCTTGCTGGACTCCTACCGGCAGAAACCACCGGAGTGCTTCACCTTTCCCTTCTACCACGAGAACGCAATATTTGTTTTTTTGATTCCCGCACTAAAGAATTTAATCTTTGTACCACGGAGGGTTTCACAGACATTCATTTCACATCTCACAAACACACACAGACTCAGAACAAGTATTTGTAGAACGTACAAATTCTTGCCCCTCGCGGGGATCGAACCCGCGTCACGTCGCGCACAGTGGTAATTGGCATGGTAACCTATATCACTCGGTTATCCATGCAGTCGAATATTGTTACCCATTTGTATATTCTTACCTTAATAAAGGAGTCGAATTCATTTTCCTTGGGGTACTTCTCACTGCCCATGAAGACCATGTGTTCGACGAAGTGCGCCAGGCCCTGTATGTCGGGCGGGTCGCTGTAGCTGCCCACGCCGACACATAGCGCGCATGCCGCCTGTGCAGAAAATAATGGAACTTAGATACAGGTATACAAGAGTTTCTAAGAATATTGGAAGAGAGAATATAGGCGCACACCGACTCTACGAATGTTGTGTGCGAGTTAGAAAATAAATGTTAAAGCTTCCGTGATTCGAAAGGCAAGTCTCCTGTTCTAAAGTTTTTACAGCTCTTAAACTTGATAGTTATTTTAAGGTATCGAAATTAATGAAAAAAAATTGAGTTATTGAAAATAAAATTATATTCAATAGGTGTATATGTTATTGCAATTCCGTGTGGTGTCCGGATATAAAGAATAGCACCACCCCATATCCTCCATTGGGTGTCGTAAAAGGCGACAAATGGACCTTAAGACCCAGTGCACTGTACCAAGCACCTTGGGTCACCCGAATGGTGGCGGGTAAACAACCAACAATCGCATTCCCAAAGAGGGTTAGTGTCAGGCAGGCGGCCGACTATAAAACCATAGCCAAAACTTTAAGCAACATGTCTAGAAGACGTGTTGCGCCGACCCCAAGTAAAAATTGGGATAAGGGCAGGGGAATGATGATGATGATATGTTATTGCAATTGCTTTATGGAAACTTGAAAAGCAAGTTTCGAGTGATAATGAGTAACATGTGTCATTGCGTTTATGGTAATTATCAAAGTTTATTACTAAACTTTCCCAATTGAAAGCAGTCATACGGTAAAATTCAAACAAGTAATAACGTACTTTAATATGAAGATTACATGTGTAATGTATAATGAAAACACATGTAATCTTCATATTAAGTACGTTATATTGCTTGTTTAAATATCAGTTAGCAATATTACAAACACTTACTTTGCCTATAAGCTGCTGTAAAAAGAGAAAGTACCGTATTATACTATAGAAGGTAACATCTCCAGATCAATACACAGCTATTTTTAGAAGGTTAACGTTGCCTAAAGGTGGGCTATTACGTTCGGATTACCAAACAAGCTTTTAGGAAAATGTAATTACATATATTTTTTGTCAAGCTACCATAAGTTGACCAAATTATTGGTTTGTTAACGATTACCTGTGGTTTTACATTTCAGATTCCGAGTTCTTTTTCAATAAATCCCTTTTTTTTGGAGTTAAAGCTAACCCCATGCCAAAAACAGTTGTTTTGTTTAGCCGTAACAGAGTGACAAACAGACAAACATTTGCTCCATGCCATACAGTTAGCGTAAAACATGTAACGTCAATATAATACTGAAAGTACGGTGTAACGAATAGCAGATTAGTGTTCAGTTCAGCGAAGCATATACACGAACAATACAACAGTTTACCTTAAATACGAACATGGATTTCCCCATTGTATGGAGCATACAAACTCTTTACAATCTGTTCAGCCTATGAGTGTGTGAAGAGGACATTACATGCACACAAAAATGGACGGAAAAATCCTACAATTTAGCTTCGATCAATGAATAGCTGTCTCCTAAAACTAATTAGCAGCACTAAATGTAACCTAACTAACGAACCGTAGCCTAGCCTACCTAGCCTACTTTGTATAACAATACTAACCCTACCTACGTAGTCTACCGGCCTAAATACAAGTACGATACTACTATTCAACATTGTTTTTTACATTTTGAATATAATATCGTACCGTATCGAGTGAAAGCTCTTTCACAAACATCTTGCATCGTTTTCTAGCTATTCTCTCGTACGCGTTCTTCAGTAATTTAAGCAAATTTCGTTTGTTGTAACCCTGTCGAAAGCATAATATTAGTTCTTTGTTTCTACTAAATTATACTTATTTTAGTAGGCAACCCTACAGTATGAACGTTGCCCTACAGTAGGACAGATGCAGGTTGTATGCTGACGTATTTAAATCACGGTTTATTTTTAGACATTTTAACGGATGCACAGAACCCTTTGTGATCGAATCTGACTCGCACTTAGTCGGATATTGGCGTACTTAGTTGCTTGGTTTTAACCATAAAATCTGACGAATAACTGCAAAAAAACGTCTAATAAAGTGTCAGTAAATAAAAGTCACGAATGCGTTACGAATAGGCAAATAAATATTAAATAATAGTATCGTTCCACATCGGCAACGGACCGTTTGTGCACATTTCCACATTTTAACGTAAGTACGTAACGACGATAAAAACATAATGACTGCCTCTTTATACCTATTCAAGCGGTCTTTTGATGCAGTCAAATGATGTAATGAATCTCTTTGACAAGGCTGTCTGAAGAGATTTGCTTTTGACTTTGAAATACACAATTAAACACCACCAGTAAAAATGGAATATCTTAAGACTTTTGAAAAATAAATGAGGTTATATCGTGCTTTTGGAAAAAGGACTACCTACTACCTATTCAATGATTTAAGTCGATTATTCTAAACCAGAATCGATGACACAGTGATACGTTATATCTAAATGCCATTCCATACAGTGCGGCGGAACATTTTGTTTTTTATTTCAAACGACTTAATTTGATCCTTGTATCGGGGGGTTTCACGGACATTTAATTCACATGCATAGGGACACTCAGGCTCAAATCAACCATTTGTGGAACGCACAAATTTTTGTCCTACGCGGGGATTGAACCCGCAACATGTCGCGCACAGTGGTAATTGGCGTGGTGACCTATACCACTCGGCTATCCGTGCAGTCAATATAATATTTAACGCTATCCTCAATTTAAAGCAAGTGCAAGTAGCAGGTTGTAGCACGAGCTTTGGTAGGGATCCTTACTAACCCTCGTGCTCGTGCATTAGAAAGCAAATGACGTGATGAATATTATCACAAAGCACACACAGATCCGATACAAGACTTCAAGAACAGAATAACGCTTAGAAATGCATTCTTTATAATAAATACAGTAATCCTCTATAAATAAATTCAATGGGGATTCAACAAAAGCAATTTTATCTCGCAGTATAATGATTCAGTCCGTAAACATCTGTTATCGTCTATTCTATAGTAATCTATCTGTGTACCTGCAATTTTTGCGGGCACTTTACTATATAGAAATAATTCGAGGCACGTTTTGTGGCTCTCGCATCAAGCTTGGTAACTTTTTTTACATTTGAATAATTACAATTAAAACTTGGTTAGAATTTGTACTAGGGCTGGTGTCGTATAGGATCCTTAAACCACTTTCCAACCGATCAGATAATATTACAAATAAAAAGCCTCTCTTAGTACTTATTGGGATAGACGGATCGACTCAGCCATCAAGGAATTAGAAAACTACCAGTGCGTAAAATTTCGTATATGTATACGTTCAGCAGTTTATGAGTTAATTAATTATTTAAACGATTAATAAATAAACATCCTAGGATTATTTTCGTGTTTACTATGAGTAGGATGCAGTAAGAAAATACATGTAAATTATTTTCATTCCATTCGTCATGTAGTGTTGGCTACACATGTTGTATTAAATAATGAGTAAGTGTGTCCAATACTGAATGAGAAGTGAAAAATAAACCATATTTTTTCAAGTTACAATCGATTTCGGATATTGAACGTAAGATTTAAGAAACCTACAAATTAGTTCTAAAAATATTCTTACATAGCTCATACAATAAAGAAGATTTCTTTTATACAAGAGCACCGATAAACTTAATTACGTTATACCTTTACGATAACTAAGAATTTACAGTCGATTTGTCACGTAGCAAAATGTAATACTTTGTTTTCTGTAGCGCAAACATTAAACACACTGTAGATACAACAAAATACCGCTGTATATTGTATACAAAAATGTAGAATTTAAATAATATTGTAACGATAGCACCGTCTGTCGATTTACTTATGTAGGACAAGGTCTAAGCCAGAGCGGTCATAATAGGTAGCCGACGCTTCCAATCAGAGAGTTCTACGGTGTTAACGAAATACGAGTAGAGGAAACAGCTATTCGATAGGCAGGGAAATGCAAGGCTGTTACATCCGAACTAATATTATAATAAGTGATCATAGTGATTTATTGATATACTAGCGACCCGACCCAGCTTCGCACGGGTATAATTCTAACTATACACATAAAATTTCCTCTTGAAATATTCAATCTAGAAAAAATATCGTATCAAAATCCATTTCGTAGTTTTAAAGATCTAAGCATACAAAGGGATAGACAGAAGCGGGACGCGACTTTGTTTTATACCATGTAATGATAATGATTTTTAGAGTCGTAGAATAATTAACCTTCTACTGTTACTTGAAGTTACTTACGAGGGAACAAAAAGGAGGCTTTTGCTATGCAGTCACTAAGTCTAGTCAAGAAGGGCAAATGTATGAGAAAAGATAGGCTACCTATTCAACTCAATGTTAAAAGGCATCCACACTTTTTTCCTTTTTATCTTTCGAACTATGACCGCATAGTTAAGTAATGATGTCAATAGTCATATCGTAATGCCTTTTGTTGTAATATAATCGCAATCTATTCTCGTATGTAAATGAAAGGTAAACGTAAACAATGGAATAACATTTTTAGAATATTTAAATGCGATAAAAATATGAAGAAACCAAAATAAATAGTTAAGATCTAAATTTGGACTGCGCCAGGACAACTGAAGATTTGGACCATTAAGATGGAAGCACACTTTGGGTAGGTGTGTTTCAATTAATTCGTTCCGTACACAATCAAGAGTCCATAAAAATACTTGAGGCGTATTAATATTAAGTAACATACTTGAGACCATAGTCTTCAACTTCCTTTATCCGATGAAAAAGAGAATTCTGTTCATGTAAGTCGGATTGCTTTACCATATTTAGCAGACAGAAAATTCGAGAGATTATCCCAATCAACTGATCACGACTGAGATTGGTTGACCATAAAACTTACAACGAATCACAGAACATAACATGAGATTCGACTGACGATAAACAATTTTTGTGTTGATCAGCGTTTGAGAATCCTGGGGCTTGACCAAGTAAAAGTATTTAATGAAGTACTGCTATTAAGATAACAAACGATACAACTATCTGGGAATAACAGGAATCGTTTAAGGATAAGAGATGTGAGTTATAGCTTGTTTGGCGAAGATTAAGTCTAATGACTTTATTATCATTTGTTAGAAGAATGGAGAACCCAGGTAGTGAGTAACACCGAACTATTGAGACCAATTGTAATCATTTAAGAGAGAGTTGCAAAAAACCCAGGATAAGAACCGAAATATGATTCAGTATAACATTCTACTGAATTATTACCAACTTTTTTTACTAGTGACCAAAATTTTAGTTGAATTAAATAATGTACGACTTGCTTATGCATGAGCAATTATTGGCATGGATGATAAATATATCAAATAGCATGGTTTTTGAAGTTGCAGTTGTATGCGAGACGCGCAATTCAGAGAAAAGTGGTAGGAAAAAGGGGAGGCCTATCCCCAACAGTAGGTAAATCCGAGCTGAGACGATGTTGATGACGAAATAATTTTAACACGATTTCTCTCAAATAGAATTCGATCTTGCCGCACTTGCTTGTAGTAAAAATTATCGTAAACGTGTATAACTCTACAATGACGGGTACTCCGTAATTCTGTATAGTATCTAGTCTAGTATCTAATATACAAATAACACCGTAGTCTGTGTTTACATGCATTAACAATGAACAACGTGCGGTTTCTCACCGCCCAAACTCGCCTGTAATCACATCCTCTAATTGAGTAATAGTTTTGACATCGCAATTATTTGCGTAGCAATGTATAAACAATCCCAATATTTTTAATGTTTATAAGAATGGGTGGATGTTTATCATTCAAGATGAAACTATTTGATGGTCGACGACTACCATTTCTCATACGACACACAAATGTATTTTTTTTTCGAGATTAACATAACGCTATCTTAAATTAAGTAAACGAAAGTGACTTTTGTTATGAGTACTGGACAACTGATAAACATGCTTATATATTTCTAAATACGTAAATATTGTAGATAAATTACACTCAGCCACAGAAAAAATAATCGTGCTCATAGACCAACAGGCCCGACAAATTGTATTGAATTGAGAAATGATTTATCGAGGATATACTACTATCGATATCTATCGAGAAAAATGTCTTTTCGATACATGTTAGGGTTTCGATTCAAAATATAGCTTATCTACGGGCCCTGACATATCTTTCAGAGTGGAAAATACGCAGTAAATCCCGCAGTATGTCTAGTAATCTAATAACGAAAACCTGTGGCTTAGTTCTTTGCTAATCGATAGGAACTCGTGAAGCGTGTATGGATTCTAAAAATAATTGTAGGTACTTTCTACAGACAACTTGTATAAGTAAGTGGTAAGTAACTTTCACATTTCGATGTCGCATATAATGTTCCTGAACGATGATAGCTGTGGTTGGTATCATACGTTAAATGAGTTATTTCAAATTGGGAAGATATTGTGATTAATGCAATGGAATGGTTGGTAAATCAATAAATCTGTATAATAAATTAAATTTTAAACTTCCAAATATTACGCATTGAATGCAGTACCATAAATGTCTTTATTATAAAACTATTGAACTATATAATCAGGAATTGCATCTGCCGTAAACGTCATAAGACTAGAAGAAAACCATATCGTGGGAAGACATGATGCAAGGAGGTTACCTGCACTTTACGATCTTTTTCCTTATCTAGTAGTAAATTGAAGGAACGGTAGAAGTCGCGTGGGATCTTCTAGAGCTACGTATCACGGAAATAGTGCGGTAAATTGAGTACTAAGTAAATAAATACATAGAACAATGTTCGACTCCATTTTTCCAAGTACGTAATTGAGATCCCAATCTTTAGGAAGCGTTGACGTGGTTAGATTCGATTAAGAAAATTGCGAAGATTAAGACTGCTCTGGAATAATCCCGGGGGTTTTACAGGTAGTCATAAGGCATACACGGAGAACGTCATTCTTGGGAGTTGGAACAAATATTATCACATACACGATATAAGATTATGTCCCGTACAGAGATTTAGATCGGAGTATGTTGCGGTGATTTTAACGCGGCAAACTTTCGGTAAATTGATTGCGGCGCTTTTTGGGAATCAACAGGGTTTGGGGCTAATCTGTTTAAGCATTAAGGGAGGCTCGTAACATTCGACTATCCGTAGAGTAAATAAGATTGACCTTTGAACCTATTGTAGAGTGCCGAGAGTGAAACTGATTTAATTTATCTAAATTTAGCATCGCAATACCGGTTATTGAATTTATTAGCGGTTCCGTCTATTTTTATGCTTTTAACTTTCTCTTGCATAAAATACATTCGATATATTACTATGAATGTCATAATATTGTGGTATACTTTGCTCATGTTTATTCAACTGGAGTTTTTAACTAGGGCAGATAAGTACTTGGTTCTAATCATATCGTAAAATTACTTACTACATTTATCTTGATTTATTGTATATTTTAAACCCAAATTCAATTTTCTTCATATAACCAGATTTTTTTTTAAACTTGTTTGTACAAATCCCGAAATATTTTTAATCATTAAAATATGCGGCTGTAAAGTAGAACATATAATATAACTAAGTTTGTTTTCGATTACAATACGTTTATAAGAACACGCGATTGTCGTAATGCGGTTAAGATTACGAGAGCAAAACACGACATCGATTAAAAAAGTCTAGTTCGTAAATCGTTATCTTTAACAAAATACCAATATATTGAGGTCGTCAAAAACAATAAACATCCCACATTAATGAAAAAGCCCAAAATTATTTTAAACAACTAAAAATTTCTCACAAAGAAATTTTAATAAATGTATAATAACAAGTCTAATTACTTCCTCACATTAAAGGGCTCACCTTCGTCCTAATGTAATACAATTAAACATAAATAATAGATGTAGCCAACTTGAAAAAAAAAATACTTTCAAATGTTGTTCTATTTACAAACAAAGCATGAACACACTTTGGGGACAATTGATCTGAATGAAGGTTAAACATCTAAGGTTGAATGCAAGTAACAACATGAAGGCCATAGACCCAATACCTACAATTAATTTTAATATTTTGAAACTTGTGGGACATTAAAATAACAAAAATATTGTAATCAGTTAGATAAGTGACATAGTTGTTGTACTTTGAGCTTGTGATTAGTCTAATTAAGATGTTTGGAATTATTAGTCCTAATTAACAAAATACTTTAGTTTTTGTTTTTAAATTTTGTGCATGAATTAAGCCAATGTGTTTATTTATGTATTTTTTTTTAATTACTTGTTTTCATATTTAAGTTCAAGGATTGATTCAAGGAAGACTGATATTAAATAGTTATTACTTAAAGGGTTGAATTTATTGTAAAATAGATTTTTATGTAATCACATAAAAAATATAATAATATGGTATTTATCATATTTTTACCAATTTTTTTTTAATGTTTTGCATTAAATTACTAAACAAATCATTAATTAAAAAATAGCTTTAATATTAAATTAAATTATAAGTTTCTAAAGAAACTTTTCTACAGTGTTAATGAATCCATAATATATTAGTTAGACCAAAACAAAAAAAATAACCTAAGTTTTGACTTTTGGAAAAAGTGAGAAATCCTAAGTATTATGCCTCAACGGACTTGTATGTAAACACTTTTAAAATTCATGTAATCAATCACTATGAATGCACTTACATAATAACATTATGAATGCCAATTACATTCATTAAAAACCTTATTTTCATGAATGTAAAATAACACATTCTACCCTAAAAATGATATTTCTGGGCATAAAGAAAGAATTTAACTCCACTAATCATTTAAAAAATGTATTACTTACCAGTTTTTCTTCGTCGAATTCACTGCGTCTTTTTGAGCCATGGTGGTCACTGGTTGCAGACTGAGCTGATTTCCCACTCTCACTTTCAGGGTCCGTGGTCTCGTCGGAGCCACTGCTTTCCTCCTCACTGGAGCTGGTCTCGTTGGCCACAGAAGGTCGGCTTGGGTCTGATATCAGTAGAGCAGTCAGACCATTCTCCAGGCGTATAGTCCTAACGAAAATATCAAAATTATTCAGTGGATGCGTAAACGATACTGTATTAAATATTATCACATTTTTAATTGGCAGCCGATTAAATAAAATTTGTTCAGCTGATTAATTTAAAACTCACTTGTATAGTTTTTTATCAGCATCAGATTTGATAGGTTCAGGTAACACTTCAACTTTCTCCTTTCTGTACGACATATTTACTGATTGTTGAGGTCTAGCGTTCATCACCTTCACTTCGGGCTTAAATTTAGGAGTTTTGTGGAAACCACTTCTCTTAGACATTGCAAGTAATGTGTGTTTTGTGTCCAGATAACCAGATGTTTTTTGAATAAAAATGGACAAGAATTTTGACATTTATTGGCGCATGGGCCGGTGTTACAAGACCAACCAGCATGAATTACTACCAATCACTATCAACTTTTTATTTTTCTCAATCATTAGTAGAATTCCAATAATTAGTTGTCCAATAACTGTTTTTTTGAAATCATTAGAGTACACAAGTTACTTTGGGACTTTTTTGAAAAATTGCCTGAATACCCGTAGAAGTTCATCATTCGATGATTGACAAACTTATACCTACTACAATAAAAAGGGTTTTCCATATCTTTGCCTTCCTTTTTGCACTTTTTTGCGCACTAGATTGTAACATGATCAGAATCTATTAACTCATCTTTAAATGTGAAGTTGTATAGAAATTTATGTACTTCATTTAAACCTGGTATTAATGTATTTCCATAAATATTCTAGTATGTTTTTTTTTTATTTTCAAGTCATAAACTATGAAATTTACTTAAAGGTTAATTTCTTATGAGTTAGATAAATAATGCTTATTTTTAAATAATTTTAACGAAAATCTTTGTATAATAGTAAGTTCAGAGTAAGAATAAAAAAGGTTCGTCCATTTTAATTTGGCAACATATTTTTATCTGTCAGATCGACGTTGACAGTGAAATAAGTTTATGTGTGTCAATTTCAAAAAGTTTGTGACGCTATGTTTACGTTAAAATTTACTTTACTTGTATATGTTTAATTTTGTTTCGAAAAGTGATAATATATGCTAAATTTATTACGATGGATGAAACATACTCGGAAAGTGACGTTTCTTTGTCGCCTTCACAAATTTTAGAGCGATTACAAGTTTTACGACAACTTCAGTTGATGCAGCGCGGGAAGCTGCAAAAACAACGTTTGCAATACAAAGAAACCTCTGAAACCTCTTCCAGTATAACTGAAATCGTGAGCCATTTCAGTAACAGTACTAGCTACAACACTTTTCGTAGTTTATTACAGTCTTCTAATGATATTTCAAATGAGGGTACGCCGCGGCTCAACTCCAGTGACTTATCACACAAAGTACAAGAAAGGGATTTGATTGAAGGAGTTTCAGTGTTGAACTTGTCGCAGGAGTCCGAGTTAATGATATCACCGACTATATCAAGCAGAAGCAGGGTGTCAACACAGACTAGAAGTCAAGAAGTTGTCCAAGAAATAAATGAATCTCAGAATAATGATTTATCTTCTCATAATTATAACAATATATCAAAAGATTCTCCCTCACACAAAAACAATGTAAGTTCATTAGTTAAAAAACAAATATCACTTGAAGAAATGCCTATTCTATCACCCAAAAAGGATTTTGAGGCTTTGATCCTAGAAAAACTGAAGCACGAAGTTAATAAACCTATAATTAAGAGTCCAAAGCAAAAAGAAAACAAAAATACTGCAGTGAAAAGACCCTTTCTTAGACGAGGTGAAGGTATTGCCCGGTTTGGACTTAAAAAGAAAGATTTTGTCATACAAAAAACAACAGCATTACCTTGGAAGAAGAAAAGCATACAGAATAAAAATATTGAATCTCCATTAAAATTGAATCTTAAAAAACTGAAGGACCAAAACAAAAATACACAGAAAGACAAAAGTAATGAAGGTGATGATGTAAAGAGAGACATGCCATCAGACAATAACAAAAATATTGAGAAAAATAAAAAAATTGAATCTGAAACATCTGAACCTTCAATGCTAACAACAGATTTAAAACAAGCAACTTTAACAAGAAAAACTCAACCAAAAAGACCTTCTACAGAAAAGACAGAAAATAAACTTGACAATGTAATTAGTAATAAACAACCTATACACAAGTCTACAAGTCCAAACAGTCGCCTTATTGAACCTATTTTGAAGCCCATGCATAAAGTGGAAACCAAGGAAAGTAAGCACCCATTAGTCATGAACAAAGGCAAGACCTGGGCCGCAGTACTGACTAAGGAACAGAATGACTTCCTCAGTCAACTTAAACAAAGTGAGTATTACAAAAACTTCACCTCACCCACAAAAAGTGTGGTCTCAGATGCAAGCTGTGATGAAAGTATGATAAAGTTACGACAAGAAAGAGAAAGCGCTGAACAAAATATGTTTGAACTACTAGAAAACAAAGTTAGTCACGAAAGCTTTAATCTAGAAAACTCATTTTATAATCGCTTCTTGAGGAGAAATATGGAATATTCTGGTGAAAGTACACCACTAATAATGCAAAGATGTCTCTCTGAGAATCCAGAACTAATGCGTATATTTCCTGGATTAAATGGCAAAACAAGGAATGAAAACTCCCAAAGTGATGCAGAATCTTGTAGTTGTGCTGACTGCTGCAGTGATGCTGGCTCTTCTGTATCTTGCTGTTCCTGTAAAACTGTAGAAGAGACCAAGGACACTGCACCCAATAAGAAGACCAAGAAAAAAAGTTCTGAAACAAAGCGTAAAGCACAAAATAAAAAGGAGGTTGAAAATAAAGAAAGTCAAGACAACACTTTGACAGAAAATGATGTCATTAAAGCCAACATGGTGGAGATGAATGCCAAGCTAGTAGCCACTAGTGACCTGTTAAAAGATAGACTCAATGAATTAGAAGATGAAATCGAAACTTTTAGGAAAGAAAATTCTAGTTTAGCTAAATTACGTGAGGAAGTTGACCAGGATAAACAAAAGTTCTATGAAGAAAAAGCTGCATTTGAGCAAAAGTTTAATGAAGAGAAAGTTTTAGCAGAATATTACCTAGCAGAAGAAAAAGAAAAACTAAATAAACAGAAACAAATGTATGAAAGGTATGTAAGAGAAATGAGAGGCAGACTCAATAAAAAAGAAAAAGATGAAGTTACTAACCTGAAGAAAGAAATTAATGATCTCAAAGATGAGATACGATTGAAAGACGCCAAATCAACTTCGACAATAGCTAGACTACGTAACCAAATAAAAATAATGGAAAAAGAAAAGAAAGATTTGCAAGAAGAGGTTGAGAAGCTAAAAAAACAAAATCGACGTATCCAACATAGTAATGAAATAACAAGACGAATGACGAATATAAAGTATTTAGAGGAAATTAATAAGAAATTGACGAATATGTCTACAAAAGATTCGCGTACAGAAGTTAGTACTGATCCCGATGTCAAATATAAGGCGTATGAAATCGAAAGACAGAGTAGAATTAGGAAAGTTGTGCCCGTTGCTAAAGGAACTATGAGAGCTAGAGCCAAAAGTGTTCCTAATCTAAATGTCACATCTAGATATGCTAAGTACTTTAGTCAAAGAGATACAATGAGTCACATAGATCATGATCATACACTCGCCAATGTTGAGAGGTATCGGAATTCTGAAGACGAAAACTTTGAAGCTGCTTCTGATAATAATTCTAATGAATCGCTAAATGGAGATGACGATGACAATGAAGCAAACAATTTAGAGAAAATATATATGGAAAGGTTCAGATCAACATCACCTAAAAGTAATAGATCAAGTGGTTCCAACTCCAATTTCGAGTTTCCTTTGACGACAAAACCAGATTTAAATGAGAATACAAAAGGCTTTTTCATACAAAAATCTAGTTCAGGGTCTTCTAGAAATTCTAAATCCCCAAGGAGGACTATTTCTCCTTGCTTAACAGCTGAGACAAATATGAATAGAAGTAAATCACCGGTTTCTATATTGAGTAACAAATCGAAAGACAAATCGCCTATTTCTCACACCTCTGTCGACTACGTACCTAGCCATTCAAGTTCAAATAGTTCGCGGAACAGATCAAAGTCTCCAGCCTCCTCATATAATAACTCTTCCATAAAGTCTCTTACTGTGATACACAATGAACAATACAGGGACAAACTCATGTCTCTGAGCCCTGAACCATCAGTTAGTAAAACCAGTTTTACGAAAACTAGTCTTAACCCCACTGAGTATAGAAAACCTGATGGTTCTAGAGAACTAAGGTTCCCGAATGGCAATGTGAAGATAATATCAGCTGATGGCAAATACAGCAAGTTTGTGTATTACAATGGAGATGTGAAAGAGAATTTTTATAGTGAGGGTAGAATTAAATATTACTATGCTGAGACTAAAACGTTCCACATTACGCATGCTGATGGCTTAGAAGTTTTGGAGTTTCCTGAGTGAGTAAACCCATAAATAATATAGCTTTACTTTCAAATATTACGAAACAAAAATTTTCTCGGCTAATTGTGGTTCTTTTTCATGCCACGATAGATTTTTGTACTGTCCGACAGTGGCCTCTCCCAAATACTCAGTCAACCAACTTTGTCTCAGATTACTTCATGAAAATGTATATTTTTGTTTTTGTTTTTTCTTAATTTTTTATTCTATTTTTTTTATTTGTACATTATGATTTCTATTTCATTTACTTTTGTATAATTCTTAAAACTTAAAACTGTTGTTGTATCGCTCACATATTTTTGCATGCTGTGGTCTCCTATAGTTGAAGGAGTACACAGGACGCATACCCCTGTACTTGATTTAAGAATTTGATGTGTACAACCTTTGTTGGAGGCCCATAGATAAATACTCAGAAGTTACGTTGAAAAGTGTACTTAACTTATACATGTAAAAAAGTTTTCGTAGACTTCTAACTTGCTCCAAAAACAGTTTACACAACAATACATCTAAGATTAAGATTCTTACAATTAAGTTTCCAATATTATTCCAGTGGTCAAGTAGAGAAGCGTTACAAGGACGGTTCCTCAGAGATCCGTCTGCCAAACGGCAGCGTGCGGTACTTCGATCCTAAGAACGAGCACGTGCGCGAGGAGTGGCGGTTCCCGGACGGAGCCGCTCTCACCGTGGCGGCCAGCGGAGAGCAACGGATCGTGTTCAGTAATGGACAGGTTGAGGTGCACGCGAAAGATCATAAGGTTGGTATAACGGTTTACTCACGCGTATTTATCGGGATAGCCCGACTAGTTTCGGACCCAACCAAAGTCCTTAATCATGAGCTGACGCGACGGCGGGGTTGCGAGTCGATCTGGTTAGCTAACTTTGATGATCTAATAAAAAGCAAAGGGCTAGAAACAGGAGAAGGGCATAGAGTGAGGCCTATACACTGCAGTAGGATATTCAAAAGCTAATAAAGCCACCTTTAATTTACCAATTTAGTTGTATACCATTTTTTAGGCTTGGGGACTAATGTAGTTCTACTATCAACTCAAAAAGAAAAACATTTTCGCGTTTTCATACTATAGTATACCTGTATGGAAACTATATAAAATATAGTTTTTCCGTTTTTATACTTGCAAAGTTTCGCAAAAGAAAGTACCTTAAATGTTTTATGTTTTATACATATTCTATTTATTTAAATAATGTATTAATTCCTTATTTCAGCGTCGCGAATTCCCTGATGGCACTGTGAAGTTAGTATACAACGATGGTACGTCGGAAACACGTTACTCTTCCGGTCGCGTGCGCATCAAAGACAAACATGGTAACCTTATAATGGACTCTGCCTCAGGATGAAGTGATGTGAATTTAGACCCTATAACACTCGTCAAAAGGTCGTTATTGTAATAAAGAGCAGTTGTTCTAAATCTAAGCTTATGGCGTTATGTAAATAGTATCATAATTTGTGCTGCATAAGGTTGATTTTGAAATGAAGTGCCTTGAAGGTCCCACTGTTATACTGTTAGCACTAGATTATAACTGTAAAATGAATTTATTTTTTGCTATTTATTGTTTTTCTAACAAATAGAGCTGGATACTCCTGGATAATGTATTAACAGGACACTTGAAGGAGCAAATATTATAATTTTATTGACACTTGCAGCTCCTCCTTGGGCCCCAGGACATATCTGTCAGTCATCTGTAAGTTTCTTCTATCAACTGTCTACACGTAAATAATTGCTACATTTTACATACATTACACCTCTTTACTACTCTTTCAGTTGTTAAAATTCTCTCGAGTCTTGTTTACTGTCTTATCTTGACAATAATATATCTGTGCATGTGACTTTTGTACAGTACCTTGTGATAATTAGCTTCTACTTGTTTATACGAAATATTTACAGGATTTTTAATTTAGTTGTAATGTTTATAAAATTACTTTTGTAAGGAAAATGTGATTGAATAAAGAATGTTATTAATGTATATATCTCGTTATTTTCTTGTAGTCTGTCTCGTAGTGTATCTATATCCTCACCAAACAACTTTATATTAACATAGGACTCATTATTTCCAAGGTATCTGACTTCTATTCGGCCTTGCTTACCTTTACTCTATACCAATATTGGGTGAAAATCTATTTAAAACATCATTTGAAAAGCAAATTAAAACATTTGGAAATATATTACACGACTTTAATCCTAATGCTACATAATAATAAGGTACTAATTTAACTGGCAGATATCTGGTAGCGAGACTGCGAGCTCGGCTTAGGTATGCCGTCTAGTTGAAAATTGATTGGTTTCATGTGGTCTTCTGTTCCAAATATCTTTTTGAGAGCTTCTCTAGCAGCCATCTCCTTTGCAACTGCTATTGATTCTCCGAAACCTGGAATTTATGATAGTTGATAGCACTACTCCATTTTTAAAACAAATAATTTTAACAATGGCTACTTTATCGCAACCTTAAAATCTATCACAACGGTTTTTCACGCTAATTTCTTAGGATTACTTATTACAAATTACTCATTACTTACTACCTTTTCAATTAAAGTGTATGAAAATTAGTAGTAGACAAAATTTAAAAAAAAAAACGTGTCAACTGCTGAGATAACCAATTATTTTTTTCTTATGATGAGAAATGCATAATATTGTATAGTACTTACCAGTTGAAATGATTTTCTTATCTACATAAAGCCCCACTCTGTAGCAAGCCAGCAGTGTGTTCTTGCCGGCTTCTCCAATCAGCCTGGGCTCGACAGTGGCGCCATCTTTCTTCAACAAGCCCGTTAGCATTGCCCAGGGATCTTCAATTGGCCAATATTCATTGATATCTTGTCCTATAAATTTAGATTTATCATTTTGATATGAATGACCATAGGAAAAGGACTTTCCGTAGTAGTGGGGCTTAAATGGCTTATATAAGCCCAGTGCCCACTGTTGGAGGCTGGTCAGAGAGCAATTTGAATAATTATCCATTGTAATTAAATTCATATGCAGTGTTTAGAACGCTAAAGCTACTCCAAATTTATTCTCATTGATTGTATGCCAATAAAGTTAAGGTTTAAATTAAATTGTCTTTATTTCTCTCCTCTGTACCTCCAGGGTGTGTACTTAGCTATAGACTAATGGTAAATAAATTATAGTTTTTGCATGGTTGTTAATTGAATAAAATTAATATATTATTTTAATTATACTTGAACAATATAAGGGTTTACTTACGCGTATAGTCGAGTCAGTTCGACTCGCAACCCCGCCGCTGCGTTAACTCATGATTAAGGACACCGGTTGGGTTCGAAACTAGTTGGGCTATCCCGATAAATAAGCGTGAATTAACCGGTATATTGTTTAAGTATGAATCATCCTTACGAAAGTTATTATAAAACTATAGTTATTTTAATTTATATCTTCTTGTAATCTTATTTGTTGTTGAAAATAAAAAAATATAAATCATATTTACCTTGTAATTGAGTGATGACGAAATCTCTGACAAAGTGTGCTGCCCGGTCTTCACCGGACGAATCAAGCAATGCACCAACAATTGCTTTGAATGTGTTTGCTAAGATAAAGTTATCCACTGGATACTCCTGCAATTATCAAAAAAAATAAGGTTTATTGATAATAAAACTAGTCTCAAATAATAGATACATTATTGTTTATTACATTTAATACTGTACTGAAATAATAATTAAGGATTATTTTAATACAATTAATTTCTTGTACTTCTAGGTCTAAATGAGCATTGGGACAGTGATCCTTTTTTAACGGTTTTTTTTTTTTAATTTATGTACATAATTATGGCATTATATTGTTATATTGTAAAAATTATCTTTTATAGTTCTAACTTTCAATATCAAATGAGTTTGATTCCCACCCAGGACAAATGTTTGTGTGATGAACACAATAATTTGTTCTGTGTCTGGGTATAACTTATTTGTAATTTGTATGTATTTAGAAGTATATAAGTAAGTCTATCAGTTGTCTAGTACTCAAAATACATGCTATGCTTAGTTTGAGACTAGATGGCGTTGTGTGAAAGTCTTGGAATATGTTTAATTATATTTTTATACTTACAGCTGCCAGTATAATATCTTTGGTGCCTAAATGCAGAGATATATTGGCTAAGACTGCTTCACTGGTGAGGTGGTTCTTTATACATTTCACTCCATCCATAGGGAACTTTGGTAACACTGTTTCTAGATAGTTCTGTATGTATGCTCCTATGAAGCTTTCACCTAAAAATAATTCAAGTCAATTTAATTCGTAATAATAATTTCATATTTGTAATTTGGAACTTACCTATTTCGACTAATTCTTTGTTGTCCTTCATTTTAATATCAAAGTCCATTTCTTTCTGCTTCATTTCTTCTTTAATAACATAAGATCGGTCTGTAAATGCCTGCAGGAGTAAATCTGAGTCAAATTCCTCATTTAAACGCTGTCCAAATGCATAGAGTTCTGCTTCTAGGTTCCATTCCAAAAAGGTATTTCTGGGATAAAATTTCTTTCCACCTTGCTTGTCCTCTCGACGTTTCAGTTCCATTAGAGTCGGTGCCACCCATCGATGAATCTTTTGGGCTTTAAATTATAAAAAAATAAGAAATTTGATATTAAATTTTACAATCACAGGTTACTTTAATATTCGACACTTACCTTGTGTAGTCTGTTGAATTCTGATGGCTTTCGCCAAAAAAGGCACAAAACGTCTAACTAAAGCCATATTCATGTAGATTTAATGATTAGTACCATAAAATCAAATTGTTTTAATTCAAAACAATGCAGATCCCATAGCAAATGTCAATTTTTGTAGGTTATAATAATTCATGTCACTTCGTTCCTTGGTTCCTTGACGTTAATAAAAAATGTTGCTATTCGAAAACGGCCGAGAAGAATATGGTAAGAAACTTTCATTTATATTTTATTTTTACTGTGAAAATCGATAGATAAATAAATCAAAAGTGAATTGATGGTGATGGCTATGTTCGTTTACATGAATAAATTTTTATGCCCTACACTTGCCAGATACAATATTGTTTGAAAGACGACAAATGTATATTCTCCAAAGAGCAAAGTTAGTATGATCTGTACTGGATTTTCTCGCTACGTTCAAGGGATAAGAATATAAAATAAAAAAACTCGTAGCAAATCTTTAAATATACTTTTCATCATAAAACAGTAGACAATCACATGAATAATAAGTTCATTCATGAACAAAGTATAAAAATAAAAAAATGAAAAAAAGTCTTGTATATATCAGCTCTTGCGGTTTGTAAGGAAACCTCTGACTGAGCTGAAGAACCCTCGTTTGATTTTACTGTTTACGGGAAGAATTGTGTGATTACTGTAAAACGATGCTGACGTGTCGTAGATTGACGAACTTACTTCAACAGCCTGAAAAAGTTATTGATAAACCATTACATAATTCAGTGAATAGGAAAAGTATTATTTTAAAAACATTTATGTACTTCAGTCGATTAAACCTTTAAACAGGGTCTTATACTTACACCAAATGATGTGCTAATGTGATATGAATCTATGGAACTGTTGAGGCTAGGCAGGTTTGGTGCTGGGCCGGTGGGTAACTTTAAATCTGAATTTCTCGTCGATCTCATAACTAGACACGACATAAGACGTCTCAAGAACGGCTTCTTAGGCTTGGTATCCCGCGGTTCCATTAAGAACTTAGCAGATTTATGCTCAGAGGGCAATCCATCTTCTGAATACAAAGAGTAAGCTGAAGTGCCAAGATTAGGCGTAGGTGATTTTCTGTACCCTGAAAATATTTTTTTTGGTCAAAACATGACTATATTATGCGGTCGAAGACTGTTTTTCCACAAAGTGAAATAGAAGTAATTTTGAACTTGCCTCTAAAAATAGTCTGAAACGAATTTATATGTGGCAGGCTTGAGTTGGATACGGCTCCCATATCAGTTGAGGAATAGGCTACCTGCTTCATGTAAGCAACACTTGCATATCGGACTTCGACAGACGACATCGTTTTTCTAGGTGGTGAGTCAATTCCAGTTTGTTTGCAGTAAATAGAATCTGCTTTCGCATCCTCAGCGTTAAATAAAACCATGGTTTTGATTTCAGCCGGAGTACAGCACTTTTCTGCTTCTTCGTAGAGCTCTGTTCTCCGTTCTACTTCTACTTCCTCGCTATTCTGTTCTTTCACTTTTTTCTTATCTTTATGTCGTTCTGGACTGCGTTCCCTTTTACGGTCTGGACTGCGTTCCCTTTTACGGTCTGGACTGCGTTCCCTTTTACGGTCTGGACTGCGTTCCCTTTTACGTTCTGGACTGCGTTCCCTTTTTTGTTCTGGGCTGCGTTCTCTTTTATGTTCTGGCCTAGGTTCTCTTTTCCACTTAGCTATCAATTCATTTTCCACTTCTTCGCATCGGACAGGAGTACAACATACACAGTCGTCGTCACTCGACTGTGACGCGGGAGGCGTGGCGCACGGATCAGTTGCATCTACAGCCATGTGTTTTGGTGACTCCTCCTGTGGGGATCTATGTCGTGCTCTACCTTTTCCACTGAAATTACTGTACGTCGATGTATAACTGGACTCATTACTAGCAAGATTTAAACGTTGATCACGCATTTTCAGAGGTATAGCGTCGCTTTCTTGGGCCATGGCATGTCCTTTTCTGGTTTTGGTGTTTTCTTTCTTTCGATAGTGTTCTAGGGGTCCATCTCCGCTGAAGTCTTCACTATGATCGGGTGACATCTGTCTCATCTGCTTTCTTTTCAGCGCTTTCCTATTTTCTTTTCTACAAGTTAAATTGTCGCAAGGTACTAAATCGGTTTGTGCTTCTTGATCTACGAGCTTGTTAGACTGCTGGTCTTTTTTCTCGTTCTTTGTTCTTACTGCCCCAATGGAAACCTCACTTCTTACACATTTGTGACATATTTTCTTTCTTTTATCGTGATTACTTTTCTTTTCCTTACAAATCGTTTTTTGGATAGTTTTTTTAACTTTGTCATATTGTTTACGTGAAAGAACTATAGGTTTTTGTTTAGAAAATTGCTCTACCTGAAGGAAAACTTGAATATTTCGATTTAGTATTAACTGTTGATAGATAGAAGATTTATTTTGACTATCGAATGACATATCTTTATTTTCATTGCTTATTGCATAATCATATTTGGAATGTACATTATCTTCACCCTCGTCGTTATCATACATGTCTAAATTAGGGCAAATTTCGGAAACACAACAATTGTGATCGTTACTCTTCTGTTGATTTTTTGACTGCTTTGTCGCTTTTGACTGTTTTGACTGTTTCGACTGTTTTGACCCTTTTGACTCTTTAGTGTTACACGCAGGACATATTGTGTCTTGTTTGTCATTTTTATTGGTAATCAAATTCGGACGAACTTGTACGGCTGTATTTTGAAAGCTTTTGTTCTTTGGACGACGCTTTTTAAAACACGGACATAACTTTTGGAATTCATAATTAATCTCTGTCACTTGGCTTTTCTTGCTATAATAGAAACATTGATTAGTACATTAACTAACTACATAAAGTAATGGAAAGAAAAAGTAAAAATAAAGTAACAATAGAACCATTCTTGCCGGTAGATGCATTGGAATGGATGAAATGGATGTTCATCAATTGTAGAATTATATTCCTAAAAAATAAAAATAAAATTAGTAGTTTTAAATTACCTCGGCCCTACAATTAAAAAAAACAATTACATCTTGGAAAAATGTCTGAGACGAGGTTTAAGAATGCAGAAAGTGAATAATGTTTTCGCTCAAACCTGTAGTGTTCTGGATGATCCGAATTTACTTTTTTCGACACCTAATAATTCCCTGATCTGTTTATCTCTTTCTATAGGATTACAAATGGAGCAATCATCGCCCGTGAAATGTTTGATGGGAGCTGGAAAATGAATAGCAGATTATGCTGGTTAAAAGTTTCATCATCATCACCATAAGCCCATTGCAATCCACTGTTGGATTTAGTAAAGATTTTACTTCACATAACAACTCCCCATACTCCCTACATGCATTAGAATTAGTCAAGTCTAACAATCTAAACGAAGAAGTTTTAAGACAACAATTACACATTACCTAAAAATTCTGTTTCATCTAGAACGGTATCAGTTAATTGAGCGGTGAAACAGGTTTGTGTGTTCTTAATATTATTATGGTTATGATTGCTTTTGTCTTCACGCCTGAAATATTAATTGATAAACTGCACATTATGTCCGTTAGGCCAGCAAAGGGATGCGTTAAAAGAACTTAGGTATACAATGTAATGCGACACAAGCGTATTGCGATGAGGGACTATATGGCCAAAAATATACGGAAGAGAAGGTAAATATCTATTTAGGGATATCTACTTAAAAACAATAAAAAAAAATCTACCTGTGGGAAATCTCTAGACTATCTCGTATGGAAAATCTTGAAACATGTTTGGTTAATGGCGGTTCATCGTCAGATCGCTGAAAATAAAATACAATTGTTTCATCTAGAAAATACGGTGTTAGGAAATAGAGGTGTCAACACCCAAGATTTATTAGAATACATCGGACTAGTTACGTAATTAATTCGAACTGCTTACGTTATTATACAGCGCAAAAGATAAAGATTTCTCGGGCGATTTGGTTCCAGAAATCATGCCATGTCTAGCCTCATCGCTGGGTATGAACAGTAAGCGTTCCAAAGATACAGACGGCTCTTCTTCCAAACATTTCTGTGAACCCATGTCCTTCAATGTCTTCCGTACAGTCAAGTCAGTGGATTTTTTATCTTGGTTAAATAGCACATCATAGTACTCGTTATCACCGTCTATGTTGATCGTGATCTTGGAGCTGTCATACCTCGCGGGCATGTAGTCCTTCTGGTTCATCTGCTCCGTCAATTTCTTCGTGTAGGTCTCCACCAAAGCTTTCTTTGTCCTAGCATGGTCCGTATTCGTACCCTTCTCTTGTAATGGTTGGGTCTCAGATGTTTGTTCATTTTTATAGACTTTAGCAGGCGCGGTAAGAGTTTCTTGGTTTCTAAATTTACGAGGCTGATTACTACTCTGTGGATTTTTTGAGACTTGCGTAGCATTATTGGACGTAAAATATTCATTTTTGGAGATTTGTGTACCATTTGTTGCAACAACACGTCTTGTGCTCTTTGATGCCTGAGTAGCGTTGGATGCAATTGCAATTTGAGGATGTTTACTCGGCGTTATAACTGAAACATTATTATGTTTCACAGGGGCGATATTTGTCGGACTCTTAACTTGTGTTGCATTAGAAACCGTATAATTCTGTCTGTTTCTAGCAGAGACTTGAGTTGCATTAGAGGCAATGCGATTTTTATTAGATACTTGAGTTGCATTTGAAACGACAACTTGTGTATTTCTGCCTGCTTGTGTGGCATTAGTCGAATTAAATTTCGATGGCTTTCGAGTGGCTACATCTTGTTTTAGTTTGTCTTTCTCATGTATCTTGTCTTTAATAGCTTTAAGTGCTTTGCGGTCTGGACTCTGCCGGTCAGGGCTTTTTTTTTCATTTGCGTATGATTTATTTAATCTATTTTCAATCAATTTGTCTTCGTGAAGTTTTGTTTTTGATGGCTTTTTTGTTGGTGACGGCGAACGGCTTCTGGCAACGGGCTTATTGTGTTTTCTGGTCTCGGTAGTTGTTTTTTTTGTACTTCTATCTGTCTTTATGATCTGACTACTAGTGTACGTATCTACGTTACTGGCTGCTGAATTTTCCAAGTCATCCGTGCCTTGTTTGGGATAGACAGATATTATGACCAAAGGACTTTGACAGTCTTTAAGAGCTTTATTGTCTGATCGAATACTGGATTGCGCAGCGCAGCAAGTGCACTGTATCTTCTTATCAGAAAATCGAGAAGTTTTCTCTTTTGTCATAGTTGCAACTTGCACATTGAAGTTAACCTGAGTCCCTTGTGATTCCTTACTGAAATTAAAAGCTGTTTTTACATTTTTATAAAATAGTTACTAAGAAATCATATTTTTAAGTTAGTATTGTTTTTACCTAGGTATTGTGTCCTTGGTAGCTATTTCAAATGATAGATCATTGTCACAGTCAGCTTGTATACCAGACTCTTTTTGGGGCCTGTAGTAACAACTGATTATTGACAAAATATTAATAAAAAGTAGTTAAATAAAAACAATTACATAAAAATACTGTCAAACACTAATTTAAAAAAAAATTGACAAAAACGTCATATTTTTATAACTTACTCAGTTATTATGCATTAAACGCTGCGGAGCGGATGAAAATTGGAAACGCAACAGACATGCAATTTATAGAATTTATTATCGTAGTGAAATAAAGTTAAGACATGCATCCTGCGTAGTTTATTGGCTAGATTTATGTAAAACTAAATCTTACGAAAGATCTTCGTCCAACGATGAAGTATACTTCGGAAAGGGTCCCAAAGGCGTCATGGGTGAAAAGTCACGAGTTAACTGGGCGACATCGGATAAAACTGCAAAAACATACTGACTACCATCAACTAAACTGTAAAAAAAATAATCCGATAAGACAAACAAATAATTAAAAAAATGATGATGTACCTTGTTTGTCGTTGACACTAGCTCCATATCTGAGAACATATTTATCATCTTCAGAGATGCCGAACTGGCCGAAGATTTTGATTCGACTTTTTTGCTGCGACTTGGCGTCGGGATCGTCCGCCACTGTTTGGGCACAAAAACAGTTTTCACACTCCGGGAAGCCCTTCCACTCCAAGGAGGTCTGCTGTGGCGCGTCGGAGTTCACATTCCCTTTTTTCGGTTTCTTCTTCTTTCTGTCCATATTGAGCGACTCGATCAGATGTTTGAAGTTCGATAGTTCTTTTATGGGAAGCTCATCATTTTTCGCGTGACTGTCGTGATCTGTGGATAATTTTGTGCTGCCAGTTGTCTTTATCTCGTATATTTTCTCTCTTCTTCGCCCCGCTACTATGAGGTAGACGTTTTTCGTTTGCACAGAGTTTTCCTGATTGGACGTAGTACTACTGACTCGTTTGGGGACAAATCTCCGCTTCCTCAACAGCTTAGCTGTCTGTACGTGATCAGTTCTCGGTATTACTGTTACCTTTATCAATGGTTTTTCGGATGGATTTTGTTTTAAGTCTGGTTTAATAAGTTTAGCAACTTCGTCGTCTGCAGGTTGTTGCAAGCTTGTGTAACTAAGGACTGAATAACGTTCTAAAATCTGTGGGAATATAATGACAGAGACTTAAAATACTTCATAGTTAAACAAGAATACTACTTATATAGAACACTCTATCATACATTGCCTTCTGACGTAACATTATACAAAGATAATATACTCAGTAATAAGAAAAAAAGACTTCAAATCTCCAACACTTAAAGATAAACCGAAGAAAACGTCTTGGACCAATATGGAGAGGCGTTTTATTAATTGCTTTAAAATTGCCATTTTTCCCATAACTAAATATTGTTTCAATCAATCAATAAGCCTATTACAATCCACTGCTAGGTCTGCATAGCATGACATAGACTGCATAGGTCTCTCCTCATGTGCGCCATTTGAGCCAGTTTGGGCTCAGGCAGAAATAAATACGTTTACCGCAAACCAGTATAACAGTACAAATCACAGTCCAACCTTTCTTTCAGAAGTTTTCTTCAGTATCAAGGACGTGGAGGATGCCGCACTGGGCTTAAAGTCCGCACTGGTTTTAAAGTCCACACTTGGTTTAATGCTTATTAATCTGGAGGATTTTGGGGAGTTGTGTGATCGTCTCGAGAATTTGTTGCGAAGTCCTCGCAACAAATGAACGTTACTAGGTTCGTTGTAGAACGCGTTACCAAACGCTTCTCGGCTGTTCTGGAGTCTTTTCACAGGTAGACTTAAAAAGTCCAAAGATTCTAAAAAAATATAAATAAAAGTTAAAATCAACCAACGATTTTGAATAAAATAAAACAAAAATGTTAAATCAGACCGATAAACTCAGACTCGACGCTGATACAGTCCATAATGAATTTCGAGGGTACATTAATATGAAACACAAATATCACAAAGAAACCACATTTTCGGGAATAAAATTTTGACAAAGATTACACTTTGACAAGTATCCTTGCCATTTCTCTTTTCTGTCTGGCAATAATGTTGTTGTTTATGGAATAAAAAGATTAAGTTTTAAAAGGTTAAGCCAATGAAGGTTTTATTGTAATCTATTAAATTCCCTACTTTTGAACTACTCAAAGTTTGTACAAGATAAAGCGTTTGAAGTTGGTCTATCAATCGTCTGTCAATTAAAATGTCATTTTAATAGCAGCTGTTCCTTTTTTTACACAGCTTTTTTATTTATTTAATATTCAACGTCAATGTGAATTCCAGCAAAACTTAAAGACTCTTCAGAATGGTAATAACGACGTCGTTGCAACTGCCTGAGAGCGTGAGGTCGGGTATGATCATCCCGACATCCAAGGAGACGTACTTCAACACGCACTGGACGCCGAAGAAAGCTCAGCTTGGTGCCTATGACATGCTCTACCACCCACCTGACTATAACCCGAAAGCGGCTAGGTCTGATCGCCAAGAACCGAAAATAATCCGCCGAAATATTTGGGACCAGGTAAAATTTTTTTACTCATATACCTACCTAGCACTTATGATGTATTAATATTTTAAAACATTTTAAAGAGAATGTCATAGTTAATTTTATTTTGTTGACTGGCGAATAATAGCATTTACATTGAACATTCCGTATAATAATCACATTAGCAGCGATCACACAAGGGGGAGATCCTTTAGGGTGAATCTTGAATTATAGACTAATTTCCCTGCATTTGCACTGAGTTTCATGGTATCTATAAACTGTCCAAAATATGTTATAAATTCACCACTATATGTTCCAGGAGTACCACAAGGGCATACCGTCGACGACCCACTTTGTTCATGGACGACCCAAGTGGGTGACATCAGATCGCCCCACTAAGCAATTCGTGAGGGTTGTAGGTAAGATGTTAGAATTTAATTTAATTGCCCAAAGGCCAAAGAAGAGATGGATGGATTGTGTGAGGAATGAAAAAGGAGTAAATGATACTGTGACACGACGTCTGATAGGGGAGAATGAAGGAAAAAACATGTTGTGCCGCCCCCAAGTAAAATCAGTTAAGGGCAGGAAGATGATGATGAAATCATATTTATGTTGGTAAGATCGGTGACAAATCCAGCGCTCAGGGTAACTTCAAAGATCAGAAGGCCTATCGCCTTCTCTAAAGGTAATATATTTGCAGTCGAAGAGAAACGCCCCTCTGCGCCGCTATAGTTCGCTGACCCGATTCCAGAACTGCGATGATATTTAAAAGGCAGTGGTAGGCACCCTGATAAACAATCTGCAACGCTTATAATCAGAATGATTCCATCACCATTTCCCTGCCCATATCCAATTTATTATTTGGGGTCGACGCAGCATGTCTTCTTCTTCCACACGTTTCGAACTTCAGTAGCTTGAACAGCACGTTATATTTACAGCTTTCACCCAAACTTGGCGCGAAGGCACCGTGCGCAAAGATGTGTTGTGTTAACTATATTACTTTAAGTACATTTTACACTATTTCCTATATGTTTACCTATTGGTTTCGTTCCCTTACAGTTAAAAGCGAGAATCCTCACATGCGTCTGTACCACGTGTTGCACTGGGCGAAGTTAGTCGACGACGGCAAACCATCTCTCTGCGATTAAACTGCAAAGTTTTCTCCAAATCTGAATGCATTGACTAAAAATAAATCTTTTAAATTGACTCTAACCGTTATTTAATAGAACTCTATCTGCCACTCCCTCCCGCTGCACACACAGCGGGCGGGGTCATTTGATGATTTCGAACGAAAAAAAATGGCTAAGTCTCTAGACAATGTTACATGGTAAATAGAAAACGAAAATAATAGAAATGTATAAAGCTGAAAATCGATTTCCACGTGAAAAGTAGGCAACTTTACGATTCTATCTAGCGCACGGAAAATGTCTGCACTAGTCTACAAGCGTTGCGCACGACATGGGAGATAAAATCTCAATTAAAGGGAAAATTATAGGCAAGACAAGACAAATATTTTTGTAAAACATGATGTCATAATTATCATGACTTGTTAAATAACCAAGCTTTATGATGTGTACCTAGAGATTAGGCTGTTGGTAAGTGTACATTGGTGTTTATTTCGTCTGCCCTATTGAATAACATTACGCAATCATTATTGTTGTAATTTACAAGTTCATTGGAATCGTGTGCACAAGTTATAGGTTCAAACTATAGACTTACTCTTCTTCCACTTGTCTCTCGCAAGAGCCACGAGTGATCAATTCGGTAGAAATTAATCCAGGTCATCTCGAGGTCATCAATTTTCCGACTATGCAAACATAATCTACTTATTGGTTCTATAACTTCCACTTATCATCTCTAGGTTAATTTCTACGCTAGGTACGAGTTTTACAAACATGTAGACAAAAATCACTTATACATATATTTGGGGTTGAGATTGCACGAATGATCGTTCCCAATAAGTATCAACGTTTTATCTTGCATTCCCTACGCCTTCAGAACAACTATGTTAGCGATTTACTCACGTATATTTATCGGGATAGCCCGACTAGTTTCGAACCCAACTGGAGTGCTTAATCATAAGCTGACGTCGCGAGTCGAACTCATCGGCCTATCCAGATAAACACGCGTGAATTAACATGTAATAATGAATCCACCTCACGATAGTTATTACTTTAGAAAATAAGTTCGTTTATTTAGTTTATATGAAATTAACACAGATTAACCTAAATAATCTCTATTCTTTATATTATTACAACGTAAACTTTACAAAGTACGTCGAAACGTACGTAATCGCTTTGCATTAAATAACATTATGATATCGGAATATATTAAAATATTCATGCACGATTTACTATAAATTATACTATTATGAATTCGTAAAGGTAGATCACAATTATTTACAGCAAAGAAAAACCGGAGACATCTGGCAAGCGAATTCCTAACTTATGTTCGTTTTATCTTACATGAAAATGCGTAAGGAAAGCCTGTTAATTTCAGCTATCTCTGAAATTTCACGATAATTTGCAAATTTGAAGCAACACCATCTTGTAAACATGGTAATACCGGAAGGAAACTGCATAAATAGGGTATTTCAACACTAAGTACGCTAATAACTGGAAATATGGAGTCGTTTTGGGACTCTATTTCGTTTTAATCGGCCAAGTGTAGTGGTCGGTGTTACACACCAATTCCAGTTAGGAATATTGTAATCTGATAGTAGTGCAATAATTCGTCTTCATGTGAGTAGTTTCTATTTTTTCCTATCCTATGGTGTGCCAAAACCTACTGGTCAAAGGCTATCTCCAAATCTTTCCACGATTCCAGTGTCCACGCCAACTCGAGCCGGCCAGATACTGTTAGTATTTAACTATACTTAGATATTATGGTCATCCATTGCGAACCTAAAAGGGAGAAAAAGAGGCCGGAAAATGTAGAGCAGAAATACTTAAAAGCAGTTTGTTAAAATTGTATCAAACTTTTTGTTAATCTCGTAATTAACAAAAAGTTACCTTTTTTTATTCTAACAATACACTTATTTTTCTTTTCCCTCTAAAATAGCACCGTCTGTTTTACTTCTAAAACTACTCCCGGACTAAGGAACCACAACAAGCATTTCTGAACCACATATGCTTGTCTTATGCGGGGATTTAAGGAGCGTCAAGCACAGGTCATACACGTGACCTGTACCACTCGGCTATACGACTATACGTTATGACTATATTATACTTGTATAGTCATAACGTGCGTCAATTCATGCGTGTTACAGTCCGATGCAGCGACATCACCGCGTGTGTGACGGTGTTTGCCAGAGATCTGTAGGTACTTATCATGCCCAGTTAATTAAGCCATTAACCAGGTGTAATCACCTAAAAGCCTGTCCAATCTCGTGTAGTCACGCTCTACTACAATGTATGGTTCCGCGGTTGTTGTAAAGCTTCTTATGATAGAACTTGTTAGGTTCTTTCCTAATCTATCACTAAACGACATTTATGGGAAGGTATCTAAATATTATATTTCAATGTTTTACCTCGTCAGAAGAAATCTTAACAAGCTTAATAGGTATTTTCGGTCCTCTAAGGAGCCTTCAGACACTCCGGTGCATTTGGGCGTCAGCCAAGAAAACCACCATCAGAAGCCAATTAGGTAGTTACAAAAAATACAGATACAGGGGAATTACGAAGATAAGCCCAGCAAAAATGCGTTATGCTACACCATAACATTCTAAAGGCTTTAACTCCAGTCGAAGGCCCAACGTAATATATGGGCTATTTACTCGTAAAAATCCCCTTGTTCTCTCTCTACATCTGTCTAGGCCGAAGTTGCGGTACCGTTTGTCCTGCGCAGCTCCGGAAGACCTACCCCACCACACCACCGAATCCTCGCGTCCACAAAACTAAGCTCTGTAAATAGGTACATATTTGTTAACGTTATACTCTAAAATAATGATTCGTCATTTCTATTCCGCCCGTCTCGTTATGTTATCTTAATAAATAGATAACATCGCTGTAAACATGATTTCTTGGAGATAGATGTTAACCTAAAGAAAACCTTCAACGACAAGCGAACGCAGAAAAATAGCCCTTATTCTTATGACAGGACTGTCCAAAATATATTTGAGTGACAGGGTTCGTCTAGGTATAAAAAAATGTCTTTTTATGACTAACTTCGACGTTTTTTAGTAACTCTGCGACAGACGAAGGAACATGTACCTGTTGCTATCCCTTAAATCCCTTTTTAGTCGTGTTTCTAAATTCACATGGAATAAACATCTAAAGTCTAAAGGCATCTAGCATGCGGCTTACTTTGCAATTTGAATGCGCAAACGGTGCATTTTGGATTACAAGCCAGCTTTTGCTTAGATTCTGTAGCTGGTTAAAATGTCGCAAGCATATATGCCTACAATAAAATACTGTTACTTATGCAGGTTACTAAAAAATAAATACAATTCGTCATTTCCAAATTATAAAATCAAACATCCATAATATGAATCATAGTTATTCTATTTGCGATGCTTTTAGGCAAGCCACGAGCAATTACAACCAATCTACTTCCTTATTAAAAACAGTACGTTTTAAGCAAAACACATGTAACAATCACTACCTAACAATTAATTTATCTAAAGAATCTAGTCTTGAAAACTACGGAACCATAAAAAATCTAATTATGCAAACGTACAGAATTAAAGTTGTATTAATGAAGAGTGTTACTCGTATCGTATTTGCACTAGACAATTTTGTTTTGCACTTCTATTCTAATGGTGGTATATAGAGCGGTGTTAAAATCATTAGCGGGAAGACAGTGATTTGAGTAATACAAGAATTACGTCAAACCTTCACCTTTCAAGAGCCTGAAAGGAGGGATTTTAATTGGTATGTACCTTCTTTGTTAGTGAAAAACATGTCGTTTGTACGTCCTTCTGTATATTATTTGTGATTGCCAAAGATTTTGTAGCGGATTCCAAGACAGTCTATTATTTCCTTGGGACACGCTGAGCTTTAATGCTGGGTAGTGTTCCATAGTTCTCATTGTGAGTAGATTCTGAGTAACAGGAGTTGCAATTATGGGCATTTAGCAGGTTAATTATATTTAATTACGTTTCTCTGTTTTTTTTTTTCATTTTCAAAATTGGCCAGTCATTGTTATTAAATAGTCTAAATATAAATAGTATCATAGATCAGGGTTAATCCCTAACTAGACTAGGTTTAGCCTAGTAGCATGAATGTGATCCTATAAGTATCGTTATTTCATTACTGCTAGTACTTGCAGCTAGACTCTTTCAAGAACAGATTCGAAAATAACTCATGTTAATAGTTAGTACTCGAAATTAAGAAATACAAGGCCAATATAGGCGAGTAGTCTAGCCTAACGCTTTTTTACCTTCTTTATTGTTTAGTTCCAAAATATTCTAAGTGGCACTTCTTAATGTTCGACTGTTAAAAGTGTACCTAATATTTGATGTTTTAAAGAGTTCTCTCGGGGTTACTTCTTACGAGTATAATTAACATGCGCAGAAATATTAAAAACTATCGCTTTCATTAGCCATAGTCCTACCTTGAGGACTTGTAGAACGTTGTAATTTGAACATAATAAACAAAGGAAACGGCTAGAATCAAGAATAAAATGTATATGTATTATTTAATAAACACATCCTACTAATATTCTAATGCGAAAGTTTGTGAAGATGTAAGGATGTTTGTTAATCTTTCACGCTCAAACGGCTTGGCCTATTTTGATTAAATTTGGTATCCTATTTGGTATAACTAGCCCCTTAGATTAACATACAAGCTACTCTTCTACCGACTGTGACTGAACTTTTGCAGCTATGCACGAAGCGGGAAAAGGCTAGACAAAGAATAGTTTTCCATGACTGACTGAAATAGGAAGTAAAATGGCATAGGATTTTCATAACAAACAAATAACGTATGTTAGACACGTGGAATTATGATAATACACTGTTTAAGCAGATGAATTAACTGGGATAGATAACACTCAACCATAATAAAAGGCCATGACCAAGATATCAAGAAAACAGTACTCATTGTAATAATAAAACGATTTTACAACGTGGCGAATGATGATTTTTTTAACAAATTAATCGGTTCATTGTTATATTATAATATAATTTCTCGTATAAATCCCGTAACTTCTCTTAACAAAATGTCAGTCTTCCTTTGTACCCATTTGAAGTGACCCGCGGGTGTGGTCCGGTGAAACAGTGAAAGTCTGCGATCAGGCAAGCTTAGTGTTAAAAATGTGGTGAAAGTCAATATAATTAGGTCAATTAACCCCCAAAAAGTAAGATCAAAGTTACAAGTTTAATATTTAGCACAGAGTTGGAAATTGATATCTAATGATTAAGTAAAGTTTAAAAACTATCCAATTTTATCAGATCGCAAGAAAAAAATAAATACAACGAGAGAAAGTTCGCAAAAACGGGTTTGCTGACAAAAAGTGGCGTAGAAGGTAGATGACTGTTGATGATTTTTTGCATTAATTAAAGGTTTTGAGTCAAATATTTCGTGTATTTTTAGCTCCCGTCTTTAAAAACTTATCATCAATAATGTGACCTAACTGTGGTTCTAACTGATGTCAGCCACGGCGGCTAGTGTGGCTAGATACCAACTGTGCTGCTTTGCAGGACATGTTACTGTGCACAAGCGTGTGCGCAAATACAAATGCACTCTCCGTTCTTTCCCTTCCGTAGCCCGATGGGACGGCAGTTGGAGAGATCAGGCGCACAACTCACATATGTGATACGTGCCTTCCAAAAACGAAAACTGTGATATGATTTGAAGCCGTGATTACAATTTTCTTCAATGATCATATCTTGAAAACTCTTACAAGAAATGCAAATACGTTTTTTTATTGATCTGTAACTGTCGTTGTATTTAAATGTTGATTATGTAAATCTACATTTTTGTCTTAGTTCTTTTCAGGTAAGACTGTACAGTTTGACTAAAAAAGTAGATTTTGCACGCTTTCTCTCGTGGGATCAATTTTTTTAAATCTTGATGTCGTTAAATGCTTTTCACAATTAACAATCAAATAATCTATATTGTGTATATTGTCAAACATTCGAATTAAAAACCCTCTATACTACTCTTTGATTGCCATTCTCGGAATATCAAATTTCGGATTTTTCAATAGGATAAAGATTTGGTAGCGATCGCGACTTTAGAGTATTTAAATAGCTTGCCAGAATAGCGTTGGGCATACACAAGCATCCTGTGACTCTGGCTAAGGCAAACAGGGGCAAACAGGCCCGGGGTGTTTTTAGTCGGTATATAGAGGCTCGACATAATACCCCTACGTCGTGCCCTCGGCGTGGGTTAAAGTCGTTTTACTAGCTTTTCCTCTAGGAGAATAAAAAAAAGGTATTTAAATAGAGGTCAGTGCCAAACTCGTTAGCTTTTAACGATGACGTAGAACAGATATATGCTAGGTTTGTCAAATTGTGGAAGGCTAAGGTGATAATATTGTTATCATGATAAGACGGTCGAGCCTACCACCATTTATCGCAAACTATGTTTGCACAATAAAACTAAGTATTTTGCAGATTGTTATTAAGATTTAGATAATTATGTTTATGTAGCCTACAATTCAGGGAAATTAACGTTTTAGATTTTAATATAATTTTTGGTCAGAATAGTAATTATCGTCAGCGAGAAAACTGTGAAGTAAACTGAAAGTTTATTCATTTACGACAAAATAATTTAATCCAAATGTTGACCATATTTAAATTATGCTTATGAGAATAAGTATAACAAACGTTTTTGAAGCCTAAAAAAAACCATCCATTAACGAATTTGACTGTACCGCTCTTGCACTTGAAATACTGAAACTTTTCTTTTATTCGGTAAGACAAGTGTTTTAAAGCAAATATTACAAGTTATAGTACAACAGTGGAAACAAATTATACAACAATTATTTACTGAAGACCATATTGGAGGTTATTTGTGAATAACATGGTTTATCAATTATTTTTTACGTACACGATGTAAGTGCATGCGCAGTGTTAATTTTATTTATAGACTAGTGTTTTGTCCTGGTTTTGCTTGAGTAGGATAGGAGATGACCACTGCAATACGTGTAAAGGTTTCGATCCCCGCACAACAACTTTTTATCGGCCTAAGTTCCTTTGCAAGGCTATCGATTTTAACACATTGCAAGTTAGAAGGGCTTCAGTGATGATCAATCCTTTTTATTTCCAAGTGTAGCCATGTAGGGTATCAATTAAAAGGGAATAATGTGTACAATACAAAACTCTAAGTTTTATAATCAATATCCTTTGCCAGATATAGCGGCTGAAAGTAAGGATCAACACTCAGATCTTTTTATATATTTTATAGTGTGTTTTTCATTTTTTATTTTATTTATAACTATTACAAATCGAGTGCTTCCAAAATGATATTTTCACGTGAATCAACAATTCATTTTATTATCATATTCTTTTATTTTATTCCGATACTCATTCGATCAAATTTGTATTATATCATAAGCTTATGTCACCTACAATAGTGGTGCAGCTTTATAAGCAATCTTTATTTGAAATGCCTAAATATTTTCTGAGGATGAGGGGTATTATAAATTATTCACAATGTGTGTATCTAATAGACATATTGACCTTCTGAGCCATCGTGTTGCTTAAATGGGTAACCTGTTTAAAGCAGGTTTTCTTACGTTTAAAATTTGACAGTTATTGGCTTTCAAAATATGGGGTAAAAGTCGCGATTCCAAATCGAATATTTTTGTGTATACCCAAAAGGGATATCAAATAAGTTATGGTGTATAAAGTTATGAAGTGCACATCCTAAAAAACTAAATTATATAATAGGTATTCGGTTTAGCCAGTAGCACTTAGCACATGGAAGAGGTGATAAACATTGTCTTGGATATGAATACACTTTACAAATGTGTGAAAGAAACTATGAAACTAAACAAAAAATTTCTTCATTTAGAACTAAACTTAAATACCTACAAAATGTCATATCTAAATAGCGTCAAGGAGTTTTCGACGGCTGTACTGAATTCCAGCTATTCTAAGAAACGTCTGTATTAAGAGTCAAACTACAACATAAAGTATATTGACTTAGTCCAAAATGAAAATGAGCACCTATAAATACTATGGCAAAAATGAAAGAGCGCGGTTTTCCGGATATCATTTGTGAAAAATTTCTTGCTCTGAAGTGTTATACTTAGAGGACCTAATATTTTGTTTCTAGGTCCTCTGGAGCATAAGGGAAATCTACCAAAATGATTCTGTCAGCCGAGGTACGTACTAGACTAACACATTATCACATTATTGCCTAATCTTCATCCTCTTTTCAAACTTTTAGATACTAGAGCAGGAAGATAATAGTGAAATCTGTTATCATCATCATCTTCCTGCCCAGTGCCCTTATCCTATTTTACTTGGAGTCGGTGCGATACGTTTCGTTTATTTCACCAATAATATGATATAAATTAGATGTAAAAAAAATATGCCATAATTTGTCACTTAAAAGCATTTGTTTGCTATACGATAACAACCGACCATAAAATCTTTTAGAGTAAAAAAATAAGTACCTTTCATAAAACACGTCTTTTACGCCGTTTCCATTACTTTAAGACATACTGGCCGACTAACTTCATCGTCATCATCATATCAGCTACGTTTGTCTATAGTTAACAGACAAGGATATGATAAATTCGCTATTCCTTCAACCAGCGTGGAATTTCATGGCCAAATCCTCGATAGTCATTTAGTCATAAAAGTCCCATTCCAACTATTTCTTTCTTAGGACTGTGGGTGTACCATAGTGGAAGAAGGCCCGTCTCTCCTCAACTCGCCGGTATGCAGCGGCACCTACCTGTTCATGGTGCTCCTACAGAGCTACCTGTGGGGCCGGTGCGACATCTCCACGCCTTGCAAGAGGATCGAGTCTGTCAAGAAGACTGATGACAAATATGACTTCGTTGTCGTGGGAGCTGGCTCCGCAGGATCCATTGTAGCATCAAGACTTAGCGAGAATGGAACTTTCAAAGTAAGATATTAAACACCTTTAACTTTTTTTTATTTAATAGGTATTCGTCGCGCGCTGGCTGATGCAACACTGAGACATGCGTTCAGACTTGCATGCTGCTTGTTTCTCCCCTTGGACCCTTCCCCGTAACCCGTATAGTTTCGCTGTTACGACGACTGTCACTACCGTACCCTGGCACAACCGTACCCAGTTTACCCTAAATACCCTGACTCGCTCTAGCTTACGTATTACTACTGGCATCAACAATAGAGAAAGCCATTTAAAAGCAAGATAGGTACTTAGCACATATTTTTCCTAACTTTTCCCTACACCCTATGTTTCGGGGTCTTGATCAAAGGTTATAACAAAATCTTTAATTTCCGACTTGGAGTTGGAATGAGTTTCATGAAATCGTAGTGCTACGTAACTGTTTCACTAAAATCTGTTGGCGTACTACCACTAAACTTTCCTCTTCTTCGATTTCTCCTTACGCTAGCAAAAATCAAATCAAAATCAAAAGTCATTTATTCAAATTAGGCTACAATATAGCACTTTTCGAACGTCAAAATTAGGTATTATAGACAGCACCCCATCGCCCACCCTTCACCTTTCTTTTCCTACCGAAAAAGCAACATATTATGTATAATTTATCTTTACACCTAGGTGCTGTTACTAGAAGCTGGTGGGCCAGAACCGTTGGGCGCCAGAGTTCCTTCATTGTACAGAAACTTCTGGGGTAATGAGGAAGTGGACTGGAGAGCTCGCGCCGAGCTCGGAGACTTCTGCCTGGACCAAGGGAAATTAGGATGCAGTTGGCCGTTGGGAAAAGTATTGGGTGAGTAGTCTTCTAGGGTCTTATAGCCGTGAGCAAAAACGACGCTCATCTAAGCTGTGACGACCAAAACTTCTACTTGTCTGATATGTCCCTATATTCTAATTGTAGGACTTGTGTAGGACTGCTAAGTCAGAGGTCTTGAGTTGGATCCCCACGGCGCGCACCGACTTTTCGAATGTTGTGTGCGTTTAAGAAATAAATATCACAGCTTCCGTGTTTCGGAAGGCACGTAAAAATGTGGGTCCTGCGCCTGATCTCTCTCCGGTCGTGTCGGATTACCGTCCCATCGGGCTATGAGAGTAAAAGGAACAGAGAGTGCACCTGTGTTTGCGCACACGCTTGTGCACTATAATATGTCCTGCGTAGCTGGCTGGTGTCATAGTAACACTGGCCGCCGTGGCCGAAATCGGTCCGGACCGTTATTATTACATTCTAATTGAGAATTATAAAGAAGGCATGAGAGATGAAATTTGTGCGATAGTCTTTAATGCAGCTATTAATAAGTTATTTGTATGTAAATGTCAGCAATTCAGCATGATAAAGAACATCTGCTTCTTTCTTTAGGCAGTTGTTTTTGACCGCGGTAGTAGGTACATAGCATCTCTTTGGAACATTAAAAATATGGTGAAATACTATTAATTATTATTGTCACATAATTAATTACTTATTTATATACATAATGCCATATTAGCATATTATGTATGCTATATTTGTATTTTATGGTACGATGTATACTTATTTATTTAGAATAAGAAATATACCAGCTGGGTAAATAATAACTGTTGCTATAGATTGCACAATGATTTAATTTTTTGTTTAAATATTCGTAAAAATAGGATGTGCATATTAAACGAAACAGCCACCAAACTATCTACCAAAAGTATTGTAGGCAAAAAATATGTACTACGCTCAATAGAGAAAATATATTAAAAAGTTCAACATATCCAAAACATTTCTATTTCTCGTGCCATACTACTTCCAACATAACATTGCATTATTTACCTAGATAGCACTAAGTAGTGTGTGTAAACTGTGTCCTAGCTTCGACAACTTGTTGGCCCTTCGCCAAACACAGAACAGACAAAAGAAATGCCAAAAGCTGATCCTAAGTCGAGAACCTCATGTACCAAACTAACACTTTATAATTTTATAGGAGGAACTAGTGTCTTAAACGGTATGATGTACCACCGAGGCCACCCCGCCGACTTCGACGACTGGGTAGCCCACGGCGCTGAGGGCTGGTCCTGGGACGAAATCCAACCCTACATCTACATGATAGAAAACAACAAGCAGATTGGATCCGTGGTGGACGGAAAATACCACTCCGATTCTGGAGTTATGCCTATACAACGGGTAATATATTTAATTAAACCATAACTTGACTAGATCTTGATTGGAACCGGGAAGGGGCATGTTTTTTAATAACTGACGCATATACATATTTTGTAATCATCTACCTACAGTCAGAAAACCAATGTGCTTTGCTGCTGGATCCTGCCAATGTGCACACGGAGCCGTCCGAGAAAAAGATGAAAAAAAATACATCACAATACAGTCCTTCCATTCCTCTCTTTGCAGGACTATTCGCAATGCATGAGACATTCTTCTAAATTGACTTTACTACTTCTTTTCCCCTACAGTACAATTACCAGCCACCTCAGCTGCAGGATCTGCTGGACGCCGTCAACGAGACCGGCTTCCCTATCATCCAAGATATAAACGACCCCAACACGCCCGCCGGTTTCGCCATCGCACAAGCTTTTAACGAGTTAGTATGCCTTTTTTTATTTTTCATATTTACCTACAATAATATTACTATAATGTTTTTTTTGTGATACCGACGATCTCAATTTTTATATCTACTTAGGTATTAGTATTTTTCGGCTGTGTTTACACTAGAGATATCTTTTGAAGGGCTTATAGCATCGGTTTAATATTATATTGATAATCACATGTGCAGGCTGTGTAAAGATGTGTTTTAATTTATATGGATTAAAAATAATACATCCTTCGCCAACCAATTCTAGTGGAAATGCAGGTTAACTAAAGATTTTTCGTGCCATATTTGCCAAAACTCTACATTTTGTTATGTTATTTCATGCAGTTGTTTTCCTTAACAACTAAGCACGTGTTAAACCGACCTATACGAATAATTACATTGTTATTATCTCGTAATAAGCTACATAAAACTGATAAGGATCCAACAGCATTTTAGCACCTAATAAAATAATACGATTTAATCATAAAATTGGGATTATCCCATCTAATCTGTGTGCTGTTTACATAGTAGATATAAATCTAATCATCAGTAGGTTACTTGTAATTCAAGGTTCTGGGTCTTTTTTTCCTCTAATCCGCGACGAACATCTACAAATCCTCTTTACAATAGATTTTTACACCTTGACCATTTTTGATAACGTAAATTGACATTACCTTTCTGTTGCAATCTTCTTTTACTGCCGTTTTTACTTCAAAAAAGAAACGACTCTTGGCCCTTAATGCAACAAGGTCTCTGTGTGTGAGCAATTTGCCGGGATAACAACAATACAGCGTGTATATTTGAACGACGGACTTATTGAAGGAGGGTGGTCAGTATTCGATTCTCGTCACAAATATGTAAAAAAACTATGTCCTTAATTTTTCAAATAATTATCCGATAAAATACAGTATTTATGAACACAGAGCGCAAAATGCCTAATATCACGCGCCAAACACGTGCCTCTCCTGTCGCTAAGGCAGCGAGCGCGCAAGCCCCGCCCCTTTCCTTTGTGATGTCGCCCCCGCGCCCCCCGCGCCCCCGCGCCACCCGCTCTGCTGACCGAGTAACCGCCAGTCTATGCGCACGCGCCGCTGCTTTCGTATTGCGTAATCATTCCCGTTTACCAAATTCGCGTAAAGTGCATTTCCTAGTGTTAGGTACCTACCTAGTGTGTAGTGTAATAATGTCGTCGCAGTATTCTAATGAAGAATGTTGGAATATGGTTCGTGCTTACGCGCTATCAAATGATCGTGTGCGAGCTGCAGTCAATTTGTACAGAGAAATGTACCCCATGCATGAGGAACTTGGGGTTAACGACCACGAACCTAGAGTGAATATTTGTCTAATTTAAACAAAAACATTTTATTCACCGACGAAGCCACATTCACAAGAATGGGGTTTTTTAATGTGCATAACGAGCATTGGTGGAGCAACGAAAATCCCTACGTAACGCGACAGGACGCTTATCAACATCGCTTCAGTGTAAATGTGTGGGCAGATATTTTAAATAACAATTTTTTTTTTTTTTTTTTCTTTATTTTAAGGGCTTTATCGCTTGGCGATAACGTCGCCCTAAATAACAATTTAATAGGCCCTTATTTTATTGATTGACGATTTGACAGTGTATCATATTTAAACATTTTAAATAATGTAGTGAGTGAGATGCTGGAAGATGTGCCATTCAATATCTACCGGGACTTGTACTACCAACATGACGGAGCGCCCGCGCACTATCAGGTGCGCGTACGTGAGTACCTAACATTACATACATTTTGGTGACAAGTGTATAGGTCGTGGCGGGCCCGTGCCATGGCCCGCACGCTCGCCAGATCTCACTCCGTCAAATTAATCGTCGTAAATACTCAAATTATTAACCGTTGTAAATAGGTGTGATTACATTTTTTAAATACGCCAAAAATACGATAGTGCGTCACGTCTTATGAAATTTTACATTGCAGAATGTTTATAGTTTGATGTACCTAGATATTTTTTGCCTGTCCTAAGCCAGATTTAAAGTATGAAGGGAAAATGCATTCATACCTACGTCGGCGTCGCGTCGGTCATTGACCGCGCATATGTTCTGCGCTTATCGCAAGGTTGTTAAAACGTTGAGATGTTTTTAGGACTTTTTTGGAACGATTTTGTTCGTCATTAATCAGGGTTTTTTTTATTGTTTATACGTTTATTGGTGAAGTCTATGCATAAACTATTGGTGGTTTGAATAAGTCCGTCGTTCAAATATACATGCTGTATAGTCCAAATTGTTACTATTAATATCATCCCATTATTGTCTAAGTTTTCAAAACTGATTTATTTTTGTAGCAACGGCCAACGTTACACCACTGCCCGTGCCTACCTCAAACCGAAATCTGAACGCCCGAACCTAAGCGTGAAGCTTAACGCACACGTCACCAAAGTGCTGTTCAAGTGCAAGAGAGCTGTTGGCGTCGAGTTCGTCGACGAGAAAGGAAAGAAGAGGAGGGTTAAGGCTAACAAAGAGGTAAGGAAGAGAGATAAACAGTTTAAAAAAATACGACAACTCCCAAAAAAAAAAAACTAGAAATATTACATGCATTTATTGAGCAGTCGTGTAAAAAGGTACCAAGTTACCAAGAATTAAATTGTAAAATGCAAAAGAACTCAATTTCCTTTTAAAAATAATAAAAGAAACTAATAAAGTAAGTACCTAAGAATGCATTAATAATTCAAAAAATACTGTGCGTTGGTATATTTGCAGACATTCGGTTATTCTCCCCAATTTCAACCCATAAAACTTTTAACCGCCTCAATCGATTTGCATCAAACATGTCTAAGAACACCCGCACAAAAGTCATACTTAACACAAAAAAAAAACAAATTTAAATCCCTGCATCCTTTCGGGAGTTATAATGCCACAGGCAGACAGACACCTTAAACTTATACTGAATCTTAGTGAATGCAAAGAGACTTCTACATTATGGAGAACGGTGAAATGATTAGCTAACTTCTTGGTAAGACAATAAACAGAAAAACAATTATGAAAATATCAATTCGTATACAAATTTCCAGGTAATTTTAACCGCTGGAGCTTTAAAGAGTCCTCAAATTCTAATGCTCTCTGGAGTCGGACCTAAAGAAACGCTGGACAAATTCGACATCCCAGTAGTGGCTGACCTGCCCGTCGGCAAGAGCTTCAAGAACCACTGCGGTGCCACCCTGTACTTCTTGTTGAGTAAAGTGAACCAAACTGCGGCCCTCGACTGGTCTGCCTTGACAACCTATCTGCTGAACAGGCAAGGACCTATGTCTTCAACTGGTTTGACTCAGGTAAGATTTTCGTCACTATCAGATCAAATATTCTCAGTAAACAGTTACTCCGGAATGCCTACTTTAATCAATATTAATCTGTAAGTACTATTAAGCATTACTAATTATCACAAGACTCTGAATCGATCAATCTTAAGACAAAAATAAACTGTAACACAACCGCTACCGGTACACACATTTCTTCCCAATTCCATGAATTACTAAAAACATGAATCTCATTCTCATTTCATCATTTGTTTTCCAGCTCACAGGGCTCCTGTACTCGAGCTATGCCAACAAGAGCCGAGCACAGCCTGACCTGCAGTTCTTCTTCAACGGTCTCTACGCTGAATGCTCCAAGACTGGTCAAGTTGGTGAACCCGCTGGAGACTGCTCTGTATCTGGCTACAATGTTTCGTAAGTTTCGTTGATTCAGGATAATGAATATTGAACCTTTTAGAAGATACATGGATTTACCTTAACTGTTACTTTCTGGAAAAACTTTTACGACGTGGCAGAAGCGTGCAAAAAGATAATAAGGGTATGATGTGATGCCAATACATGTTAAAGCGAATATTTTTTAATAGACACCATAAAAACTTACCTTTTTTAAGGAGAGCGACTAATAAAGACTGATTTTCAGGTATATGGTGTTTCTTCATTTCGGTGCGACTCTTTGATATTCATTTTATTCTTATTTACAGAGCAAACGCTGTCGCTTTGTTGCCACGCAGTGTCGGCTACATGACCCTCAACTCCTCGGATCCCTTCGACCAGGCGCTGTACTACCCCAACTTCTTCGACAATCCCGATGACATGGCGATGATTAAGGAAGGCTTCCAATACTTAAGAAAAATATTTGAGAGCCAGGTAACGTAAAATTACTTTTGTTGTTCTAAAGAAATGGAACCTGAAGTTTAATGACTAACTTATTGAAATTCAAGGGAATAGTGAGTAAATATCATATCGAAGTCTAATGCAAGATTGTCTGGCAATGCAGTAAGCCAGAATTTCACACCCACATTATTTTGCGGCAACCTTACGTTTTTATTGATACAATCCCAGTCAAGTATTCTCACATTCATCGTCTTTAATTTCGTCATCTCAAATAACTTAAATTGACTTAATGTGGCCAAAAATGAATCTTCACTAAACAACTAAATGTGTTTATACTTTCGCGACTTGTACACGTATTTTAGACAGCAAACGGGTCTTATTCGCGATGTAATTCGATACTTCTTTTCTCCCGACGTTTCGGCCAAATTGCACTGATTAAACTACTAATCATCAACCATTCCCAACAGACTCTCCAAGAGAAATACGAAGTCAAGCTAGACCCTGCCTACACGAAGGAATGTGACGAGGTAGGAGAGGCCTGGTCAGACAAGTGGAGCGAGTGCATGATCCGCCTGCACACCGACCCGCAGAACCATCAGCTCGGCACCAACGCCATCGGACTCGTCGTCGACCCCTCACTCAAAGTCTACAACGTTACCAGTGAGTTTTCTTTCTACTTACTAGTAGATAGTAGAACATATTTTATAGGTTGTTAAGACTTTCTAGAACAAACGATTAAAAATGGACCGAATAATCCATTTTACCATCGATTTGGGTCATCTGTTACCTACAAGCACAGTATAAATACAGACTATGGTTATCTCAGCCATTTCTAGGACGCGCTGCGCGCGTAACAGCGACAAGGTTACCCATTTACAGAATTTTATTACCTCAATTAATCAATAACTCAATGAAACTAGTTTTAGCTACGTCACGAATACATTAAGATGTTCTTTTAAGAGACATTATCCAAAAACAACGTTTTTCTTTTCAGACTTGCGAGTATGTGACGCCGGAGCCATGCCTTCAGCTCCAACGGGCAACCCTCAAGGTGCGATCATGGTGGTCGCCGAGAAGTGCGCCGACCTCATCAGACAAAAGTGGACCAAATAGACAAACAGCTGATTCGAATACAAATATAAACATCGATACATAACCTGATCTTAAAAATTGTGATTACTGTAAGATAAAGAAATAATTTCAAGAATAAACTGCAAAGCAGATTGAAATTAAAATCGGAGTTTTAATTTAATTTATACTATTTATTATTTTTATTTAAGGGTAGAAATTAGAAAGACGTGAAGGGATTTGGGGGAGGCCTTTACTCAGCAGTGGGACACAATAGGCTAGAAAAAAAAACGCTATTTAGTGTTTTTTTTATTATGTAATTCAATAAATTTTCCTAAACACAGGCTGACTGCATCACGAGTCGTCGGCAGAATCGGGAGCCGTTCTTTTTTTAAACAATATACTTCACATGTTAACAGGTAAAAACGTTTTTCCCTGTGTAGTCTAACAGGGAAATAATGTTTTTGGTGTTGGTTAGTCAAGATTGCCTTCAATGGGCAATGACCTCTTGCTCAATACATAGTCACAAAGCCAGTTCACGCCTTAATGGTGTAAGAACGATAAAGGGAGCGGCAAAAACCGTTTTAGTAGTGTAGTAAGTCATTGTACATAGCTACCTACATACCGTGTGACTGGACACAAGCGTTCGATCTATTTTTGTTTTTACTAATAAAGACGTATTTCTAAAGCAGTCTACCAAATAATACAGTATTGGTAGGTAATAGATGAATTATAGAGAAGCATGTTATTTCTTTCTATCAATCAATGCTTAGTTAAATAAAAGTTGCTTCCCGCGTCTGTCCGGCCTTATGTATGCATATTTTTTTAAAACCACGCAATGGATTTTGATGCTGGTTTTTTTAGAGACAAAATATTTCAAAAGTTTTAAACTTCATTGTAATACCACAGTATTGCACCCGTGCGAGGCTAGTTTATTAAAGCTTTAAATGACAATTTCAGTTCCATGTCTAAGCTGTTCGATTTGTGCTACACTAAGCTAAATTCGTAAGGTTTTTCGACGGCTCTTCCCGAACCTCTTTTGAGAAGAACCAAAAAACAGTGACTGATCCAAGGCTGGGCACTGCTAAATGAGGAGGGTCTTGTTTTTTCAACTTAATGTAAGTCTTCTTAAATTCAAAAGTTTAACGACGGCATACCGGCAATCAAAATTGGCAAGCATTTGATCATCTAATATGCAGAATAACGGACAAACTACGACAGGGATGGCAAACCAATGGCATGGCACGCTATACAAAATGAGCACGACACTAATCACTAAATTCATTCTGTAGGTACTAAAAAAACTCCTTTGCGCCCTGTGCAAGCTTTTTAAAGCTCGCGCTTTTCCAGTTTGACCTTCGAGTCAACATTGCACAGACTCTCACGTTAATATTTTTATGTAAATCGTAGATTTTTAACGAGCATCAGAAACTATTTTCGCTCCATCACCTAATCATGTCACACGTAAGCTGCCATAAAATGTTTTTATCGCCTCTAATGAAGTTACCTAATTAATTACCACCTTATTCGTCGCGGTCGTTATTAAACGTTTTCCCTCATCAAATTGACTTCAAGCCACTTGTAACAAGGTGTTACAATGTTGCAATCATTTAAACGATCATTTTGCTTTGATATAACTTATGGAGTGGCAATATCAAACAAAAATATGTGATAGTTCCTAATTAAGGTGTTATTTTAATTGTTTCAAAGTATATAAAGGGATCTAGAGTAAAATAAAAACATTAGTTGCAAGATAATAAAGATTTATGAGTAAATAAATGAAAACAAATACATACATACATGATTACACAACTTATTATGTTAATACTATAAGTTAAATTTTATTGAAATCTAAAACTAAACAATTCATAATATTACTAAACAAAACGTTTCGTCATTTCAACTTAAAATAGATTTCATTTTAGAGAGAAGAAATGTTAGTATCTAATCCTGGGAATGATATATTAATACTTCACCAATTAAAGATTTTTAGCAAATGGCAACACTGCTATTTTTATTGGAACTTCTCGGAATTCTTTACTAAACTCACTTACAAACGGGTATAATAATTAAAATAAATGCCTTTATGGAATTATATTACAGTAAAGAACTTGTATTTCCTGTATTACATAACCGATTCACATCTGTGAATCAATCAATACATTGTCAGTCAAACTTGTATAAAAAAACAGTGTTGCCAATAATACTTTCGAATTTTAAAAACTAATCTCTGAACAGTGGGTACATACAAAATAAACACAAGCCAAACTTAACTTAGTGGTCCAATAAAATGGAATTATAATTTAATACAAAATGCGTGAATGGAAATGCGTATTTCGATAAGATCTAGGGTATATTTAGCACCTCAGTATCTTTAAACGTTATCCTGAAATTCATATCAATCTAACTTACACATCTACTGATTTATATTACCAATTTATTGTTTGGCAAAAATATTATTATATAATTATTAAAATGGCGATGCTTAAGGCGGGTTACATGTCTACTTCAGCCAAGGTAAAAAATTAAATCCTCCATCTCATTTGCGATCACAAAATCATAAGTACTTCAAATTTTCTGCTCATTAGAGGAGATATGACAAATACTGGTCAGAATTACTTTGTTCTTGATCTAAACACACTCTATAACACTACAGACCAGTATGGAGATTACAAAAGACGAATCGATAAAATTCAAGTATCAAAACTATTCAAAATGTTCTAGGAACCCTCTAATGCAACAGTGTCTACGTGTCTACTGATAACCCACCATGTTGGCCGTCTACTGCTCGTCCTTGTCCTTGGCTCCGTGCTTCAGGATGCGCGTGAACTCGACGTAGTCGAAGAGCCCGTCGCGGATGGGCGCCTCGCGCAGCATCTCGTCGACGTCATCGTCTGTGAAGCGGTCGCCCATGGTGGTGAGCAGCTCACGAAGACGCTCCTCATTGATCACGCCCTGGTTTTCCTCGTCGAAGCATCTAATGGATAAAGTGGTAAGGTTTAGAATTGTGTAGGTCAATTTTTATAGGCCACTTAGGCACTTACTACTTGTATTCGTAAGTATTCAAATCATTTTGTTAAAGAAATAGTGCTAAACAGACAATGGAAGCTATGTAGTTTTGGTTATAATGGTGGGTCTTTGAATTAATAGTTTTTTCCTCAAGTCACAATGTAAACACACAAATACATACAAAAAAGTTAACAGACCAACCTTGGGTGAGTAACTAAATATGCATTATTCAAATAGTATGTCACATTGATAAGAAGTGGTATCATTGGGTATTAGGGCTTTCTTCCTGTGCATGGTAAAAAATGCCACATAAACTCCGATGATAAATATATTCTAACATGTGTGTCTAAGGTTATGAGGAAAAATAAATTGATATAGATAACCTATCAAGAAATATTACCTCTATATTATTTTAGTCACAGTAAACTTATTGTTCTACAAGACAAAATATTTTTATACTAGTAACACAATTTTTACAACACTATCCCTACTATTATGAATTTGTATTGTAATTTTTTACCTCTTAGGTAATGAAATAAGAAGAGCCAAACAAAAAAAAGCTTAATACAATGCTATAAATATCCTTTAAGTGGAGGTACTATATGAGACTCTGAGTTGACTCAAAACTGATTGATATTTCATTATAGAGCTACAAGGATCTCTTGGCATGTGGATGACATTAACATAAGAGTGTTAGTGTGCATATTCGCAACAAGAATCAACTCAAATGTCTGTCAAAAGTGATGGTATTAATATATGACGGCATTAGTTCCGATTTCGAAAAGAAATTTTAGTTAGTAACGTTAGTAAATCATTTAAATCATTCGGCCACATGCCAAAAGATCCCGGTAGCGTTATATTATATTGTTCTATCTATCTATCATTTATAATTCTAACTTTTATCTATAAAATGTATGTAAGATAAAGAGCATTTAACCATGCATTTCTATGCACATTATACTTTACACACAATAGACCAAGTACATTATGACTGGCACTTTCAAGGCTCATTTAGACGTATTTCTCATTGTGCATATAGCAATGCTAGCAATACATTGCCGGCAATGATACATCATTTATGTTACCAGAGCTGCACGGCTAAGAACAGTATCACAACTTGCATGATATTCCTATTATGATGATGACTCTAAATGAGGCTAAAAGGTAAATGTTAGGATTAAGGGTTGGGGGATAATACTCACCCGAATGCATTCTTGATGACATCCTCAGGGTCAGTGCCCTGGAGTCGCTCACCAAACAAGGTAAGGAACATGGTGAAGTTGATTGGGCCCGGAGCCTCGTTCATCATGCCTTCCAAGTAATCCTCCGTAGGGTTCTTGCCTGAAACAAATACATTGTACTCCATTTAAAATATTTTATATAATATCTGGTCTCAACTGCCCTACAACTGGTCTGATGTTTATTCCAATGCTTTGAGTCATCTCGCCAAATACCAAGAAAGATATCCAATGATTCACTTTTTAAGAATATTTTAATATACTGTTGTGGGAACTAAGAATGTATGTTAAATGGCCAAAATCTCTAATAATTTTTATAGCATAAGCATTAGAGAGCAGTATGCAACTCATGCTATCTATGTCAGTTTATACCAAAATGATTTACACAGAAATTTTATATGAGTAAACAGAAAAAAAAGTTGTATACTATGTTTATAAACAGAACCAAAATAAATATGTTGACACCAATAAGTGCACACATACCATAATTGCATTAAAGCTGACTCATACATTTTATGCAGTTAGCAGTGACAGGGCACTTTCATTTTTAAACCTTGTGTTTTTTTTAACTGTAAGGAACTAAATACAAAAACTGAGTGCATATGGGAAATGGATTTTAAATTGGTAATGCTGGGTCTTATTTGAGGCACAAAAGTTCTGTCCCCCTACAGAACAAAGGCTTACACAATCATCACCATCTTGTAAAGATTACAGTTAAAGTACAGTGTCTTAACAATCTGGTCAGTCAATGCACATGAGAGTAATGAGTAGAATAAGACAGGCTGGTTACAAAAATAATAATTAGTGCCTTACCTAGAGAAGCCAACATATCATGGAGGTCATCTTTATCTACAAAGCCATCGCGGTTCTGGTCAATCATGTTAAAAGCCTCCTTGAACTCAGCAATCTGAGCCTGATCAAACATGGCAAAGACATTGGAAGTGGCTCGCTGAGCGCGCTTCTTGTTGGTGCCGCGGCGGCCAGCTGTCTTGCGGGACGACATTGTGATCTAAAATAAAAAAAGTTAGAACATTAATAAAATTTAACACTGTTTTATTACAAGGTAAATGTAAAATGAGACCGAATTTTAAATGTTTTTGTTTAATTATTTGTTAACATACTTATTTCTATTTATATGCACGAACAAACTTCCTTCTGTCAACGCTAACGCTGATAAGACAGGTAGAGACTATTCGACTGCGCGACTAACACTCCGTGGAACAAAATTTAGTTTATAAATAAACTTATAATGAAGTTAAGATATAGCTTATCGTCACTTTTGTCCGTTAACGAGAAAGTGACTCACTGCCAAAACCGCCGTCAAGTATTAGTAACGAAGTTTATCTAGGGCACACGATGTCATATACACAACAAGGATTACCTTATAAGGACGTAATTTTTCAAACATAACATCTGTTATAAAAATAGCTCATATAAAAATATCAATTTCAAGCAATTTACACTTACCAGTATTAATACACCTAAGACAAAAGAAAACAACTGCTTTTAACTGAAATAACACGAATTTACTTGAAAATTAGACGATGACTAATTTATTTGACGTCAGTTAGGTTCATTCCAAATCTTAAAACGAAAAAAAAAACGGATTTTATTGTACCTTAACATTACAACAGTTACTTCTAATATAGTATGTAATAAATAAGAACTTTCTTAAGAGAATGTTTACAAGTAATAAATAATTTGTTACAACTAAAATTGTGTACGATTTTATTTAGTTCCAGTAATCAATAAAAATGAATTGTGAAGGTTTTGAACGCATTTCATTCGACCATTATTGCTTTATTTAAAAAAAATTGTTTGTGATTAAGTGATTTCATTACTGTTTCTTAAACCAATAAAATATGTAAAGGTGTAAAAGAATATGTCTGTCCAACCTATTTTATAAATAACAGATATTTGAATAATTTTAGGATAATGTTGATATCACAAAGCTTACATAATTTTGGCATGTTATGTTAAACTTTGACAGGTGATTGAAGGAAGTTTTTTCTAAAAAAATGTCAAAATCAGTGTTCCGAAATTTATTCCACTTTGCTTTTCCCCTCTTTTATAGTATATTGAATGCCTAAAAAGGCATCCAAAAACTTCTTCTAAATCAATTGTACACATGCCAGTACGTATAATATGCACAACTATCACAATATGGTGAAATATTTATAATTTCCGCATTTTTCATAATATACCATGTTTTACTTGTAGATGCTCGGTCAAAGCAATTCGAGGTTGATACCAAGCTTTTTAAGATTTTTAAGCACGTCACCTCGACATTGCGCCAACCACTATGACGTCCTTGGAATAACTCCTAAAGCCACACAAAATGATATCAAATCCGCTTATTATAAATTATCAAAAGTCTACCATCCAGACAAGTCAAGCGTAAGTCCACAGTGGTTCAAATTTATAACTCGTTCTGAATCTTAATATCATTCTTATCACTGTAGCTTGTAAGTAAATGGTGGAATGAATAGAATTATTTTGAGTAGGAAACATCTGATTCATGACTGTATTGTTTATTTTTTGGTGTTTATGTAATACCTATATCATTATCTTATAGGATGAAGCGGCAGCTAAACAATTTAGAGCTATTACTGAGGCGTATGAGGTATTGGGAAATGTAAAATTGAAAAAGATGTATGATAAAGGTTTGTATTTACTAAAAAATAATTAAAGTAAATAAATAAATGAAGAAGAGAGGTTAAATAAAATAAGATTTTCTTGTTTTTATAGGATTATTAGGAGGAAGTGGGACTAGATCGAAAGTGGAATATCAACCGGATCCTGAGCCAACAGATCCAACATTGAAATTCTACAAATCACGGGTTAACCGTTCAAGTGTCCCAACCATGGATGGCAAGACACCTATATATGACTTTGATGCTTGGTATGTTTGCTTAACACCTCTCAATATTGATTAAACCAGGAACACTAGACATGTACTGGCAAGATAAATCTTGCAGCTGCTTTAATTTAAATGAAATTAAATGTTCTTACTCTATTTTCAGGGCAAAGAACCACTATGGGGATTTATTTGAACGAGCAAAATATGAAAGAGATTTCTTAAGAAAGCAACATGAAAAACAAGTAGATAAAGAGCATACAAACAAGCAAGAGACATTTCTTTATATAATGTTTGCTATAGGGGGCCTGTTTATGTTTCTAGTAATTCACGGGACAACTGACTATGACTTAGATAGGACATCGCAAAAGAAAAATCAGAGCAATGAACAAGAAGCCAATGCTGATTAATAGGAGCATATGAAGATGTTTAGCAAATTCTTTGTAAATGGCAAAAAACTAGTTAATTAATTCATGTTCAATTCATTAAAACTTTTGGCTATATTTTTTTAATGTCGTGTAAATACTGTACATAGCACATAATTTTAAATTGTGTTAATAATTTTCATTGCAGTACCTCTGTAGTTCTAGACAAAATGTGATAATATAAAAAAAGAAAAAATAAAAAAATATAATGTTTAAAATGTTTTATTAATAAAATACATATTAAATTTTGTTCAAAACATTAAGCAATATCATTTGGATACGTCTCCAATGACTCTCTAAACAAGCTTACGAGCATAATTTGGCGGTACAAGCAACTTCAGCGTCTAGACACCTTGACTGATTGGCAAAAATCAGTAGAGATAACAGAGAGAATATTTGTTACAATCGAACCATAGGATCAAATGCAAAAACAAATCGATATTTATAAAACATTCCATAATGTAACCTTTTTTCAATATTTTACTCTGTGGTGTGTGGCAATAGACTCAATAGAAATGTTAAACGTCAATTTCAATCATTTTCTCTGCTTTGAGTGAGCTATATTTATTTTCACATTGTGAAACAAGTTAAGAATTATTGTGTTATATTGGCAAGAAAACTGATAGCAAACAAATATTAAGAAATAGACATGGATTGCCTTGTGGGTTACGGTAGCGATGACGATAATGAATCCGAACGATATGGAAGCCAACAACCATCGGTAAGTTTTAGCGTCCTTGGCAATTTTTCATCGCATAGTAATTTTCGTTAATTGAAACTTGATATGGAATGTGTGTTTGTAAATGTTAGCCTGTACATATGAAATTTACATGAGAATCACGGATATTAACCTGCGTTCTCTGCTTGACAATAGAATGATATTATAGGTGGGAGCTGGCGGCTCCGGCGGTCGCCGTAGGGACGACGATACCAACTACGATGACGTCAACATGGACATGAGCGAGGTAACTGTTTGTTATGTTTATACCTCACATATGGTATCATCACAGTGGTAGGTGCAGTTGGCAGCAACTGCCTGCTGGGCAGTAGCCCACAGTCTCTCACTGTCCACTCCCTTGTATCTGTGGTGAATTGAAGTAGATTAATATTGATAAATAAGTATTATATTTCTTCATTTTATATTCAGGCTTTTAAGGTCAATTTCTATAGACAGTTTCAACATGTCAGCTAAATCAATATGACAATAATATTACATTTAAAAGAGTTTAGTAATAAAAAAGCAACTTTGCATTCTGCTGTTTTCGACAATGATATTAACACTTTTATTATTTTATATGTTACCCATTTGTAAATTGACACAAAACAAAAGTCAAATACCCCTTGAGTACGTGCCGAGGCTTCAAGATGAAGGACCGAGTCCATGCACTGCAACCTCTTAACTTCAGGCCCACGTGAGTACTTAGCTCTAAGATACCAACAATATACTCCCAACATAACAACACTTATGTTCTGAAAGAGTATGTATAATTCTATATTCAAAAATATAAGATTAATAATCTATTTTCCAAGTGAAAATGAAATGTTTAAAATATGATAAGCAAACTTCTTTTGTTATGACACAATGATTTTTTATCTATGTACTTTGAACTTGCTTGCTAAACAGATAATGAAGATTCCTACTGGACATATCAAGATTAGAAGAATGCATAATTATAATAAGACTGTTTGCTTGTTGCACATACAAGTGTTGCAAGGAAACAAGTACGAGTGTGTGAACAAATAGCATAGTTCACATGTTTTTTCCTATTGGTTACATTATTTTAAGTTTTATGTAGGTATTTCAAGGATATTCATAGGTTTTATTTCTAGAATATGAAACAGAACTTTTTTTTATTGATTTTGTAATGATTTTCTTCTATGTACATTTTATTTTTAGTATAATTACAGATGTATTATGGATTGCATGGATATGGATATATCATTGTGTAAACAAGAGAGTATGAACAGTAAACTAAATTATGATATTTGTTGAAGTTCTAACACTTACTTTAAGTTTTTATTTTGTATAAAAAATCACATTCTTATAACTGCAAGTATGTTCCTTATAAGTACATTGTGTTGTACTTATTTAGCAAGTTAATTTAAACATATTAAGTCACTTTTCATGGAATTAGTGATATATTATTTTAGATATAATTTATTCATAGTTTTTTTTTATATTATAAAAAGGGGTTAGGGTTTAATTTTAATTATAATAGTACTTTAATATAACATTATCAGATGTTGACAAACAACTTAAATTGATAACCTATCCTATCTTTAGGTTTTCCTACTTGAGAAAGAATTTTGACATGATTAGTGTACAATTCATGTCAAATTATTTTCGCATGGAGACTACAGAGATAGGCAGATTATGTTATTAATTTGGTATAAAAGATGTTCTATTAAATTCTAAGCCATATAATATGACATCAATTTCAGCTTGCAGTATGTTTAAATAATATAATGTAAGGAGCGTTTTTCTTGTCGCAGGACTCGCAGGGCGCTGAGTCGGAGCCCGAGCTGCCTCCGGCCGACCCCACGCCCTCCACACAACCATCAAGAGATGGACGTAGGGGATCAAGTAAGATAGTCTTTATTTTGTAATTCTACTACTGTATGAAGTAGTTGCAACATATTGTTTGATCTACTGTCAATAGGATAACTATGTCCACATAAACAGGATTTTAAAGATGATATCCTAGTGTTGGCTTTAGATTATAATAATTGAAGGCACCCATTTGAATTCAAAAAGTAAAATCTGGAACCGCCAACACGCAGTGAACAAGCTTATTGATAATAAATAATACTTCTCAAACAGACAGATGATCAAAAATTGCTATTATTTATCTAATTTCTTTATCATTAATAGATGACAGTCGCGATCGCGAGCGTTTCGACCGCGATCGCGAGCGCGTGGACCGCGAGTTCGACCGGCGGGACCGACGTCGCGAGTCGCCCCCGCGGGCGCGCCCCGACCGCGCCGAGCGCCCCGACCGAGAGAAGGACCGCCGGTCCCCGCGCCGGGATGACAGGTACAGGTATGGTAGTGTCGCAAATCATCTCATTATTATCAACACTTCATCTCATTTTAGTACACTTATTTATTTATTAACTAGCTACTTGATGATGGAGTCACGGACTCCTTTGTAAGCTCCTGTTGGGCCATTATGCGAAAAGGGTATTATTTATTTATATTGCCCCTTGTGAACTCTTTGTGTAACAGACACAACATGAGAATACGATTACAAAGGTACACTTACGATGTTAAAAGGGGCATTTTTTGTTGGTGTGATTATCTCCGAGCATTGTAGGTCAGCCTTTTATGCTCGAAATAATAAATATTCAAAGTTTGGAGAGACGAAAGCTGCACAAAGCAATTCTTAAGAGATGTACAAATGTTGATTATTATGTCCTATAGTATAAAAAGAAGGGTCTTGATTGACAGACAGATGGGCAGTCTTATTATCATCACCGTTGCGTAAAACGATATGTGGTATACTAACGTCTTCTTTAAGATACGTAGTACTAGTAATAACGAATTAATAACAGTCATATAAAAACCATCGTGCAGGATGGACCGCGATCGTGATCGCGCGCGGCCACACGAGGGTAGGCGCGGCCTGCTGGGCGACCGGCCCGACGACAGGGAGAAGGTTCCCGCGCTCATGGACCTCAAGCCGTTCAGCGGAGACCTGCCGCCCGACGTCAACAGGAAGTCACAGGACGCTAGAGATGCTGTATCACCTAGGTATGCTATTATGGTCTTAATTTAGCCTGGAATATTCTATACACTCATACTGTGTAGATTAGAATTAAGGACTCATGCGTTTCAGTGGTTTTTTTAATCATTGTACCTACGTCTTTAGTTTATTTTTAGCAAGTTTTCATACTAAAATGTAAATAAGCGACTTAATAAGTCTGGATACTCAGTTTAACTTCAATGCTAAGTTGATTTCTTTTCTTTCAGATTCGTAGACCGCGATCGTCGCGAGCGTGAAAGGGACAGAGAACGCGAACGCGACAGGGACCGTCACGGTCGACGCTCCGAGGAGAAAAGGTAGGCATAGACAAATAGACGACCATATTTTATTCTTCTTAGCGTGTCGATAAATGGCAATTATTTTTTTACGGACCAGTACACAGGTACGCGCGTCATTGTCCAGTCTTGTACAGGTTTTCGCGTGCCGAGGTGACACACAATTATTTGATTGACGAAGTGAAATTAGTTTTTGTTTTCTTGTACAGAGTAAAATGTAATTAATTACAAATGACAACGATTAATGACAATTAGCGTGTTCGCTTTTTCGATCTATCTAGTTTTGTAACTATCGCCAATTTTATACGTTTGCAAGAAGTGCGACGTCTAAAGCTGTCACTCATGTCTCGGGGGATCAAATTCCCTCAATTATGCAGACCGCCCTGTAATAAAATTCGTTATGTGTTTACACAGTGGACTCGCTAGTCGAGCATAGCTAACCTTGTATTTCATATTACAAAATGGTCGGCGAATGGTAGGTGCTAAAAATTATCGTATTTTGTTCAGAATATTGAGTAACCCTATCAAAACGCAATTGATTTTGCTAACTTTTAGGTTAGTAAAATCCAACATGATAACCTAAATTAACAGAAAGACAAGAATCAATAAAGGCTAGTTCGCATTACGCTAGTACTTTAGTCGTTCGCATTACGGTCCAGTACAGTACACAAGCAATAAACAGTTTAATAGATAAATTACACCCAGACACAGAACAAATGATCGTTTTCATCACACAAATATTTGCCCTGGGTGGGAATCGAACCCACGGCCTACGGTATAGCAGTCAGTACCACTAACCACTAGACCAACAGGCCCGTCAAATGAGCTTGATATTAGCAGGTCATCCAGCCACCGCCACGACCGCCGCGACAGGTCCCGCTCCAAGTCCCGCGGCGCGCAGTACCCGCCGCCCGGACACTCCTCCGGGTCCTCGGAGCGCAGGGCCTCGCCGCCCTCGGCAGACTACAGACCCTCCTCATACAAAGTCAACAAGAAACTCGAAGTTATGGAGAAAATGGGTAAGTTCATAACAAAAACCGGCCAGGTGCGAGTTGGAATCACGCACGAAAGGTTCCGTATCTATAATAGCAAATCACGTTTGTTGAAGGTACTAATTTTAAGTCTGTTAATCTACCTGTTATTAAGAACGAGTAAAAATTGCTTAAAAATTAAGGGAGTCTACAAACGTAATTTTTAAGCAATTTTTACTCGTTCTCGTTAATTAAAAATTACGTTTGTTGGACCCCCTTAATTTTTTATTTTTATTTTTAGTATTTGTTGTTATAGCGGCACCGGAAAATCCGGAAATACAACATTTGTGATAATTTCAGCTTTCTATCTACATACATACATACATAAACGTCACGCCTCTTTCCCTTGGGGGTAGGCAGAGATCACATCTTTCCATCTATCTGGAGAAAAACAGACAGACAGGCAGCGGAGGCTTAGTAATCGGTTCCGTTTTACTCTTTTGGGTACGGAACCCTAACTAGCAACCCCAGCTTTGAACTGGTGTGATACTTATGTATTATATGTATAAACCTGCCTCCTATACCTATTAAAAAACCGTATCAAAATCAATTGCTTAGTTTCAAAGACCAAAGCATAATAATACTTGTTTTGGTACGCATTGATAAGGATCGTCGACTGTTTTTATTCTAAAGTCCTCACAGAACATACATTGTTCAATTTGCAATTTGAAAATAAAGTGTTACAAGATTCCGCCTAGCAAATCTTTGGCAGCGTGAAATTTATTTAAAATGATCCTATTAGAACAGACTAGCTATTCTAACTATGTTATGCCTTATGCTCATTGCATTGTTCATACATATACATATATACATAAACGTCACGCCTCTTTCCCTTGGGGGTAGGCAGAGATCACATCTTTCCATTTGCTACGATCCTGGCATACCACTTTAGCTTCATCCACACTCATCAATCGCTTCATACACGCCCGTCGGTTTAGCATTGTTCACACTACTTTTATAAAAACAAAAGTACATTTTCTATTTGATCTCCATAATTATGAGACTTTCGATTCAGGCAAAAATATCGAATCTTTTATAGCATCTATAAAATATGTTGACTTGAATTTTAAGAAGCGGGCAAAATGCATAAAATGTTTATTGCTAATAAAAAGCCTGAGAATGGAAAATAATTTATATTATAATTGATAACTATCAGTTTAAATAGATTTTCTTGCCATTTCTCTCTATAAGTATGATATTTTTAGGTTTCCATACTAAGACTCTGCTTAGTAATCTGTGATAGCTAGAAAAATGATTTTTTCATTAATGATTGAATTGCCGCTATATCTTAAAATTAAAATAAATGTTAAGGGGGGTCTAAAACAATAAACGTGTTTGTTCTTATTTTATATTGAAATTCTCACTGTGTATGTAGTATGGAACACTTTGCGCGCGTGTCCAACTCGCACTTGACCGGCTTAGTACCATCAATAAGGGTTACTAACTATCTGTTTCAAGTGCTATTGCCTAAAGAAGTTGCCTTGGAACAATAACTTTCACATTTATTTTACTTTTTTCAAAAGAGAGTGCTCAACTAAATGCACTGCTCAGTTAAACATCATCTGTGGCTTTTACTAGCGGCTTAGACTGTACGTATATCACTTATTATGGCAAGAATCAGCAACATATTTTATGTAGCAAGCAAAACTTAATAGAATTGGTTAATTGTGAAGCTCACAAAAAGTAATACTAATGCACTCATAATATAGAAGATTAGCACCTTTATACCTTTATTTGTTCCTTGACTAAATAAATGTTATTTAACATTGTGCAGGTCTTCAGATCAAGACCCCGGACGGTTCGATGGCCACCGCCCAGCAGCTGCGCGCGGCGGCCAGCGAGCTGCCGCCGCAGGGCTCGCACCTGCCCTCCTACTACAACCCCAGCGCTGTCAATGCTAACAAGATTATGGATCAGGCAAGATATACGTTCAATTATTATATTATTGTTACTAAGGCTGACCGCACATTGGAGTCACGACAGTTTTAAAACAGACTTTCCTCACATAGACAAGTCTGCCTTATACCTGCGTTGACTAGACTGTTTTGTCGTTGATGTGCGCGCCCACATAAATAAAAAAGGGTAGCCGACAAACGTTAGACAGACGTGTGGTGCAATTTGGACAATTTTGTCTATGAGACGTTTTGTTTGAAGTATGCGCACCTTCATATGTTTTGTATAGCAATAGTCTGTCTTAAAACAATCTTGACTCCAATGTGCGGTTAGCCTAACTTGACAGACATAGTATGATTGAGATATGAAAAACACCACCAAGATGATTCGGGAACTTTTATAGTTTACTTTTTAAATAGATACTTTATGCTACATATCTTCTTTGAAATTTGACATTATGACAGTCTAAAAAATCATCTATGCAGTACTGCTTCCATAGATTTACACCAAGTTTCTGAATAACTGATTAAAAAGTTTTATTGCCCAAGAAACTGGTCGTGAATGTGATTGGTTGCTCACAAGACTTACGAATTCGATGCGACTAGTATGTAAAGCAACTTATTATATTGTAAATCAGTAAATCTACATGAATGGCGTTTGTCCAGGTACAGAAGCGAAAGCTGCTCTGGTCTAACAAGAATAAGTCTGAAGCGGAGGAGGCGGCCAAGTGGAGCGGCACGCGGTTCGCGCAGGACGCCGACGGCAAGCAGGTGTCCAAGTTCATGCGGCTCATGGGCATCAAGGAACCAGGTATGTGCAACTTATGTTAATAAGTTGTAACTGTGAACAATTAAACTGAACATTTATAGTTTACAAATGCTTATCTGTAATGACTGTATGCAAAAATTATATATTTTGAAAATCATATATGTATAAGTCGACTGAAAAAAAGACTGCTTAGAGCGACATTTGTCGGTGTTTCCTTTTTGCGTACGACTGATAGAGTTGATTTAAAATTTGTAGAACACTGAAAACATTATCGTCCACACTCTGTTAACAGAATCATTAACATCTATTTAATTTTGTGTAGGAGCAGTAAAAGCCGAAACTCCAGACAAGACAGTTGATCCAATCAAGAAGCAGGAAGAACTATTCCAGGCGATGCAAGCGCAGTACGAGGTGGCCAGAGCGACGACCCACACCATGCGGGGCGTGGGCCTCGGCTTCCAGCGCGGGCAGTACTAACGCGCAGTCCTAACATACAGTGCCTAGTGTTTTGTGTGTCGAGCTACGAACTACAGCTAGCTCAAGTCAGAACCTTGAGATAAATAGGTAGCCATGCTCATATGAAGTGTGCGGCAGTCGAGAAAAGGTGTGAAATGCTTGTGTTGCTGTGTGAAACGTGCTTGTCAATTATCAGGGTTTGAATTGTACAAACAATTTAAAATAACCAAATTTTTTTCTTTGTCATTTAAGAGTGCCTTTAAAGATCCTCTTGTGTCTGTGTGTAACATAAATTTTAGGGATTTATATTATTTTTAGTGCTATCATTCACACCTTTGCTCACCAAGCACTGCCATAATTTGAAGATTGGAGAAATTTGTGTGTTTATATTCTTGTGAATGATAATAACATTTGAATGTCTAATCATATTATAGGATGTTTGGCTGAAGGAATCAGAAACGTGGATGTAGGTTTAGGAAGATATAGTGTGTAAATTATTTAAGGTACATGACAGCACTTGTTAGAGATTAGAACGGCTACTACAAGTAGTTAGGGGAGCTTATAAGTATGTAGATTCTATAATCCATATAGTTATGGATTGGGATCAACTGATCGTAGCGACTAGCAAAGTACTCAGCGAGTCTACCACAAAGTAAATAATAAGAAAATAATACTTCCACAACATCGAAATTTATATTGAGTACAGCCAAATAGTGCAATCAAATCTTGTTTCTCCTTTGATACTAATGAAATTGTAAATAGTCTGACATTATATTTATGAAAGTTGTCTCAAATATATTATATGTGATCTGCTGTTATCCATACTGAGTATCAAGGCAGCAGGGTGTATTATAGAGAAGGATCTTTTGCTTACTTGCTAATGAGGCGCGGCATCTGTGGGGCTCTGGGGGCGAGAAAGGATAAGACATCGTATGTCCCCATTCAGGACCACATGTATGGACTCCTCCCGGCGCGCGACAATCGCTCCCATCCAAAGCGAGAAACCCAAGTAGCAGGTCGACCAGGAGATCATGGCAATAACGCTAGCGTCGTACATGACGCTGGCAAAGCCTGTCACACCCCAGAACGTGCCCGCCTTCTCAAAGAGGTGGAGAGCCGCCCTGGCCTCGCTGGCCATAACGGACCTAATTCCCGCCACATCGTGGTCGTACGGGGGTAACCACATAACGGGGGTGGCCACGAGTTTTCACACCGCCGTCTCCGGCCAACCCGATCTTCGGAGAGAGATCGTTGATAGGATGTTAGAGATCCAAAAGACAGGATCAGAGGGCGCTATACTAGCGCAAATAAAGCTAGTATGGGAGTACTCCTCCCTCAAAGGACTTCCCTTTGGGACCTCCTAGCACAAGTATATCTTTTACTTAAAAGGAGGTCTCTACGTAAGATAAACTGTAAAAGTTGTTCAAGTTTCTGCAATAAACCTTTTATTTATTTATCAAGGCAGTCCAATATATGGACCTGTTCATAAAGTCACACTGCCGCGCTCTAGAAATTCCGGCCGTTCTGGACCAGGCTATCTCTCTGCATGAGAGATGAGAATTCACTCGCCAGGAGGACCCTGCCCTGGCGTACAGCAGGGTCCGAGATCCCAACAGTCACCCCGGACTGAACCAGGCTCACTACCCTGATCTATACTATGCCGCTATTATGTATGCAAAGGCAAATAAGCTGATTGGACCATCGAAATAACGATGTCCTCGGAGTATTTTATCCCCAGGTCTGTTTGTTCTCCCCCTGCCCTGTGGCATTCTCTCCAGTTAGCAACGTACACGTACGTCTTACTACTCTCGAGATGTAGTTTTTCGGGGATCACGAACGGCATGATTGTGATTAACAAATGGTGCGGATGAGACTCGCTAAATGGTGACTTGAATAAAGGGTTTATCCTGGTCCAAAGGTATAGGTAACATTATATTTGAAAGTCTCACTCTAAGTGTGAAGGAATTTTACAAAATTTGTTGTAATTTAGTCAGTTCCATAGCTATAGCCACTGTAGGTGTAAACGTTTTATAATGTAACCATGACAGATTTACACAAGTGACTTTCATTCAATTTTCAATCAGAAAGTACATTGATTAAAGTTTTATCAAATAAGAGACTTTTTTGTTTTAGGTAAACAGGCTTCCCCTTGTAGCATAAGTCCAGAGTCTTAACAATTGAAACCCATTCCCACCCAAGAGTTTCATGTAGCTATGGAACTTCCTTATCATAAGTACTAGTTTTACTGCTATGTGTGATATAATATTATTCAATTAACTAGATATTTATAGAAATAATGATCATTGTGCGGATAACTGTAATCCATTAAGATCTTCCTCTATGTTCCTAAGTTTTTATTGTGAAATAGTTCGCGAGTAAGTAGACTAGTGTTCTGTTTTTATTAATTAAATTATCCATGCAATGCGTATTATTTTTGTTGTAGTTTAAGTAAATAAAACACTACTAAAATTTATGTTGTATTTCAATTCAAACCCTCACATAAGCCCTATTCATTTTACTGGTTTACAGTAGTAGTATAATTTATTTCGATGTTTCCTAAGCCGGGTCAACACAGGCCGTTTCGGCTATCTAAGATCGTGGATCGCCCGGTGTGGACCCCACTAGGCACATTTGCGACTAGCGACTAGGACCTAGCGTTAGGAGAGGGCGCATCTGTAAGTAAGCATTTGTAACTTTACATAAGTATTATGTAATGCATCTCCAGAAATGGTGTTACGGACTATGTATGTACATGTAAAGTGCTCTATTTGGTGAAGCCAAATGTAAGATCAAGCGTCAAATACCATTATTCTGTACACAGGTGTGAAAAAAGTTACTACTAAAAATAAATACGTTTGATAATGTGATGTGGTGCTTGTTTAGAATTTTGTTTTATTGATTCTTAAAAACACTGAATCTATGCTTTTGTATGTTATATTACCTGTGCAGCAGTTCATAATCTGTCAATGAAATAAGACTAGCGTGAAGTTGGTTGCCTTTGTTAATATAGTCTGTGGTTATGGGATTCACCGAAAGTGTTCACATAAAAATGTTTTTACTTCAAATTTCTAGATAAACCTTATTAATTCTTAAAAGCATAAGACTTGTCTAATAACTACCGACAAAAATACAAAAATAAACGAGTGCCAAAGTGAACTGTGAAACAGGTTAAATTGGCATTTACAATTGAGTGCAAGTTAAATTATTAAAAAATAAAGAAATGAGCCGTAAAATGGAAGTTATTGAAACGAAATTATGTCCGAATTGGTAAGTTTTACTTGCGATATGCGTGTTATGTTGTCAATATTAGTTCTATTTTAGAGTACACACGTTAGCCGGCTATTTTTAGATTATTTGGAGCATTGCGAACATCGCAGCTGTCCTGAGTTCGCTTGTTGTTTACGTTACATCGAAAATATTGTTATGAAAATCTCCTTTTAGATACTTTTAAATATTGTACAAAAATGTGTGAGCAATATGTAAACAATAGATTAAATATATCTTTCAACATCAGTAATTAACAGACGATCTTTTTTTATTGAAAGTACCTTTAAGTTACATGTCAATGAACTTTGTGACCTATTTCAACCTGGATGTCCTATATTTTACGAGCTGAAAAAATCAATTATGCACTTGCTAGGGATGATTTCTGAGAATTTCAACCTGCAGTGTTTATGGATTGTTGATAACTCTCTGTATCTAGACTCGAGCGTATGTATAAACAATGTAGGTAGGTATATGGCGCGTATTCATTATTTCTTTGTTAATATTGAACTTGTATACTATATATTTCAAATATTTTGCGAAAGCAAACTAGATACCAAAAAGAAACTATAAACCCTCTATGATTCAGCGATTTTCAATAGAACGCAGAAGATTTATGTAGATCGATCATTCTGCGCTTTACGCACAATGCGAGCTCGCCGAAATCATAATATTATTATTTCCACTAAACCTTAATAGCCGCCTTAGCTGGTAAACGTTATGACTGTTGCACCTACTCTCAGTGTATAGGCCTTGCGTAAAATGGTAAAAACAGCCCATAGTAAAAAGTCTTACAGTTATATTTTTTCATAACAAAAAAAATAGCATCCAATAGAAATTATATTCTGTTTATTAGCATACCAAAGCCTGTCAATGTAGTAGGTATAATTATAGTATTCATTTTTAATAGCTTTTTCCCGCGGCTTCGCCCTCGTCGATGTCGGTTATAGCTGCAAAACATTAACCTCCTTCTATGCAATCGGGTAAAAAGTAACCTATGTGATAATCCAGGGTGTTGACTAACTCCATACCAAATTTCATTCAAATTGGTTAAGCCATTTATGCATCAAAGTACCTAACATACTTACAAACTTTTGCGTTTATAATATTAAATACCTATGCCAATGCCTACCTTACAAATGTTTCAGTATATATTTTTATTTATTATATCATCAACAGTTCGTAAACAATTTCGCAGACAAAGAATCTTGGTTTATAAAATGGCGTCACAATTTATTATTAAACAGAATAAATAGAGTGAGATGAGTGTAATAATTTTATTTTTGCCGTCAAACACCGACGCGCGTGCATAAAACTCGTCATAATTCACTGATCATTTAGTTTTCACAGACGTAAGGAGTATGTAATGACCTTGTTCTTGATAAATTATAATTTCTTTTTTCTTAATCTTGAATGAGCTGTTCGCGCTTTGCATTTGCGCTATATGCGTGATACATCATCAACACACCCACACAGCTTTGCGAAATTTTTAATTTTATATACAATATTACGATTACAAAATCACAGTTCAAATGTGTGTTTTTAAGTGGGTTTGATTTGATTTTAGTTAAGGGGAATCCCCCTTAACTAAAATTGTGGAGTGTAGCACTATTAGATAATCGCGATAAGCGTAGTACATTGTGATTGGTAATTTGTAGATTGCGTGCATTTCAGCACTCAAAAACAACTTCGTACCTAATACAAACCTATAAAGCTAATGTTTATTTTACTAAATTAAAAGTTTTGAGTGAACCTTTTTTTCCGTACTTGACATTACACATCGGTAAATATTGTGAATTTAACATTGTTTTATGAAACACACGTTTCCCCGTTAAACGAATACGTTTGGCGAGTTCACTAGTCTTAAGATGTAACTTACCTCTGATTAATTAATAATAAAAAAAAAATGGCCATATAAGTTTTTTAACTGACATTCTCCTTGCAAATTTTATGTTTTTATTATCAATCAATTATTTAATAAAAAATATATCTAGTTTTTCTAATTCACACGCGGCAACGCACTAATCCACCTGTTGACTATTCGAAATAACTTAATACGCTATTCACGTAAAGAGTAATACAATATTCTGTGTCTATCTTATTTAATGGCCCAGGTAGGCGACCTTTGCCGAGTCGATTAAGACCTTTATCGATTATGCTCCTTTTAATTCCATATCTCAGTTTTTGTTTGAGGCTTGTCTTTAAGGCAACTAGCCTAAAAGTTGTCAGCGGATAGTTTCTAGGAAATATACCAATCTCCATAAATATGAATCAACAAAAAGCATCTGTGTCCGCAGTAACCGCGAGATCCCTACGGTAAACTTCACGATCCACAGCGTGCACTGCGCGCGGAACATCTGCGTGTGTCCCGTCTGCAAGGAGCCGGTGCTCAACGCCGAGCTCAAGGAGCACCATGAGAAACTGCATAAGCTACGTAAGTTAAACAAGGTTCTATATTAACAGGGAACAGAGGGCCTTTTTTTTTCATGGGGAATCATCAAATAACCTCGCCCGCTGTGGGTGCAGCGCGAGGGAGTGTCATAATTTTACTGACTAAAACCTAAGTTATGTTCCTCCTGGAGCCCTTTGAGTGCCAGGGTCGCGGTGACTATTACGAACATTCCGCAGCCCCGGCAGGCAGCAGACGGCCTCCCATTACCTTTTAAGGTTGTAATATAATTGCTGTTGTAAAAGAAACGTTACTCTACGCTGTATAGTGTTGTCACATTTCTGCAACATCGATTTAAGGGTTGGCGTTAAGCCGCCTCAATTCGATTTCGACGACAAAAGGAAAAATACTAAACCAGGTTTTTTGAACACCTTCCATGTATGTCGTAGGTAGAGCTAAAAACCATTAACGTCCGTCTGATGCATGTTTCATGAATCTTCTGATAGATAAATGTCTACGAAGAAAAAGTGATATCGTGACACTCAATAACAAAGAAAGGTCAGAAAGAAATGGCCTGTGTTCGATGAAAACTGCTGTATTTCTGAAAAGTCTAGCCGACTCCAATATTGCCATTTAGGATCGTAAAAACAAAGTTGATGCTCGCATATTTGACGTAGGTTTAAAAAAGCGCGCGATATCCTTAAAATTGAAGACGATTTAAGTGTGCTCTGACTTCAGTCAACTTCTACGTCGTAACTAAACCGGCTCGCCTGACGAATTGCCTTAAAGTGGCTCATTTCAATGCAGGGAAATCCTTATTTCCCGCCTCACGGAGTCGCAATGCGAGGATCCGGGCCTGGCAGGAACACGGCCATTATTATGCCTAAGTGGGTCGGCACTCGGTCCTTACAGTGTATTGCTATAAAATTAGGTTTACTTCCTGTTAAAAGCTCTTCGTTTCAAGTGGCAATATTCTAACACTAATACAGTTTAGTTTCCATTACGGAGTTTAATTTGGTTTACTGTAGTAGTGCCTTGATAGTTAATCTTAGCTGATATACCTAACCAGCTCGTATCCCATGACAGAAAAAAAAATTGCTGCACCCGCGTTTATTAAACAACAGTTTAAATTTTAAAGCTACAGTAATAAGAATCTCGCGCAAAATGGCCACCTATCATAGCCACAGGTGGCCATCGAAATATAACCATAACAACTAGTATTTGCTTAGCTGTCGCTCTTCCATTGGACGGTGAAGATTGCAGTCTCCACCGAAGTCGTTGCTCCAATCCCTCCACATTATCCTTCCAGAACTATTATTTTAGTGTTAGTGAAGACTGGACAAAATTTCTCGCCGCTTCTTAGGTTCACAAAATAGTGTTAGCATTTTACACTACATAAAGGTTAAACCTATTTCGGCGTCTTTTCTTCCTAGACAATCTCGTTTGCAATTGGAGTCAATAATATTCAATTACACATCGCTTATACATATTCCGTTTTCGTTGTATCGTTCATGCATTAACGTAGGCAGGTCACGGACGCGTCAACGACGTCCAAAAAACTATTGTGTCTAATTTGATTGTTATAATTATCATGAGAATACTCGCTGACGTATAGTATTATTCAATTGTAGTTATGTCTCATTTGGCAACGTTAGCGAGCTTATTTGTGGCTCCTGTGACAAAAGCTTCTAGTGGTTTAGCCGAAGTCTCGATAAGAAAATTTCAGTCATTTATGATGTCACGGTGTCTCGCTCATTGTTGATTGGAGTGACAGAGACGGCAAGATAAAACTGACGTTAATATATGCGTCGTTTTAGAATTAGCGTTGTAATTGTGTCCAAATTATAAAAATGAAACTGAGCAAGGGTAGAAAGAAGGTCATAGCAATGGACGATTATAGAAAGACTAGCTTTTACCTGCGCTGATGCAGTCGGTTAAATAGTTTGCCATAATCCAAGATGCCAGCTAAATCTGTACCAAATTTCATCAAAATAGATTTAGCCGTTTGAACGTTAAAGAATAACATCCATACATACTTACAAACCTTTGCTTCCATAATATTAATTGGATTTAAGGAAAGATACTTATTTGCTGAATACCTCCATTTACCTACGTTTTTTTGTTTCTAGTGCCGTGTAAAAAGTGCGGCGAGAGCGTCTGCGGCACTGACCTGGAGGACCACATCAGAGACTCATGCGCACACACTATCAAAACATGCAGGTAACACTTACCGTCAACCTCCTCTTCACCGATATCTCCAAACAAAGTTTTGAACGGCTTACATTCCCAGATTTAGCTGAACTCATAGTATTTTTGATTTATCGTAAGGAGCTTTTTTTTTGACATACGGTTTAACGCGCAATTTAATGAAGGTTTCCAGAATCAGTCTGTTACGTAGTCCTGAACCTTGAGCTGAAGTAGTGGTGATATGAGTCTGGTCCTGTCTCCATCCCCACTGCTTCATGAAGCGACTGTATGTGAAACCTATACAACATACATTCTTCCTGAGATGGACTTATGGAATGTCCCAAAGTATGTTTTGATTCCATAATTTTACATGGGCTGGTTGCCAATCGAATGCTTATTACTTTTTCAAACAACACAGTATCTTGTGTACACTCTTTATTAGCCTTCTTCGTCCGACGATTTGGTGACCTCCTTTTATACCTTCCATTTTCTCCTGTCTTGAGCAGTATGAGTCCAGTTTTTGGCCGCCATCTTAAAATCATTCTTCTGTACACATTGGTATTAATTACTTACAATTGTTGCGGCGGGCCTGTTGGTCTAGTGGTTAGTGACCCTGACTGCTATACCGGAGGCCGTGGGTTCGATTCCCATCCAGGACAAATGTTTGTGAGATGAGCACGATCATTTGTTCTATGTCTGGGTGTAATTTATCTATAGTATGTATGTATTTAGAAATATATAAGTATGTTTATGGGTTGTCTAGTACTCATAACACAAGCTACTAAGTATGCTTAACTTGAGACTAGATGGCGTTGTGTGAATGTTGAGAAATATTTGTTTATTTAATTTAGTCATCAGGTGTTAATTGCGTATGTATCGATGGCTAAAGGTTCTGCGATCTGGAGTTACCGCGGCGCGAGCTGCCCGGCCACGAGAGTTACTGCGGCGTGCGCACCGAGCAGTGCCCGGACTGCCGCGAGTGGGTCATGATCAAGTACCACCAACTGCATCTCGACTCCAACCACGGGTTCTTAAGGCTGGACGACGGTCAGTCTCAATTTTCAATGTTAATTCGAATACGATTCAAAATCCCCAGATATATACATTTTTTGATAAGTGTGCCCTTCGGTCTCCTCAACAGGAAAACGACTCTTAAACAAAAAACCATATTGTCAATTTTTTTGTCCACGTTGAAGAATTCGAGATTTTTCTATATTTTTGCAAACAGGCATTAAATACCCCTTCTGTACTAACAAAACAACATTCAGTGGTCCTGTTTTCATGGGCTTTTAAATATACCTTATGGGATATCAAGAACTAGCAAAAAAAACGAGAAATTTTGCATAACATTTTTAAACTCCTCTAAATGGCTGGTACATTGCAGATCCCGCCCCTATACCAAAGAGCAGCGTATCGAAGCCGTTCCTGAGTAAGATGGCGAACACTGACCTCCCGTCCACCAGCAACGGGCTGGCAAAACCCAGCACGAGCTTCGGCGCCAACGGCGTCAAGAACATCAACCTGTCTGATCGACCGAGGACTGAAATAAGGTTAGGAATTTTTAGGACAGGTTTAATTGGTGCTTATAAATATATTGAAATACCTGTTGCCCGCAACTTTGCCCGCGGGAATGTCGGTTATAGCTGCAAAAACATTACGTCTGACGTAGGCGGTCGGTTACGACGAATATTTTTTGGAAATCTATCTGACGGACTAAATAGATTTTTTTAGTCAAATACCCAATTCATAATGTTGCAATACCATCTCGGCATCAGATACTTCAACAGCGGTAGTTCCAGTTCGGTCTCGTCGTCGTCGCCCTCCAGCCACAGCGAGGGCGTCACCGACTGGCGGCCGCCTTCCGCCGAAGCCAGTTCCAAGGTCTCCGCCAAGAGGACGAACGACCAGCCGCAGATCAACACCAATGTAGCCGCTACTAATAAAGTCGAGAAGAACTTGTAAGTAACAAAACCAATAAATGCTTTTAAACTTTCTCGACTTGTGCACATATTTTAGACGATAAATCAGTCTTATTCGCGATGTAATTCGATAATTCTTTTCTCCCGACGTTTCGGCCGAATCGCATCGACCGTGGTCACGGGTGGACTGATGACGGCTAGCGGCGTCTCCATGAAATGCAAAGTTTCTTAACTACTCTCACTTGGTCGTCCCAATTTTCAATTTTTAAGATCGTACTTTCATCTACCCTACACACTACATTATAACATCTTTTTGCCGGCTTTGTTTTTTTTTTCGCGACGATTTCTACCTGTATATTAAGATAGAGTAGAAATTGCTTAAAATTTACTGTTGGGGAGAATGCTTGGGCTATATAAATGATATTCTAAGTTCGAATATACTGGTTTATTACAACGGTACAAGAAAATAATATCTTGACGGACGACGTGCGACGCGTACAATACCCCGGTGAATAGTGCCGGCCGCGATCCTCGTACATAATTGCTCCTTGCGTCGCGCTGTCCCCCCTCTGATGCCGTCGCCAGTGTTGTCATATCCGTCGCCAGTGTTGCCATATCCGTCGCCAGTGTTGTCATATCCGTCGCCAGTGTTGCCATATCCGTCGACAGTGTTGCCATATCCGTCGACGTCAGGGTTATGTTTGCGAGGTTTCCGAACAGTTACGTTTGTTGGACCCCCTTACTATTTTTAGTATTTGTTGTTGGAATGGAAATACAGCTTTCTGCTTCAAAAATTTCAGCTTTCTAGCTATCATGGTTTATGAGGCCATGGCCTGGAGACAGACAGACAGACAGCGCTTTTACCCTTGTATTGTGTATTATAGGAGTATATCCCGCGGCGCGGTGAAGAAGCGCCCGGCCCCGAAGCCCCCCGCGCGCTCGCCCCCGCTGTCCCCGCTGCGCGACCTGCCCTACTACAGCGCCCTGCAGCGCCAGCAGCGCGAGGAACACGAGCGCCAGGAACAGACCGCCTACAACCTGTCTGTCGGTCAGTAACCTGCTACAACAGGCTTTTGACAGGCCTGACCCTGACTGCTAAGCCGGAGGTCGTGGGTTCGATTCCCACCCAGGACAAATGTTTGTGTGATGAGCACAATCATTTGTTCTGTGTCTGGGTGTGATTTATCTATAATATGTATTTATTTAGAAATATATAAGTATGTTTATGAGCTATCTGATTACCATAACACAAGCTCTGCTTAGCTTGGGATCAGATAGCCGTGTGTGGATATTGTCCCAAGATATTTATTTAACAATTGACTGCTTGCTTACCAGGGTGGTATGGTTACCAACACAAACAGATAGATATAGTGTTGTATAGATACATGAGGTGTTGAGGAATTAAGACCAGCCCCCCAAGTACTGACTTACTGCGTAGGTGATGACCACGACCACCCACATTTTTACGTGCCTTCCGAGACTTCCGTGTTTCGGAAGGCACGAAAAATGTGGGTGTTGCGCCTGATCTCTCTCCTGTCGTGTCGGGCTATGAGAGTCAAGTAACAGAGAGTGCATCTGTGTTTGCGTACTATAATATGCCCCGCGTAGGTGGCTGGTGTCTTAGTAACACTAGCTGTCATGGCCGAAATCGGTCCGGACACAAATTATTATTACCAGGGTGGTATAGAACCGCGGTGAATGCGAAAGCTAACCCCGTAACCCCGGCCATAGGCAGATGAGGACGCTCCAGTGGTTTTAGCCGGTAAAAGTCCGGCACACCTCCTCGTCAACCCCCTGACGAGGGACAGTCCATGAGGATTTTCAAAGGGATACAAAAAAAAAACGGGTGGTTTAGAACTATAGATCTCTACTCCGGTGACCACTGTGTGCGCATCCTGTGAGTTCAAAACTCGCATAGGACAAGCATTATTGTGATCGATAAATGCCTGTTTTCAAACTGGTTGTTCGATGTGCATGTGATTTGAATATTTGTAGTTTTTAAACCACCTGCTCATAAATAATATTTATAAGTTCGGGAGTTACTTACTTTTGAAAGCAACACTAGTAATTTTGCACCAAATAATTAGAATTATATTCTGTGTAATGTTGTCTGCAGAATAACTAATTTCACACAATCTGTAGGTCTACCACCAGTCCTAAACCCGGCCGCGAAACTAGAAAAACTGCGCAAGATGGACGCCTTAATGAACGCCGACAATGACGTAGACCATAGAAATAAAGCTAAAGGGAAGGGGAAGAGTCCTGTCAACCACGCTAGCGCAGGACCCTCACACGAGAACCAGGACAGGCGGCAGGATTTCAGGGACCTCAAGCCGATGTCCCCGCAGGAGTTCATGGAGCGGTTCAATGAACTGCAGCTGCGGAGGGACGGGGAGGAGGAGCGGGGTGGGGAGGACGGGAGGAGGAAGAGTGGGGACAGGTTCAGTGAGATCAAGTCCTCGCTACGGGAGCTGCGTAGAGGACTCAATGAGGTTAGTCCTATGTTAGTGATTAGGTTATTTTAAATGCGCGAAAGTTTGTAAGTGTGGATGGATGGATGTCTGTTATTCTTTTAAGCTCAAACGGCAGGATCAATTTTGATAAAAATTGGTATTGATTTAGCTGACACTTGGATTAACACATAGGCTTTTAACCGACTGTGTGAAGGGAAAAGGGTAATGGTTTTGCAGGTATAACTTACATTCGCAGCGGTGAAATCGCAACAGATATTACACTATAACGGCTTCCATTACTGGAACTACTACATTTCATTTCCTTCCATTGTTTTACTCTATCTAAGGCTGCTTAAACCAGTCCAGTCGCGCTAATAATGTTATTAAGGATAACATTTTACGGTTATTATTTCAGGTGACGGCGCCTTACCATTCGAACCCCAACATCAGCGGTAACAATAACAATAATAATGGGTAAGTTGTAACTAAGTATGAAATAAATAAATTATTTCACTTAAGTACAAACTGTGAAAAGTGTATTGAAGTAAAAACATCTCTATGATAATGTGAATAAGGTCCATTATCGAATATCTGCTCTAGCAAATATATTGACGTAAAAGCCTTTCTGTTCATTTCAATAAGGTAGATTAGTAGGGTTATCGAATGCCAACTTTGGCAAATGAATGTATCGATGAAAAAACATTTGTATATCAATATAAATAAAGTCGAAAGTCCAATACCAACTGTAGTAAATATATTGGCGAAAAACATCTCTATGTTAATGTGAATAAGGTCCATAATTGTCTGTTGTAGTAACGACCGCGGTGTTCAGTCTGGGCAGGCGTCGCCAAGTAACGACGACGTGCGACTGCCGTGCGAGTTCTGCAACTCACTGATACCCGCACACAATCTAGTGCAGCACCAGGTAAGGCTTTATACAGGCTTCTTTTTAATCACGACTTTAAAGAATTTAATCCTTGTATCGCGGGAGGTTTCACAGACATTCAATTCACATGCTCAAAGACACCCAGACTCAGAATAAGCTTTTGTGCATCGCAAAAATTCTTGTCGTACGCGGGGATTAAACCCGCGACACGTCACGTACAGTGGTAATTGGCGTGGTGACCTATACCACTCGGCTATCCGTACTGTCAAGTAATCAGTTTCTTTAGTTATTTTACAAAAAATATGTAATAATAAGTCGTGGTGGCCTTGCGGTTCTATGTATGAATCCATCTCCATCTCCAGCGCAGGCAAGTAGGTACCGATGACTTTTTCAAAGTTAAATGTACTTTCTTAATTATTCTAAGACACTACTGACAAACGGTGACGGAAATTATCATGAGGATTTTGAATACTGGAATCTGAATCGCCAATCCGCAGTGACATAGTGTAATGATCAGTGCTCGAGACCTTTCCTATATGAGAAGAGGTCTGTACCCAGCTGTGAGGCATTCATAGGCTTGTTTATTACAATTATTATATTGTAATAATACCGCTTTATATTTGAGTTATTGGATGAATGCGTCGTCAAAAATCAACCGGTGTAGACATTATGGATCGACCTGTAATTGTATTACTATTGCTCGCTTGCGGAGATTGTCCAAGTTGTCTTATAATATTTTCTTTAAGTCTACGCATCTGTTGAATCTATTATAACAAAAAAATGACAAGTGTATCTAATACTAGTCTAAAAAATGTTTTACAAAAGTTTAAAAAGTACGTTTAAACCACATCACAATACTTACTAGAATATTTCCATAGCAAAAAGTTGTATATTACAATATGAACCATCACTTGTTTCCAGACGGGCTGTCGGCCAGACCTGGCGCAGCTACGGCCGCGTAGCACGTCCCCGGCGGGCGCGGCGGCTCTGGCCAGCGTAGCGGACGCCGACGTAGCGGGCGTCGTAGCCCCGCCCGAGCCCTACGAGCCTGTCATCCCCTGCGAGTTCTGTACGCAGTCGCTGCCCGTCTACCTCATCAGCGAACACCAGGTATAGTAGCAAAGAATAATGACTCGTACAACGTTAGCATAAAGTTCATTTTGCTGTGACTAGGTGCAACTGCCAAATTGTAAGCATCAAAGCGCTCCTAGCAGTTGTGTCAATATTTATATCAGTTTTTTTGAGGAACATGACTCTTATGGCAACCTTGTAATGACCTAAATACAGCTAGCCAGAATTGTGTGACTTGTTTTATACCAGTTTTGCATGGCAAAGTAAAATCACTTTTATGACGATACCGTAAGGTTCAAAGTGCATGTAGCCTTTAGGTACTTTAAGCGTCGAGTGTCTTGGCAATAAATAAATAATGTTATAGCAGTAATACGTATATTTCAGGAGCGTTGCAGCCGCGAGACCAACCTGCTGTACCCAGACTGAAGTAGTCTTCCTAAGTCAACATTAGTATTCCGACTATTCTGTTCATTCTTAAGACAATTTTATTAAATTGTCTCTAGGTATTTGTTTTGTAGTCTCTGTTAAAATGCTATTTAATTATTCTATCGGCAGCTTTTGTATAGACAAACAGTTATTGAAACTTAAGTGAAACTTGATATATGACAAGTAAAGAATTTGACCAAGGTTGGTGGGAAGATAATTCACATTTTTTTTGATGTAGAATGAAAATATCCTTTTGGGCTTATTTGAATTGACTGAAGAGTGATTAACCGCTATTTTAAGTAATTAAAATTGGCCATAGTTTGGTTAATCACTGAAGTAAATGTATAGATCTGCTAAAAAATACAGAATCTGTAATTTTTTTTACATCGAGTTATATTTTATAATTTACAAGCCTCTGGTTTTTCAAACGCTGATCAAAACAATTTGTTAATCGTCTGTCGAATCTCATGTTATGCTCTATAATTAGTTATTTTCTGGTCAAGCAATCACAGTTGTGATCAGTTGATTTAGAACAGATTCAATTGATCAGCCTTCCAGAAACCGGGGCTAGTAAGTTTATATGCCACATTTAGAAGTTGCTTCAATAAATTCTGTTCATTAACTTTGCCATACAAATTGATCTCTAAGACGCTTATTTTGTATGAAGTGAAACGGGGAATAGGGTATTGGACCATAGAGTATAGAGGCTCGGATAGACTTGAACGAAGTGACTTATTAAAATCCTCTTAAGAATGACGTTAGGTATACGACCATGAAGGTTCTAAATCAAAAGGTTTTGCATTATGCTGAGCATAGGACGGTCGGGGAATTAAGTTTCAGGTGCTCTTTATTTGTATTTTACGCTTGTCACAATTTTAAAGGCGCTTTGGTCAAGTAGGCAATTCATGAGACTTCGGTGCCGCTTTCATTTAGAGACGTCTTACATAGCTAGAGGAGTAAGAACTAAATTTTACAAATAAACAGGTTAATCAGTTGTCTGTTGTAAGGCTAGGTAAATAAATCAATTCCTGTTGAAACGCAAGCCAAACAAATCTAATAACACATTTGAAAGCGAACCGTTTTAATGACTGCTGCATCGCTCTGGCAGGAGAGAATGTGTCGTTGTCAGGTAATAAGGCCGAATACTTCCACATTAAAAACCAGTGATCACTTATATTAAAAGAGAAGACTTGCTTGAAACATGCTTCTTTTTTAGGTACATCTTAAAAAAAAAAATCTTTCTATCTAAACTACCAATTGTCATAGTATACATGTATATACAACGTTGATATAAGCGAGAGGCATTAAATGAAACCACATATTCTGTATATCATTATAAGGCTACACAACAAAAATCAAATCAATGTAAGCAATAGTTTAGTCACAGGATATTTTTTTAGTTTTTTTTTAGTTTGAACATGCTGTATCTTCCTGATTAGGTGACTAAGTTTTATAGGCATAGTTATCTAGTTGGCTCCGGTTGGGTCCGAAACTAGTCGGGCTATCCCGATAAATACGCGTGAGTGAACCGTTATAACGTTTTAAGTATGAATCATCCTCACGAAAGTTATTATAAAAATATTGCTTACATTGATTTGATTTTTGTTGTGTAGCCTTATAATGATATACAGAATATGTGGTTTCATTTAATGCCTCTCGCTTTTATCAACGTTGTATATTATATTGTGCAGTTAAGACTTAAGTTTATTTTTTTTAGTCTTTGATTTGGCCTATTGTAATCACAATAATTGTATCATGAATTGCTTATTAGATCTTTAGTAGCCATATTTAAAAATTAAGCATAAAACTCTAAGCTTAGAAACATGAATGATATTATTTTAAGTTGGTAGTATTCATTTGAGACAATAAATCGTTTCCAAAGCTCAACTTTAGATTGTTAGATGTTTTAATTTTCTTTATGAAGTAAAACTATATCAAATCGACTCTCTAGGAATAATTCATTGGGCTTTTAGGCTCATAGGCCTACCACCATATTTCAAAACTACTTTTGCAGTTATAGAAGAGAGTCGCCGCTCTATGCCGTGTAGTGCTGTCTCGCTTCCACACCTACTACAGTAGTACTTTGAATTGGGTATTTGACTAAAATAATCTAATTAGTCCGTCAGATAGATTTCCAAAAAATATTCGATACGTATTTTTTCTTTTATCATGTTAACAAAAAATTAAGTGATACAGTAAGTTTAAACCTCGTGTGAGTTCACATAAAAGTACACTATTTACTGGCAAGTGATTGGTAGCCCAGGTAGCCCAGCCCAGAAGTTGGTAACCCCCACTTCCATACGTTTCACCACCTTTGTTGCGTTTTATCTATATATTTTTTTATTGAATTATAAAATAAAAAATACGTATTCCATTTTTTTTTGAAATCTACCTGACTAATTAGTTTTTTTTTTAATCAAAGCGTCTATTGTGGTGGTGTACTAGTGTGGTGGTAGGTCTTCAATTTAAATATTAATGTACTATTTATAGTGTCCGGCTTGAGGCCGGTTTTAGCCAAACAATAGGCAGGTATTACGTAGGTAAGTCTCATATTTATGTAGTCACAGCTGCGCGAATGAACGAAGAACAAACGATAGTGTTTCGTTTGTCTTCGAGTACCAAGTATATAATCGTGCGGTCGGTCGTCTGCGCAGCTTTTAAGGTGTCACACATTCTATATAAATTCAGCTCCATAGTTTTTCCTCTTTTATTAATGTTATATGTATTTAGGCACCAATAAACGTGTTAACAGAATTCTATTGAAGAAATATTTGTAGAATTCGTAGATATCGTCTTTTATTCCTATAACACTACGTCCGTATAAAGTATTATTACGAAGTGGCAGGTTCACTATGGTTAAAATATTATGTGAGTAACAACTCTCGTGCCAAAGTTATAGCTTCTTATAAGCAGGAGATTTATCACACGGTGCGTATTTAATTGTTTTACTGCATTTGATAATTACTAAGTTATGAAAGCGTAATCAAAGCAATTTAACTGTTGTTTTAAGATGCATTTTAATCGCAGAATGAATTTTGTTAAATACTTTTTTGTGTCATGAATACCCACACATACATAAAACGTTTTTTTTACATTTCTTTTCATCGTGTGGCACCTTTTATAATAATATTAATTTATGTACTCGTAGTTTTATATAAATACATTTTGTACATTTAAATCTTATTTTTGAATGTAAAACTTCGATATGTGATCAATATTTTGTGTATTTTTAATCTAAATCAAGCTAAAAGCATTTAAATTTTATTTCATATTTTTAAGTTTTTCTTTATTCTAGTTTAATCACCATGCTTTATAGACTCTGAAATTTTATTTAATTTTAGTCAATTGATTTACGTAGGCAAAGGTAATATTGTTTATAAATACTAGTTGCAAAGATATACATTTTTAATAATATATCAAACTTAACATATAGTTATCCAATTTCTTAGTTAAAAATGGATATTAACCAAATAATAATTATAGAAATAGATGTAATAGATACTCTTTGTATTTTCCTCAGGAGGTATTGTATCGAATTGTTCACTGTTACTTAGCCTAAGGGTTTACCACCACGAGGTAGAGCAGCGTCTGTCTTTTAGTGCAAATCTTAAGACGAAAGCATACTATGTACTGTCATGGTGCGTCATGACGCGTCATAAACCTGTAGCGCACCATTGTCGACACGACACAAGCTACAAATATGTCTCTAACTATAAAAATGTCTCCTGCCCGATTCGGCAACGGTGGCTATGACAACAGCCAGCTACGCAAGACATAGTGCACAAGCCTGTGCGCAAACACAGGTGCACTCTCTGTTCCTGTACTCTCATAGCCCGATGGGACGGCAATCTGACACGACCGGAGAAAGATGAGGCGTAGGACTCACATTTTTCCGTGCCTTCCGAAACATGGAAGCTGTGATATTTTATTTTTACACCGCACACAACATTTGAAATGTCGGTGCGCCCCGTGGGGATCGAACTCGAGACCTTTGACTTGGTAGTCCTATGGTCTTACTAAGGCTATCACAGCTTCAACTATATTAAATGTATGAACTCTGGCGCATCAGAACTCGACGCGCCACGACACAGCAGTATATCTCCACCTTTACTTTAAGAGGTGGTGGTAGGCCCTCTAATCTTGAGGCGATACCGATTTAAATACATATTTCCACAAAAATACTCATTTTATAAATTAATAAACATTCTGTATACCTACTGGTTCGTGTTTTCATTGAAAAATCACACCATTTATTTTTAACTTTTTTTAAAGCCGTGCATTTTATTTCATACTGTGTTGTCTATGTTATTTTGTAAAAATAGGGACGGCGCTATATGTTAGTATAGCTCCGTTTCATTCACATATCAGTTTAATACATCCTAGCTTTTTATGTGCATATTTGGTGTTTTTTAAATATTTAATAAATAAGTTATGTTTTATTTAAAAGTAAATTCCTTGGTGTTTGCCTCGCATGTTTTTTTATTTCTTTGGCATTAGAATCTATCGCTTCATTCTAAGCACTACTTAAGTAAAATTTCAGCGTATATAAAATTTATTTATGTATTTTAATTTTAAATATACGACCCACCACACGATAGACAGATAACTTGCAATACTAAACCCTAAGTCTGTTACACAAAGGTGCTTTTACCATAATTTTCGTGATGTGTGGTGGTACGTAAGATGTTTTTGTACATTGTAAGCATGTTCAGTTGATAGTAAGTGTTTAATATATTCTTCTAGGCGAATGACTGTTTAAGTAATGTTATATTTTTGTGAGAACTCTTGTTTCTATGAACGAATTAAATGTGTAAATTTCAATGTGTTGTTTTTAATGTAGAGCGTAACTATCTACTGGTGTATTTTCTGTGAATGTTTTGCAATACACCTCTCAAGTAAAAATATTTTAATAAAATAACATTAAGTTTTTCATAATATATTTTTCTAGTAATTTTTACTCTTACTTAACTGTTAAGTACGTAACAAGTATAAATGCCAGTAATTACAATTTGGCATACGCAGTAGCTAAGTACCGTCTTAAAAGCTGCTGTCTTCCTACTCGTGAACTTTGAACAGCTGCAGCTGGACCGAGTGAGCTAATTACGGTGTTGAAATATTTCTGAAAGTCCAGAGAATGTTTATATGGAACTGCGACACGTTGGCGAAATCGCGGCTAAACAATAAAATACATAAGAACTTAAAATACTTAAGTTTACAATAAATAAGGATTGATCATTAAGTAATCGTTATTAATTATAATATATGGGCTTAATATCTTTACAATGGGTACTTGATCTACTAAGATAACTTCATTTTATTTGTGGCGTATAAAATTCTGACAATAAAATTTTGTATTACACTACTTACAACTATACATGGACCCAATCTTTAAGACACCTCTAAAAGACTAATTCAATGCGAGGACAAGCCTTAAAATACCTAGTTTCCTATTTACACCATAGCTTCATTTTTCTTATCTTTTATGATTTGAAAACAGATGTAAACGAGCTACCAATGTTTTCGATGACTTCAAAGGTACTTTAGTCCAAAAATCTCGTTAAACAGTTCGGTGGGCATACACGAGCTCGCTAGAGCCAACTTAGCATCTACGAACAACACAAAAAGTATTCTTCGGGACATCTCGGGACACTTATTTGTAACTTCACACAGTTCCATATTTTCTCGCACCGGCAACGAGACCTGAACCTCCTCTTCCCAGGACTTGCGATCAGGTTCTGCGAAAACGACCCGTAGCTTGACTTCTGGAAGTAACTGAGTTTTGGTATGAAGTTCGGTAGTGGTGCTCTCGTGGTTTCCACATCCACTTCTGTGGTCGCTATAGTTTCTTCGTACTTTTCTGTCACCAATTCGCTGCTCTCTGTCACGTCTTCGTACGTACTGCTTTGGTTTTCATTGGCTACTGTGTCTTGGAGTAAGCTCTCCGCCGGAGTGATGTCGGTATCCTTAATTTCCAGTACGATGACGTCAGTGTTATTGACGTTTACCTCTCTAGCTACTTTGTCAGTAGGAGTAGGAGTTAGAGTCGTTTCAGTTGTACTGCTAGTAGTTTTCGGTTTCGTTTTTATAGAGTATATTCTATCGGAATAATTGTAGACAGGTTTTTCAGCGGTTTTCGGTGTAGTGCTTTTTGTATTTTCATTAGTGTTTTTGGTATCTATTGTACTTGGTATAGTTAGAGGAACTATTTCTATCTTAGATTCCTCTTGTGTGGAGCTGGCGTTTGGTCTGGGTTCGTCAAGCTTAGCTGGGCGCTGGACATACGTGATGTTGCTGTCCTGCTGCGGAGCTGAGACCACTACGCCTGCGCATAGTAACAACAGCAACAGTTCTCTGTAAAACAAACAATATATCATTACAAAACATTTACTAAAACAACGTTTTACTGTTTTGATCGTTTTGTTCAACTGCCGCTTTGTAGGTTACAAAATGGTGTCTTCCGAATTTATTGGTCCTTTAGATAGGTACCTACCTACCTGCTTACGTCTAAAGTTTTCGTAAGCAGTTTTTTATTTTTATCACGTTAAAGCAACGCATTTTCTAATGATTTCATCAATGATCATAAAATATTTAATTCGTTGCTATTACCTCATCGGTTTGTTGACCATCTAAAGTACATAGTAAACTGGTTCTCGATGTTTTATTTATCTTCATATTGTAAATAATGCGATAGTTGATGATCTCAAAGTCGCAAATGTACGATCGAACTCTGTTTCCTATTAAACTATAAACTCTTTCCTAAACTGGACTGAGTATTTTCTTTAACTTTCACCTATATGCTGATGACTTGCAGGTTTACCGTCATTAATCCCTAACCCTTATCCAGCCGATTATTGACTATCCAGATGCCTGCTACTTCATACTTGAATGCCACTGAGGAGCTACTAAATAAGCTTGAGAGATTGCAAAAGATGTGTATCCGTTTTTTTTGGGCTCAAAAAATACAATCACGTCTCTCACTTTCGCAACAATCTCAAGTGGCTCCCTATTCGCCTTCGCAGGAACACTCGCATCCTTTGTCTCCTTTATAATACTCTCCACAACCCACTCTATCCTACCTATTTACGAGAGCGCTTTTCCTATATCCGCCCTCCTGATGTCCTTTGCAGATCCCATCTTAAAATCCTACCCCATTCCACAGACTTCTACTCCTTCTCCTTCTCTGTTCATGCCGCTCGCCTGTGGAACGCGTTGCCCCCTAACATACGTGACTCTAAATCTTTTACTCTTTTTAAACGACGTGTAAAAGAACACTTCCTTTCTTCATTGAGTTAATTAATATCCATGTTTATATATATGTTACAGTCATAGTGATTAATGAGCGATTATACATAATGACTAGTCATTATGGATAATAGCTAAATTCACTAGACAGTGTAATAAATTAATCACATTATCTAGTTATTATTCATAATATCGTGTCAAAGTTAGCCAAAGTAATAATACGGTCTTTATCTTAGGTTCACCCTTGTTTGATCGAACAACGTTTAAGAAAATCATCACTTTGTATAATGTCGTTTGACATAATTTTTAGTTCGTCGAATATTTATTTGCTATATCAACATTTGCGCTAATGATCAAAAGGTATAATGTTCATTTGATATCCACACTCCTGCCTAAAAAAAAACCCAACCTAACCTAAATTAGGTGAGGTTAGGTTTTTTTTTTATTTGTTAAAATCTATGTTTATTGAGGTGAAAATATTATCTTATGTTATTTTAATTGTTAAAATAATCTTTCTGATATGTATGCTCAAGGAAAATTGAAATACAAATTTATTCTTAAACGAATATCTACTTGTTTTATCACTTTATCCAATTCTTTGAAGATATTATGTATAATAGCTAGTTAATGTGATTAATTTTGTGTGAATTATCACTTTATCCAAATTGAGTAGATATTATTCATAATAGCTAGACAGTATACATAATATCTAGATTAATCACTTTGGCTGTAATATACTGTTACAGTCATAGTGATTAATGAGCGATTATACATAATGACTAGTCATTATGGATAATAGCTAAATTCACTAGACAGTGTAATAAATTAATCACATTATCTAGTTATTATTCATAATATCGTGTCAAAGTTAGCCAAAGTAATAATACGGTCTTTATCTTAGGTTCACCCTTGTTTGATCGAACAACGTTTAAGAAAATCATCACTTTGTATAATGTCGTTTGACATAATTTTTAGTTCGTCGAATATTTATTTGCTATATCAACATTTGCGCTAATGATCAAAAGGTATAATGTTCATTTGATATCCACACTCCTGCCTAAAAAAAAACCCAACCTAACCTAAATTAGGTGAGGTTAGGTTTTTTTTTTATTTGTTAAAATCTATGTTTATTGAGGTGAAAATATTATCTTATGTTATTTTAATTGTTAAAATAATCTTTCTGATATGTATGCTCAAGGAAAATTGAAATACAAATTTATTCTTAAACGAATATCTACTTGTTTTATCACTTTATCCAATTCTTTGAAGATATTATGTATAATAGCTAGTTAATGTGATTAATTTTGTGTGAATTATCACTTTATCCAAATTGAGTAGATATTATTCATAATAGCTAGACAGTATACATAATATCTAGATTAATCACTTTGGCTGTAATATACAGCATGTATATTTGAACGACGGACTTATTGAAGGAGGGTGGTCAGTATTCGATTCTCATCCCAAATATGTAAAAAAACTATGACCTTAATTTTTCATATAACTCTCCGATAAAATACAGTATTTATAAACATAGCGCAAAATGCCTAATATCACGCGCCAAACACGTGCCGCCGCTAAGGCAGCGAGCGCGCAAGCCCCCCCGCGCCCCTTGTGATGTCGACGACGAGTGCCGCGCAGTGAAATGCATTCATAGCCCAGTCAAATTAGGGGTTTCACCTCGGAATGAAAGATAATAAGCTGAAAATTGGTGAGAACCTTTGTTTGGTCGCCCTAAATATTGTCTCAAAAGTCACAATTTCTATCGTGTCCGCGTCTTGAGATATTCAAGGTCAAAGGTCACGAAAAACAATTTTTCGCGAATATCCCGGTTCTCATCGCTTCAATGATATTTTCACCAATATCAAAGTTGTAGAGTATCAAATTCTCTACAACTTTTGTCTATTCTTTTTTTTTATACGATCAACCGTTTTTGAGGTAGAGCGCGACAAGTGCGCAGCGTACAGTCATATAATATATGAGGTAATGCAGGGTCAAGCGTGAGTTTCGGTTATCAGTACGTTGTATAAAGTCAATTATTGACAAAAAAAATATAATTTATAATAAAAAAATAATTTTCCCCGTTTTTTTTCACATTTTCCGTTATTTCTTCGCTCCTAATAGTTGCAACGTGATGTTATATAAAGCCTATGTTGCCTAAAGCCTTCCTCGATAAATGGTCTATTCAACACAAAAATAATTTTTCGATTCGACCCAGTAGTTTTTGAGATTAGCGCGTTCAAACAAACAAACATACAAACAAACTCTTCAGCTTTATAATATTAGTATAGATATAGTATCAAAATATTTAGTATTATTGCTATTGTTTGTTGTATTTTTTTATTGCTCCTATTTAATTAACCATCAGTTGATATGTTTAATTTGTCAAAACTATATCATTTTTTTATCAATATCTAAACTGGAACTAAACTATCTTAAAATGGAACTTAAACTATCGGCTATGTAGCTGTTATGTAATATGGATCAAACTAATACCGTAACTGTTTTTTAGATATTATTTTATGGTTTTAAAATTAATTACTATTAAGTACTAAATGTGCATAACATGCTTGATAAGTTTAATGAATCAGTTGTAAACTTGTTAGCACCTACGTCCCATGTGGCTACGTACAGCAAGGAATATTTTAGTAATTATAGCCGGTAAGAATTATTATTTTGTCTCAGTTTGCAGAGTTTCACCCTGAATAGGATATATCTAGCAGGGACCTTTCTTCGGTGCGATGTATACCTACTTATATCGGCAATACGATTGGTGATAAAATCTATGGGTCATAACAATAATTTTAAGTCCCGATTTAATTAAGTAATGAATCATGAACAATATTGGTCCTAGCATCTGGACAAAACCAGCAGGCATAAATTTCCATACAGCATCATTGATTTCAATTAATACCAAATTGTAAATAAGATTTATTTACTCTAACTTTCCCTTAAATTAGTTTTCTTTTTTAGTTGTATGGTTGCCGGAATGTAGAACCCGACATCGAAAACCATCGAAAACCATGTGGGCCGTCGCACCTCCCCCGAAATACAGACGCAATAATATGCCTCCAGTTGACCCTGATTATTCCCCTGAAAACCCCCCTGGTGATCCTCCTGACAATCCCCCTGACGGCCCCAATGAAAATAATCCCCCTGACGGCCCCAATGAAAATAATCCCCCTGACGACTCCCCGGATAATGGTCCTGATAATCCCCCTGACGGCCCCAATCAAAATCTCCCTGACTACCTTGATAATAGTCCTAAACACTCTGATGTCGATAACTACGAAAACGAATATCCCTCTGACTTCGACCCTGACTACAGCCCTGATATTAACAACGACTATGGGGCACCTACTCCCCCCCCTGGCTTTGAAGATTATTCTCCAACTATGGATCCCGAACAACTAGATTTTGAAAGGAATCGTTTTAGTATGTATAACAATTTTTGATTAAATTTACAAAAAAACACGCGGATTATACAACGTTGATAAAAGCGAGAGGCATTAAATGAAACCACATATTCTGTATATCATTATAAGGCTACATAACAAAAATCAAATCAATGTAAGCAATATTTTTATAATAACTTTCGTGAGGATGATTCATACTTAAAACGTTATAACGGTTTACTCACGCGTATTTATCGGGATAGCCCGACTAGTTTCGGACCCAACCGGAGCCAACTAGATAACTATGCCTATAAAACTTAGTCACCTAATCAGGAAGATACAGCATGTTCAAACTAAAAAAAAACTAAAAAAATATCCTGTGACTAAACTATTGCTTACATTGATTTGATTTTTGTTGTGTAGCCTTATAATGATATACAGAATATGTGGTTTCATTTAATGCCTCTCGCTTTTATCAACGTTGTATAAAAATAATTGAGTGACTAGCGAGTAGCGATCACACTCGAATTATGTACTAGTAGATAATATGTTAATTGCTAGGGCCGTTTATAACAAAATATGCGGTAATCTACCATAGCCTAACCTACCCGGTGTACCAATCTCTATATTTGTTTTAACATTTCTATGGAGCTATGCCATCAGTACGTACTGCCTACTATTCATTGGTACTATTTTTCGCCACCTTAATATGTACAAACGTCTAATTGTAGAGGGTGAAGCTAATAAAGGAGATCCATCCAAGAGTATGAAGGAGCTTGGCTCGGGAACCTCTAAAATTAGAGTATGTTATATTATCGCCACCACATACATGAGCTCGTGAGTATGTTCGATTTATAGGATACAAGCCTATAATAGCAGTTCTTTTACAGTATACTTTAATTGTTTAATATCTTTAAGGCTAAGAGATTTGAGAAAGTACTTCTATATAAGACATTTCTATGAAAACAATGTAGATTACGAAGTGGGATATGTGACAAATGAGATAATAACGAAATATCAAAAAATGTTAGAGATATATTATATGGCGCAAAAGAGATATTTTTACGATCAAGACAGGAATTTCGCTCCACCTACGTACATGATATATCTGTACACCAACTTATTGGAATTAGCCACTGTCATCGGCCACCTAAGCAACATGCTTCACGAAATCGAAGATAAATATAAAGCAGTGCCTAAATCAGGATTTTCTGACTATCACTTGGGAAGAGGTGGGTATCATCAAAATATTGATTACCAATTGCTTTTTTTTTACGTGTATTCCTGTTCGTCTCTTCGACTTCGTCCCCCGAGGGGGACGCACGGAAATTCGTTATTTTTCTTCCCGATGGTCCCTCTAAGTTTTTTGGGGGGACAAAGGGGAATAACTTATTACAACAAATAATATAAAACTGGTGGTTTATATTAAAAAAAAAACAAATTTGAAATCAAAATCAATCAATAAAAAATAAAAATCACAGAATCAACTTTGCGACAACTCGCAATATTTTTACATATACCTAATATTTTTTTAAATGAAACAATGACAAACTTAGGATACGTTTTATAATTCATAAAAAAGAGAAGAATATTGTCAAATAATGAATTAATGTAACGAAGTAACTAATTTAAAAGTAAACTACGAAACAACGAATAAACATACATATTTCTGCACAAATCTTTTTAGTGGGACTGGCACTAATCGAAGAACATATTCCCATTCGTCCCTTTTTGAATTAAGATTGGGACGATCGGGAACAAATTAAATATTATTTTTGTATTTTCCCGTTCGACGATGTCGAAGGGACGAACGGGAATACATCTTTTTTGTAATCTTAAAAGGTTTTTATTGTATTTTATACTACTTTCCGTATTCTCAAACGAATCTTGCCTTAACGAAGATCGTAAATTCGTCAGGCTTAAGTCCTGGTAGCTACTACACCTGCTACAGCACGACTATAGCCGCAACACAAAGGTAAGGTAGTGGGCCCCTAAGTTGGCAAATAAAGCTATCAACTATTGAAGAAAAGTGTTTAAATACCCTTATTTGGTTTTAGAGAATAAGTATGACTTGGACGCACATAGAAATCGAATACGTGCCGAGGCTGCGCTCCAAAGGCAATTGGCAAGAGAAAAGAGAATGCGTGCCAGACAGAGGAAGAAGATGAGGGAGAAAAACCTGTATATCGGCTATAAGCCTACCCCACCGCCGAGAAGACCGAAAATAAAGTAAGTGCCTAATAATTTTTCCTAGCTGTTTTATGGACGGCTCAAACTTAGGGGTAAACCAAAGAGAAAGAGATAAAGATCATTTTATTTGTTTCAAAACCAGCTTATACGGCATTTACGTCTTCCAAAATACCTACTCGAAACGGCTTATCTTAATAATTATGTATTGCGCGTGGCAAAGACATAATATATGTAGTTGAAAATGATACAATTAAAACCGCTTCAAAAGGTCTTTTGTCTTGCCCTTGGAGATGGAAGAAGAACACCGCTCTAAGAGGACTAGTCCGCTATTTGGCTTTCGCAACAGGGATGATGACAACTTTTTTAGTGCCTGTCATGTAGTTTAATGAATAATATTGGATGTGTAACGCCTATTTTTATTTGTCCCGCTAATATAAATTGATCAAATACAGTCAATAAAACTTGCACGTGAAGTAACTCTTTCGCGTACATATTTTTTTCCAATGCGTTACGTCACAAGCCCCTTTTTCTAAACTTTAAAGCAATCTTCAATTCTTCAATCTTTCTAATCTTTGACCTTTTGATTGTTCAGAAAAACGCAAAAATAATGAGATTTACTTTTCGTATAAATCTCATTAGTCTGTCACCCTGTCATTATCCCTCCTCTTAAAGGAGCTTTACTATTTTATTAAAAACATGATTCAAGAAATATGCAATCCGATAGGGAATATTGAATGTGTTTTACTCTTACGTGCTCTTACTAACAGAAATAACTGTTGTTCTTTGCAGAAGACGCTGGCCCTTGCATTATGGATGGTCTATAGAAAACTGGTAAAAAATAAACCTATCGTCTGACGTTGTGACCGAAAAGTAAAATCGACAATGATATGTGTTAAACATACATACAAGAGGATAAGCATCCGATAGTCAAATGTAAAATATCTACGTGCATTTTGTAAAATTCTCAATTATTAGAAACTATTTATTTTAAAAGCGAAGCATTTTTTTATAACTGTACCGGTTCGTAACTAATAAACAGATACTTTATATCTGTACTGAATTAACAATCAAAAAGTAATTTTTCAAATCATCAAAATATTATAATAGAATATTATAATAGAAGAAGTTCTACTTGTACTTTTAGTAGTCGAAGAGGGACACTGCTCTACACCGTTTGGTGCTGTTCCGCTTCCACAACTGCAACAGTTTTTAAAAGCTGGATATCAGGTTCTTATACAATTAGGTGGTGCCCGCGACATCACCCGCGCGAATGTCGGTTTTAGCTGTCGGTTAAAAAGTAGCTTATGTGTTAATCCAGGGTGTCAGCTAACTCCATATCACATAAACGATTTGAATTTCATCAAAGTTGATTTAGTCGTTTGAACGTGAAAAGAAAACATTCATCCATCGATCCATCCATCTATAATTCTTCAAACTTTCGCGATTATAACATCAGGAGGATAAAACGACACCAGACGGAGTTACAATATAAATTATATGTCAGGTCAACGACCAATTTTGTATAATAGGTATCATTAAATATAACGGTTAAACTAGATAGGTAGCATTCAGTTTTATAATAAACAAGGAATTATAATTTTGATAGCCGTTTCATTCCTACTACAGAGCACAAGATCATATCTCTCTATTTACCCCCTCCCCCCACTACTTTGCCCCCCTACATTTGTGTGTGTCGGTATCAGCATCGTATCTCGTTTAAAAGGTGAGTAAGTCTGGACTCAAAAATGCTGAGAACACTTTCTTGACTATGCTTGATCAAAATCGGATCAAAGTTTTCTCCACAAAATGGCGACGAAGTACATATTTTTTCACAACATCCGCCGATATGAAGTATCCGCCTCTTACTATGGGTATCAAATGAGGCTAACCTAGTGGAACTATTTAATAAACTATGACAAATCCTAAACCCAAGAGAGACAGGGCCCGGGGATTTTTTTATTTAATTTCCTGACTAGGATACTAAGTTAGACAACAAATGGGTCTTCTTATTCGCGATGTAATTCGACGGTCCAGTCGGTGCAATTCCGGCCGAAACGTCAGGAGAAAAGAATTATCGAATTACATCGCGAATACGATCCGTTTGTTGTCTAACATATGCGTACAAGTCGCGTGTAAAAACGTTTATAGGATACTATTTGCGGTAATCATTGGAAACAGATTTTCACGTTTGCACGTTTGAATAAAACTGTAGTGTTACATAAGTCAAGTGTTGACAGTCCCTGACCCAGTGCTTCTTGAGAAGATGTTTGTCAGGCCAACGCTAACCAGATTTACGTAATGTTGACGAAAAGTGGTGCAAGGCTTATTTTTAAGCCGTTTTAATACATTGTCGGTTAAACTAGGTTTGGACAACGAGAGCGTCTGGAAGTAAAGGTTCAACCAGTTTCCCAGGCCCTCTCCACAAACGCGAAGCGGGCGTGACGCTGGGGGTTTTTAGTGGGTATACCGGGAGCCTCCCAGTTCCCGGGAGCCCCACATACACCTCCGATTTAGAGGGGATGCGCAACGCATTTTCCCCCAGCGAAACAAAAAAAAAAGGTTTGGACAACGTCTTAAGAACTGCAGATCTCTATTGTTAAATTTCTGTAGTTAATAGTCGAAATCACTGGAGTTATAATTATATTACTATTTGTCCGGGTACGCATTTGTGATGACACTTGAAAATTGTTACAAGCGCGGTGTACCTTATTTGTTATTGGTGGTTTTGCCATCAACCTTTATCAGTTCATATACCTTTAGGTGGTCACGCGTTAAAAAAACACTAACTGCCGGAACCAGCTGGCATAGTTCCCGAAATTTAAATATAAGCAACGTCTTTATCCTTGATTCAAAACTTTATTAAAGACATTTCAATATCAATGAAATAAGAAAGAAAAAAAATACTAAAACGTTGTAATAGTTGTAAATACCGGATATTATCAAAAATACCTCTGTATTAAAAAAACAACTAGTTTAGAATAATAATGACTTAAAACAGGTAACATACAACAGCCCACTAAAGGATGACGAGAGCAAATATTTAATTCGCACCTATTTACTTAAGGCTATATATGTTTGTATGAGATGATGGCGATTCTTTATTTATAACTAATTTGCGTGAACATTGCGAAATGACAACGACATTGACATGTTATAATGAAAAGTCTTCAAGGTGTCGTGTGAAAAAAAAATAGCTAAGAAAAATGAATCTAGCCAATCTAAACAGTTGGGTAAATCAATTATTTCCAACAATTGTTTTATAGTCCTTTTATTAAAGTCTTTGGTTTTCTAAATGCTTAATTATTCAATTAAATAGAAAATCAGTTCAGTTTTTCATTTGTTTTGTATTTCATATCTTATGATGTTTCACCAGTGGGTCCAGTAATAGTAGTGTAACGATAAATAACCATTATAAAGAAGAAAGGTATGATCTACGAGTATTTTGACTGTTCGGATATTAGCACACCTACAGCTTACCGTCACTAACTTCAGTTTACTTCTTTGAATTCAGTAGTACCTACCTGACTTATTTTCGACTTTGTTAAACACTCTCGCCGTGGCTAAAAGGGAAAATCTTACTGATTAATCACGAATGCTTTGCCCACAAAACACCTATATTGATTTCTTAAATATCCCTCCCTATGTATCTCTTTTTCAAGAATCTCTGATCTTGCAGCGCCATGCAATCGGTCGTGGAGCATTCCTCTCTCCCAACTCCATGTTGTGAAATCAGTGAGGACTGTTGGTAGCGTTGTAACAATAGCTGTAAGATACCCGATCCGCTTCAACTGGTACAGATGTACTAGTTTGATGGACTAGTCTAGATATATTATAGCCTTAAAACTGGTCTTTGGATATTGAGCCAATATTGTGTAAATCGGAACTCATTTCTTTAACAATAGAATACTCTTTATTGTACATCGTAAATAAATTACATATTTACAGTAAGGGTACAGTGGCGACTTTATCGCTAAGAATGATTTCTTCCAGACTATTTTTTGATGGACAGGATAGAAGTAGAAATAGGACACTGGTGCACTGTTGTACATAAATATAAGGCGTTTGATTATAATTTGATTAGAAGGTTACCGACGATTGTTGACAATGTGACACGAGAATTATATGGAGGGCAATACTAATATCAATTGAGGCGGACTCAGCACTGATAACCTTCGAATTTGTCACAAATCGATCTTAAATAAGGATTCTATTTGCCAGGCAATGGCCTCTTTTACCTCTTTGCATATCTCCCTCATCTCTTTAAAAGCTTTTATACTATATCCGACCTATATTTTAATTAATAATCACTACAAATTACAAAACAAAGTCCTCTGCCGTCTGTCTGTCCGCGATAAACTCAAAAACTACTGCACCAGTTTTCATGCTGTTTTCACCAATGTATAGAGTGGTTATCGAGGAAGGTTTTAGTTTATAATTTGTTAAGTTTTTGTATGTATTGAATAAAATAAAACGTAGTTGTAGGAAAGTTATAATAATTGCGTTCGATATAGAAGAATAATTGAGTAATGGGTCAGAAGTGGGTAATATTTTTACAGCTATAACCGACATTTGTGCAGGTAAAGTTTAGCTAGTCTACAATAAAATATGAACGAATAGATAGATAATTATAGTAGTTCCATTGAGGGCTGAAAATTACTACGGTGCTGACATAGTTAACTTCACAAAGTCAGCATAATTGTTCAATGTTTAGTCTAAATAGACATTATATCATTTTTATAATTCCAACCTTGCATTGTTTCAACACTTAAGATGTAATTGTAATTGTAAGTATTATCATAATTCAATCAAATTATAATTATTATCTAACCTAACGAACTTTATTTATAATTTTACGTAATGTTTAAAAATAAATATAATTGTTGTTTTGAAGGTTGTATCTAAATTAATGAGATAGTTCATTAATCTAATTCGAAATTAGGAACTTATTCGTGATTTGTGACTTCCCACGGTAAGTGGAAATTAAAATTATAACGATATAACTTCAAATATGTTTGGGTAAATATCACACATATTTCATTAACTTATGACAAATTTTAATGTTCTGGCTGAAGTTGTCTATGGACAAAAGTGATATTGGATGCCGATTTAAAAGTTATACCTACAGTGAGTAGAGTTTCGGGACTAACTTAGAAACCTTAAAGTAACAAGGTAAGTAATGATGGGTACGAAAACCAATAAAACTATATTGAGTTTAAAAGGCTGATTTAAATAGTAATGAAAGGTGTGAAATTATAACGTTTAGAATGAATATTTTTCTATCAGGTTTTGAAGTTAAAATCCAATAACAGAGCAGATACATATACATTTAGAGGCCATGTATGACGTACTCATACATATTTGAATTACAATCCTTTTTAGCGTTGCCGTTGTCACCAACTCTCATGCGTAGTCGGAATTTTATTTGACCACTTTCCAGTTTATATGACGCAGGTTCTCAAAAAGTTATTTAGAAAAATACGAAACAAGTAAACGAAAACACATGTTATGATCGCATTATTAATTAGTTACTCGAGTTTTTCAGGATCACACACAAGTAAATGTTGAAGTCGTCGTCAAATAATTACAAGTTGCAAGTAATTTTATAAAAAAAACTTCCGAATTTGCCCTCGTCCATGAAGTTCCTAATCAGTATGAGTATCTTAGCTAATCACTCTACCAGTAATTAAACGGCACATAATGGCGTTCTCCGCGCATTGTCTAAATAACAATGAATAGTTTTTCTACAAAACAATATTGTTGCGTTTTATCACTGCTTAGCTGTGAATGCGTGTTTTTAATTGTACTTTTCATGTTTATTAATGATTTGGTACAATCGCAAATTGATAATGAATGACCGGAGTGTTGAAATGATTTTAGATCGGATATGTGCACTTTTTACTGGCTGCTGCGGCATTGTGTATTGTAGAAATCTAGTGTACCTATCTGAAAGTTATCTACGTTGTGGGTAATTATACCTTTTTTGAATGGCGATAGCACGGTCTCTGTTATAATAGTTTACTCGAATTCAGCAAGAAACGTAATTTTCATTTCTGAAATTTATATCGTCATTTAGATTATGAACTTAGATTTATAGAAGCCCTGTGGTCACCATACACAATACTTTTTTTCTATTTTAAAGTCAGTTAATCTTATCTCAAGGTCTTATCTCGTTATTGGAGAACCATAAAACATTTTTTATCAATAATAGTATCTTTATCAATTATTCATTTAGTTATCAAAATTTTATCATTAAATTTTATACTTTCGTTGAAAATTAATAGAGAAATTAAACTAGGCAATTAAGAAAACGCTGAACTTAAAAATAACGTTGAACTTGAACTTGATTTTAATTACATAACACTAAGTTGTATAATAAAAAAAAACGAGCACTAACCGGTACATAGTTTTGGGCAGCGGCGCTCTCGTGCGATTCTCAGTAAACATCGTGAAGAGATGCGGCGCGGACATTAAAAACAACCTATTTATACAAAACGACACTGTTAATACCCGCGACCGACGTGCAGACTTGCGGAGTGCGTATGTTTTTTTCGCGCCAAACGGTAAACGACTGAAGGCAAAGGCAATCGTGCATACAGCCTCTAGAGGCAGAATGGTAGGGCGTGGGACGGGATATCTATGATATTGACTTATTATTTTTAGAGTTCTTAGCTGAAATTAATAGGCATTAAGCCTACGAGTTGTTTATTTTCTATTTATTTCCAATGCTAAGCTTAATCTGGGACCCTGGTCTTAAGTCCGAAAATAAGTTGTGATTGTTTTTTTAAATATACAACCTTTTTTAATAATCGGAGTCGCAGATTATTGTAGATGTTTTTTTTTGTTTGAATTACTATTTTCTGCGTATCATGTCTAAAATGCCCGTTACTTGTATCGCTTATCGCATTTTTATGCTAATTAAGCATCAAATTGGCATATCCTCAATATCTAGACAAATTACTTAATACATTGCTTTGTCTAATTAATTAAAAAAAGTCTATCATGACATGGTATGTCATTTTGTGTTAAAATACGAGTCTGATGTTCCTGTTAACTTTAGGTTCTATATATTTTTATATTATTGAGTAATTCCACTTTTTATATATTTATGTGTTAATATTCTACGATTTAATTTTCAATATTAGTCAGCATTAATTGTAGTGGCGTTCAAAATTACTTTGGCATTTATACCGCTTAGTATCTATTAATCTAATATTAAGTTTGGATGTCGCCTATATTTTGATAAATAAGTTGAATAAAAAAAGTAATTCCGGTTCTAAAACATTAACTGGTAGCCGTGTAGTGATTGATAGTATTAGATGCCAAAAAGATATTGCCATTCAACCTTTAAGTTATTAATTGTCGGTTTAACTATCTTACTGGTTCTTTTTTCTATTATGTCAGGATATAATTTGCTATACTGCTGGGAAAACACCTCATCTCATGTAAAGCTGACTAACTAAATGAGTAGCCACATTGTCTACCTACCTATCTATTATATTCTCTTCATAAGTGATTCTGGTATCAAAATTAAATTAAATCAAATCACATCATTTATTTGCCATGGACAAATATAGGCCTTAAAATATTTATTTTGTTCAGAAAACTTATTTTTTTTTGTTTTTAAGTTGTAAACTTTGACATTTGCAATCATAGTAATGCAATTTACATTTATGATCACTATGCTAAGTAAATACTTAGTAACTGACCATAACTACCTTATAATATAACCAATTTAGTGCGGAACCCATGGCGGCTTCAGTATGCCATTGTATTATATTATAATCGTCTGAACTTGAACTTAGTTCCCATCCGTTGTGTAAAGGAAGCACAACAATAAGATACCGGATGCTATCGTAACTGCCTATGTACCGGCTGTTGACATATTATAATTAGTAGTTATACAAATAGTCTATGGGCAAGAACATTTTTTTTTGTAAGATAATGTTGGCTAAATTACATGTTTAAGGTTCTGTATACCCATTTAGTATGAATATTATTAAATAAAACCTAACATTAGGTACTTAATTAACAGCCAGGACGAAAACTAGGTAAAGACAAGTAAAAAGAAAGATATTTAATAAATAATAAGAGATACATCGTGAGACAACCTGGATCCCGAATATTGGTATCTGGAACCGCCAAGCCTCAGTGAGCAAGCGTCGTGTCACTCACCTACCAGTATGTCTGGACGAGAAAGACCTTTCTCATTTTTCACTACCACCACTTATTGCAGTTGTGGAACCGAGACGGCACACTCCACAGCATAGAGCGGCCTCTTGCTCCCACAGATGCTACAGTCCTACTTTATGACCTGGTGGTACGCGACTAGAGCTGATCCACCTGGCTAAAAGATAATAGCTCACCTTCATTAAACAGAGTGCCAATTTAATTATAAAAGAAGAAATAAGATCGACTTCCCAAACTCTGTTTTATTAGCTAGACGCTGTTCTGCCTATTATCTTTCGATCACGGCACCTACAGTATACTATTATATCTATCCTACGGAACCCTGAAGTAGGTGTTGGCTTTTCAAACTTACGTATGTCAGTCTATTTGTTCAAAGTATAGATACATGTTTATAAAACGCTGCATGCCAAGACCACGCCACGCAAAATGTGTACTTTTTATCGTAAACAAATTATGAACGCATTAATTAGTAATACACAAATTGACACTAAATATGGACATGCAATAAGGCATGCAAAATGATGATATCTATAGATATGGATAGATAGATAAATGTTTTATCTATCTATCATGAGCAAAACCAACACTGACTTATCACGACACCAGTACTTCAAAAAGTTAAGTTCGATAGGACAGAAGCAAGTTGGTCTCTAGGTAAGGAATATTATTTCCGTATCATTACAAGATTCTTAATTAAAATGTAAAATGCGGTGTCATATAGCTTGATTATGTAAAGATTTTAATTGTCAGTTATGTGACTTTTACGCAACCACATACCTTGGTAATCATCGGGAATCTGGTAGGGAATCTTTATATCTTGTAATAGTTAATGAATGGCTGAATATTCAAGTAAATTGTATGGTAATCGTATTAAGATACCAGGCAAATTCTTACCAGCTCTTAAAGTGATATTATTGCAGTAATCGAAGTTACAACTCACATTTCGTTAACTTACACAACACTCTTCTCGCTCGCTCTTTCTTCTACAACGACGATAATGCTACCGGTAGTACCTCACATGATAATATGTCGCTCAAATACCTTTAAAGGTTGTAAATAAATATTTCTTAATATTCACGCAACGCCTATTACTCTCAAATTAAGTATACGAGAGTAACTTGTGTTATAAGTACCAGAGAACTGATAAATATACTACTTTACAGACAGCTGATAAGTACATAACTACATTACTTGTATATTTCTAAATACATGTAGGTATAGTATAGATAAATGACACCCAGACACAGGACAAATGATCGTGCTCATTACACAAACATTTGTCCTAAGTGGATATCGAAGCTATGAGTTCTGGTATAACAGGCAGGGACAATAACCTCTAGACCAACCGACCAGTCGATTAAGGAATTACCATTCCGCCAGCTATATTCAGCTGTTATTTTTTTTGCTGAAAGATATCGATCGCGTATCATTCCAGAGAGTAAATTATAGGATAGTCTGCCTTCCTGAGTTCCAGCTAAATAGGAGGCTAAAAATAAAACAACCATCCCACATAAAGGCTATCGAATACTATCTATCATAATGTATCATTCAGATCTTTTAAAATACACAATGGATTTTGATGCGGTTCCTTTTTTTTAATAAATAGTATATTTCAAGAGGATGGTTTTATGTAGGTACCTATAATACGTCAATATTGCACCCGTGTGATGCTGAGACGGGTCGCTAGTTAGAAATGTTTTGTAAGATCTAGTTACAATAGATCCAGTGCAAACAGTTATTTGGATCAGTTCCAGACCAGTAAAACGGAATGGTAACCTAGTGGGTAAGTTGGCAGCGCAAGATAACGGTGGCGTTAGATTGATGGGCTTCAAATCTACACTAATATTATAAAGAGGAAAACTTTGTTTGTTTGGTTGTAATGAATAGGCTCAAAAACTACTGGACCGATTTTAAAAATTCTTTCACCATTCGAAAGCTACATTATCCACGAGTAACATAGACTATGTTTTATGTTGGAAAAAAATAGGGTTCGGTAAGATATTTGGATTTTTCGGACACAAACTTAAAAAAAATAACCAAATATACACGAGGGCAAAGCCGCGAGCGGACAGTTAGTCACAGTATAAATACATGCAGTAGTTCAACTCGACTGTTTCTAAAAAATGCCTATAGCCGCGTGGTGCTTAACTGCGATAGGGTTGCCCACCTACAGCATCTTAATTACATCAACAACACTCAGTCCATTCGTGACTGCGACACAATCTTGACTGTATCATGCCACGATTCAATAACGTAGGCATAGCTCGCGTTGCGTCCGTTAAATGAAAATTTCATTTTGTAAGTATACCTATATTATTGTACCTACTGTGTTCTAATATATCTGTTGAGACAGATGCAATGAAATAACATGATGCAATCTTTTTTAATTTTAGATTGTTACAAGAGGAAAGTTTATATGTAGAATACGTCAGCCTTACACCCGTGCGAAGCTGGGGAAGGTCGCTAATTATCTTTAGTTATAGATGAACATTTGACATAGTAAAACATTACATTCATAAAAAATGAGTTCTCCCTAAAAAAGTTCACTATTTCTTTTGTTGTCGAGCAATACCCAGCTAAAAAAAGAACCAATAAGTATTGAATCCACCAGAAATTCCCATCATAGTAAACTTGATGTTCAGTGACCCGCCCATTAAGTTATTTATGTGTGATTACAAGGCCAAAGGGAACATCAATATGGCAGCCATTGTAAATCGCCTGCAGACAGGAATACTTACGTGCCATAATTATCGGGAAAGAAAGTTTTTTTTTATTTTATGTAGCTTGTATCTTTCTTATTAACGAAGTCTTGTGAATTGATTGACCCAAACATATTAGATCAAGATCAATAATCTATGCATTACAACTCATTTTCAGACTATTCGAAACTGATTAGGATTTTCAAGTAATTTCTTTTCTATGCAAAACACTCCTTTCGATACACGGTTTGTCAATTGTTTACTTGATTTCCTATTAATATCCATGTAAGTATTTACGTTGCTAGATAGGTAGGTAAAGTAGTTAAGGATGATTAAAAAAAGAAGCAAAAAGATTCGAATCATAAGTGTATTATATTTTATTTCACACAGGAGGTTGACTGCAACTGGCATTTAAGATGCAGAGTAACTTCGGAACAAAACCAGCAATTACGGAAAATGAAACAAAAAGGTTTTCAGGTCGGATGTACAGCGTACGAATATTAAATACTTTGAAGATGCCATTTCATTTTATGTGTTGTGATGTTAGTAGTTATCAAGATATGGCATGAAGGTTGGTTGGCCCCAGGTGGTTTTATGAGAAGGTCACACAGGGGCAATACTACTGCCAAGTCCCTGACAGGGCGTATTGTAAAAGTTTTGTAGGCACACAAACTATCCACAATTATTTGCTTGTGTGGAGAGCTTTTAAAGCGTCTTCAAATTACAGGCTTAAGGAAAGTTATGTTAGCATGTTCTTCGCCTTCGCTGCGGAACCCTGCAACTGAAAAGTAATAAATCACGTCAGTTTTTATTCGAAGAATATTTACTTGTTAAAAAAGGAACAGATGGAACGAGGTGGTCTGTCCAGAACCACCGATAAAATTATCCTTTTGGAAAGTTTTGGATTACGACAAAGAAATTCGCGGACGAGACCCATCTTTATATTAAACTGCCTTCTTTATCCGTAGCCTAGTACAACCAATATATATTTAAAATGAACGCCAAGTTCAAGGGAACCCGCCGTGGTCGATAAATGAGAAACCCGTCCTATACAAGTTCATCGTCTGTGCAAGGACAGCTCGTCGCTTCTCCGGTCATCGGAAACGTTAACTTATCATCTCGTTTGTTTTTTAACTTTTATGTAAATGCTGGACGTTTGAACGTTTCGATCTTTGCTTCCTTGGAGTAAGGGAAAGTCGGGTAGCCCCGGACGGCGGGTAGCCCCGGACATTTTAATATCTAAGAAACTAAACGCATTCCATAGATATATTATTATCGTTAATTTGTGTAATTAAGAACAAAAACGAATGCCGTTCAGTTGCGGCGTGAGTGAGGAGGAAGTTAGCCGTGAGCGAATGTTTTGTTCCGGCCATAAAATTTTCGCCGCTCCTGTCAAACTTCGACGCAAGTTATCACATACATTTTTAAAATTAAGTAAGTGTTTGCATTCAATGCCAGGAATGCAAAGACTGGGCCCATAAAGATTGCGTTTATATTGATGCATCGAATTCTTGTTATAGTTTTGACGTTTGTAAGGCTAAAAAAACGATTGGGCCACCATTAAGTATGATGTCCGGGGCTACCCGCCACTTCTTGCGATGCCGAAAAAATAACACCTAATCATTCTTACTCTATTTCGTTACAAAATGTAATTTAATTACTAATGTTTTATTATTATGATTAAAGAAGTTCCTAATTTTATTTTAAGTACAAATTAAAGTCAATAATTTCGTTAATTTATTTCTTATTTGCAATTCATTTATGTGTCCGGGGCTACCCGATCTTCCCCTAATGTAGATTTAAGAGCCTGAACTGTCTAGGTGGCCTAGGTTATGACAATTGAAACCTAATCAATTCTCTAAAACCCGTATCGTTGTAATTAAAAAGTATAAAGACAAACAATAAGGCTTTTCTATTATGTTTAATATTGAATTCGTGAAAATATGTCTATTGCCTATCGTTTACGTTATCATTCTAATAGTATCGTTTAGTTTATTGACCTTCATCCCGGAAATAGGCATGAGTGAGAGGTCCAGTTATCATTACTAGACTAACTAATGCACTCAAATTATTTTGATTTATAGTCAGATATTTTTGAAATCAGTCATTATTTCTGAAATGAAAAGTGTAATTATCAGAAACTAAGTAGCTGATACATACATCGCCAATATATCCCCTATGACACACCACTACACCTAACAACTAACGTGGTTATTGGTAAAATAATTTTCAAAAACAGTCTAGCATTACCTGAGATTAACCTCTATATCGTTACAAAATTTACTTTAACTTTTTGCGCCGGGTGCGAGACAGCGATAAGTCTCCTGAGCATTATTGCTAGTAAGCCTGAGGGCTATTTGGTTGGGCACCTCTGTGCACTACATATATTGTTGCCAAAGGGACCCAGAAGACTTTAGTTGTTTTTATTTATTTATTTTTTCCTTTTAGTTTGTCTTTTATGTATCTTTGTTTTTGCTTTATGTCAATGTGAATATTTATACTAACATAGTTTAAGAATCCACTAACATTATGGGATGTTTGTCCTGATATAAAAATAAATAAATAAATAAAGATTACGATTACGATTAATGATTATTTCTCTTAATACTTAAATCTCTATCAAGCCATATTTAAAAATACAAATACAACTTGATCTTACCCACCAGCGACATTGGCATGTGCCCATTCCCTGGGCGCACGGGCATCGACATGTGGCCCTACAGACCATTTCACCACCGCCACCGCCACCGCTGTCTTCGCCCTTTTTTCTGAACATCCAGTATAAAAGTAACACTAGAAGAAAGGCTCCAAAGCCAGCAGCCAGTAACTGCACATTCTTAGGGTTCTTCAAAAAGTCATTCAGAGGGTCACCAGATCCAGCGCTTTTGGGCTTGGGCGCGGGGCCCCCGCTACTACGCTCAGCGACCGGGCCTCCACCACCATCTGACGCTGAAGGACCACCTTCAGCTTCACCAGGCGGGCAGGTACAGGACGCAGTAGATTTCTTAAAGAACATTTTTACCCCCTAACCCATGTCTATCATAAAAGTGTACATTTTACGGTTTTTACTGAAGATGTGAAGCCGATTTGATCACATGTTTTCGCACGGAATAATTGATTTTAATTTTTCTACATGAGTGATATTTTTGAGTTTTGACACATGACAAGTATAGATTTGGCATTTAGTTTTCATATCCGCGTGAATGCGAGTTTTCTTATATTCATCAGAGCTAGACGCGTCGAACAAAACGATTTTTTGAATTTTGTATAATATGTAATCTCAGGAAACCTCACACGCTTCCTCGCGTCGAATCCTCCGTATCGGAAGAAGTTTTCGTATATTATATGAAATTCTAAAAATTTTTTCGGTGACTCGTAAAATTTTATATAAGTGAACGTTTACCTTTATTCTGATTTTTTTCGGGACTCTGTGGAAACCTTACGTGGTCTTTTCCCGCCTTGGGGAAGACGAGTATGTATATGCAGGTTCCCCTACCGATTAACGCCACCGAATGCTTCTCCGCTCCCTATAGCCAAGGGCCAGTCCAAATCGCTTTCACAGACTACCACAATCCCCGATTTTTGGAACTCCTTTGACCTGCAATTCGTTCAACTTAAAACTAACAGGACCGATGTCATTACTTGCTTTATACAGCGATTTAGCACAATGCGTTAAAACTGTGTAGCTATTATAATGTTTGTCTATAATTGACATGGTTATGAGTTTGGGTTATGGACGATTGAAGATTAAAGAATCCAGATTATCAGGTTTACCTTACAGCCATACGTATATGTCCTGACCGATTTCGGCCACGGCGGTTAGCGTTACTATGACACCAGCCAGCTACGCGGAAGACGTTTTCTAGAGCCTAAGTGTACCTATGCGCAAATGCAAGTGCACTCTCTGTCCTCTAACTCTCATAGCCCGATAGGACGGTAATTGGACACGACCGGAGAAAAATCAGACGCAGGACCCACATTTTTACGTGCCTTCCGAAACATGGAAGCTGTGATATGCACACAACATGCCAAGTGGGTGCGTGTCGGCAGTCCTGCGGTCATACCACTAAGCTATCACAGCTTCAAACAAACACATTCACGACAAGTTATGAATACAAAAAGAACAATCAAATTATCCGTGTTGGTTCTATCGCGCTGAAGATGTTATCTCCAGAGACTGTATTGTTTTAAGGTTAATAAAACCGCTCAAGTGCGTGTCGGACTAGCGCACGAAGGGTTCCGTACTTTCATACGTACGTCTACCTGTAACCGTTTTAGGGTCTGTACTCAAAGAGTAAAAGGAACCCGTTTACTAAGCCTGCGCTGTCTGTCTGTCTCCAGGCTTAAGATACAGCCTGGAGACAGACAGACAAAAAGATAATATCGGTTCCGTTTTACCCTTTGGGTACGGAACCCTAAAAAGAAGTTTATTAAATTGTCATTGAAAATGTTTTAACGTGCAATGTGTACTTGTGTCGTCAACTTACTTAAGTATAATTACAAACTTGAACAGTCTTGTTATCTCTGTGTTTATTGTACGAATTCACCACGGCTCCGCTACATCCTAGAATACATTAAAAATTAACTATTACAATACATTACAAACATTTGTTAAACTATGTGGGGTTTAATTTAAAAAGCCAAACGTTTTCATTTGTTCAAAACGACATGATCAACACGGTCCGTGACCGTTACCGCGGTCAAATCGACTGATAACGTTAAATAAAAGCTCATTTATGCATACAATTTATAAATGTAATAGTTTTGTACCAAAACGAAATTCAATTTTAAACTGTCGTTAAGTTTCATGCAGTTTTAATCACATTACCCATTACTTAAGTACTTTAAAGATGGATCAAAAACGAAATAGCGATAGGTAGATAGAAAATTAAAAAAATCGTAAAATGAAGTTAAACATTCTGTGTTAAACCCTTTCGTTGAAGGCTGAAATTCGACCTATTTTCGAATTAACTACTAACTAGGAACACCACGATTGTGATCATTTGACTACAAGGCAGTGTATACTTGCTTGTACTGTAGGACTTGCTGTGTACAGCACACATACACATATATACAGCATACTGTATGCTGCATACATAACTTGACCATTTATTCTTTGACTCAAAACGGAACATTGGTTTTTTAGGTCATAGGTATAATAGGTAAACCATGAAAAAAAAATGTCTTTTTAACCAACTTCAAGAGGAGGTTTCTCAATTCGACAGTACTTATAAGCTTTTTTATGATTTTCGCGGATAATTTCGTCATTTATGCACCGATTTTGATATAATTCTTTTTTTGTTGGAAAGTAGAAATATCTAAAGTCGTCTCATGATAAGAAAATCAGAGAAAACGAGGAGAACTTCAGAAATTCTTGTTAAAATTGTCACGCGTTTTCTGAAATCCGGACAATTTCGTTTCCGACAATACATTTCGGGGACACCGGGACTCATAATTGTAAAACGGGACGTCTGGTTACGTTATACATAATATAGCAACAATTATCTGGACCATAAAAGAGACGGGGACCCCTGAGTTTCTTTTGACATTTCTTCTCAGGGTAGTCAATTAAGAAATATCAAATCCAGCAAGCTCGAAACATATTTAAGACATGTAAAAGTGATATAATTATCCTACTTACAGAATAAATGATTTCATTTCACAAATAACAGCTCAAAATAAAATTGACAAATTAATAAATTTTAGAGAATCCTAGAGGTTTACCACCACTTCTAGGTAGGAGTGTTACCACTGTGGGAGGGAGAAACTGCTCTACATTTAGTATTGCTGTCTCGCTTCCGCAATCTAAAATATTAGGAGGTGGTGATTGACCCTCTGCCGTTTCTTATACAATGTAAACTACGTCTTCGTTCTTGACTCTACTTCCCTTTTCTATCTTCCAGTTTTTTGGCAACTTCTCGAAGTTCCTGTAGTTCTGCTTCATGGTGTATCGTTGATCAACTCAGTCATTTGTTGCCCTTCGCTAGGCAGCTGGCAAAACTACACAGCAAACTGCCATACGATGAGCCGCAACCGACAAGAGTTTTGAAGAAGAAATCTTGCGTTTTTTAATCTTGCGTGACACGCGTATTATTACACTATTTACATAAAGACTTGACTATACTCCATTTGTTTAGGTAATTAACTAAATGTAAACAATTTTGGTATGTCTTTTAAACAAAATGTGATCTTTAAAAATGTAAAATACGTTTTACAACTGGAAATACATTCAGATTTTCTAAAACTATAGTTAATTGATTTATAAGCAGTAATATCCAAATTAAAAAATATTTTTTTGGTTAAAAAGTAACGCCAAGATTGTTTACATTTAGTTAACTACCTAAACAAATGGAGTATAGATAATGAATAGACGGTAATTACACGAATGTAAGTTTAAAGCTTATACCTTGTAAAATATAGCTTGATACCTGTGACATTACCGAACGTTTTATGAAGACAGCTACAACCCAAATTTTATTTTTAAAAGGTTAATTTTTTTAACATAAAAATGAAGTTTGTATATAAAAATAAAACGCATTTTTAAAAACAATCATGTAATTATAAAGATACCAGTAATTTAAATAATATTTAATATTTCTTAAATAATTTTTGGTTCTTAGCTTACTTTATAAATGCACTTTGAAGAGCTTTAGGGACGTCCAAGTGACTGACAGATGATTATCGATAAAATAATACTATGAAAATTTTACTAGTATAAAATGTAGTTATTTAGTTAGGCAATAATGGTTTCGCGTGCTGGAAACAAGCAGGCGTCATCATTTTTGAGTCAGTACGAGTGCTGACGCGATGCAGACGCCTTGTATACGCTTCCATTGTTTTGTTGATATTTGTGTTACTATGGTGTTATTTGTGTTACTTTGTTTGGTGTTACCCTTTTTTTGTTTGCCAAAATGCCGAAAAGACAAAAAAAGACTGTTTTGGATAGTGAGTGTCGCGAATTTGTGATCCGTTGGCGCGATTATTTTGAATTATTTTTGTTTTATTTCATTTAAGTCAACTACAAATACATTTATTTTTAATTTACATCTTTACAATGACGATGACTACAATGTCACTTTTAATAAAACTCATGACGTCACAGACATCGATAAGCTACGAAACACGCCTCCATCCCTAGTAATGTCATTCCGACAAACGTCACAGGTATCAAGCTATATTTTACAAGGTATAACTTAGGTATAATAGGCCTACTTATAAGCTAGTGGCTTCATAAAATGGTAACGGCCAATTTTTGGACACTTTTCTATAATTGAGACACATAATTGAGAGCTTTGCGTACATTCGTTACGTATGTCCAGCTAAGCCAGAGCTTCTAACGGGTATATTGTAGTATAAGTAACTATACTAACTGTAACTGGTTATTACAAGGTATTATACATAGACACAAAAAAATAACAATAGGTATTTAAATAGTCAAATTTTAAAACACACGAATTCAATAATCGACTCACAATTAAAAGCTCAGAAACAGGACTTAAATCTAAACATTTCAAACAACACCAGAAATAAGTCTAACATTAAAATATAAAATAAATCTAATAAATTAAGTATGTAACACAGAGAACATACCTTTAACTGACCAGACGACAGGGTTATACGAACTAATGGGCACAATTTAACATGTTTTCCCCGTGCCCGTTGTTAATAAATAACTTTTTATCTACAAGGAAAGCCGCGAATTTACTGTAAAACTAATTAACGTGGTCCATGACTACTGCTGTAACCGAACAATGTGGTATACGAAATAGTGGGGATAGTGATGCACGCCCCGTTCCCGGGGTTTTGACATCCCGGGCTTGTAGCGATTAAATAAAATTGTCATTTTACACGGCGTAGAGCAGCGTCTCTCAACTATAACTGCCATTTTAAAAAGTGGTGGCACCCAAAAAATTCGTGTATATTCAAAATTAAAATAGTCTAAATACCAATCCACATCTATTTAAACGCAAAAGCCGGAGTCAATAAATCAATGATCAAAAGCAATTATTTTGTATAATTATTAATTTTCTATAAGACGAACTGCCGAAATCAGAAGGTGATAATAATACTCTTATGTAGGCTAATTGATTAATTTATAATCAATTAGCCTACATAAAGAGTTTTTGATTATAATCTTCAGGATGTACTGATACATTGGATAGGATAGAATTTGCAAGACTATTACTTTCTATTATAAACCTGCTAGTTACTCATCAAATAAATCATAATTTCCTCTAAATATTTGCATGCCTAATACTGGCAGAATATGGCATTGTACTAACTACCAATTTTATATCAGATGTCACCTGTATTCTACGCAAATAAACGATTCTTTCTTTCTAAATCCCGTGACGTCCCATCACTAATGCCCCAACGAACACGTTCTGTTATCGATCGCACAGGAAATGTGACAGGAAGACCGGACTGCGATACAAAAGTCCCTAACACATGTACAATAATCATAAATATTTTACTAATCTAACGATATTTACCCGGGGACGTTCGGAACACGGAAAGTCACTACTCTATATACAGATGTATGGTCAAATTGGTACGCGAAATCAGGAGTAGTACCTATTTATTTAATTTCAAATATTTTATTATGCATCTGTATCTTTACATAATAATAATAGCAGCCTATAAATGTCCCATTGCTGGACATAGGCCTCTTCCTATGTAAGGAGGTTTGAGCAATGATTACGCTAGCTCACGGCGGAATGGCGATTAGAGATTCCAATATTTGGAATCCAGGTTTCCTCACGAAGTTTTCCTTCACCGTTTATCAGTGGTGTCTTAGAATAATTAAGAAATTAAATACGTACGTACATATAACTTTGAAAAAACAATTTAGTACTTGCCTGTGCTGGAGATCGAACCCGTACTTCAGGCACACAAATCCACACATAGAGCCGCAAGGTCATCACGACGTTTTTCTTATTAGTTAACAACAATACATGGTCCTAATCCCTGTTTTCTCAATCGTTCCCCTATTATATTAAGGATCGTGGATCTTTAGAGGATCGACAGTCACTTCTAAACGATTTAGTACCTACTCAATACTCAATTCATCATTTTCCAGTCTAGAACCAATATGGACTAGAGGGCACAGCTTAAAAGAGGAGAGTTTAGCTCAAGTTTATTATAATTATGTTTAACAACATTTTAATCTTTGTGTGAGTGGGTGCGTGAGGGGTAGTCGGCGTAACCCGCGCTTGATGTTTGACAATAGCAGACAATTCCACCTAAGACTAGATTATGAACTCTACTCAAATAAAATATAGATATTTATCGTCCTTTTTAGTACGTAGTTACTGTCAAAGATAACTCAAGGATCCAATCAGAATTTCAACCCATTACGATACCATTGATGAGGTAGAATTTGCATGCACTGCGAACGGAACTTTTGGCTCTTGAATAATAATAATTTAGTATATCCTTGTTCGATTAATGTTGGGTACCAACATTATACGTTCCTATATTGGCGTATTGGCTGCTAAGCTGTTACTTATATCCTTCAATATCTTATCGATATCAATATCTTATCGTTGATAGCACCAGCTGTGCATTTGTCCACTAAAGTAAATTTATTCAATCTCTCTCTATGATTCGTAGACTCTGTTTACGAATTTGAGTAATGTTGGGCCCGTACACCATTTAGTATACTTCGTTTGCACAAACACGTTAGTGTCGTGTGGACCCCTTTTGATTCAGCAGACCCACTGCCTTTTTAAAAGGAGTATTATTGTATTTTTTAAAGAGACGTTGCTTTATGCGGCATAAGCCTGTGACGCTACCATAAGTGCACTAGGTACTTTGGTTGTAGACCCTTAGCTGCAATAATAAAAACTCTTTTGTTCCCGACATTTAAAACGTGATAAAATACATTAAACCATACTTTAATTAAATGCCATGTACATAAGTTTATAAGAACCTATATATAGTAAACATGGTGTGTTAATATGTAGGTACATGACTACCATAATATTATTATATATTATCATACCGAGGAAAACCGCAGGGTGTCTGAATTGTAGGTACATGACGAGATTAACACAAAATAATTGGTAATTAATAGTTTTGGAAATACCGTGTAACAAAACGGTTAACTAGATGTTTATATTTTAAAGTTTACCCATTAGCACTACGTAACAACGGTGGCCACAGGCACGGGAACAGCCGAGTGTCTGAGTTGATAAATCAATGTTTTTCAACAAACTGAATTAATTCAAACTAAGGAATAATGCCCATAAAATATTAGCGAAAAACTTATCCCTTCTTAGAAAATATTACATACAATTTTATTCGTCATCCCTATAACCAAATTAATTAGTGACAAACTGCCACTTATATCCATAATAATATACAGATACTTAAATCAGATACGAAGCAACTTACTCAAATTTCTCGGTCAAGGTTACAAATCCGAAACGTCGTACTTACACCGATCAACTCCTTCATTATAATAAACACTAATAAACAAAAATAGCACACCGTCTTCTGACCTCAAGTTCAACGAAACAGGTTATAGTTTTAAATTGACTATTAATTAGTGATGATAGCTTTTTCAGATATTTGTTTATGTAAAGGAAGCTGGGGGAAGTGCGGGTCACGGGCGATGGCGGTCTAGGTGAAGGCCAGGCTTGGGCATGCGCAGTGCGGGTTGGGGAATGTTGCCAGTAGGTACCTACTTATTTGAAACTTCGACTTTTAAGAGAAGAGTTGATAAAGAAATGCAAGGTGTGTCGGGAAATAAAGCAATTATGATTTCTATTAAACAGTCAAACAAATTTAAATAGTTTTGTTAAACAATCAAGCTCTTTATTTAAATTTTTAGGGCATTTATTTCGTTTGTAACTTCAAGATAAACTGAAAACGTGTTTAATAAAGAACTACGATACGATACTATTCATTAAACTTAATCAATCTACGAGTACCTACTTACATAAGGCGATAATGAAAAACAGTATATAAAAGTCCAATAAAAAGTTCGTTGAGATTAATAATTGATAGAATAATGTGTATATTCGCGCTAGACAGAAAATTTTCAGGCGTTTTTACTTTTAGCATATCGTGGTGTTATTGAAAAGTTATGTTTTTGAATACTACGTGCGACTATTCTGTAGTTTTAACTAATCTCATTACCGTAATTACTGGTATAAGTATGCATAGTAACATAATTTTGTTAAATTTAATCTTGTAAAAGGTTTAGGTGTTTTGTTGTTTGTGTTTTATTTCGTTTACAGATTTTTTTCCGGATGTAAGTAAAAATGTGTGTGAAAACTATTTTTGCCGTTGCACTGCCTATCTCAAAATATAACCTATTTTTTATAAATATTTATTAACAAAAACCCTCCCAAACCGAAGTTATACTTTTGAGAAAATCTTGTCCATATAACAAGGATCGAAATCTAACAATTTTTTTTCACCATTAGGTACCGACTCATTAGCATTAAAGGACTGTGATGCCTTTAACCACAGCTTCCCTAAAATAAAGATTTTTTCTAACATATCAGGATACTATTATCCACCTATTTATGATTATTCCATAATAACTTTTTAATTTCTAAACTAATATTCATATGTGGAGATGTCATACTACTTTATTTGTACATGCTTCCAGGCTGCTTATTTTTCCGTTGTATTCTGGTATTTTTACTGGTCAATAACATTTAAACAAGGTAAGCAAATTCAATTAATTTAATAATAAAACACATTTCGTAAATATATAATGTATAATGCTATAATAATCTAAAATAACGTAGTAATAAAATCAAATAGTACATAAATGGAGGTCACAAAAACAAAAAAAATAAATCGAATAAAGTATTTTACATAAGGCGGGTCACACCATGGTAATAAGCGCTTAAATTATTATTAATTCGGTGGCTTAAGTTGTATGTAATGTTACAGAAACCATTATTAAGTTTAAGACCAAAATATATAAACAAATATACAACACACTTTACTTAAAACAATAGTAGGTCTTCGGTAAGCAATTTGATTGTTAACTTTACAGCAATCAGTTTTTGATCTCTTAGACAAAATTTTAATTTGTTTAAATCACGCGATTGGATACTTACTCATAAGATAAGTTAACGTACAACCTTAGGCTTTAGACCCTATAAAAGTAACGTAGTCTCCAAAAGACTACCACCTTTCAAACGCATAGAAGTTCGTACATTGGAGATATAACCAATCTTACCTTCGAAGAAATATTTTAAACTGATACGTAGACAAATTTAAGGTGAGGTATAACCATTCAAATTGTTTACCGACAGATAATGGTATAAACAAAATTGTACAAGATATACTCATAAACGTTGGAATAAGAGTTTAGCATGGTGCAATCCGCCTATTTACAGCAAATAGCTGCCTTCATAAACTAGTGGCTCGCGATATACATAACATTTACAAAAAAAACTAAATGTTACACGAACGCACCAAAACATATTAAACTAAATCCATTAGGCCGTTATATAGCAAAACAAATAATATGGCGTGTTGATTGCCAACTATAAAATCTAAGGAGTGGGTATGCACAGCCCGATATTAAATTATGAAACACGATCATCCATTACAGCAAACCACTGGTCTTGAAAACCAGTGAAGGAAGTTAGCCAATCGTGTAATCGTTTGCCGTCTACAAATACACATGTTTTTTACAAGTGCAGAATAAATACAACAATAATATCAAAGTATTTGAGGCCGGCAAACGTTACCAGCATCTCAGACGGAGTCGTGTCACATAGCTTAGTACGCGGTCACAAAGCTACTGCAACCATATACCCTGATCACACACAGGCGGCTAAACACCCTCACGTTGCATTGTATCGTCGTCCCCGAGTTACGAAACATCCAAAATTGTATACAAGCTCCCGCTAACGTCATTGGTCAACCACAGCGTCACGGAAAGAAGTCTATAGGGTAGGGCGGGGCACAAAGGTCCAATTTGACTATTATTAGTTATGCTGTGAAAACCAAAGCCACTACATCAAAACAAAAAATACGTATCGAACCAACTGTTATCAAAGCATGATTGGCTAAATTTTCAGTTATTTAATCATTGTAGAAATATGTTTTTTTACTGTTTTTGTAGACCTCGTCGTCTGGTTCTTTTTGCCCCATAGTAGGGGTAAAAAGGGACAGCAAAGAGGCAAAAAGGTCCAATACATTATTTTTGTTATTTAAAAGGTTTTATAAAATAATAACTACATAGGATCCAATGCATATCAAACGTATGTTAATCTAGAAAAAACAAAAAGTAAAAAATACTCTTATAATTATTAAAAACATGAACTATTTCTGATAGTTTAGGATCTGTCACAGGAATTTAATCAGTCTTAAAGGAATTATAAGTTTTTTTCAATAATTTGTGATTCTTAAAACTCGAATAACATAGTTACACATATAAACAAAGCAAAAACAAAACTAAATATGTCTTTTTAAACATAACATAAAAATAAAATTGTTCTTATAGTCTTACTTTAAAAAAGTCTACTCTGGTCCTTTTTACCCCAAACACGTGTAAGTATTTAGATAGGTTATAAAAAAATAATAATTAAATCGAACTTAAAAATAACAATAAACCTTGAAACACAATTAAATGACCTATACTTAAAAACTACATTCAGGCATCAAGGCCTAAGTAGTAGTTCTCCAAACCAAAACAATCAACAGCGGAAAAAATTACTTTCGTCGAAATTTAAAGGTGAGGTCCTGTATCTCCGGCTGGCGAAGTCGCTCAACTGTCAGTGATGGCGCGTTACTCCCTGCGTGGACTCTTCTTTTCGCTGGTAGCGTTCGGAAAGGCGTAACTTCACTAGGTTTTGAGATTTTAATGGTGGACCTTTTTACCCGCGGACCTTTTAGCCCCGCCCTACCCTACTATAAAACCCCATAGAAGCCTAGCCTAAAAAGGTCCTCTTAACTTCATTTTCTTTATTTATTTATTACATAACAACAACAAACGCCATTCAGATATTTTTTTGTATTTTATCACCATTTTTTCTCCATCACAGCTTTATGATACGAAGTTTTTATGATATTTCGATTAATATAACACGATCACTAGCAGGCCACGTGATTGATAGATATGCAGCGTGCTTGTGGCGTACTAGAAGCTTTAGCTCAAAATGGGACTCAGGACAGCGTTACCATTGACCCTGGTATATGCAATATATATCATTTACAAATAGACGTCGTTCCGCGTGCGCTAGACATGGGCAGACTACCCAGGTCATCTGTCCGACTTCCCTGCATTGTGTAAATGATTGGGGGCGTCCGCGAATGCGAACTTCAGCCTGTAGGCCTCGGCTACGAGCACGCTAATGTTGGAGTCGGTCCAGTTCTGTGTGGGCACGTTCTGCAGGAGTATCATGAGGCCTTGGAAGTCTTTCTCCAGCATGAGTCGCTCGCGCCAGTGGAGGAGGAAGGCGGCGCACACGTACAGCTGGAAGGTGGCGAACCCGTCAGACTCCGCGAGGTACGTGTCCCACAGGCGTATAGTACATGGTAGCGGTATCTCCCTAGTCAGCAAGTTATTCATCCATCTAAACGAGAACTGAAGGTAATCCACCCCGTGAGTCTGCAAGTGTTCGTGCAGCGGCAGGTCGATGCGGCGAATCAGCTCCTTCAATTGATTCACCTGCAAACAAAAATGTTACGCATGATATCGTGAACCTAAATGTATAACAGACTGCGACTAATTGCAATTACGCGGCAAATTTACGCGTGCTGTAGATATTATTTTGGTTATTTTATGAAAAAAATACTGTTGCTAGACGTTTAAACATTTCATCGTTCAATTTTTAATCTGACTTTAATATGCTGGTAATTTTAACAACAAGATTAAACTAATTCATTTTTGATGTTTGTGTAATTAGAAGCTATTTGGGATCTGTCAGTATTTGTATATTTACAGATACCTAGTACCTACATTAATGTCATTTTCCTGTATTTGGAAGCAATGCTAATTATTTATTATCGGGTCAAGTGACGCATGTTATTGAACACAAACATGTAGCATAATGGTGTTGTGGTCGTGATAGTGGCCAATTAGTACGGTATGTGCCTACCGCAGGATTTTTATGCACTGTTTCCTTGCAGCCTGTATATATTATGTCGTGAATATAACATAGGGTTAATCATTTCATGGAGACGCCAGTTATTGCATGATATAAGTTGTTACATTTCATGAAATAATTTTGATTTGATCATCAGATACTTCAATTACGAAGGTTGCAAGTTAATGAGATACCCGAGGGCCTAGTACACAAGTAATATTATTTCAGTAGTAGAAGAGTGACGCCACTCCTCGCCGTGTAGTGCTCTGCCACCGAAAACCAATTGGGTATTTGACAAATAAAAATCGAATTACTCCGTCAGATAGATTTAAAAAAATCCATCGGAATCGTATTTTTTTTCTCTTTTATCAAATTAATAGAAAAATACGAAAAAATAAATCAAAGATGGTAAATCGTATGGAAGTGGGGGTATTAGTAACGTCACTTGTCATTAAAAAGTACATTGAGACGTGACGATACACGAGATTTTAACTCATTGTACAGTATCATCAGTCCTCATTTTTTTTATTTAAATGAAAATACCAATGTATGTACAATATTTTTTGGAAGTCTATCTGTCGGATTAATTACATTTTTTATTTCAAACACCCAATAGTTACTTTCTGACTAGGTAGTAGGCCCCCAGAACCTTTTCTCTTCTACCAACTTCGTTCAATGATTCGTTATTGGCAACAGTAATCGTGAAAGCATATGTTTTTGATAAGCAGTTGTAGACGGAGTCGTAAACAATAGTATTTTATACGTATTTCGATACGGTTGCATACGTAGTGAAGATTTGAGTTTATACTTCACACAGCAACGAGTAATAAACTCATAGTATGCAGTTTTACTATTAAAATAGTGACCGAGAAAGATGGAGATATGTGAAAAGATAGCGAGATTTCTTTTACTGAATAATATTTTTAGTACAGTTAATTTGGGTAACTTTGAACATTTTTTACAATATTCGTGATTTTAAAACTAGTTTTATTTTTATTACCCTTATTTTTATTGAATAAATAGTGTCCTTTTGACCTAGTTTTTTAGTCTAATGCAATAAATTTACAGGGAAAACAACAAAACTATCCAGAATTTGCCTTTAAACTCAAATTCAAAGTTATCCTGATTTTTGGGTAGCTTTGAACAAAAATTTTTGAACAGGTAAAATTCCCAAATATTTTAAGATCTGGGTAAAAGACTTGGGTATTTTTGTCATAAAAATCCCAATCTATTCATATGACATTAATCGTGACATATAAATACTATAGTCAACTTGGTGTTGACCTGAATCAAGGACGACGTTATATTGCGATTTCAAAACAGAATTGCAACAATTCTTGTCACAACTTTACTACGAAAAAACGCGGGAATCTATCAAATTATAACATTGACAGTTACTTTTTTTCGTAACTTAACAAAATACGTTTTTTGCCATTTGTTTTACGCAGGAATAATATTGCAACGCCAACAAATTTCATATAATAAAATAATAAATACTTTCACAACTTTGTTCAAAGTTAGACCGCTGTTCAAAGTTACCCAAGTTGAGGTTACTATTAAGAATTACTTTAGGTTCGTATTTTAAGAGTGTATAATAAGATCTATTATTGTGTATTATTCTTAAAGATCTCTGGGGGATCGTTTCTTAAGTAACACTAAGTTGAGCTGACGTCACCTCAGGCTTTGGCTCTACCAAAGCCTGAGGTGGCGTTATTATCACGGATGCATATGCGTGGTATATTTTTTGTAACCAATCATTGGATGTTGGTTACACAAAATACGTCTGTACGGTTAAGCTGACAGTTTAGTTGATGTATAGTATTTGGTAGGAGCTGAATGCGAGTGGCTGAAAACAGATCGCAGTGGCGTGTACTTGGAGAGGCTTATATCCAGCAGTGGACTGGGATAGGCTGATGATGATGGTGATAATCATGAAATTTGGCGCATATTTCTTTATTATCCAACTAACTTTTTCCCGCGGTTTCGCCCGACAGGAAGTCAGTTATAGCTGCAAAACAATTACCTATTACGTCGGGTAAAAGTAACCTGTGTTAATCCAGGCTGGATTAGGCGTGTCAGCTAATTGGATACCAAATTTTATTCAAATTCGTTAAGCCCTTTAAGCGTGAAAGAGTAAAAAACATCCATACTCACAATCTTTTGCGTTTATAATATTAATAGGATAATGAGCAAATAGTCATAAAGTTCAATTCAATCCTTACAAAGTTAAATGAAGGTAAATTATTTATTTTATAATTGGTATGTGTTGGTATTATGTCATCCTGATTAAGGCTATAAATACTCATTTACCACATATGCTGTTGTTTATAGAGTTAATCTATGGTGTGCTATTTATTAATTACAACATAGCCAGACTAAGTACCAGTACGCATAACAATATAAACCCCAGCATTTCATATACATATTTATAAAAAAAAAACTGTTATTACGCCCGAGAAGGTTATTAAATATAAAATAATAATTGTGTATTTTCTCGTTATCACATATAGAACCAACATTAGTTAGGTACTAAAATAGAGACTGGTGTCTGTAATAGGTAAGTCCTGCGTTACAGATAATATATAAACTAAACCTTACCGGATTTTTTATGTTAAAATAAAATTTTTATCATAGGTACTTAACACCTACACTATAAATAATTTACCGTAGTATTTTTATACAACCTGTATTATATTATAATATGTAATTATTTATTTACACTAATTATTCAACACGTTATATGAAGAATTGTTTTAAAATCCTTGAGCGTCATTACAATTGAGATACGATCACGGGTTATCACTTGATAATTATTTGATTTGATTAGCCGCCGTGACACGGATTGGTGCTTATAATTAACATTTATTTTTTTAAGGAATTAACTTTATTAAGTCTACGTCAACATGTAATCATACATTTCCTCTGTTAAGTTCCGTAGTAAATATAAGTTTTTTTCTTATTAAGCTGCTTGAGTTTTTCGCAATATACTCAGGAATCACAACAGTTTGTAAATGTGTATATAATGTCTGCCTGTATAATAAAAACCTTTGTGTATCATCCAACCTCATTTTTAACCCCATATAGTCATTACTAAATATTAATACATAACAGTATGTAGAGTATTTTGTAACCATTATCTCAATTATCTTGTGTACCTAATTATTCATATCTATCTGATTAAATTAATTTGTTATACTTAAGATGAAACAAGAGATTATAGTCTAGATAGAATTTCTTTAAGTATTTTTTTTTGTTTTATTTCATTCATTTTTAGGACCATTTTGAAGTAATCTAGGTATTTACACATTACGCGTACATTGCATCTTTGCACTCTCATATAAAATATGCAAACATTAATTATTATATCTATTAAGATCCCTAAAGCTGCCCCATTCCAGCTCAAATACTGACTTTTCTTTTGACCATTATACTCGACACTAATAAGACAGACTAGACACTCATAAAAAAATTTCATCATCATTTCTTTGCCCTTATCCCAATATTATTTGGGTTCGGCGCAGCATGTAATGCAAATATGCAGGGTGACTTCCAAGTCGTGGACAATATTTTAAACTAAGACACTATTAATGACACTAATTGCGTTAGATGATGCGACAGCCGCGTTTAAATATTTTGATACTTTAGATCATTGGCATTATCTGATTAGTTTTTTTTTTTCAATAGTAACTTATTACGGTAGTGTGTTACTTATTATTTAAGTATACATTATTATTATTATTTTAGGTAAAAATAGCCCTAACGCAATTAGTATCATTAATAGTGTCTTAGTTTAAAATATTGCCCACGACTTCGGAGTCACCCTGTATACCTATATGAAAAAAGAAAAATGTCTTATGCCCCATACCTTATACTGAATACCAAGTTGAGCAAATATGTAGTTATCCTGGATACTATCAAGGAACTTGGAGAGGCACCAGAAGGAGTCAGCTTCGATGATGTCCCGCTGTTCCTCAGTCAGCTTGTCCAGCGGGAAGTTGTCCAGCTCCTGGCCCGGCGCCGCCTCCTGCAGGAACACCATGAAGAAGGGCGTCACCAGGTCGTTGATGCCCTGCACGTAGCCCGAGGCCGGGTGCCTGATCGCCCATATGTAGAGGATGCGCTCGAACATCACCTGGTCAAGGAAATAGCCAGATTAAGAGATGATGGCAAAATGTTTGAATAAATAAATTAATGATGTAACTGAGATTAAATAAGTAGAGAAAGAGTTATAATTTAGAAAAAGGTTTATTCTGCCGTACGTCACCGTAAGTAAATAAAGTTAATTTTATGGTGGTGATGTATTGTTTAGTCTATTTCAATATTACATTTTTGAAAGTGGTAAGGCCATATCTGAGGAGATGCTTTCTACTTCGTCTTACATTATCCCACAATTTCCAAAAATCTGACTTTTAATAATATTGTAAAATTTTATGTTGGTAAAGGCGATAAAATGTGCTGATGGTTGACACGAAAAGGAGTAAGAAAAGACCTATCATGTTCAGGAATTTAATTCTTGAGCTTATAGTTTGAAAAACGATTAAGTCTCATGTATATGATGATGACACATGCTTTCATACTACATGAATCTTTACTACATTGATCTACATATGTAAAACAGGGTCAATAGAGACATTTTCCGGGTGAATTAGAAACACAGTTTTTCTTAGATTTTGCAAGTTTTTTGAGACAAAACTATTATTTCAAGATTCTTAAGTGTGTGGTAAAATACAAGTAGACGAGAATTCATGTAAACAAACTTATGCGACACCCCGAAAACAGCTAATATATTATTTTTCTATTCTCCCCTTAAATCTCTATTCACCCCGTTTTACCAGTATACAGTATGTATATTTGAACGACGGACTTATTCAAACCACCAATAGTTTATGCATAGACTTCACCAATTAACGTATAAACAATAAAAAAAACCCTGATTAATGACGAACAAAATCGTTCCAAAAAAGTCCTAATAACTTCGCAACGTTTTAACACCCTCGCGCTTATCGAACATATGCGCGGTCAATGACCGACGTCGACGTAGGTATGAATGCATTTCACTGCGCGGCACTCGTCGTCGACATCACAAGGGGCGCGGGGGGGCTTGCGCGCTCGCTGCCTTAGCGGCAGCACGTGTTTGGCGCGTGATATTAGGCATTTTGCGCACTGTGTTCATAAATACTGTATTTTATCGGATAGTTATATGAAAAATTAAGGTCATAGTTTTTTTACATATTTGGGACGAGAATCGAATACTGACCACCCTCCTTCAATAAGTCCGTCGTTCAAATATACATGCTGTATACTACATGAGATGTTTACTACATTACCTGCACAGTAATCTGCTGAAACAGCGCCACCAGCGGGCTCATGCGGGGTATATCTATATGTATCTGTCTGTATGTGTCATCGTCCCTCTCGGCGTCGTAGTACTGCCTCACGAGGTGCTTGTAGTCCGCCCTCTTCCGCTCCAGGGTCTCCACGCGGCGCTCCGCGTTCGGAGGCAGGTAGCCGGCTAACAGGCGCCATGTTATCGCTCTAGCCTGAGAAGTAGGTTAGAAAAAGTTGCAATATTTGTACTAATCTCAACGTTAATGCTGCGCCCTAACAGGGTATCATGTATGTACTGAATTGTACTGTTACCTTTTATAACAGCCTATGTATTTACTCATGATCACAATAAATATTTGACGTTTGAAGTTTAATAACATCTGTAGGACGAGTAGTAGATTATGATATACACAATAAAGGTACTTATTTGAATATGTATCTTGGTATTGCAAGTTAGATCAAGATTCACAATGAATGGCTGGGACAGCTTTATCAACATTTTTTTTTAATGTGTGTCTACAATGTGACAAATTATGTGATAAAATCTTCTTGTGAAATCATTAACGTAGTATAAAACAAAGTCGCTTCTTGCTCTGACTCTCTCTCTAAGTGTGTTTAGATCTTTAAAACTACGCAATGCATTTTGATGCAGTTCTTTTTTATAAATACAATGTCTTAAGAGTAAGCATTATATGTATAACTAGCGAAGTAGTTTTGTACAAATGAATCTAACTCATCGCGTTATCTTCTCTTGGGTCTACCGCGAGGTCTCCTTCTGTTGTTTGACACCCAATGTGTGGTTGATTTTGCCCAGAACTGATTTGGCTACGGCAGATGTGGCCCGCCCAATTCCATTTAAGCTTGGCAGCTATTTGCCCTACGTCAGCTATTTGGGTTTTGGAGCGCAGTACCAGTTAGCCATAGGCCGGTATAGCTGGAAGGAGGGAAGGGAGGCCTTTGCCCTGCAGTGGGACACTAACGCCAACGGCTAGTAATAATAGCGGAGTGGCTACTGTGCGAAGCTGGGGAGAGTACCCCCGCTTTGCACGGGTAAAATACTGACGTATTATACATATAAAAGAATTACTATCCAATCAAATCAAAATCCGTTGCATAGTTTTAAAGAGTTAAGCGGAGATACAGAGAGACAGTGACTCTGTTTATACTATGTAGGGCTAGCGATACATAAATACTCCATATTTATTGTACATTACTACATTATCAATATTGTACTGGTGCATAGCTGTGGCAGGTTTAGAATAAAAATTTTAAAATACTACACACATCTACAGCTTTCTTTATTAACAGAAAGAAAACTGGTGAGTATTGGAGTAAAAGATAACATAAACAGGAACATACACCTTTTAAACTCTGTGTAAGTAAACATTTCTTATCACAAAGAGTTATTGACTTTACTCTGCGCACAAAATGAAATTAAAAACAGCTTGTTGTTCCACACTTAATTATCTCTCATTGTAATTGATACTACTTCCATCTGCACCAACCAGTTCGTGAATGAGAAATGAGACTTTTTTGTTGTATAAAAAGATCTAGATTTTAGTTCTTTTAATTTTATTGTTGGTGTCCCAGCGGAAATCCTCATGGACTGTCCACCATCGGAGGATCAACGGAGAGGCGTGCAAGATTCTTACCGGCTAAAACCACTAGAGCATCCTCATCTGACTACATGTTTGTTGTTCTGAAACTTGTTGCTTAAAAAGCTAATTCCTAACACATTAACAAATATATACACCTTTATCTTTAATTTATGAATGGTATAAGAAAAAAAAATGTTTGTAAGGCTGTTAAATAACAATTATTTGTAGCGGTTGATGACTTGAACTGTTGTCTGTGACTTTGTCCATGTAAATATTAGTTATGGCTGCAAAAAAAATATTCTCTCTGATACAGCCGGTTAAAAAGTAGCATGTATGAACCCTGGATGACTGCTAACTCCATACCAAATGTGATCAAAATTGGTCCAGGCATTGAGCATAAAAGAATAATGAACACCCATCCATACTTGCTAACTGTAGCATTTATAATATTAGTATGATTGTCAAGTTCTCAACGGGCTTACAGTCTATTGTAAGTTCAGCCTTAGTTTACAAACTAGATTTCATGTTGAATTACCTTTAAGAACCAATGCATAATAATTCAGTCCAATAATAATGGCAACATGCCAACAAATGGTTGGTAAATAAACTGCAACTGTAGTACTAGGAGAATACTACTGTTCCCAAGGTTTTTCCTATCATTAATATAACAATAAGTATTGTATGTTCTACCCTACATAAATTATTACAGTTATTGTTCCTTTTTATTTTCATTTCTTTATAATTTTATTTTTAATTAATGTAGAATTTATGCTATGCTTGATGGTAAAGTGACAATGTAATGTTTATTTGTATTTACGATAATGTATTTTTTTTTGTTTTTTTCTAATATTTTTTTTGGAGTAAGGTTTTATATTTGAAATTCAAACAGAATTAGGTTGTTAGAAATGGATTTGTAGATACCATCAACCATGCCATTATAAATATGTGTATTTGTATAAGATTGTGGACGTGACCATTTTTTGTTACCATGATCAAAAAGTTTGCATTATAGAATGTGTTGTCTTTGTTCTATTCTCTTACTCATAATAAAGTTATTATCTATTATATAATAATTATCATTTAGATCAGCTGTTTAACATTCAACGCATACATCTTACATGTAATAAAAAGACAATAACAAAAGTCATTGTCTGGTAAAGCTTCACTCTCCAGTCATTTGAAACAATACTGGGTGGCAACAGTGATGACAAACCAATCCAATATCTGTTCATGACTCATGTAAATAGGGCAAGGCTGATGTGACTTACTTTGACTGGGATGCCAGACCAGCTGATCTGCTTGAGATCGTCCAGGTCTATCACTGTGCTGTCGTGCATCTGCTGGAACCTCTCCAGCTTGGACTCACTGCTCTCCTCGCGCGACGTGAGCGCCGACCACCGCACCGGCCGCGGCCGCCCCGGGTAGTGCCGCAGGGGCCCTGAGCTACTGGCGCTGCCGCCCACCTTACGAACCTCATTTTTCTTCACTTCCACTGCCTCAACTTTAGGCTTCACTATTTCACTCTCAACTTTTACGTCATTTTTGTTTACGTTCTTGTTACTATTCCTATGCGAATTTATCACGTTCAAAGCGGCGGTTTGCGATATGGCCTTAGATATTTTAGTTTCAGCGATTCCAGATATGATGTCGTCGTCGCCGAGGTCCCAGGCGTCGTTTACTGACGCCTGAAACTGTTGATACGATGACCCAGACATAACCTCGGCCCGTTTGACCGTCTGACACGGCCTACCCGGGATCGCGCGCTGTGGTGTCTTCCAGAATGTGTCAGACAATAATCCGTTCTTATCATATTCGGGTTGGTAGCTTTCCATAATAAAATACAGCCGTGAACATTCTAAATAACTTTGTTGGACAACAAAAAATTATGGTGAAAATGTTGTTGATATGACATATCACTAGACTAACCATAAACAACTTGCATTCCATTATTCCAACCTACATATTTGTTCTACTTCTTGTTCGTGACGTGCCGTCTGTCTGTCTTGTTCTTACGACTTTAAGTAAAAAGAGAAGTACGATAGAGACATTCCTGAGCATCTCGATAATAAACCAAAGCCACCAAAGGTGTGTTGCAATTTAATAAAATAAGTACTAAAATTTGTTTACATCGATTTCACTTTCGCACAGTAGTATTGATTTTAGTGCATTCTTTTGCTTTTACAACAAGATATGCTGTAATTAATTTTAAAGTTACGAAAATTAATTACAGCATATCTTGTTGTAAAAGTACTTACACTATTTCTATATAAATAATCGCTTGCTTTAATCTACCGAACGCACAAAATATGTAGTCCATGACCACATAGTACTGCAGCCCTACTGGATCTGAAATAATCTAATACCACTTTATTTCTCCATCAAATGTAGTTTAGTACTTAATTAATTAAATACCAATACTAAAAACGAAATTATTCAGTAGGCAGTTAGGCACTTAACTAAATTACCTTGTGAAACCCTGTGGTTATAGTAATATTACCTTTTAGAAAAGATCCTGCTGTACCTGTGTGAATTTAAGATTGTCGATTAAACTCACCCCAACTAAATTCAAACTTCTTGCACGCTTACTTTATTGATAAAAATGAAAAAGTAAATGTGTCATTTTTGCAATATATCGTTAAATAGGTTATGCCGGGATTTTTTTGATTTTGTAAATACTGTCCAAAATATGTTTTTGAGATTTACCTATGCATCTAACGTAGTTTAAATTTTGCTAAGTCCTATCTAAAACCTTAAAAGATATTTTTAAATTTATAAACCTGTATGAGATATTTGAGCAACGACATCTACTTTATTCATTACCAACTAAGTAATAATTTTAATCCTTGACTACCGTTACCGAGGTATACTATATTAGATCGATACAAATGAAATTCAGTGTTAGACTTATCAAAGATACCGTGATTCAAAATGTCTAGTCCAAATCCAGAACCTGATTTGTCGTCAATGTTTATGCAAAGAGGAGACGGTCCTGGAAACCGAAGCCCCACGAGGGCGGATGGTTCTTCACGAAGAAATTCAGCAGCCAAAGCCAACCTTTCAGCAGAGACAATAACCGTCAAAGACTTTTTTGACTTCATGAAGACAGCATATCAAGTTTATGAGCATTTAGAAGGCGACGAAGATGAGGGCACAAAGATTGATTGGGATGAGTTAACCAAGTTGACGGTAATAAACCATGTCATCGAACAACAAGAGCGAGATCTTCTATACCAGACCGCCTTTGCTGAACATAAGCCTATCGTGAGCAAAAGTGCTTGTTCTATCGAAAATAAAAACAGTGAAGATCGTCTTGAAAAAAGATATAGTTGCAGCGAATTGGAAGGTAAAAATGTAGTTCATTCTAGCTTTGATCATTAGTACTGCCATCTAGTATCATTTTCTAAAACTAGCTTCCACTTTTACAAATTTTAATATTATGTTTTAGGTTTGAAAAGTCGTCGACGTTCATTACCACCAGAAGCAAGAGTTGAGATGCTTGGCATTTGGACTGAGGCAAACCTAAATTGCAAATTAAATGATGTAAGATAAAAACTTAAAATGTTCTAAAGGCATTTAATGATTTATTTTACCAATAGGTGGCGCTAATAATGGTTTTATTTTAGGTAGTGAACGAAGGGATTTTGGATTCTATTTTGCCGTATCTGGTCGGATATAAAAAACCTTCTAAAACTACAAGCGTTTACACACCAATAATTAAGAAAGTACCATCTGGCACTACCGTCGAAATCAAGAAACCTGCCAGTTTTGGAGGTGAAGTAAAATAAGTTTCATTTTTTTTATTACAACGCAACATTTATTCGTAATTAAACTATAATTAATTGAATTCTTTTTAAGGTTTTGTGGATGAGAAAGACTCTAGGGACCGTTTAGGACGACGCAAATCTTCTGTTATTGTTTCACAGGACCGCGTCAACCAGAAACAGGAGTAAGTGCTTATTGTTTTATAACAATGGATATTATGATATATTTCATTATAAATTCAATTTATTTGTTTACGTGAGTTTTGACGGATATTTTCGAGTTACAATGTAATATCCGATATGGTCTAGTGGCTAGGATACCTGGCTCTCACCCAGGAGGCTCGGGTTCGATTCCCGGTATCGGAAGATCTTTTTGCATTTTTAAACCATTAATAGAAAATGTTTTTTCAGTGGGGATGTGGAAATTCATGTTTGTGATGAAGTGAAAGGACTGAAAAAAGATTTTCGGTGTCCCCAAAAGTTGCTGGTTTCGAAAATGGGATACTTTGCTGACGTCACCGCTGGTCAGAGGTTGGAGGACATGGATATATCAGTGCATTGCGATATACAGGTAACCAAACACAGTTATAATAATATTCATTAAATAGTAAGTATCAGCACCAATAAACAAACAAACAATAAATAGTATAAAATATGTGCAACTTAAATATTTTTTGTGAAAACGTTTTGTTAGTATAGATAGATGTTTAATTAGTTCGAATAAGGATAATATTATTATTAATTTCTAGATATTCGACTGGTTAATGCGTTGGGTGAAAAGGGACACTATTCTGGTAGCGGACTGGCCTCTTTTAGACCCTCACAACGTGGTGCCTATTCTCGTGTCAGCGTCATTTCTTCAAGTAAGTCTATATCTAACCTATACACACTTATTTTCTTGTAATAATACACTATAGCTTAATACTTCTTTCTAGCCGTACTCAGGAATGTAACTGAGCAATATTTCGCTCTTGCGCGTCATGTTGCTATACTTCTCAATTATTTTACTCCTTTGTGCCACAGGAATTGCCTCCACATTAAGTATTGTCGACACACTGTTATTATTGTCATTGGTCTAATCCTGTACCTTTGAGCATTTGTTTTTACTTTCCTACTAAATATGTTTGTTTTTCCAGATGGAGCCACTACTGCACGACTGCCTCATCTACTGCCACGCACACATCAACGAAATCGTAAAGACCTCCACGAACTTAGCTTGCCTAAGTGATGCATTGCTCACCAGGTCATTATATAATGAAAAAATCATCCCCAAAACCGTTTATTTAAATATCGCTACAAGTCCTTTAACAAAAATTTAAGTATAACTTTTTTAGCATAAAAAGGAGTATAATCTTAGATTACTTTTATTTATCCTTGCAATTATTTAATAATTCTTCGGATTTGGTAAAACTTGTTGCCAAGTTTCACGACAATTTTACCTAAAGTTTTTCTTTATAATTCCCGTGACGTACAATAAAGTACAAAAGGACAGAATTATTCTCCATAAACCGGTAACTACAACGCAGTCAAAACTTAAAACATCGTTCACAAACTTTCAGATTAGCAGCAATGTACACGAATGCAGAATTGGAAGCTATAAGGGACCGTAAGGACAAGATCCAGTCGCGTCTGTACTGCAAGATGATCCTGTCTCTCGCGGAGCCGGTGCCGGAGACCCTCAGAGGACACTACTCCACGCTGGCTACGCTCTTTAAATGCAGCAAGTATGATACTCGTTGTGTGATTAAAAGGACCACTTATAATTTTGAAAAAGGGGGTTATTTTTGCCGATTTTGGTCCTTTGACCCTAGTATCACCATTTAAAGAGAGACACCGCTGTATCTCGTACAGTATGCGGTCACGCGTTCACTTCAGCAGCGATGGCAAACGGCAGAATATTTTGGGCACGTCACTGATCTCTAAATGCATTGTGCACTAAAAAAAAATCAGCTATGTAAAAACTACCTATTCTGGGTGGACTTTTTCTTAGGTACAGGGGTATGTCCATCATCTCCTTAGAGGAAGAATAGTACGTTTATATATAAATATTCGCTATTTCTGCCCTACAGCAACAGTACTATTTTAATCAGTGATGGTAAACCCCGAGACACAATATTTTATTAACTTGGAGGATTAGTCTTTGTAAGGTTATATGTTTTTGGTTTTAACAGGTGCAATAAGCTTCTAGGACGCCACATCGCCGAGCAGGTGCCGTGTCAGCCGGCCAGCATGCGGATAGATCGACGAGGAAACGTTGTCGCTTCACATACCAAGTAAGCGAGGTGGTTTCAATAGGGCCCTATAAAGAGATTGATTTAACAACTTTCTTTTTTAGTTTTAAGAAATATCAAATCAAATCAATTTATTTATTCATTTACATTTTGGGTATAACACAAGATCATAGTTTTAAATAAATAGTACAGCCAAAATCTGCCTCTCAAATATAATCCTACAGTTTGTGTGTAACACCTATTATTAAGCATCCACAAGCAAGACTACAAAATTTGACCCTTAAGTTACAATATGTTGAAAATACATGTAGTACCTACGTACTGTCTCTTCACCAGGGATCAGACATGGAGCCTGAATGAGTACATAACGTGGCTGTACGGCGAGATGCGCTCGTGGCGGCGCGTGTACTGGCGCCTGTGGGCTGACTGCCACTTCCTGCGATGCCAGCTCTGCGACAGTTACTTCCCTGCTTATCAGGTATAAAAAAACTGTTTAGAAATAAATTTAAATTTGAAGATTCAGTCTGCAGTTCCTGTTTCGGAACTAGCGGTTGCCCGCGACTTCGGCTTATAACTGCAAAAACGTTACCTCTTTATTTTATTTACCTCTTAAGCAGTCAGTTAAAAAGTAACCCGTGTTAATGCAAGATGCCACCAAACTCCATATCAAACTTCATCAAAATTTGTTCACACATGAACATGCCATTTCAGTGAAATAACCCTACGTAATAAAATACGGAATGTGTGAACAAACAGATGAGCCGCCCTTTGAGCGTGAAAGAGTAACTTCCATCCATACTAACAAACTTTAGTGTTTATTATATTAGTAGGATATAAAATGAACACTAGTCCTACTGGTATCGTTTGTGATGTAGATGGAGTGGTGTTCCCACCACGAGCAGCCGGCGCACATGTTCGCGCTGGAGGGGCGCCCCTCGCTGCCCGCCGGCCGCTACCCCTGCTGCGGGGAGAGGGCCTACAAGTTCGAAACCATCACCAGAAACACTGTAAGTTGGTATTTTTGTAGTAACCTTGCTCCTCCTAGAAATAGAAGTAGTGCAAACAATAACAACCTCCGGGATAAGAGAAAGGTATTTGAAATACATAATGGACATGATGCGCAGTAATAGGTCTACAGGAGGGCACGGCGTAGGGATACGTCAGACTCCAACCGACTAAAAGCACCCCCGGCCACTTCTACTACCGATCACGGGATCGCTTGCACATGCTCAGCGTGACTCTGGCTGAGGTCTATAGTGTAATGCTTGCTGCCGTGACAAGCTGCAGAAAAACCCTAAAACTTCCTACTTAATTTGCTTACCTACTTTAATTGAAGAGGACACAATTACGCTAAATGAAATATTTGATCGGTAGCTGCATCGTGGTTATCAGTTTTTCATCTACCTTCTTCAATGGCCGATAATTTGCCCTCCGGTTCATCAATTTTTCCTCCAGGGTTGCCAGTTCCGCGAGCACGTGCCGGACGAGCGGCTGGCGACGGACGCGTCGGTAATGGAGATCTACAACCAGTTCCGCGACATCATCGCCATGCGACCGCCGCAGCTCATGTTCCCAGAGCGACTCACACGGCTAGTCGGTAGAGGTGAGCTCTTGTCTATTCACACAGTTATGTAGACTATAAGAGGAATGAAGATATTGGAAGTATATTATTACACTCTACTACTGTAGCCATTAGAGGGTGCTATGCTTTTGAAATGAAAGTTTGTCAATTTTTTTTGGACAATCCAGTTGCTACCTACCTATTTTAAAAACGAAGTACCTACGACATTTATAGGCTCATTAGTACCTAACTCCTTAAAAACAGACGAAATTGCACCAGTTTATGAACTGACAAAAATAAATTGTTTTTTTTTTTCGATGGGATACTTTAATCTTTTACAGTCTTCAGTGTTTTGTTTTAAATTGTAGCTCTTATATACCTACTAGTTTAATATAACCAAGCAGTAAGCCAACTAGGCTACATAAGGCCAGCTTCTAAATTTCGTCCTAGAACCAGGTGATGACGGTAACGGGCGGCTGCAGTGCAAGGAAGTGTTCTGGTGGGAAGGCATCCTGCTGGTACCGCCGCGCCCAACGCTAGGCTTGCTGGGCAAGCTCTACACCAGCAACAATAAATTCAACCGTGAGACTCGCACCTTGTTGTGTAGATACGGTGCTGCGGTGATGTGGACTAAAAGGACCCGGTGTGTCTGAGGACCATCGCATTCTAATAATTATGGATCTAAATTGCTTTCCTTATAGCCTTATTTGAGATTAGATCCAGATCATTTTATATTCCTAAAGTATAAAAAAATAGATCGTTGGATTTTGTTAATCATGCAAGTTCTCTGAAGTCATATCGAATCAAATAAATATAATAACGAAGTAAGAACACGTCACCGCACCACTACTCCATAGGGCCAAAAGACCAAAAAACTGCTGTAAATACGCTGTTACTATATTGGCAATAACATGTAGCAGCCATGGTGTCACGCTTGCAACGTTATAGGGGTGCGTAATGGGCAATATAACAGTAACTACTGTATATACACAATACCATGTAATTTTAGTTCTTCAGCTCAAAGGAGAAAGGACCAGTTTTGGACTTCAAGCGTAAAAGGCCTCAAAATGGCGGCTTTACGCGAAAGCTGATGGTTTTAACATTTTCTATTCGATAGGGCTAAAGAATTGAATGATTTCTGCAAAGAACTACATCGATGTCTCGTTTTAATTTTTGTTTGAAGGTCAGCAAAGATGTGCTCAGCGATTAGACATCGTTTATTACATCGGTAACTGTATATCATAACTGGCACGTACTTAAGTAAACCTCAGCATAAACAAAATATCTCCATACTGTTCTTTATGTATTGTCATTATATCGATGTTCTCACAAACTGCCTAGCTGTTTCTTAATCACCACACTTGTTGAAATCCGTAGTAGGTAATAAAGAGGGTATTTACATCACGAGTACATTTTAAAACCACGCGTATGCAGCCAACGTGAGGCCTGGCTCGCCCGCTTTGGGTACGACGCAACTTTCCGCGCAGTCGCTGGCTGCGAACTGCTCCAGTGGCACCGTGGTCGCCCCTGAGAGGGACACCAAGACGCCGAAACCTCCCGCCAAGGAGGCCAGGGAGGACAGCCACAGGAACAAGGTAAGTGCGGCTCGAAGGACCGACACCAGTACGACGGCAAGGACCACGAGACCTTTCGATACTAAAGGTTTTGCTACTTTACGTGGCGGTAATATTAGTGTAGTGCGTGCATGGTTGCATGTGTAGTGGCATGAAATAACTTTTACATGTTCGTCTTGATGTATTTCAAGTGAATATAGCTTACAATTAAGCATAAAATGCAACCTGCTTGTATTAGTATCTACGTTCTACATAATATCAAAATGATGGTGACATGACATAACATCACATACTAATAGTACCTTATACACTTTGCTATCAATTAATATGAACTTAGAAATAGATGATTTAGTAGCAAAAAAAAATGGAAAGCAAACTTCTTACTCTCTTTTCTATTTTAGTTACTATACTATTAATATTTTCCCTTCCCGAACTAAAAGCACACTAGTAATTACTTAGTCCACACAAAAATAGGTACCTACTTACTTAACTCTACTTTTACCCAACCATAGAAACGGTTTTGGGTGCTTCTTAATATCGGAGTGAGTCCGAAAAACTATCCTAGCAAACGCTTAAAAACTTTTTACTAACACAATTATACTCTTTACATTTTATGAAATGACTTTTCTTTTAGATAGAAAGTATGTAATTTTCTTCAGCTTCTCTTCTCTCTATTGTTAGAACTATTTCGTATTTAATTCCACATTGTCATATTTGGTTCAGGATTCTCAGAACCCAGGGGTTCACCTCCTTCTGCGCGCTGCCACAACTGCAATACCATTAATTTGTATTGCAGTTGTGGCAGCGCGCTACTTGCCGAAGAGCGGCGTCTATCTTCCACGACTGTAATATTATTACTTTAAGAGACTGCCACAATGGTAATAAGCCCTCTGAACCAAATAGGGCAATGTAAATATTTCTCTGTTTGTCCAATCATTGCGATTGTGATCAAGGTGTCATAAAATGTAGTGCTAGAGTTTATGTAGCGTATTAATTTCAATTCGAAGCTATTGTAATAGTCATATCTGGGGGACTACCAGCACCTCTTGAAGTTCTTTCATTGTAGTCGTGAAAGAGAGAATCGTGCTCGTCGTGCAATGCGCTATCACACTTCCACATCGTGGTGGTAGTCCCTCAGGTGTGAGTTTTAGCAAAAAACAATGGACCTATTCCAATAGCTCGAATTGAAGGTAGTGTTAAGTGTCAAATGACGCTGGTACTATACAAAGAAAGGCGCCCCGGGCGGCGGGGACTCGGCGGCGGAGTCCGGGGGCGAGCAGTCCAGCTCCAGCGACGACAGCGAGCAGAGCTCCGCCAGCGCGCGCAGCGACGAGGACGCCGCGCCGCGCTCGCAGCACCGCGCCGCGCGCAGGCACTCGCACTCGCACGCGCATCCTGCTACCAAGTGAGTGTCACACTGTGATACAACTGACAGCGACGACAGCGAGCAGAGCTCCGCCAGCGCGCGCAGCGACGAGGACGCCGCGCCGCGCTCGCAGCACCGCGCCGCGCGCAGGCACTCGCACTCGCACGCGCATCCTGCTACCAAGTGAGTGTCACACTGTGATACAACTGACAGCGACGACAGCGAGCAGAGCTCCGCCAGCGCGCGCAGCGACGAGGACGCCGCGCCGCGCTCGCAGCACCGCGCCGCGCGCAGGCACTCGCACTCGCACGCGCATCCTGCTACCAAGTGAGTGTCACACTGTGATACAACTGACAGCGACGACAGCGAGCAGAGCTCCGCCAGCGCGCGCAGCGACGAGGACGCCGCGCCGCGCTCGCAGCACCGCGCCGCGCGCAGGCACTCGCACTCGCACGCGCATCCTGCTACCAAGTGAGTGTCACACTGTGATACAACTGACAGCGACGACAGCGAGCAGAGCTCCGCCAGCGCGCGCAGCGACGAGGACGCCGCGCCGCGCTCGCAGCACCGCGCCGCGCGCAGGCACTCGCACTCGCACGCGCATCCTGCTACCAAGTGAGTGTCACACTGTGATACAACTGACAGCGACGACAGCGAGCAGAGCTCCGCCAGCGCGCGCAGCGACGAGGACGCCGCGCCGCGCTCGCAGCACCGCGCCGCGCGCAGGCACTCGCACTCGCACGCGCATCCTGCTACCAAGTGAGTGTCACACTGTGATACAACTGACAGCGACGACAGCGAGCAGAGCTCCGCCAGCGCGCGCAGCGACGAGGACGCCGCGCCGCGCTCGCAGCACCGCGCCGCGCGCAGGCACTCGCACTCGCACGCGCATCCTGCTACCAAGTGAGTGTCACACTGTGATACAACTGACAGCGACGACAGCGAGCAGAGCTCCGCCAGCGCGCGCAGCGACGAGGACGCCGCGCCGCGCTCGCAGCACCGCGCCGCGCGCAGGCACTCGCACTCGCACGCGCATCCTGCTACCAAGTGAGTGTCACACTGTGATACAACTGACAGCGACGACAGCGAGCAGAGCTCCGCCAGCGCGCGCAGCGACGAGGACGCCGCGCCGCGCTCGCAGCACCGCGCCGCGCGCAGGCACTCGCACTCGCACGCGCATCCTGCTACCAAGTGAGTGTCACACTGTGATACAACTGACAGCGACGACAGCGAGCAGAGCTCCGCCAGCGCGCGCAGCGACGAGGACGCCGCGCCGCGCTCGCAGCACCGCGCCGCGCGCAGGCACTCGCACTCGCACGCGCATCCTGCTACCAAGTGAGTGTCACACTGTGATACAACTGACAGCGACGACAGCGAGCAGAGCTCCGCCAGCGCGCGCAGCGACGAGGACGCCGCGCCGCGCTCGCAGCACCGCGCCGCGCGCAGGCACTCGCACTCGCACGCGCATCCTGCTACCAAGTGAGTGTCACACTGTGATACAACTGACAGCGACGACAGCGAGCAGAGCTCCGCCAGCGCGCGCAGCGACGAGGACGCCGCGCCGCGCTCGCAGCACCGCGCCGCGCGCAGGCACTCGCACTCGCACGCGCATCCTGCTACCAAGTGAGTGTCACACTGTGATACAACTGACAGCGACGACAGCGAGCAGAGCTCCGCCAGCGCGCGCAGCGACGAGGACGCCGCGCCGCGCTCGCAGCACCGCGCCGCGCGCAGGCACTCGCACTCGCACGCGCATCCTGCTACCAAGTGAGTGTCACACTGTGATACAACTGACAGCGACGACAGCGAGCAGAGCTCCGCCAGCGCGCGCAGCGACGAGGACGCCGCGCCGCGCTCGCAGCACCGCGCCGCGCGCAGGCACTCGCACTCGCACGCGCATCCTGCTACCAAGTGAGTGTCACACTGTGATACAACTGACAGCGACGACAGCGAGCAGAGCTCCGCCAGCGCGCGCAGCGACGAGGACGCCGCGCCGCGCTCGCAGCACCGCGCCGCGCGCAGGCACTCGCACTCGCACGCGCATCCTGCTACCAAGTGAGTGTCACACTGTGATACAACTGACAGCGACGACAGCGAGCAGAGCTCCGCCAGCGCGCGCAGCGACGAGGACGCCGCGCCGCGCTCGCAGCACCGCGCCGCGCGCAGGCACTCGCACTCGCACGCGCATCCTGCTACCAAGTGAGTGTCACACTGTGATACAACTGACAGCGACGACAGCGAGCAGAGCTCCGCCAGCGCGCGCAGCGACGAGGACGCCGCGCCGCGCTCGCAGCACCGCGCCGCGCGCAGGCACTCGCACTCGCACGCGCATCCTGCTACCAAGTGAGTGTCACACTGTGATACAACTGACAGCGACGACAGCGAGCAGAGCTCCGCCAGCGCGCGCAGCGACGAGGACGCCGCGCCGCGCTCGCAGCACCGCGCCGCGCGCAGGCACTCGCACTCGCACGCGCATCCTGCTACCAAGTGAGTGTCACACTGTGATACAACTGACAGCGACGACAGCGAGCAGAGCTCCGCCAGCGCGCGCAGCGACGAGGACGCCGCGCCGCGCTCGCAGCACCGCGCCGCGCGCAGGCACTCGCACTCGCACGCGCATCCTGCTACCAAGTGAGTGTCACACTGTGATACAACTGACAGCGACGACAGCGAGCAGAGCTCCGCCAGCGCGCGCAGCGACGAGGACGCCGCGCCGCGCTCGCAGCACCGCGCCGCGCGCAGGCACTCGCACTCGCACGCGCATCCTGCTACCAAGTGAGTGTCACACTGTGATACAACTGACAGCGACGACAGCGAGCAGAGCTCCGCCAGCGCGCGCAGCGACGAGGACGCCGCGCCGCGCTCGCAGCACCGCGCCGCGCGCAGGCACTCGCACTCGCACGCGCATCCTGCTACCAAGTGAGTGTCACACTGTGATACAACTGACAGCGACGACAGCGAGCAGAGCTCCGCCAGCGCGCGCAGCGACGAGGACGCCGCGCCGCGCTCGCAGCACCGCGCCGCGCGCAGGCACTCGCACTCGCACGCGCATCCTGCTACCAAGTGAGTGTCACACTGTGTAGACAAAACTAACAGCGAACAGAGCTACTGCCTAAGGCCAAAAAGTAGCCAGGCTAACCATGTGGTAAGAATGGTAATCATCAAATGACCCCGCCCGCTGTGGGCGCAGCGGGAGGGAGTATCAGACTTTTACTGACTAAAGCCCACTATGTTGTGTACATGTGTGATGTACTCACAAACATCGCGCATCCCCGGCAGCCATTGGTACACCTTACAACGACTAAAAACAAACGTGCTTCGTGTTAAGATTTTAAATTGCTCGATTCCGTAAAATCGTGCAAAAGTAACATTATGTGGTATTAATGAACTATCATATTTGTCTCCCCAGACGCACGCGCGTGGTGGGTCGGCAGTGGATCTCGTGCCTGTCGGCGCGCAGCAACCAGGACGGCCAGCGCCGCTTCGAGGAGCGCGCGGCGAGACAGATGCGCGCCGCGCTCGCACGCACCGCCGCGTTGCAACAGAACAAGGCCAAGCTGCCGCCCGGTAACTATATCTTATAACTCTAGTGTTATTAGCAATATTGTGGTTATATTGCATCTTTGTTGTGCTGTCCAGCGTGTTGCTTGGTTTTCATAGCTACTACCTGCAAAGCGTACACTTTGCTTATTCAATAATATTTTATTCATTTTTCCATATTTTGCGTGAGACTACATCTTACGTCTTTGGGTCAAACGGGGTTTTGCAAGTTGTTCTTGTATTTGGAACATTCCTAGCATTACTTTGGTTAAAAATGGATGCTTCTAATATTTGCAGCTTTCCCTATATTTTTGATGTTAGTTTTTTTCTCAGCTATTCTTATAAGAATCTTTCATTACGCTTCTCCCGTTGCCCCCCAGCAGGCGGCGTGTACGCGCGGCTGGAGGCGGAGTGGCGCGAGCGTCACGGGCAGCGCACGCGCAGCACGCTGTCCGCGCGCCCGCGCCCGCACCAGCCCGCCAACAAGTACAAGTGAAACCAATAAATGTATACTCACATCTGTCTACTGATTATTATTTACTTATTTAATACCTATTTAAATATTCTGTTCTACATGTAATCTGATTTAATGTAAACGTAATACCTCAAATACCTATATTTTCTTTAAAAATAAGATGGATATTGTCACAATGGCACGGTACTCGCGCTGTTACCGCTATGCGAGTTTAAAGCGGCTGACGCAAGTATGGTGTGAAATAAAAGAGCAGCAGTTAGTCACAGATGTTTATTGTGTCTTATATCTAGAAGCGCATCCTGTGGGGATACTGGCTGGAGCGGAGACCGAAGGATGACTTGAGGTAGCCTCGCAGCACCTTCTTGTCGGCGCGCTTGCCTATCGCCTTGACGACCGCGTCGTCCACGAGTTTCTGGTCTGACTTGCGCTGCTCAGATGGAACGTATTTCTGGAAAGAGATGATAAGTTTATAAAAACTGAACTTGGGTAGTCAAATGTAACAATATAAACATTTTGCAGAGTAAATTATGAGAAATGGCCTTAAAATTGGGAAAACTGACAACGGTAAGCAACAATAATACAATTTGGGCAATAACTCTGTGTGACTTTTCTCTCTATACAAAAGCCAAAGCTCAAAGTTCGATTACTTGTGGCTAAAAGCCATACCCAGGTAGATTACTATTTTAATAAGGTTACTTAAAACCTTATGTACATACCTCTTTCTTGGAGGCGAAAATGTCCTCGCCCTGCTTACGCTTGACGCTGCGCTTGGCGCTCTTCTTGTTCTTCTTAAAGTAATCGTCGTTGAGGTTCTCCGGCAGTTTGAAGTCACCCAAGTCGATCTTGGTGGATGTACCGATCACGTAACGCTGGGGAATACGTCTCAACGGGCACGAGTTGAACTGGAATAGAGTTTAGAATGGCTCATTAGTCAAATTAAAAAAAAATCATTATGATCAATTATTTTATACAAAAGTTTAGGTCTTTTATTTATTAATTGGGGCAGTCCGAAGTCTGCAGAGTCAGCTAGTTCTTAATAATTATAACACAATATTTGACAAAACTTCAAATAGCTTATTTTACAGCAATACCTGACATCAGCGCAGGCAAAACTTCATAATTTATCGAAGAAATGATATAATGATTTTCTTATAGAGGAAGATTTTTCTTTTACACAGAGAAAAGTAATGTATAAACACAAATAGATTTAGACCAGATTTTTTAGTGGTGAACTAAACTAATTTTACCTAAGCCTACATATAATACTTGAATCTACAACAAGTCAACAAGCCTTGAGTCCTAATAAAAGACTTGATTCAAAACACAGTCTTGATTATGGAACAGCTTTTCAGAAAACCTAACAGTACAAAAACTTACGGCAAAAGGTCCAGTGACAAGCAGCAGTCCGCTGGGCAGCACTCCGACGAGCACAACACGCTTGCCGGCGTGACGGCCAGCCAGCAGGATGCACACGGTGCCGGGGGTCAGGGTAGGCCTTGTCCGGCGGATGTGCTTGCTGAAGGTCTTGTGGTGGGGCCTCTTGGTGATCCTAGAATATAGGAAAACTTGTTAGTTCAATGATGTGGGAATTGGTTGTGGATCTGATAGCTATCATTGACCGTTTGATTGATCGTTTCTTGCCGGTTCTTCTCCATAAGAATGACATTTTGGAACCGTGCAACTAGAGCCAGTAACGTTTTGTAAGGGTCTGAAAAGGCCTACTCGAAATAAAAACTTTTTGATTTTGACCACAATGGCTTTCATAAGGATTAACTTAAGGTAATCCTTTTACTTAGTGTTCTAAAAGATGATGACAATCAATTTATTTCAGCTAGTGGTGAAAGTTGAATGTAATTAAATAGTATTTGTTCTCATAATTATTATCTATATACATAAAAATTGATTGCTGTTCATTAATCTCAATGAAACTCAAGAAGGGCTGAACGGATTTCTCTTATCTTGGACATGAAATGTTCATGGATGTCTAGGGAATGTTTAAAAGATAAGAAAGAATTGAATAATTGCCATGCTAACTCTAAAAACAGCCTTTTTCTTTTTCCCTTATAAACCTTTTCTAAATAAAACTGTTTTAGTCTTTTATTTATAGATTGGGGCGGTACGAAGTCTGCCGGGTCAGCTAGTCCCTTTTATTTCTTAGAAACATGCCACATTGAATGACAAATGGTGACCAAGAGATTAAACACTAAGGATACTCAAGTTTAAGGGAACTTACTAAGCATGGAATGCTTTATAAAAACAATAAATCATTTAAGAACTTAAAACTAAGATTTCTAAAGTACAAAATACAGCATATTTCAGCTTTATTTAAATAGAAACTTGTGACACAAATAAAAGAAAGAGGATATACATATTAACCATGTAAGATTTAGCAAGGCATAAAACTTAACATGATCATAAGAAAAAGTATAACTTACTTGTCCTGAGTAGGGTAGAAGGACTTCCTGCGGTGCAGCAGCACGGTACGGGTTCCTCCGTTCTTCTCACCACCAATCTGCTTGACGGCCACTGAGGGCTTCTTGGGCTTCTCTGGCTTGGGGTTCTTTTTGCCCACAAACCTGTACTTAGCCTGGAATAATTAAGGTATTTTAAATATAATTAAGTAAACAGAGAATTTTAGAATGATGTTATTTAATCTACTTTGACGATAACTTTCTTAAATAGGGTGTCATCATGAGTTATATATTTTTAATAAAGTTACTGGTCTTTGGTGTAATATATACAGAATGTAGAAAAATATGTTTGAACATTGTATACATTATAACCTAAGAATTATAAATAACAATAAACTTCAGCCAGACTGTAGTATACAGATTGACAATATTAACCAGAAATTACATTTAGATATATTTACAGAAGTAGTCGTAGTAAGAGGAAGGGCATTTAGCAATTAAGTTGTTTAAATCAAATTTAACACATGTGATGAAACTTGTTGATACTATCCGTTACAGCATGTTTCACAGCAATATAAAGAGTATCGAAATAGGAATAAGCTCTAATGAATAAACAAGCAATCTTTAAATTTACCTTCTTGTGGAACATCCTCGTCTTGGAGAAGCGGACTACTCCATTTCCCAGGTCGTAATTCCTCGACTTGCCAACTTTAGGCTTAGCTACACCGCCCGCGGGGGCTGCGGCGGGCTTGGCCGCCGCCTTAGCTTGAGGTGGAGCCATTTAGAATCTGCACAAACAGAAACACAACCTTAACAACAAACTCACCACCTGACCACAACTTTTGAGGTTATTTACGATATACACTTTTCCACACAAACAAGTGATTTGATTTACTTATTAAGGTTTAAGCACTTCTGAAATGCAGTAGATTTATTGATATATCTATTCAGTACTGATTCACTGAGTATAATTCACTATCACTTGGCGAACGTCAAAACTTTAGGAGCGATGTATTCCGTATTTTATGTTTTGGTAAAACCAAAATATAACACACAATCACTTGTTTGAGGGATACTTCATTTAATTCTTACGTTGAATCAACAAAAACCATGTATTTTAAACCTATTAGATTGGATTTATTTTCATTGAAAACAACATGAACTCACATTCCAACCGGGAACAAGAAAAAGAATTTTTTACAGAAGAATTCGTCTATGGTTAGTTTGTGTAGAAACGTGTAACTGACTATAGGTCTTTTGGCTTTACATCTCAAAAATTTTAATTTAATGTTTTTAGTCATTTAGTATGATTTAGGTAAGATCCTAATTAATTTAATAAAGTAATAATACGGCACCGTATGTGTAAATTTTATTCATCGTTTTATTATGTTCTCCAAAATGACCATGGTTGATCGATTATGAACGCAACCTATCGCAATCGTACAATGTCAGATTAGGTAATGTCAAAAAATTCAGTGTACAAAAATGGCTTCTTTGAGGAGCCCGTCTTCGCCGTCCGACGGTTATAAAAGGTTCAGTGATGATTTCGCAAACACCAGCATCAACAATTACGGCTCGAACGTCACAAGTAAACGAGAAGCTATGATTATTATATGCACAGTAGCCGCCAGAATATGTGTACGCTTTTGTTGTATTAACAATACATTTTGTGATTCATTTAACATTTTGTTTTAATTTATTTCACCTTGTTTCGAGCATTAACTATCTTTAATCCATCCATATGTGATCCAGAGAAATCGATTAACTGCTATCCTGATGCCTAAACAGATTTCTGACGCACTGGAATGACTCATAAGCTTCATTAACTACCTATGCATAAAATAAACAGTAGGTATGCTGTAAGCTTGCCCCAAATCCTGGTAGATGAAGCTTTCGAAGCCTTTTCTTTCTAAACCCTGCACTTATATCAGTAGCTGCTTGTCTTGCATGGCGATAATATTAAATCTAGATTTTTGTGTCGGTTACTAATATTAATTACGTGTATAATAAATACTGTCGATCGGCGCATGTTTTCGTACAAAATAAAAGAGTAAACTCGGATTTTCACAGAGAGAGACCCTGTGTAAAGTGTGAGCCCAGTGAAATACCTATATAATCTGGATATTAATCCAGTTTTATCTAGTAGGTTCAATTGATACTGATTGGCTTAACTGGAGTGATCCTATTTGTACCACTATCAATATAATAAACATTTGCTTTATGATATCTATCTGTAACTAGTGTATATCGTCAACACCTCTGAAAAGCAAGAACATAATAATATAAAAAAATCTTTTACAATTAGGAGTAAGGTATATGTGAGTAGCTAACACTTCCAATCGCTAATATACAAAAAAAAAATAAGCATAATTTCGCAATGATTTGATGATGATTCAATGTGCTTCTATAAACCTACATACTAATTATACGGTCTAATACGTAGGTATATTATTAATCCGTACATTTAGGTTCTATGGCTCATAAAACAAGGTATTAGTGACGATTTTTTTTTGTTGAAACTCGTAAATAAAAAGTAAAGCCATAAATATTGTACACTTCCGAATTTAAAATTTGCCAATTTGTTGCTAAAAATACGTACGTTCAGTCGCGGTTTTATAATATTCTAATCGTGACCTGTATCGAATACATGGCTTGTTACACATCGATACATTATCAGTTTTATCAAGCGCATGATACTTCTTGTCAAGCAGCCAGGAGTTAGCAACATTTGGTTGACAAATGGAATTGAAAACAAAAAAAAAACAATGACATTCTTATTTCACGATCGTATGGTTTTGATACTCAGATACGACAAATTAATTCGTGTTGTAATATGGGCATGGGCATATTGTATAAAGTCTACTTATTTATTTCGAGACGTAAATATCTACTTAAACGGATATGGAACGACGTACCAGGTTTTAGCAAAGAAGAAAATATATCAAGAATATCAATGTTTCTTTATTACGAACAATCTTATCGGTCCCTCTTGCATTTCTATAATTTAACACACTAACAATATTTCAAACTGTCCCATTGTTATTAACCCCTGACTGGATTTTATGTCTGAAATTCTGAATGATTTCCTATCATGATTCAACGGTTGTCGGCAGAAAATGATTGTTCTAGTGTGAATAAATTTTAATAAGTGCAGTGTGTGAAAAATGTCGAAAGCAGTGTTAAGTGTGACGGAAACAGTGTATTATTCTTTCAAAGATCATTGGTATAAATTGAAATCATGTAAGTTACGAAATCTCGCAAATATGACCTATACCTTGTAAAATATAGCTTGATACCTGTGACGTTTGTCGGAATGACATTACTAGGGATGGAGGCGTGTTTCGTAGCTTATCGATGTCTGTGACGTCATGAGTTTTATTAAAAGTGACATAGCTATAGTAGTCATTGTCATTGTAAAGATGTAAATTAAAAATACATTTATATTTGTAGTTGATTTAAATTAAATAAAACAAAAATAATTCAAAATAATCGCGCAAACGGATCACAAATTCGCGACACTCACTATTCAAAACAGTCTTTTTTTGTCTTTTCGGCATTTTGGCAAACCAAAAAAAGGTAACACCAAACAAAGTAACACAAATAACACCATAGTAACACAAAGTAACACAAAAATCAACAAAACAATGGTAGCGTATACAAAGCGTCTGCATCGCGTCAGCACTCGTACTGACTCAAAAACGATGGCGCCCCCTTGTTTCCAGCACGCGAAACCATTATTGCCAAACTAATTAACTACATTTTATACTAGTGAAATTTTCATAGTATTATTTTATCGATAATCATCTGTCAGTCACTTGCACGTCCCTAGAGCTCTTCAAAGTGCATTTATAAAGTAAGCTATGAACCAAAAATTATTTAAGAAATATTAAATATTATTTAAATTACTCATATTTTTACTGGTATCTTTATAATTACATGATTGTTTTTAAAAATGCGTTTTATTTTTATACACAAACGTCGCTTTTATGTTAAGAAATTTGAACTTTTAAAAATAAAATTTGGGTTGTAGCTGTCTTCATAAAACGTTCGGTAATGTCACAGGTATCAAGCTATATTTTACAAGGTATAAATAAAATGCTCAATACTCAATGGATAATTTGCATCACAAAAATCTATAATGTAACCTCCATACGCTTTGTCTTACGTTACGATACAAACTTCAAACAAAATTGGGATACCTACCTAACAAAAAATTGCGATTTCGTTCTTAAAAGATGAGCCTTAAAATTAAGATAACTCGTGACCAAGAGAATCAACAAATATTAGTATCATGGCGTTTGAAGTCGATATTATTTTGGCACTATTCCACAAAAGGAACTAATATTTGTGTGAAACATAATGAATGATATCTCTGTGTATACGATCTTTCTTCAGTGTATGTTATATTATTACATACTTTAATCTGTCTGTTCGTAATATTTTGCCCAGTCGTCGACTAAGCGAGTTTGCCTAAATAAAAGCTTTTTGCGGGCAATCTTAGTAATGTAAAACATTAATATATTATTTGTAGCTAGTACTGGGAATTAAGGAACAGAACACCTCTTATCAGCATCGAATCGTTCCGTTAACACCCACACGTGCTTTCACACCGCAAATAATCTTTTCCGTACTTAGTTAAAGCACTCTAAGGCTGTAGTCTGCATGATCGCGATTCACACGATTGAGATATTGTTTATCCCAAGATTCAAGAGTAGGTCGCGAAGACGAGCTTACGACGTAACTCCCAGCGGTCATTGCCCCTTTGCTCTTGCGAGATCAATTTATATAAAATGTCATTTCCATAGACAATTGACATCCGTTCTGATTTGAAAAATAAGAACCGATTATTCAAAATTAACATGGATGCCACTTTTTTAAATGATTGACGTTAAGTTACCGTACGTAATTTACCGTTTGTGTTACTCTATTTAACTGTAAAATGGAGTTAAGTACGGCAGAATATGACTAGCGTTGTATTGGGAAATCTATTGTATGCAATGAACACCCGCATTGAACAAGAAATGCGCATAACAAGGTCGCATGGACAATCTGTGAAAGCGATTGTGAATAGATAGGCAGCCATTATAAATTAGATTATAAGGGCGTTCTATATTTCTGAGTTATACTTTACGGTAAACTGTTTAAGCAGATAAAAGCAAGTAATTAGTACTAATTAGTCACTGCGCGTGTTAACTGTACAATTATTCATCAATTAATGTCATTATCAAATTGTCGGAACAACGGAAGCGCTGTAATCAGATCTGTTATTTATAATAATGTTTACTACATTGATTAGTTGGACCGACAGCATACCACAATACATATTTCGCACAACAACGAAGAAAACTCTATTATTTTATCTATAAAATAGGTTTGGACCTATTTTTATTGGAAATACGCAAAGGGCAAAGGTAAATAGTTCATCGCTATCGTGTTTCAAAGGTCTTATGTAAAAGAAAACGAGACGATTCCTTGAATACGTTTCTAAACAAGGAAAGGTCGTGGAGAAGAAAAAGAAAAGAAGTTTCTTTCCAAATTGATCAATTTATTTACTTAACACTACACGTTCTATATTGATTCAAGACCTTTTTTCGATGGCCAGTACTCACTTTCAATTACAAGTAGGTTGACTTGATTTTACTTTGGCGAAAATTGATTTTACACGTTGTGTCTTATTTAATATCCGTAACACATTTCTATTTTTGGGCCAATGTTTAGTACCGATTCCGAAAAATATATTGTATTAAGCCAACGCATGCCAGTTCAAATACCTTGTAATTAGTGTGTGAAACAAATTAGGCATAAGTTAGATAAGTTCGGCCGTGGTGTGTCTGACCTCGGTGTCTGGGTGGTGTTGCCCCACGTCCCACGAACAATGGCTACCAGTCTAAACTATAATACAAACACAGTGTTATAGAAGTAAAGAGTGAAAGTGAAAATTCGCGAGTAAGAAACCTATAGATAGGTTAAGTTGACAGCAATCGATAATTCTAGTTTTCCAAAGACAACATTTTACCATTTAAGGTTTTTTTTTGGCTTGACGGATAAATTACCATAAGCTGGGTACCCCTGGTTTGTCAAAGGCTGATTAAAACAAAAATTAGTTAATCGTCAGTCAAATCTTATGTCAAGCTTTGTGATTGGTTGAGGGTTTTATGGACACCTAATCACAGTCGTGATTAGTTGATTTGACAGTTAGATTCAATTGTTCAGCCTTCCAGAAACCAGGGAAAGTCTGTGATATGACATTTAAATTAATTGCCATATATACAAAGTAGTTGTAAATTGGTTTGTAAAGGTTATTGTTTCTGGTATTAATTTAAGTTCCTATTATAAATGTAATCTCTGCCCTTCAAATACCAAAGGTATTGAGAAATTTACGTTTAAAAGTTCTCCATTCTTGTTCTTATTATTTTATGGAGATAACGATTACAGACCTGTAATTTCTATTCGGTATAACCTCGAAATATAAAGGTTAAATATAATTTTAGATATTATATTAATTGTTTTAAGATTGTTCTGCTACTTAATTATATATCTGAGTTTCATAGGTAATAATGACCTAGAATTTGGATTTTGTTTTTCTTTATAAAAAGGAATAAGCCGGGATTAGCGTTGCTGGGGTGAAAACCAATTAGTGATATTGTTTTCTTTAGAAAAAGGTTATGTTGATGTAAGACAATATTAGCGATTATTTACACTGACGACAGTCATAGTATTTGGGAATTAGTTTAATTGAAGGGAGTTATAATATAGACTACTCACTCTAGTCACTTTGTTTTTGTGTTGATAAATCTTCAATTGATAGAACCAGTTTAAAACCTAAGCTGAATCGATTACCTACTACAGGCTTTTTTTATGTAGCCTATATGTATAAGACAGCTGGGCAAAGGCCTCACCTTTCTTCTTCCAAACCTCCCGGGATGTCTTTTGCGATTTCTGGCCACATGCATATCTGATAAGATCATCACATCACCTTTGCCGCGGACTACTAGATTAACCTTTTTAAAATATTTCGCTATATTATGTACACCCAACTTATTCTTAGAGACCATTATCTAAACAACATAAAACCTATACAATATTATCTTCATCGTCCTTTTGTTTCATAGATTACGATGCTACAGACAGGTTGTGCGTGCTAGCTGACACAGTGACATAGACCTTGGATAGGAATAGACTCGGCTAATTGTAACTCATTAATATTTATAACTCCGTCTCGGATTAGTCATTCAATCTAAGTTGTATCGATTCTATAATATATGTAGACTTGTTTACATATTCTCCGTAGAAATGACTTTATTCTGATGAGGAAATATGTTAAAATGATGCAGTAATTTACATAATGTTTGTTGCATAATAACTCGTATTTACGTAAGTATTATTGTAGTGGAATACTTATAGAGGTGGTAGTGAATAATTGGTTAGGTACAGATTAAGGTAGGAAAAAGTGTTGTAGATGAGGAATAAGGACTTCGCTCTATGTTGTGTAGTTACGTGTTTCGGAAGGCACGTAAAAATGTGAGTCCTGCGCCTGATCTCTCTCCGGTGGTGTCGGATTACCGTCCCATCGGACTATGAGAGTTAAGGAATAGAGAGTGCACCCGTGTTTGCTCACACGCTTGTGCACTATAATACCTATGTCCCACGGAACTGACTGGTGACAGTAAAACTAGTCGCCGTGGCCGAAATCGGTCCGGACATTATTACAGTGCGATGTCTCGCTTTCACAGTTGCCTTTAAGAGGGTGTGGAGGACTCTTGTAGCGTTTTAGTATCTACCTAGACAACTAACTGTGAAATGTATTGTATAGACTTGTTGTTTACGTAGAATACGACATAATACTATCTTCTAAGATGTAGTCTTATCAACAGCATGAATCATATTAAATCATACACTTATTTACATCATATTTACAAAGATTTTGCGACTGCAGCAGTACTACTACAGACGACTATATAACACTGATAAACAGTAGTTTTCTTGTGCCTTTACATTTTCCGATGTATCTCAAACAACCTTATATTCATTACGTTTACATACTAACACAAAAGATGACCCGTCTTCAGCAGTTTAGTAAAAATAAACCGTTAAAATTACTTGCGTAACATTCATTAAAATCAAGACCCTTAGTCAATTCACTCTTGTGTAACAAATGTAACAAATCTTTGATTTCCTTTATATTCTGAAGTATCCTTGAACAGCTGTTAATGAACTACTTTTGATTTCGTTTCGTCCGGCCATCGGGTCTGGTTCCGCTGTTCTGCTGTCACCATAGCATGACTTGATTGCAGTAGATAAAGCGGCCAGTCAGGCCTCAGCGCACATTCTATCGCTCCATGATGTGCAAACGACCACTCTTATAACTCCATGCATTATGAAAATCGACCTTAATGCTGTGCCATAAGATGCAATATACTTCTATGTTATATCGTGCTGTGTGGTTCTATGTACAGCATTAGGCACGCTGAGATTCGCTCAGCTGTTGGCTAAATTAGTGTAGGAAAGGTTGTAGCTTGGTTGAAGAGGACGTTTCGAAATGTGTAAAAAAGAAAAGAAAGATGAATAATAGATTTTTTATGATTGCCTATCTCCCATTTTATTCTGGTTTTTATCAACCTACGATTTTAGTTGCGTTTCACGTCGACCCTTCACCTTTAAGCTAAAAGAATTTCTGTTACTGAGTTCCTATGATAGACTCACTCTATGATTTATTCTTCTTCTGCCTATTTGTGTCAATTAGGTAGGTACTTGATATTTTTTTAATATCATTCAATAAACCTGTGATCTATATGGTAATCACTTCCTTTATCGCCACGTCTCAGCCGAGTTTCAATCTTTGCCTAATCGTCTTATCAAATATAATTTGCCAAGTCATAGGAGCATGTTTATTGTAATACTTACAAGTCTATAACCAAACTATACCTATTGACCTCATTACTTAACTTGGATAAAACATTTAGCAAAGGTATGAGGCCCTAAATGCCCTAAATATCAGAACTTCATTACAAGGTTTCATGAATTTAGCGTATTATGTTAATGATACTATTGTTTATTCATACGCGATCGGATAAAGAGTTTATTTTCTTTCCTTTGTATATCAGACAAGGCACTAAACGGATATGCAGTAAGTTTGCCAGGATACTTTTTAAGCTTTTGTGAGTACCTACGGACATAAAAAGTTAGATGTGAGAGAGTAAATATTATTAACAACGCACATAGTTACTAAACTAAAATAGCGTAAGATCTAACTCCTGGTTTCTGAAAGGTTAAAGAATATATTTTGCTGAAACTGGATTTAAGTCTTAAAACCTAATAAGTTAGTAAACAACTATTCTAACAAACATCTGAGCGCCTAACCTAAGATCTGACCAACAATCAACAAAATGTGATGTCGATAATCACTTCAGAGCCTAGATGTTAAGTTAGTCCATAAACCTAGGCATAAAATATTTTCTTCCACATCGATTTTGGCGAAAACTCTTTCGTGCCTATATTTTTTGCCTGTTTACTTTCTGAAGAACAGAGTCAAGGCCTAACACTTAGTAACATCCTTTCAAACAGCTCTTCGAGCATTTTCCGCGCTATCCCCTTCCAAATGGATCGCTGACACCGTTCCACAATGGCTTCCCATTGCTTTGTCTCGCTCGCACGCATTGTGTTACCGGCTAGCGGCGTGTCAGACAGTCATGGCCACCCATCATTCAATGCTCGCGTTAATGTGAAGCCACACAGAACTATAAAGTCAGCCGGTTTTACATCTCGTCTCAATCGCGTATAGTGCGATAGAAAGTGATCTAAGGATACATGCAGGTATATAATAGTCCACGACTTTCACACAATGTTGTCTAGTCTCAAACTTAGCAGAGATTGTATTATGAGTAGCTACTAGACAACTGGTAAACATCTTACATACGTCTAAATACATACATACTATACATAAATTACACCCCGACACAGAACAAATGGTGATGCTTATCACGGAAACATTTGTCCTGGGTTGGAATCGAATCTACGATCTCTGGTATAGCAATTAGGGTAACTAACCACTAGACCAACAGGCCAGGTAATCTGATGATAGAGCATAAGTAACCTGACCTAGATTTATAAAATGTTTAATGTAATAGCTATTATTGCGTCATTACAAATATGATATGTAATAGGTCCATATAAACACACTATCTTTTGAATTTTGTAACGTAAATCTTTGGTACAATAATTGTTATGCATTCATTCAAGTCTTTCGAATCTATCTTTGATCGCTTTCGCCACAATTATTTGATTTTTCATAAGAAGATAAATTAAATAGTTTTAAAGACACTCCCTTGATCCACTGTATTAAAAAAAATGTCTAGCCTATAGGTATGTAAATATCTGCAAAAAATGCATAATTTGAGCAAACCGCGCAACGCGAGCCCACAGTCCATTTATACAGAACCTATTTGAATATTTCATGACCTTTGCAAGTGACATTAACATCGCATAGACGGCTCGTGTAACATTCATCGGTGATGGCTTCCCCATCACATTTGACCTTTGAATTAGTGGACTTATACATGAATACTACCTTCCATATTCAATACTTAATATGCACTCGACATTGTATGGAAGTTTTCAAAATTGACTGCGGTTTTCAATATTCTTCAATTGGCTACCAGAGATGGAATTATTTAATTATGTAATACAAAATTTTATATACTGTTATGCTACAGTACCTTGGCATTATCGAGTAAGTCGTTGGTATATTCAAAATCGGACGTAGTTTTTATGGATATGGAAATTTGGAAAACCCAACTTGAGTTTGTGCTCGAAGCTCCGAAAATAGTTGTGAGCTGCAGAATGTATAACAAAGAAAGTTAGTAACATTTCGAAATCTAGAATGAGATGATCTAATCGGGTCAATGACTGTCTTACTTTCTGTACCGGGGGTCGAGACAAATGCTACTATGACCTGTTTTGTTTTCTCATCGACACTCGTGTGAGAATAAGCTGAATAAATTGGGTCTTTAAATAAGTCCTTCAGATAGTTTTCCAAAAACCATGAAGATGAAACAGTGAGATAAAATCTCGTGTGACGTCGTCTCAGTACACTTTTTACTGACAATTGACGTTACTAGCCCCCACTTCCATACGATTCACCATCTTTAACGCGTTAAATCTTCGTATTTTTTTTATAAATCGATGAAAGGAAAAAATACGTATCCAATGTTTTTGGGTAATCTATCTGACGGACTAATCAGATTTTTAGTCGAATTCTCTATTACTGCATATTCGACTATAACTCTAGACTGGTTTTGGGGTTTAAAGCGGTTAGTAAAGGAAGCCAACCGTAGAATAGGATTGGTAGGCAGATATTCGATTTACAGACACACCGTTGCCGTGCGATATAAGTGATCTGATCTATAAATTGTATACTTTCTATACACATATAGGTATTTTAACACATTATTCATTTCATAATATAAATACCTAATAAGCACACCTTTAATTCTTCAATTAAAACGTAAATACCTTACAACAAATATGAAAATTTAGATGTTTTTTGTTAAGCATAGATTCTGTCACACATTGTACTTTTAAGATATACAATAAAAACTTGAAAAGTACTTGTAACTTGAATTAAAAGCTATGGCAAATGTTACAAAGTTTTTAACTACCATTTACCTATTTACAACTACACTAGCTGTCCGCTCGCGGCTTTGCCCGCGTGTATATTAGGTTACTTTAATTGATTTTTTTCAGTTTGTGTCCGAAAAATCCAAATATCTTACGGAACCCTATTTTTTCCAAAATAAAATATAGTCTATGTTACTCGTGGATAATGTAGCTTTCGAATGGTGAAAGAATTTAAAAATTCGGTCCAGTAGTTTTTGAGCCTATTCGTTACAACCAAACAAAGTTTTCCTCTTTATAATATTAGTGTAGATGTTCAGTTTAAGATGTCCAACTTACGACTACTTACTTTTATTACGCTTTCGCAATCCTAATACGGAAAGACAATACATTTCCCTCGAGATGTTGATTGTTAAAACATATTTCCAATATCTATCTAAAAATATAGCTTATCTATTTATTATATCTTTAATTGCGTACTTAATAGTTTCCTCTACCTAATTAGTCATAATAATATGAAGAAATACTTGTATCTTTAGCACCTGTATTATCTTGTTAATGAGATAAGGTTGTATGCCTACGTATATGTAGATTTAGTTAAGTAAACTGCATCTCATTTGTTTGTAATTCTTTTGGTAGTACGGTCATGAAAACAAGCTAGGTTTTTAATGTATTTTTGTAACGATATTAGTATTAAAAGTCAGAAGTTTGTCAGTTTGTATACAATGTATCAGTATGTATACTTGTTACCTTTTCACGGTAGGATTAACTTTAATGAAAAAAAGTTAATGCAATTTGATATGGAGTTATAGCTGACACATTTGAACAATGAATACAATATGCTCCTTTTACCCGACTGCATTGCAATGAGGATAATGTTTTTGCTGCTGTAACTGGCATACACGTGGAGGAAAAAGCTAGTCTTTTCATATTTAAACTTTTAATACAAGTAGATGCGATTCTTCTGCGATCCGAAGTACTTTATATCTTGTTAAAAATATTTCGAGGGATTCTTCAAGTTTCAACGAGAGTATCCTTTTACTTTTATTGGATCTGAATTGAATAACTTTACATTACGTAGTATTCGCGATTCAAGTAGAAGGTAAAGTGAAATATTACATTACTACGGGCTAAAATAGAACTGGCTTAGTCGGGCTCATAAAAACAAGAATATTTTTGCCACAGTAAAAATGATGTCATTTTTCCTAAGCCTATTGTAATACAGACTTTGTTTAGTTATCTTAATAAGTATTGAATAACTTTATAATTACTTGCTTTAATATTCAATTAACCGGGTAAGAAGCTCTTTAAACAAATGCATCGCAAAACATTCAAGTATTTTGGGGATTTCCGAGAAGCCAACATTATTTGATGCAGAAATACCATTCGGCTATCGAACGTGGGAGTTTGAGTCAACAGCTTACAGTGTGTTTTCACAAAATTGGAGCGAGAGCCGACGTAAACGGGCCATTGATCGCTCTCGTCCCAATTATTAGAACGCCTGTCAGAGCCAATAAAATATTTACGAATTTTAAATACAGATTTATGCCAAATATGACGTGTAGTAAGTCTAGACGAGTCATGCAATCTTCTCGCACGTAACGTGATATAAAATTGCTTCGTGCGTGCTAAAAATTAAGCGAATTATTGATTTTCTAACATAACTAACCTACGTAGGTGCTTTTTTTGTTCTATATTCTAATTCTACATATATTATGAAACTTGAGTTGTATGTGTGGTTGCCAGTTGGAAGGTTTAAACAGAACATGGTATTTTCCCGCTCGAACCCTCTTCTTGCGGTTAATTTGTAGTTAAGCCGGTTAAGAGGGAAAGAAGTACCTGTTTCTTTTGATTTCAATCAATAATCACGTCACATTAATTAACCGATTTTAACAAAATATCAGTGTGTTTATTTAGAGGTTTTGAGCCATATCTCAGCTTGGAGACGAAATGATTTTGAAAAAGCCTTCATAATGAAATCGCTTAATGTACTTAATTATAAATTGTCACTATACAGAGAGCTCAGAATGAAGCAACAACAATGTATAAAACTTAAAATTAATTCCAAAAAAGAAATGTTTCTTATCTTGTTAAAGGAAAGACATGTTGAAAGGTCCTCTCTGTGCGTGTCAAGTTTGATGATATCCTAACTTTTCGCTGAAGTTATTTATTCAAAAGAGTTTAAGCCAGTTTGAGAACGGGAATGTGAGTTTTACTTTAACTAGGTACGTTACGTTACGCATGTTGCAGAAGACTAAGGCCCTAAAGACCAGACTGAATGTGCAAAGATTTAGAGACCCCCAACACTAGCGTCTTTCGAGCGTCGTCGTCGTGCCAGCGTCCGCGGGACGTCGACGCTACTCAATTAAAAACAATTTGCGTCGTGGTGTTAAGATAGTCAAATAAATTTGAAATATTTATTCTGTGCTTTTCAGCAATCTGGTTCCATTTCTGAGCCACTTTTGAGTATGTAATATGCCTCCATCCAGCATGTGTTTCCATCGCTGCATCTATTCTTGATGCGGCGGAAAATACGAATTATTGAACTTCTATTCTTAAGTGTAATTGCAAACTACTTGATTCTCTGACCGTACTCTTCCACCTACTTTTCACTTGTTATCTCGACAGTGACAGCTACTTGTAATGTGCTCATTACAATTAGTTCGAATCTAGCCAGAGTTTGATGCAGTGCGGTAACATTAAAACGGTTTTATGTGCTTATAATGAAGCTTGACAAGCTAGTGAATACTGTTAGGAGTGTCTCAAGGAATGTGTATTTTACTGTCAATGATATTATTGGTAGGTGTTAAAGATTATTTTCGCTTTGTTTTGTTTTCTTTGGTCTTGTCGTGGGCAAAACGCAGTCCATTGCGAATAACCTACTAAGTTATATTATAAATGCCAAAGTTTGTAAGTATAGATGGATGAATGTTTGTTACTCTTTCACGCTTAAACGGCCGGGTCAGTTAAAATGAAATTTGGCATGGAGTTAGCTCACACCCTGGATTAATAAATATCAAAATTTCAAATCAGAGGGAGTAATCTGTTTTTGCAGCTATAACTGCTATTAGCGTGGGCGTAATCGCAGGCAACAGCTTTAATCAAAAGTACACTACAGAGGATCTTGCCTGACTGTTTTTGTTCATTGTTTGATATATCTAGGTACAGTAGGTAACTACGTACTAATATTGTAACTATAATTATTCTAGGTATAGCTATCTTATATTAAACTGCACTAAGTTTTTAATAAACTCGGCTTACTGCTCTTTTCTTTACACCAAGTAAGCTTTTAGATCCCTTTTATAAAGGAACATCTTTCTCATTATTCTGAAGAAAGCACTTTCTATGACAAAGATTTTCGATAAAGTAAAAGATTTTCTAACGTGGGATATTCCTTTACCTAAAAATGATAAAAAGTTGAGCGTTGTGCGTCATAATGGACATGGTTTCTCACACGCTTGCGAAAATCTCTAGGGGCAAAAAATGTGGAACTACAAAACCTTGTTTCATTCTTTTTGGTCTTGCTTTTATGAGATTGACTGAAACTCTGTCTATTAACATGATTAAGAACAATATCATAAAAAGTGCTTTCTTTACATTCATTTCAAGCGTGAGTCATAACATGGCAAATATTTATAAAGGATACGTAAACTCAACGTAAACTACTCTTTAGATTTTAGTATTAATTTCTAGTGTAATATCCTACTAATATTATAAACGCGTAACTTTATATGTATAAATGAATGGATGGTCAGATGGTACATGGTAGTTACTCTTTCACGCACAATTTTGATGAAAATTTTATAAAGTTTGCTAACACTCTGGATTAACACGTAGGCTACTTTTTAACCGACTGCATTAGAGGTGTTATGTTTTTGCAGCTATGCCCACGACTTCGCTCTAATATAACCTACATTAGCGCGAAATTGCGGGCAACAATTTGTATCTACATAGTCACATAAAAAGGAGGATTTTGATAGCTTTAATACCTTCAATGTTATTTGTTTGCGAGTCCATATAGCTTATTGATTGATCGAAAACCCATTAATCCAGTATGATGTGTATATTTCATAACATTTTGACACGAGCCGTTGAGAGTACAGCCAATTCCGAAATTGTATGGGATGATGGATGGTGTGACAAATGCTGGCTACGTTTCATGTCATATCTATATTACTTACTCATATTATTTTTTAAATGAAATACTATTTCGACATGTGAAGAATTTCGAAGACTGTCCGGTCCTTTAACTTAAGACAAAAAAAATATTACAAAAGGCAGCGGTCCTTTGGTCCGCAAATAAGATATGTGGTCCTAATATCTGAGCAACATAATTAAAGGAAAATACAAAGTAGTAAGCCAGTTTTCATAGTTATTCATGATAATTTTATTTCTAATCCTATTTTACATATCATTCTCTTTCTACTTACTCCGTCATTCCGTTTTATTATTATCCGTGGGATTTAGGTCTTAGTTAATAACAATAGGAGAGAAACACGTAACAACGAGAAAAAACATCATAAAGTATGAATTTTAATGTAGAAAATACCTTTATTAACATTAAATAAACTTACCTACTTAAAAAGTATGAAATTATGAAATAAACCTAAATATTTTTGTCCAATTATGATTTATTTATTTAATTAGTCGTCCTTGGTTTAACAAGAATTTTGAAATTAAAATATTATAATTACTAGAAAGCCTGTAACTCTGTACGTTACAATTAATTATTAAAATTTTCGTACTTAAATCTACCCACAGTATTCACATCTTTTGTACCAATACAAATGAATTTATAAAAGAAATGTAGACAAACTTAAAATACGTCTTACTCCAGTTGGTTTAAAAATAAGGGTAAGGGCCCTTTGCCAAGACTCAAAAAGAATTCCTCATGTAATGCCATTGAGAAATTGTAGTGGAGGCATGCCGAGTATTCAGTGCTTTGATATCGTCTTTATGATATAAAAGTCTTTGAGTAAAGCGTAGCCGCTGGAAATATGACGAGAACGTATTTGAAGGGGATATTTTACAAGAATATAATACACAAAATATTGTTAGCAAAGTCGCCATTTAATATTCGCGTGTACTATATAAACTCTTACAAATGTATTATGAAATAAGTACTTGGATTAGGTATATCTCCTCCGTTGTACAAACGGGCCTTTATATTGTACCTATACTTATTAAAGCTGTCTTTAAATTAAAGCTTATTAATGGCCTTTATATTGCACCTAGATTTATTAAATCGAAGTTGTGATAGCCTCGTGGTAACATAACAGGACTGCCAAGTCAAAGGTCTCGAGTTCGATCCCCTTGGCGCGCACCAACTTTTCTAATGTTGTGTGCGTTTGAGAAATAAATATCACAGCTTCCGTGTTTCGGAAGGCACGTAAAAATGTGGGTCCTACGACTGATGTCTCTCCGGTCGTGTCGGATTGCCGTCCCATCGGATTATGAGATTAAAGGACTAGAGAGAGAGAGTGCACGTGTGTTTGCGCACACGTTTGTGCACTATAATATGTCCTGCGTAGCTGGCTGGTGTCATAGTAACATTAGCCGCCGTTGTCGAAATCGGTCCGAATTTTATTATTATTCTTGTTAAAAACGATTTAGGTACTTGTACAAAGTAATAGTTGAATTTAAAAATTTAAGACAATTATAGACTGTTAATAAATTATATAATTGCGGGTGCGAAAGAGAGATGCGGCTTTACGATATGTGGTGTGCTATTCCGCATCCTCAAGTAGACATAATACTTAGAATTAATTAACAGTTTCCTTAACCATTTACGTTAACTAACAAAGATAATAACAATCAAATGTGCATGTATAATATTTCCACGTATCACGAACTTATTTTTATCACGATTGCTTTACATTTAATTGCAAGAACCTTGAGTATTACTTTATTAACAATGTATTACGGACAACGTCGTTTCCTATCTTAAAAATAATAATTTCACTGACCTATACTAACGTAACATGTAAACTTGTGGCCAGGGCTGTCACAATGACAGCTGGTTTGTTGCTAACTAATTTAAACATCTAACTGTTCTGCTAAAAAGGTGGCTTAAATATTTAATGCCGCTTTTGTGCATGAAAATTTTCAATTTTTCTTTAGGACGACCACTTACTTCAACTTGCCGTAGAAAATTGTTCAGAGCAATATGTATTTTTTTTGTAGGCAATGAAATTGCTTAAATAATAAATGCTGAAATGGCCGTGTAAGTGGTAGAAACTGGCTAGTCTACACTGAGTAGGTGTCATGAGTGCCACTTCAACTTAAAATCCATATGGTCTTTATTAGTGAGATTGTAAACGGCAACAATCTTTGATTCTTAACTTTATCCGTAGCTTCTAACCTCATATACGTTACTTTGGGATGAACTGTTACATGCTTCGGATATTTCAACCTATTGGCTGTAACGTCTAGCAGTTCATAGCCCCACGGTCGTATACTCTGATCGTAAACTTTAAAAGCGTTGCGATGAACCGAGTGATGTCATGTTATGACTCATAGTCTTATGTACCTACCTCTCTAATGTTTGCTGCCTAACCAATAAGTATTAATTTGTCCGAGGCTACATATCTAAAAACTTAGTCCTTAAGTACGAGAGCCGCAAAGTGTTGAATTTAGTGTCCCTGGTTAATTAATTTAAAAGTAGGTTAGCGTTTTTCTTGCGATCAGTCATAAACCCAGACAAAGGGGTTACGACTGTTTGTTTCCCGCTGGCTAATATTACCTTTGTGCGCGCTTTAGGCTTTATAAATATTTAAGTTAACCCTCACGGCCATGTTGATTGCCCTACATAATTACATAAAAGTTCGTTTACGTCGAAAGGACCAACATTTTTGTTTTATTAGGGTTGTCGACTAATGAATTCACTTTGTTGTATCAGTATTCAATTACCAAAAAAAGGACGCGTAGAGTAAGGAGAGTAAGGTTTAATTGTTATATGTAAATTAAGCCTTCTGTTAAGTGACGCAGTTTCAATGTCAGTCAGCCCACATCATACGCTAGGCTTGACTGGTCTGTAGGTCTAGATGTTAGTGGCCCTGACTGCTAAACCGTGCTTCAAATGCTTAACACTCTGTTTTTTCTAGTTATATAGTTCACTTTTAAACTACGTCAGCAACTTACAAAAGTTACCTAGATATAACAAAAGATTTACTTTGAAGCTCACTTAGTCAAAAAATTATGAGATCACCGCACTTTCGAGTTTATGAATAACTTTGTGATTTCATCGGACCATTATAACTCAAGCCATAACAAATATATTACGTAGGCGTAGATTTTTATGCAGGTCAATACAATTAAGTAGGTAGTTAATTATATTTATTTCCTTAAAATACTGTCTCGTGGCAACCTTGCGTCGTAAGTCGGTTAGTAGGCCCAGCAGAGCGATGCATTCCGTTCCGAGCCAGCCGAGTGCCGTGTGTGATATCGTACAGTACTAATGGATAAACAAATCGATCTAAGTACGTTTTAATTGTTTCAAGGCGTTTCAGTGCAGTGTATTGTTTTCTTCTTTATTTTTAGCTAAGTGATTATGTGATTATTCTTTTGTTTGTGGCTTAGATAGATTTTGTAAACATGTTTGTGGTTTATGCGTAAATGTTTTGTAATGCCCAGCCTTTTTATTTGATAATCTTGTGAAAAAAAACGTAATTAAAAAATTTAAGGGTATTTTTTTTACTGTGTTATTATCATATTGCCAATAATCTGCGATCAATCACTCAAGAATGAAGTAAACAAAAATTATTTCATATTTATTTACTAGTTCTACATTTACAAGTTTCGAAAGTGACCGGATACGCGAATGTGTTTGATTTTCAAGTCTCTGTAAACCAGTATTCCCCTCCACTTACTCAGTCAGACAATAGACAGTCTGACTAGTCATCAGTATCAGACTTCAGTACATTTAGTGTGCTGGGGTCCGCGGCCCGGCAAAAGACCAAACGATCATCTGTGAATTACGGTCACTAACCTCAAACGTTGGACTAGTGGCTTACTTTACAAGCATTAGATATAACATAATAACCGCGTACTAGAAATTAACCTTGCAAAACGTTGCATATTATTCCGTGTGCCATTGTTGTAGTGTACCTACAATAGTGACTAACAATTTGCTCTTGATAAAAGGACTGTACCGAAGGACCAGTTGTTACAAAGTTGGTTACAAAGTGTGTTACAAATATCAATGTGTCGTGCAGATACGCGGACTGGCACAGATGGCGCTGGCGACTCCGGGACCCTGGATATGGGCAGCAGGTCCTCGCTGCACACAGGGCTCAACATGTCGGAGGACGAGCATTGGGAGATGAACTACCACGAGGCTGCCATTTATCTAGAGGTAAATCTATAGTACAGAGTCAGATATTGTGAGATTATAGGGCAACTAAATCTGTACAATAACTATTGCAACGCATACCTATGCATCGACACCAAAAAAAAACATACGTGTAACATGATGTAGCATGGCGTTCAGCTTTAGTCAGTTAGTCTGACATTACACCCACCTCGGTTCTCAATGTTTACACACTTCTTCCTCTAGGAGGTGGGTGTCCATAAGGATTCCTACGCCTGAACAAAAATAAACGGGTGACTGATTCTACTGAACTGCTTTTGGAAATTCTTTTGCCAATAGATAGACAGGTTATTGTTTAGTGGCATAGACTATTTATAAGTAACATTAATTTTTGCATATACGGCAAATCAACAGCGATTTGTTAGTATGAGAGTAGGTTTAAGGAACTTAATCAATACTAGAAAATTGAAGTAGATAAGCTTATGATTAAGATTTAATAAGGCATAAAATAATTTACTTGATTGCATGCTGTTTTTTACGTGATTATTATTTGTTACATCATTGGCTAAGTTTTTATTTAGCAGCCGAGTTTTGAGTTTCAATTCTGGTTTTTTATAGTATTGAAACAATAAAATAGGTATCGAAAGAGCTATTTATTCATTAATAAGACCTTCGCTTAGTCATAAATAGGCACGCTAATGTAATGCCTCATAATTATTTTCATAGAGACTAACATTTATTATAGAGGCGCGGCTGTCAACACTGTAATGACCTCGTCTTTTAAATTCTGGTAGTAAAAGTTAGTTAAAAACACTAACAGTTTGAACTAGAATTTTGGTCTAAAAATCAAGTTAAACTTACATTTCGATTGTTAATTGTTTTCTAGATTCTGTCTCGCTATATGAAATCCTCCTATCTTTTCTATTATGAATTATCTAACTTAGTCGAGTGGTAATTGGTCACCACGCTAATTACCACTGTACGCGACGTGACTCGGGTTCGATCCCCGCGGAGGACAAGTTTTTATTCAATCCACAAAGGCTTGTTCTGAGTCTGGGTATCTTTGTGCATGTGAATTGAAAGTCTGTGAAAATCCCCGCAAAAGATTAGAGCGGCAGTCGTCTTTCAAAATAAGAAAGACACAAACATTACACGTTACACAGCAGTTGTATTTTATTAACCCTAGCTAAGACTCTTACGTTTCTTCTAAAATAAGCCCACCACCAATAACATTTACATTGGTTTCCAGGAAGGTTTAAACAATGAGAAGTTTGACTCGCACCCGTCGAGCCCGGAGGAGCTGCCGGCGTACCTCAGGGTGCACAACCCCTGGTACCACGGCCTGGACCTGTTGGCATCACTGGTGCTGATACTGCTAGCCTTCACCGAAGACCCTGCTGTGCCTACTTTTGAGGTCAGTTGTGATAAATTATTGAGAACCCTTTTATTAGTGAGGTTCCTTTTCTTGGTCGTTTTTGTCCTATTGCACTGTATAGGTTAAGATTTATTTGCTTGATGTTTAAATAATGTCGTGGGTATTAATATAAGACCTAGAATGAATAATGTAATAAAAAGACACATTGCTGCTGGGAGTTTGCTGCACCCGTTTTTTTTACCATAGCGAAAGCACAGGAAGCGGTGAAGGGTGGGCGATGGGGTGCTGTGTATTATCATTTTGACGTTCTAAAATTGCTACATTGTAGCCTAATTTTTATAAATGACTTTTTGTTCTGAAAGTATTCAGCAGCCAGTAATGCAAAGATTTTTTGGTAAAAACAGCAAAATTGCTATTTTTTTTATTATTTGCGTCGGTTTCCTTCAAGCTACGACTTTCATAAACCGTATATTGGATGACTTTGTAAAATCAATTAAAACATGTAGATGATATCAGTATTTCCATTCCAGTTACCAGTATGGGCGCATGGGACGATAGAACTCCTGGCGTTAACGGTGATCGGTGTGGAGCTGCACTTGAAGCTGAAGTGGATCGGCTGGGGGACCATACTCAAACACAAGCGGACCATGATTAAGGTAGGCCAGAATTATCAGGACTAGTGGTATATAGATTGTGTGATGAATTGCTATGCCTTCAAGAAGAAGAAGACATGCTGCGCCGACCCCAAATAATGATTGGGATAAAGGCAGGGGAATGATGATGATGAATTGCTGTGCCTTGCCACGCCCCGACCAAATGCGGAAGACGTTACATGACGGTTCAGGTTTAGACAGTAGGACACTACCTACCTCTTTCCCGATGAAGTGGGTGTCCTTTAGCATTCTCTCGACAAAATAAAGGCTGTGGAATATAACAGGGACCCTGACTAACTGGTTCAGGAAGCTTAGGATGTTTTCAACCCTAGTTTTTTTGAGGTTGTGTTTTTTAGGTTCATTGTGTGCGCAATTGATCAGTTTTATTGGGTTGCGGTAAGGTTTTTGGTATTTAAGCTGTGCTTTGCAACTGAACACGTCCCCCCATGATCCGTGGTAAAAGGGAGTGAGCAGCGCTTTGGTGGCTTTAGTTACAAAACTCCAGCATCTTCTTTGCTCCTCTCCAAGCGGGAAAAATCAATTAAGACTACTTTAGGTCAAAACTATAGAACTAGCTATACTCACTGTACTTTAGTCTGAGATGTAAAGATACTAAGACTTCAAAATTCGGATGTCTGTAAGAATCGTTATGAATCACGCATGACGTAATCCGTTGACGAAATAAAACCAGTTTACTTACGTTTTAATGTCTCTCAAGAAATGCACTCGAACAGTCTTAGTCATGAACGTTCGTGACTTGAGTGGAGTAACTGAACAAAATCAGATGTAATATGTTTCACTGATATGGAGTGGTGTTTGTTACGTTATGCTATATTATTTTTGCAATTAGTTACATATATATATTAAAGAATCGAAACATTTTTTTGTGATTACTCGTTTAAAATTTTCAAGCTTTTGACGATAATATTCCAATGGATTTTTATAGCAACAGTCTTATTCGGCAAAAACCTTTAAGGGAAGAATGAAGTTTCAAGCGAGTATTATTCCTGATAATACTCTGGACCACTGCTTAAAATGGAAAATATACTCGTTTTATTATAAGAAATTATTCTTTAACAACATGTGAATCTATGACATCCATCCATGATTAATTAAGTAAATAAATAAAGAAATGACTTGTACCTGGCGTATCAGAAAAACTGACGCCCAATATTCATACAGAAATCTATTTACTAAGCTAGAATGAGCAGGATCTAGAATCCTTTTCTAGATTTGCCATAAACAAAACCGTTTCCTTTCTATTCCAGGGTATAACGCTACTGATAATGGTGCTGGAAGCCGTGGTGGTTCTCTGCCGGCAGTCCTCGCACTTCCGCGTGACGCGGGCGCTGCGCCCCATCTTCCTGGTGGACACGCGGCACTGCGGCGGCGTGCGCCGTTTCATCCGGCAGATCCTACAGTCTCTGCCGCCAATTATTGATATGTTAGGTAAGTAATAGTTTGAACTGGCAAAGAATTTGTACTAGCATTCATTAGAAATATTAGAATTTTAAACAAGTGTCTGCCCCATTTTCTTTACTTACAAATAGTCTCTTCTTTAAAACCGATCACTTAAAGATTTTGCTTCAATGAATGATTGATTTAATGATATTAATACTACTTAATAGTTATTTTTAATTCCATCCAAGGCCGGCCCAAAAAGCGGTGGCGGAATGATTTGAACGTACACCGCGTCGACTGATTCGAGGTGGCGCAGGACAGAAAGACGTGGAAGGATTTGGGGAAGGCCTTTGCTCAGCAGTGGGACACAATAGGCTAGGAAAAAAATCCATTCGTATTTTGGATTACCTCCTACCCTATCAGTGATAACAGTTGTATGCCCTTCATTTCAGGATTGCTAATGTTCTTCGTGGCGACGTACTCCCTCCTCGGGTACTATCTGTTCTCGGAACATGTGGACAACGGACACTTCCAGACTATCAGCGATTCTTTCGTCAGCATGTTTGTCCTGCTTACAACTGCCAAGTAAGTTCACTATACCCTTCATACTATAATGTTACTAATTGTTGCCCGCGACTTCGTTCGCAAAAAAAAATACAGATGAAAAATATGTAGATGTTGGTCGATTCTCAAACCTACTGAATGCATATACAAAATTTCAAGAGAATCGGTCCAGCCGTTTCGGAGGAGTATGGCAACGAAAACTGTGACACGAGAATTTTATATATTAGATATGCTTGGTATATCCTTCATTCATCATTGGAGACTTAAACCAATAACGATTTTAAAGCCTCGAAGCCCTTTCAAACCTCATGCCAAAATATCTGGTAGACATCTAGAAAGAAGACTAATCACGCTATTATTACTCTTGCTTCTAGTTTCCCAGACGTGATGATGCCTTCATACGCGAAGTCGAAATGGTACGCTGTGTTCTTCATACTCTACATCATCACAGTGTTATACGTGCTTATGAATTTGGTAAGTACTTCTGATATAGATATGAAGAGTTCTAGATCATCTTAGCTGGACGTTGCTTGCATAATATTATCGGCCAAAAAATTATTCTAATTGCAATACATTATTGGAAGTTGAAGCATGAAAATTTTCGTTATGACTTGATATCCTACTGCAAGTGCCCGTATAAATTGCTACCGAGATGATCAAACACCTTTTTTTCAAACGCTGTGTTTAATGGAACCGTCTGATGCCCGTTTGAATGTCCTTTATACAAACTGCATGCCTCTCAAACAATTTTGATCGTGACGAGGGTTCTTTACCCTCTTCTAAAAGGACTGCACGGATAGTCGAGTGATATAGGTCACCACGCCAATTACAACTGTGCGCGACGTGTCTAACCCCCCGCCATACAAGAATTTAATTATTTACTGCGGGAAACGTTTTTTTTTAAAGAGACCTAACTAAGTATTATTCGTTATGGTAGTATACTCGATATACGGTGACTTGTCTTTCCAGATGTTAGCCGTGGTGTATGAGACGTTCACCCGCATTGAGCGCGAGAAGTGCCGCGCGCTGTTGCTGCAACCGGCGCCGCGCCGCGCGTCACGCCTTCCGCCTGCTCGTGTCACGCCGCGCGCCTCATGCTGTGAGGCTGAGGCACTTCGCGGGACTGATGAGGCATTATGCACCGCATTATAGTAAGGATATAACTAGTTTTTGACTGCACTTTCTCAATAGCTCAAAGTTTTAAGGCTAGCTGTGATGAGATTGTCAATAGGTAATGGTCTAAAAGGTATTCTGAATTGGTTTCATCTGGTCGAAATTGTTGTTTAGTGGTCCAGAATCATGTCTAATACGAAAGCCTTTTTTTAGCATTACAACTATTTCCCAAAATGCTTAACAGGCGAGCAACTGCACGGATAGTCGAGGTCGCCACGCTAATTACCACTGCATGCGACGTGTCGCGGATTCAATCCCCGTGTAGAACAAAAATTTGTACGATCCACACAATATACTTGTTCTGACTCTGGGTGTCTCTGTGCATGTCGATTGTCTATAAAATCCCTTGCGATACAAGAGTTAAGTTCCTTAAAAATACTTGACAAGTAAGACATTTCCTTAAATTTCGAACCTCCAATTTAAACACTCTATTTTTCTTCCCAGGTGGTCTAGACGTATACCTGATGTTCAAGCAGCTCAACCAGTCATCCTCCGGAGGGCTATCCCGGGGCGAGTTCGCGAACTTGTACGAGGTGTTCGCGCTGCGCTGGGCGGGGCAGCAGTCGCGCGCGCCGTGGTACTCGCAGTCGCCACTCGAGCCGATAGGCAGGGCTGCGGCCGCCGCTGTCAGGTGGCCTTACTTCGAGTACCTGATTTGTAAGTGGATTTCGCTATTATATATCTTTACTAAAAGATTTATTTGGGGTTAAAGAATAGGCACAACATTTTTTTACCTTCTTATACTTGGCTTTTCTTTTTCTCCTTTTTTCAAGGCTAGATCTGATTAGCCCAGAAGCTAGATAGATCAAAAAATGTTGGTTCCCCTTTAAGTGAATGGTATAGTTAAGTGAAACTGAAAATATTGATTGTAATATTGTTTTGACAGTTTGAAAGTAGTCTAGTAATTCTTACTAATCTATATACATATCTGTATAAAACTCTTCCGTTACTGACTGACCGACTGACTAACTGACAACGCACAGCCAAAACTACTGGTCGCAGAAAGCTGAAATTTGGCATGTAGGTTCCTTGAGATATGTAGGGAGGGTTTTTGGAAATTAAGCCCCTAAGGGGGTAAAAAAGGGTCATAAAGTTTCTATCACAAATGTTAATCCTTGGGTTTATAAGCTTGAAACTTGGCACAGACACGTACATAGGCATGTAAATAAGTTTGGTGTTATAAGTTTTTCCAAACTACCCTCCAGTCGTGATTTCGCGGGTGCGTTTTGTTGACTTCTTTTTTATAATATCTTGGGACAATATCAACACACGGTCATCTGATCCCAAGCTAAGCAAAGGTTGTGTTATAGTAATCCGATTCGTTCTTTTCATTAATTTCATTCGTTTCATTTGTGTCGTTAATTTGGCTCTTTTCTTTCATTTCGTCCTTAACTTTCATTTCGTCCTTAACTTTCATTTCGTTCATTCCGTTCACTTCGTTCATTTCGTTCATTTCGTTCATTTCGTTCATTTCGTTCATTTCGTTCATTTCGTTCATTTCGTTCATTCCGTTCATTTCGTTCATTTCGTTAATTGACGATTTGAACATAATGAACAATTTTAACGAAATGAACGATTTTAACGATTTGAACAAAATGAACAAATGAACAAAATGAACGATTTGAACAAATGAACGAAATGAACGAAATGAACGAAATGAACGAAATGAACGAAATGAACGAAATGAACGATATGAACGATATGAACGAAATGAACGAAATGAACGAAATGAATGATTTGAATGATTTTCTACGATTTTCTACGATTTGAACAAAATGAACGATTTTAACGAAATTAACGATTTGAATGATTTTCTACGATTTTCTACGATTTGAACAAAATGAACGAAATGAACGGTTTTAACGAAATGAACGATTTTAACGATTTGAACAAAATGAACGAAATGAACAAATGAACGAAATGAACGGAATGAACGAAATGAACGAAATGAACAAAATGAACGAAATGAACGATTTAAATGATTTTCTACGATTTTCTACGATTTGAACAAAATGAACGGTTTTAACGAAATGAACGATTTTAACGATTCGAACAAAATGAACGAAATGAACGGTTTTAACAAAATGAACGATTTTAACGATTTGAACAAAATGAACGGAATGAACGAAATTAACGAAATTAACGAAATTAACGAAATTAACGGAATTCACGAAATAAGCGAAATTAGCGAAATTAACGAAATTAACGAAAATAACGAAATGAACGATTTGAATGATTTTCTACGATTTGAAAAAAATGAACGATTTTAACGAAATTAACGATTTGAATGATTTTCTACGATTTTCTACGATTTGAACAAAATAAACGAAATGAACGGTTTTAACGAAATGAACGATTTTAACGATTTGAACAAAATGAACGAAATGAACAAATGAACGAAATGAACGAAATGAACGAAATGAACGAAATGAACGAAATGAACGAAATGAACGATATGAACGATATGAACGAAATGAACGAAATGAATGATTTGAATGATTTTCTACGATTTTCTACGATTTGAACAAAATGAACGATTTTAACGAAATTAACGATTTGAATGATTTTCTACGATTTTCTACGATTTGAACAAAATGAACGAAATGAACGGTTTTAACGAAATGAACGATTTTAACGATTTGAACAAAATGAACGAAATGAACAAATGAACGAAATGAACGGAATGAACGAAATGAACGAAATGAACGAAATGAACGAAATGAACGATATGAACGATATGAACGAAATGAACGAAATGAATGATTTGAATGATTTTCTACGATTTTCTACGATTTGAACAAAATGAACGATTTTAACGAAATTAACGATTTGAATGATTTTCTACGATTTTCTACGATTTGAACAAAATGAACGAAATGAACGGTTTTAACGAAATGAACGATTTTAACGATTTGAACAAAATGAACGAAATGAACAAATGAACGAAATGAACGGAATGAACGAAATGAACGAAATGAACAAAATGAACGAAATGAACGATTTAAATGATTTTCTACGATTTGAACAAAATGAACGATTTTAACGAAATTAACGATTTCAATTATTTTCTACGATTTTCTACGATTTGAACAAAATGAACGAAATGAACGGTTTTAACGAAATGAACGATTTTAACGATTCGAACAAAATGAACGAAATGAACGGTTTTAACAAAATGAACGATTTTAACGATTTGAACAAAATGAACGGAATGAACGAAATTAACGAAATTAACGAAATTAACGGAATTAACGAAATAAGCGAAATTAGCGAAATTAACGAAATTAACGATTTGAATGATTTGAATGATTTTCTACGATTTGAACAAAATGAACGATTTTAACGAAATTAACGATTTGAATGATTTTCTACGATTTTCTACGATTTGAACAAAATGAACGAAATTAACGAAATCAACGAAATTAACGGAATTAACGAAATGAACGAAATGAACGAAATGAACGAAATGAACGAAATGAACGAAATGAACGAAATGAACGAAATGAACGAAATGAACGAAATGAACGAAATGAACGAAATGAACGAAATGAACGAAATGAACGAAATGAACGAAATGAACGAAATGAACGAAATGAACGAAATGAACGAAATGAACGAAATGAACGAAATGAACGAAATGAACGAAATGAACAGAAATGAACGAAATGAACGAAATGAACGAAATGAACGAAATGAACGAAATGAACGAAATGAACGAAATGAACGAAATGAACGAAATGAACGAAATGAACGAAATGAACGAAATGAACGAAATGAACGAAATGAACGAAATGAACGAAATGAACGAAATGAACGAAATGAACGAAATGAACGAAATGAACGAAATGAACGAAATGAACGAAATGAACGAAATGAACGAAATGAACGAAATGAACGAAATGAACGAAATGAACGAAATGAACGAAATGAACGAAATGAACGAAATGAACGAAATGAACGAAATGAACGAAATGAACGAAATGAACGAAATGAACGAAATGAACGAAATGAACGAAATGAACGAAATAAACGAAATGAGCGAAATGAGCGAAATTAACGAAATTAACGTAATAAGCGAAATGAGCGAAATGAACGAAATGAGTGAAATTAACGAAATTAACGAAATTAACGAAATTAACGAAATCAACGAAATTTACGAAAATAACGAAATGAACGATTTGAATGATTTTCTACGATTTTCTACGATTTGAACAAAATGAACGAAATGAACAAATGAACAAAATGAACGGAATGAACGAAATGAACGAAATGAACGAAATGAACGAAATGAACGAAATGAACGAAATGAACGAAATGAACGAAATGAACGAAATGAACGAAATGAACGAAATGAACGAAATGAACGAAATGAACGAAATGAACGAAATGAACGAAATGAACGAAATGAACGAAATGAACGAAATGAACGAAATGAACGAAATGAACGAAATGAACGAAATGAACGAAATGAACGAAATGAACGAAATGAACGAAATGAACGAAATGAACGAAATGAACGAAATGAACGAAATGAACGAAATGAACGAAATGAACGAAATGAACGAAATGAACGAAATGAACGAAATGAACGAAATGAACGAAATGAACGAAATGAACGAAATTAACGAAATTAGCGAAATGGGCGAAATGAACGAAATGAGTGAAATGAGCGAAATTAGCGAAATCAACGAAATTAACGAAAATAACGAAATGAACGATTTGAATGATTTTCTACGATTTTCTACGATTTGAACAAAATGAACGATTTTAAACGAAATTAACGATTTGAATTATTTTCTACGATTTTCTACGATTTGAACAAAATGAACGAAATGAACGGTTTTAACGAAATGAACGATTTTAACGATTTGAACAAAATGAACGAAATGAACGAAATGAACGAAATGAACGAAATGAACGAAATAAACGATTTGAATGATTTTCTACGATTTTCTACGATTTGAACAAAATGAACGAAATTAACGAAATCAACGAAATTAACGGAATTAACGAAACGAACGAAATGAACGAAATGAACGAAATGAACGAAATGAACGAAATGAATGAAATGAGCGAAATGAACGAAATAAACGAAATGAGCGAAATGAGCGAAATTAACGAAATTAACGTAATAAGCGAAATGAGCGAAATGAACGAAATGAACGAAATGAACGAAATGAGTGAAATGAACGAAATGAACGAAATGAATGATTTGAATGATTTTCTACGATTTTCTACGATTTGAACAAAATGAACGATTTTAACGAAATTAACGATTTGAATGATTTTCTACGATTTTCTACGATTTGAACAAAATGAACGAAATGAACGGTTTTAACGAAATGAACGATTTTAACGATTTGAACAAAATGAACGAAATGAACAAATGAACGAAATGAACGGAATGAACGAAATGAACGATTTAAATGATTTTCTACGATTTTCTACGATTTGAACAAAATGAACGGTTTTAACGAAATGAACGATTTTAACGATTCGAACAAAATGAACGAAATGAACGGTTTTAACAAAATGAACGATTTTAACGATTTGAACAAAATGAACGGAATGAACGAAATTAACGAAATTAACGAAATTAACGAAATTAACGGAATTCACGAAATAAGCGAAATTAGCGAAATTAACGAAATTAACGAAAATAACGAAATGAACGATTTGAATGATTTTCTACGATTTGAAAAAAATGAACGATTTTAACGAAATTAACGATTTGAATGATTTTCTACGATTTTCTACGATTTGAACAAAATAAACGAAATGAACGGTTTTAACGAAATGAACGATTTTAACGATTTGAACAAAATGAACGAAATGAACAAATGAACGAAATGAACGAAATGAACGAAATGAACGAAATGAACGAAATGAACGAAATGAACGAAATGAACGAAATGAACGAAATGAACGATATGAACGATATGAACGAAATGAACGAAATGAATGATTTGAATGATTTTCTACGATTTTCTACGATTTGAACAAAATGAACGATTTTAACGAAATTAACGATTTGAATGATTTTCTACGATTTTCTACGATTTGAACAAAATGAACGAAATGAACGGTTTTAACGAAATGAACGATTTTAACGATTTGAACAAAATGAACGAAATGAACAAATGAACGAAATGAACGGAATGAACGAAATGAACGAAATGAACGAAATGAACGAAATGAACGATATGAACGATATGAACGAAATGAACGAAATGAATGATTTGAATGATTTTCTACGATTTTCTACGATTTGAACAAAATGAACGATTTTAACGAAATTAACGATTTGAATGATTTTCTACGATTTTCTACGATTTGAACAAAATGAACGAAATGAACGGTTTTAACGAAATGAACGATTTTAACGATTTGAACAAAATGAACGAAATGAACAAATGAACGAAATGAACGGAATGAACGAAATGAACGAAATGAACGAAATGAACAAAATGAACGAAATGAACGATTTAAATGATTTTCTACGATTTGAACAAAATGAACGATTTTAACGAAATTAACGATTTCAATTATTTTCTACGATTTTCTACGATTTGAACAAAATGAACGAAATGAACGGTTTTAACGAAATGAACGATTTTAACGATTCGAACAAAATGAACGAAATGAACGGTTTTAACAAAATGAACGATTTTAACGATTTGAACAAAATGAACGGAATGAACGAAATTAACGAAATTAACGAAATTAACGAAATTAACGGAATTAACGAAATAAGCGAAATTAGCGAAATTAACGAAATTAACGATTTGAATGATTTGAATGATTTTCTACGATTTGAACAAAATGAACGATTTTAACGAAATTAACGATTTGAATGATTTTCTACGATTTTCTACGATTTGAACAAAATGAACGATTTTAACGAAATTAACGATTTGAATGATTTTCTACGATTTTCTACGATTTGAACAAAATGAACGAAATTAACGAAATCAACGAAATTAACGGAATTAACGAAATGAACGAAATGAACGAAATGAACGAAATGAACGAAATGAACGAAATGAACGAAATGAACGAAATGAACGAAATGAACGAAATGAACGAAATGAACGAAATGAACGAAATGAACGAAATGAACGAAATGAACGAAATGAACGAAATGAACGAAATGAACGAAATGAACGAAATGAACGAAATGAACGAAATGAACGAAATGAACGAAATGAACGAAATGAACGAAATGAACGAAATGAACGAAATGAACGAAATGAACGAAATGAACGAAATGAACGAAATTAGCGAAATGGGCGAAATGAACGAAATGAGTGAAATGAGCGAAATTAGCGAAATTAGCGAAATCAACGAAATTAACGAAAATAACGAAATGAACGATTTGAATGATTTTCTACGATTTTCTACGATTTGAACAAAATGAACGATTTTAAACGAAATTAACGATTTGAATTATTTTCTACGATTTTCTACGATTTGAACAAAATGAACGAAATGAACGGTTTTAACGAAATGAACGATTTTAACGATTTGAACAAAATGAACGAAATGAACGAAATGAACGAAATGAACGAAATGAACGAAATAAACGATTTGAATGATTTTCTACGATTTTCTACGATTTGAACAAAATGAACGAAATTAACGAAATCAACGAAATTAACGGAATTAACGAAACGAACGAAATGAACGAAATGAACGAAATGAACGAAATGAACGAAATGAACGAAATGAATGAAATGAGCGAAATGAACGAAATAAACGAAATGAGCGAAATGAGCGAAATTAACGAAATTAACGTAATAAGCGAAATGAGCGAAATGAACGAAATGAACGAAATGAACGAAATGAGTGAAATGAGCGAAATTAACGAAATTAACGAAATTAACGAAATGAACGAAATGAACGAAATGAACGAAATGAACGAAATGAACGAAATGAACGAAATGAACGAAATGAACGAAATGAACGAAATGAACGAATTGAACGAAATTAACGAAATTAACGAAATTGACGAAATGAACGAAATGAACGAAATGAACGAAATGAACGAAATGAACGAAATGAGCGAAATGAACGAAATGAACGAAATAAACGAAATGAGCGAGATGAGCGAAATTAACGAAATTAACAAAATTAACGAAATGAACGAAATGAGTGAAATGAGCGAAATTAGCGAAATTAGCGAAATCAACGAAATTAACGAAAATAACGAAATGAACGATTTGAATGATTTTCTACGATTTTCTACGATTTGAACAAAATGAACGTTTTTAAACGAAATTAACGATTTGAATTATTTTCTACGATTTTCTACGATTTGAACAAAATGAACGAAATGAACGGTTTTAACGAAATGAACGATTTTAACGATTTGAACAAAATGAACGAAATGAACGAAATGAACGAAATGAACGAAATAAACGATTTGAATGATTTTCTACGATTTTCTACGATTTGAACAAAATGAACGAAATTAACGAAATCAACGAAATTAACGGAATTAACGAAATGAACGAAATGAACGAAATGAACGAAATGAACGAAATGAACGAAATGAACGAAATGAACGAAATGAATGAAATGAGCGAAATGAACGAAATAAACGAAATGAGCGAAATGAGCGAAATTAACGAAATTAACGTAATAAGCGAAATGAGCGAAATGAACGAAATGAACGAAATGAGTGAAATGAGCGAAATTAACGAAATTAACGAAATTAACGAAATTAACGAAATGAACGAAATTAACGAAATTAACGAAATCAACGAAATTTACGAAAATAACGAAATGAACGATTTGAATGATTTTCTACGATTTTCTACGATTTGAACAAAATGAACGAAATGAACAAAATGAACGGAATGAACGAAATGAACGAAATGAACGAAATGAACGAAATGAACGAAATGAACGAAATGAACGAAATGAACGAAATGAACGAAATGAACGAAATGAACGAAATGAACGAAATTAACGAAATGAACGAAATGAACGAAATGAACGAAATGAACGAAATGAACGAAATGAACGAAATGAACGAAATGAACGAAATGAACGAAATGAACGAAATTAACGAAATGAACGAAATGAACGAAATGAACGAAATGAACGAAATGAACGAAATGAACGAAATGAACGAAATGAACGAAATGAACGAAATGAACGAAATGAACGAAATGAACGAAATGAACGAAATGAACGAAATGAACGAAATGAACGAAATGAACGAAATGAACGAAATGAACGAAATGAACGAAATGAACGAAATGAACGAAATGAACGAAATGAACGAAATGAACGAAATAAACGAAATGAGCGAAATGAGCGAAATTAACGAAATTAACGTAATAAGCGAAATGAGCGAAATGAACGAAATGAACGAAATGAGTGACATGAGCGAAATTAACGAAATTAACGAAATTAACGAAATTAACGAAATTAACGAAATCAACGAAATTTACGAAAATAACGAAATGAACGATTTGAATGATTTTCTACGATTTTCTACGATTTGAACAAAATGAACGAAATGAACAAATGAACAAAATGAACGGAATGAACGAAATGAACGAAATGAACGAAATGAACGAAATGAACGAAATGAACGAAATGAACGAAATGAACGAAATGAACGAAATGAACGAAATGAACGAAATGAACGAAATGAACGAAATGAACGAAATGAACGAAATGAACGAAATGAACGAAATGAACGAAATGAACGAAATGAACGAAATGAACGAAATGAACGAAATGAACGAAATGAACGAAATGAACGAAATGAACGAAATGAACGAAATGAACGAAATGAACGAAATTAACGAAATGACCGTAATGAATTCCATTTCAAGTTTTTTCAATTGGCCCTGAAACGAAATGAATGGAATGCATTAAATGAACAAAATGAGCGAAATTAACGAAATTAATTCCATTTTAATTTTTGCCAAACTTCCCTGAGATAAAATTCATGGAATGAATAGAACGAATGAATCAAATGAAATGAACGGCATGAATAAAATGAATGGAATGAACGAAATGAATTCCATTTCAAGTTATGCCAAACTGCCCTGAAATGAAATTAATAAAATGAATGGAACGAATGAAATAAACGACATGAATAAAATGAACGAAATGAATGGAATGAACGAAGTGATTGAAATAAACGAAATGAATGGAATGACCGATGTGACTGAAATGAACGATATGAACTTATTGAATGAATAGTGCTCCCCTACATATCTCAAGGAACCTACATGCCAAATTTCAGCTTACTGCGACCAGTACTTTCGGCTGTGCGTCTGCTTTGTCTGTCAGTAAGTCAGTAACAGAAGAGTTTCATATCATCATCATCATCTACCTGCCCTTATCCCATTTATGTATAAAGAAAAGAGAAGAAGAGTTTTATATATACTATAGATTATACGTGGGGAAGCCGCGAGCGGAAAGCTAATAATAGTATATAATAAATAATGTTTCCAGATGCCCTGATCATCGGTAATGGCGTGGCGATGGTGCTGCGCGTGTGCGAGGCGGCGGGCGACCTGCAGGACAGCGCGCGCCTGCTCTGCGCCTCCTGGGACACCTGGCTGTTCCTCACGTGTGAGCATACATACTTACAAATCTTACCAAAGTTTCAGCACTGACCTGGAATTTACGCTATGGTTGTTCTGGATTCGAGCAGCGAATCCTATGTTAAGTGTGCCTATATTGTTCTTGTACTTGTTTACTTACTGAGTATTTACGGTAATTTCAGTATTACCATTCGCTACTCATACGATCTGCTTCGATGACACTTCTTTACCTAACTATGCCGTCAATTTGATCATTTCACCAAATCCTAAAAACTTTGAACCGTTATTACTACGTTCATCAGACGAATTCCACTGCTTTAACCATACAAAAACGTAGTTTTTAGCCGTTTTGAAAGTTCATCAGACAAATTGCACTTCTTTAGACATACAAATGACAGAGAGAGAGAATATCTCATACAATATAAATTATAAAACCTTTTTCCTTCCTTCCCCAGTGTTCCTGATGGAGGCAGCGCTCCGCATGATGGCGTCAGGCCTGGCGGTGTACCTGGAGAGCGGCTGGAACGTGTTCGACCTCAGTGTCACGCTGCTGGCTCTCATGGGCGCAGTACTGCTTAGCATCGCGCCTAAACTCTTTATCGTCGTCATATTTAGGCCTTTGAGGTTAGTATCACTGGTTCATGTTAGGCTATCGTTAGAGAAAGATTGAAGGCGGTTTAGTTATAATGATTCTATGATGATATGAATTTGAGGTCAAAATATAGCCCTACTGAGGCCACGTGATGAAGATAAATGGGTGCCTAATTTGAATGGTTATTTTTAGCGGCATATAGGGGGTTATTAGTAGCAAAATGGATTCGTATTCCGTTTTAACAAAAAAGAACCCTAAAAGGAGCTTACTACACTTTGAAGTTATGTTGTTCCAGTGGTAGAAGTGGAATGGTTTTTACTTTTATAACTGTAGTAGGCCTTCCGGTATCTTTCTAATCTCTTTAACTGTATTGTAGTGGAGTATGTCTTCCGCTATTTTTCTCTTATCTCTCTAACTCTTTCCCTAGGTTAATGCGTCTGTACAAGTTGAAGAAGCGTTACCGCGACGTGTTCGGCACGCTGGTTCTGCTCTCGCCGCTGATGTCGTCCGCCGGCTGCGTCATGCTCGTCATGTACTACTTCTTCGCAATCATCGGTATGGAACTCTTCGCGGGATATGATTTGAGGAATTGTTGTGTGTAAGTATAGATTTTGCTTGAAGTCAGAATTCACGCCATTTTTAACTCCTTGTTTTACCAAGCCAAAAATATCAGTAGCACTAGAGCAAGTTCGGTTTTCTTACAATGAAATTTTTTTCTAAATCATTTTTTCCCTAAAAGTAATAGATACCCCTTTTGCGGGGGGAGAACTTTAAGTATTGATAAGACCGAGGAGTGTAGGATTTTTACATAATTTAAACCCCGTTGGACTTCATCAGCTTTAAGTGCGTATTCCGTTATTCCTTAAAAGAGCAACTCAGAAACCCAACCTATTTATTCACCTTCAACAGAACAACATTTACCTCTTGCCTATACCGTCTTGAAAAACGATATTAAAAATCACTTCTCTTCCTAACATGAGGAACAAAGGGAGACGGTATAGAAAAGAGAGGTAGATGACCTCTCTTTTCTATACCGTCTCCAAAATCAACATCAAAAACTTTTCTTCCAGTAATACGACCGTGGAGGACTTCTACAAGTACTCGCTGAACAGCTCGACAGCTCTCGGCTACTACTACCTGAACAACTTCGAGAACATTGTCACAAGCGGCGTGACTCTGTTCGAGCTCACCGTCGTCAACAACTGGTTCATACTCATGAACGCGTACGCCACTGTCGCTGGACAGTTCAGCAGGATCTATTTCATGGTACGAGGGTGTCGTTTTGTTTAGAGATTTTTGTTTTGTTTTAGTATTTGTTGTCGTCGCTTTATCACTAATTTGTGGTGATATGGCAAATGGAAATAAAACATAACTATTTAATGTTTTAGTTACGTACTCTTTGACTATTCAAAGAATACGTAACAAAAATATTACAAAAACACATGTTTGTATAAACTATAAAATAATATTTTACATTTCATTTTAGGATATTTAATTTGATTCAAACCTAAAAAAACATTTTTCTATCTATTTATCTACGGTTCTGGTAACAATGACATATGATCAAGTGGACAATCTGTATCTTTGCAGGTATTCTACCTATTCACAATGGTGGTGCTGACCATCGTGGTGGCGAGTGTGCTGGAGGCTTTCCGCTTCAGGATACAGTACAAGCGCAGCACCAGCAAGAGAGACGGTTAGTATGGGTCTAGTAACGTAGTAGTAGTACAATTCATAGTGAATGACACACTTAGTAATTTATATATGAATCACAGAATATCGAATTTCTCACTTGAGAATTAGAAATTAAACCACTTACAATTCTTACTAATGAAGTTATCACTTGACTTTATGGCCCCACGTTGGGCGCCAATACGGCAAATTCATTTTAGGAGTATTTTTTATTAAAAGTTACCTTTACTATATTGTATTTCACAGAGGAAAAACTTCTGCACGAAGAAGTGCACACAAGTTGGGAGGAGGCGCAGAGGTTAGGAGCCAGTGGAGACCTCGCTGATGAGCTGAGGCCCAACCTGCCGCCCGGGGTATGATATCGAGACAAACAAATGGGGATTTTGATACTTAAATGGGGATATTAGGACTTCAGCAAAATTTTGATGTTGACGTTAACTATTCACGGTTTATTAAAGAACATGCACTAATAAAAGTTACTGATTTATAAATAAGATTTCATTATTTATTTTGCTAAAAAAAGTTGCTATTCGTCTAAAATTTTGTAATTTTTTGTAGGTGGAGGTAACATTCATCGGATCTCGTCCACGAACGAAGGAGGTCCTACAGAGGAGGATGTACCAGACTGACATCCAGAAGTGGCTCGCCGAGGAGGATGAGAATGAGGGTATATGTCTAAATATTATCTATAATTCTAAATAATATTATATCTATACTCTGTGACCATCGGCCGCAAGTGATTTAATGTGGGTGAACTTAGCAGATCAAAAAAAAAAGAGAGTTCTATTCGCATGCAGCTGAGTTCTATAGTTCCTGATAGTTTTTAAAAATATTTCTGCTGTTTTTACCCCAAAAAATTTAATTGATGAAATGCTCTGCTAACTTCCCGTAGCAGATCAATTTGCAGTAGATAAAAAAAAAGTGTGTTCCTTTCGCATGCAGGTAAGTTCTATAGTTACTGATAGTTTTCAAAAATAGTTCCGACGTTTTTGTCCCAAAAAAAGACACTTTATAAATGGTCTGCTAACTTCCCGTAGCAGATCGAAAACTCGAAAATATCATTTTCATTGCCTAATAATATATTCCCACAGCCTAGAACTCTTTTGTTTTAGACAAAACTATAGCAGAACTGCAATGCACAATTCGATTCGAGTCCAGAACTCACGTCCCAGTGCCAGCAGAGCATGTGCGAAAACTTGAAAACTCGAAAAATATCATTTTTATCACTTGTAAAACTGCTCACAGGCTAGAACTCTTTTGTTTTAGACAGAACTATAGCAGAACTGCAATGCACAATTCGATTCGAGTCCAGAACTTACGTCCCAGTGCCAGCAGAGCATGTGCAAAAACTTGAAAACTCGAAAAATATCATTTTTATCATTTGTAAAACTGGTCACAGGCTAGAACTCTTTCGTTTTTGACAGAACTATAGCAGAACTGCAATGCAAAATTCGATTCGAGTCCATAACTCACGTCTCAGTGCCAGCAGAGCATGTGAGAATGTTTAAAACTCAAAAAATATCATTTTTATCACTTGTAAAGTTGCTCACAGGCTAGAACTCTTTTGCGATCCGCCCACATCTGCAACAGTGGGCGGAGAGGCGGTACGGAAAACTGACGGAAAACCGCCTCACGCAGGTGTTGACCGGACACGGGGCCTTCGGGCACTACTTGTGCCGGGTGGCCCGCAGAGAGGCCACCACAGCGTGTCACCAGTGCAGTGATCCTGACGACACCGCACTGCACACGCTGGCCCTGTGTCCGGCCTTCGATGGGCCTCGCGCAGTCCTCGTGTCTGCGCTGGGCGGAGTAGACCTCTCCGCGCTGCCGGCTGTTGTCGCAGCCGCACAGCGTGGGGACGCACTGGCCTCCTTCTGTGAGACCGTTATGTCGCAGAAGGAGGCCGCAGAGTGCGTCCGGAAAAAACGATCCGGACGCGCCCCAAATACGCCGTCGTCGAGTGGGGGTGGCAAAGAGCCGCTCATGAGCGCGCCCTCCCGCCCTGACCAGGGTCTGGGGGGTGCCATCGTCTGTAGTAGAGGACCCACGACGGGGGGGCCACATTCGATGCTATGGGTGTGGTCCCAGTATCAGGCGAGGAGGCTGACGCCCTTTACACGTCGGCCTCCAACATATTTAGCGAAAGAGCAACCCGCTGGCCAAAAAACGAGGCCGGCGGAAGCCCGCGGTTGGTGCATGAAGTAATGCTATACGCTGCCATGCACCGACACCAAAACGCGGATGACGTAGCACAGCGGTTCAGGTTTAGTCAGTAAGAGTCTGACACTACCCGCGGCTCCCCCCGGGGTCGCGGGTGTCCATGAGGATTCCCCCGCTTTACCAAAACAAAAAAAAAAGGTTAGGTTTTGAGTTAGGTTAGGTTTGGTTTTTAATTAGGTTAGGTTTTTAGTTAGGTAAGGTTAGGTTTTAAGTTAGGTTAGGTTAGGTTTTTTAGTTAAGTTTAGTTAGGTTTGGTTTTTAGTTAGGTTAGGTTAGGTTTGGCTTTTAGTTAGGTTAGGTTAGGTTTGGTTTTTATTTAGGTTAGGTTAGGTTTGGTTTTTAGTTAGGTTAGGATAGGTTCGGTTTTTAGTTAGGTTAGGTTAGGTTCGGTTTTTAGTTAGGTAAGTTTTGGTTTTTAGTTAGGTTTGGTTTTTAGTTAGGTTAGGTTATGTTTGATTTTTAGTTAGGTTAGGTTAGGTTTGGTTTTTAGTTAGGTTAGGTTAGGTTTGGTTTTTAGTTAGGTTAGGTTAGGGTTTGGTTTTTAGGTTAGGTTAGGTTAGGTTTTGGTTTTTAGTTAGGTTAGGTTAGGTTTGGTTTTTAGTTAGGTTAGGTTAGGTTTGGTTTTTAGTTAGGTTAGATTAGGTTTGATTTTTAGTTAGGTTAGGTTAGGTTTGGTTTTTAGTTAGGTTAGGTAAGTTTTGGTTTTTAGTTAGGTTAGGTTAGGTTTGGTTTTTAGTTAGGTTAGGTTAGGTTCGGTTTTTAGTTAGGTTAGATTAGGTTTGATTTTTAGTTAGGTTAGGTTAGGTTTGGTTTTTAGTTAGGTTAGGTAAGTTTTGGTTTTTAGTTAGGTAAGGTTAGGTTTGGTTCTTAGTTAGGTTAGGTTAGGTTTGGTTTTTAATTAGGTTAGGTTAGGTTTGGTTTTTAGTTAGGTTAGGTTTTTAGTTAGGTTAGGTTAGGTTTGGTTTTTAGTTAGGTTAGGTTAGGTTTGGTTTTTAGTAAGGTTAGGTTAGGTTTGGTTTTTAGTTAGGTTAGGTTAGGTTCGGTTTTTAGTTAGGTTAGGTTAGGTTTGGTTTTTAGTTAGGTTAGGTTAGGTTAGGTTTTTAGTTAGGTTAGGTTACGTTTGGTTTTTAGTTAGGTTAGGTTAGGTTTTGTTTTTAGTTAGGTTAGGTTAGGTTTGGTTTTTAGTTAGGTTAGGTTTGGATTTTAGTTAGGTCAGGTTAGGTTTGGTTTTTAGTTAGGTTAGGTTATGTTTGGTTTGTAGTTAGGTTAGGTTAGGTTTTTTAGTTTGGTTAGGTTAGGTTTGGTTTTTAGGTTTACCTAGGGATAGCCGGGATAGCTGGGATAGAGTTCCCTATGGATAGCCGGGTCAGCTGAGATAGAGTTCCCTAGGGATAGCCGGGATAGTTCCCTAGGGATAGCCGGGATAGAGTTCCCTAGGGATAGCCGGGATAGAGTTCCCTAGGGATAGCCGGGATAGCTGGGATAGAGTTCCCTAGGGATAGCCGGGATAGCTGGGATAGAGTTCCCTAGGGATAGCTGGGATAGCTGGGATAGAATTCCCTAGGGATAGCCGGGATAGAGTTCCCTAGGGATAGCCGGGATAGAGTTCCCGGGGGATACAGTTCCCTAGGGATAGGCGGGATAGAGTTCCCGGGGGATACAGTTCCCTAGGGATAGGCGGGATAGAGTTCCCGAGGGATAGCCGGGATAGAGTTCCCTAAGGATAGAGTTAACCTAACCTAACCTAACCTAACTAAAAACCGAACCTAACCTAACTAAAAACCAAACCTAACTAAAAACCAAACCTAACCTAACCTAACTTAAAACCAAACCTAACCTAACCTAACTAAAAACCAAACCTAACCTAACCTTACTAAAAACCAAACCTAACCTATCCTAACTAAAAACCAAACCTAACCTAACCTAACTAAAAATCAAACCTAACCTAACCTAACTAAAAACCGAACCTAACCTAACCTAACTAAAAACCGAACCTAACCTAACTAAAAACCAAACCTAACCTAACCTAACTAACCTAACCTAACCTAACCTAACCTAACCTAACCTACCTAACCTAACCGAACCTAACCTAACCTAACCTAACCTAACCTAACCTAACCTTACCTAACCTAACCTAACCTAACCTAACCTAACCTAAAAACCGAGCCTAACCTAACCTAACCAACCTAACCTAACCTAACCTAACCTAAAAACCTAACCTAACCTAACCTAACTAAAAACCTAACCTAACCTAACCTATCCTAAAAACCTAACCTAACCTAACCTAACCTAAAAACCGAACCTAACCTAACCTAACCTAACAACTCGAACCTAACCTAACCTAAAAACCTAACCTAACCTAACCTAACTAAAAACCTAACCTAACCTAACCTAACCTAACCTAACCTAAAAACCGAACCTAACCTAACTCAAAACCTAACCTAACCTTACCTAACCTAACCTAACCTAAACCTAACCTAACCTAACCTAACCGAGCCTAACCTAACCTAACCTAACCTAACCTAACCTAACCTAACCTAACCCTAACCAAACCTAACCTAACCTAACCTAAAAACCTAACCTAACCTTACCTAACCTAAAAACCTAACCTAACCTAACCTAAAAACCTAACCTAACCTTTTTTTTTTTTTTTTCTTTTTTTTTTTGCTAAAGCGGGGGGAATCCTCATGGACACCCGCGACCCCGGGGGGAGCCGCGGGTAGTGTCAGACTCTTACTGACTAAACCCAACCGCTGTGCTACGTCATCCGCGTTTTTGTGTCGGTGCATGGCAGCGCATAGTACTACTTCATGCACCGACCGCGGGCGTCCGCCGGCCAGTTGAGAGCCGGCGGGTTGCAATATCGCATTGTTGATGGAGGCCGACGTGTAAAGGGCGTCGGCCTCCTCGCCTGATACTGGGACCACACCCATAGCACCGAATGTGGTCCCCCGTCGCGGGTCCTCTACTACGGACGATGGCACCCCCGTGCCACCGTCCGGACCCTGGTTAGGGCGGGAGGGCGCGCTCATGCGCGGCCCTTCGCCGCCCCACCCGACGTCGGCGTATTTGGGGCGCGCCCGGATCGTTTTCCCGGACGCGCTCCGCGGCCTCCTTCTGCGACATAACGGTCTCGCAGAAGGAGGCCAGTGCGTCCCACGCTGCGCGGCTGCGACAACAGCCGGCAGCGCGGAGACGTCTACTCCGCCCAGCGCAGACACGTAGGTCGGCGCGAGGCCCGTCGAAGGCCGGACACAGGGCCAGCGTGTGCAGTGCGGTGTCGTCTGCGAGCACCGCACTGGTGACACGCCGTGGTGGCCTCTCTGCGGGCCACCCGGCACAGGTAGTGCCCGAAGGCCCCCGTGTCCGGTCAACACCTGCGTGAGGCGGTACGTCAGTTTTCCGTACCGCCTCTCCGCCCACTGTTGCAGGTGTGGGCGGATCGCAAAAGAGTTCTTTTAGCAATGTAGCAATAGCAATAGCCTGTGAGCAATTTTACAAGTGATAAAAATGATATTTTTTTCAGTTTTGAAATATTCTTACATGCCCTGCTGGCACCGGGACGTGAGTTCGGGACTCGAATCGAATCGTGCATTGCAGTTCTGCTATAGTTCTGTCTAAAACGAAAGAGTTCTAGCCTGTGAGCAGTTTTACAAATGATAAAAATGATATTTTTTCGAGTTTCCAAGTTTTTGCACATGCTCTACTGGCACTGGGACATGAGTTCTGGACTCGAATCGAATTGTGCATTGCAGTTCTGCTATAGTTCTGTCTAAAACAAAAGAGTTCTAGCCTGTGAGCAGTTTTACAAATGATAAAAATGATATTTTTCGAGTTTTCAAGTTTTCGCACATGCTTTGCTGGCACTAGGACGTGAGTTCTGGACTCGAATCGATTTGTGCATTGCAGTTCTGCTATAGTTCTGTCTAAAACGAAAGAGTTCTAGCCTGTGAGGCAGTTTTACAAATGATAAAAATGATATTTTTCGAGTTTTCAAGTTTTCGCACATACTCTGCTGGCACCAGGACGTGAGTTCTGGACTCGAATCGAATTGTGCATTGCAGTTCTGCTATAGTTCTGTCTAAAACAAAAGAGTTCTAGGCTGTGGGAATATATTATAAGGCAATGAAAATGATATTTTCGAGTTTTCGATCTGCTACGGGAAGTTAGCAGACCATTTTTTAAATTGTCTTTTTTTGGGACAAAAAACGTCAGAACTATTTTGAAAACTATCAGGAACTTTAGAACTTACCTGCATGCGAAAGGAACACACTTTTCTTTTGATCTGCTGCAAATTGATCTGCTACGGGAAGTTAGCAGAGCATTTCATTAAATTAAATTTTTGGGGTAAAAACAGCAGAACTATTTCTAAAAACTATCAGGAACTATAGAACTCAGCTGCATGCGAATAGAACTCTCTTTTTTTTTGATCTGCTGGACATTGATCTGCTAAGTTAACCCACATAGTGATTTAACTGTATGTGTATTGTGTGTGTGTGTATATGCTCTTCCTTCCTCGAGCCGTAAGTTTCAAAGACGGGATGGGTTCTAAGAAGGATCTTTTGCAAAGTGTAGTTTTTGAATGCAGCTGTTTTTCTTACAGTAAAGGGTGGGCGATACGGGCTGCAGTTTTTCTTATCTTAAATTAGTAGACTTATTAGAAATAAAAAAAGCTGTAGCATGTTATTATAAAAACACATTATTCTGCCTTTCAGGTCTGCCGCCATCAACGACAATCACCTCGAGCGAGGACCCTCTGTCCCCGCCCCTCATCCACCAGCCAGACAGCGAGAACAACCACCAGATGAGAACAGGGTACCAATTGTAGAACTTAATACATTTAGCACTGTACCACAGGCTAATGTTCATCTGGGACGCGCTCAAGAGCTTATGATGGGCTATCTGAGGATGGGCCTTAAGCTGGCTACAAGCTTAAAATGACGCGTTTCAAGATCGGCTTTGCGGTACGTGCTAAAGTAATTGAATCTAATTCCGTAAGGAATTGACAGCTTCTCAGGATTTGACGTTTAATTACAGTGAATTTTGTGAATGTATCCGAACTTTTCCATAGATAACAGTAACTTTTTTAATGTGTGTGTCAGTGTACTACAGTCCATTTTATTGTAAAAAAAATAAGCAGTGCGAATAAGGGACAGTGAATCTTTATAAAAAAAGTACTTCTCACGTAGCATGTGTTTTTAGAACCATTGAAGTTTATTAATTAGATGGATCCCTAACCCGCCAGCTATTAATACTCTGCCGTTAGAAATACCTGTAATCGAATAGCGTGAATGTATTATAATAAGAGAGTTAGATAACAGCTGTGATAGAAAATTGTATAACTGAAGGTATATGCGTACATTAGATATGTAAATAGATAGTCTAGACTTGTTTGTGAGTCTAAGAATGTTTCTCGTAGCCGTATTATGCCGTGGTTGAGATTACCTGGATTTGTATTATTAATCTAGTAGAAAAGTTATTTTTATTGTAGAAAATGTATGGAATAAGCAAATTTATTTAAAATGACTCTATCACACTTTGGTGGGTGTAAATAATTGTAATAATTAACCTAGGACTTATTATGATGTTTTGACAAAGAGAGATAGTGCTATACATTCATGTAAAACCATCTCTTTCTAACACGGATTGCTGTAAATGTCTTATTTATCTTGTTCTAATTAGTATATTATGCGGCCAATGGTTGTCAGTGTAATGATGTGTGAAGACAACAAAAATTGATATGAATGTTTTAAAGTATAATTTAGATCATTTTTGGTTGTGTATTTCTTTGGTTGTAAGTTTTAACATTACCAAATAAACAAGGCATAGAAGTACACTCTAATATCTACGTAAGAGATTCTCTTTTATAATTTTCAATAAAGATGACTGTTTAATATTAACTTGTGGAGTCAACAATTAAATGATATTATAATAATATATGAAGCGCCTTCGTAGGTTTAGATAGATAAGAAAGCGAACAAATAACGAAACGAAATTAAAAAAAAAACGACTTGCAATGTATTGTGTAAATCTATGGTTTATAATTCAATGAATTTAAATTGGTACTGGCCAAAGATATGTAGCTACACTTAATGGAAAAAAAGGTTTCATACCATTATTTCAAGATTTGAGCTATTGGCTGTCGGAAAAAAAAACGAATGGACCATTGAACGAATTATTTACGTTTTAATTTATTTAACCAAATAATTATTTGTGATTTATTATTTATTTCGATGCTCAGTATTAACTTTTTTGAGATAATTAATTTATATAGATTTTTTATTTGTAAATAAGTCAAATTATTAAATCGAATAAACTTATCTGTAATGTACCTAATAGTTAGTCAAGGACTAGAAAAACTATTTTTACTTTTCACGGAATTTATATGTATACTGATCGACGATTCCCTATACTTTTTTGTGTTTTAATACTTTTAATAAAACCATTAATATTCAGTGTTAAAACAAGTATCATAAATGTACTAATAATAGAAGATAAAATATATAAATAAAATAGTGTCACAAGTTCATGAAATTTTAATCAAATCTAGCTGCTGCATCAAATAGTTAGAGAATCTATTGTTTAAATATAAAAATTACTACTAGGTACTAACTACCTAGAATATTTGTCTATGTAATATTCTGAAAAAAATATGAGTGTTTCTTAGGTTATATCCTTTGTAAATAATATTCATCCCTATAGTAACAGTAGATACCACGATAATAATCAATTAATTATATTTCGATGTAGATTTGTGCGTTATGTCTAAATTCGAAATTACACACTGAAGCTCATTAAAGTGCAAATACGAAGTTTCTCAGGTTGAGACTTTAATTATTGTGTTGCAATGCTAAAATATAATTCCAACATACTGTATAACTGTGTTATAATATTTACTTACTTACCTCTTTATAGTATTTAAATATCGATTGAGCTATGGATTTCGAACAGTTTTACTCCGAAGAGGCAAAAAAACTATGATAAATAACTGTCAGATACTGTAACCCGCAAAAACATTGAATTTTATTACAACTTGTAACTGAACAACACGTTAATTTTGCACGAAAAATAACATTTTTTAAATAGCAATATTTGAAAATTATTCACATTACAGGCAATTGAGGTATGATAATATGAAATGGTGCTTTTGCTTGTATAATCATCTATGGATTTAGGTAGACAATTTACTGTTAATTAGATTAAGCATAAGTCTGTTTTCTTTGCTTTAATGTTTCATATGAGATAATACAAATGTGAGTTGACTCTTTTTATTTATTAAAAGTGATGAATATGTTGTTATTTACCATGTTAAAGAGTGAACAGTAAGAGCAGAGCTAAATAGGGAAAATTTAGACAAACTGTTTTTACACGTGACATTTATACCTTGTAAAATATAGCTTGATACCTGTGACGTTTGTCGGAATGACATTACTAGGGATGGAGGCGTGTTTCGTAGCTTATCGATTTCTGTGACGTCATGAGTTTTATTAAAAGTGACATTGTAGTCATTGTCATTGTAAAGATGTAAATTAAAAATAAATGTATTTGTAGTTAATTTAAATGAAATAAAACAAAAATAATTCAAAATAATCGCGCAAACGGATCACAAATTCGCGACACTCACTATTCAAAACAGTCTTTTCGGCATTTTGGCAAACTAAAAAAAGGTAACACCAAACAAAGTAACACAAATAACACCATATTAACAAAAAGTAACACAAATATCAACAAAACAATGGTAGCGTATACAAGGCGTCTGCATCGCGTCAGCACTCAAAAACGATGGCGCCCGCTTGTTTCCAGTACGCGAAACCATTATTGCCAAACTAAATAACTACATTTTATACTAGTGAAATTTTCATAGTATTATTTTATCGATAATCATCTGTCAGTCACTTGCACGTCCCTAGAGCTCTTCAAAGTGCATTTATAAAGTAAGCTAAGAACCAAAAATTATTTCAGAAATATCAAAATATTATTTAAATTACTCATACTTTTACTGGTATCTTTATAATTACATGATTGTTTTTAAAAATGCGTTTTATTTTTAAACACAAACGTCGTTTTTATGTTAAAAAATTTGAACTTTTAAAAATAAAATTTGGGTTGTAGCTGTCTTCATAAAACGTTCGGTAATGTCACAGGTATCAAGCTATATTTTACAAGGTATAAATCTGTAAAGCCTTACGAATTCTCTGGTATCCTATTTGCCCTGTTACTTTCATAAGGATCAGTCTTGCCGTCTGCCAAATAAATGAATACGATACCGACCTAATGCGTAATGATATCTCGCAAAGTAGACAAATTGGCATAGACCATAGACAATTAATAGTAGAAACAACAATAAATACCCAGTATTTGTATGTACCTAAAACGGTGCTTTATGATTATTGTTTTTATTTTTTAAATGTAGAGCTGTTGTGTCAATCGTTGATATTCTATTCTTCTATCTTTTACTAGTTCTATTCCTTATCTTCCATTCCATTGTATTTTTATAGTTTTTCTAACGATATTTATTTACATGATTCATTAAAACATATTGACTGTAAAATGCGAAATTGTATTGTGTGTGTAATCGTATTTCATACGAGCATTGAGATTAATTTAAGCCTGTCCAACGTAGAAAACATGCAATGCAATTTATAATTAAATAATACTCTTGTCATTTGTCAGCATAGCCGATTAAAGAGAATTAACAGTTGACACACCAAGTCATGTAAACAGCCTTTGTTTTAATTTCCGTTTGACAATTTACAAATTAGTCTTCCAAGTTTTGTAAATTCATAAACCTTCCAATTTGTGTGGCGATCTTCGACTACAATATTCGATAATCGGAATCTTGCAATGCCGGAAGCGCCATAAATATTACTAATTCTTAGTAAATTATATGCATTATGTATGTAGGTATGTTTACCTACTTTTCTGGCGAGAAGGTTTTTAATCAATGCGGCAGCTAATGTAAAACTCCAGTCGTGTAACTCAGACAATATAAAGAGGTAGAAAAAAAAACACATTTACTGGTGTTTAAGACAATACATCACAGAAATTGGTACCGTGAGAAATGTAGGTAACGGTATTATTTGTTCAATCTACCTTTTTATATCTGTCCAAATACTATGACTATTGTAGATCAAAATTGTGATTAATTCTGATGATTTCTGATTCTAAATGTAATTAAAATGCCTTTATGGATATTCTAAACAGTAGCATTGTATGACGATAAGTTAAGATACGACTCATGCAGTATTAGTTTCGTTGCGACACAGGCTTATTATTTAGAGCTCACTTTGTTGACAAGCAACTGTAGGAACAATGTTGTTTTATGAATAAATGCACTTTTAAGTACAAGTTTTGGCTTTTTATTTTTTGCTTCGCGCTATAATTATTGTTTTAATTATGTTTAAGGTGTACCGTGATTATTTATAAATGTTTATTTGTTCTATCATGTTACACACACATTCGACGTCTTGATGCTATGTATACCTATAGTTTTGTAATAAAGATTCAAATAGAATAATAATTAATTAATAGTATGGGTCCGAGGAAGACGTAAAGGAAAAATTAAAGATGACATAATATTTAAACATTTTATTCTGTTTCCAAAATTACTAAACTTTTTATTTACTCAACGTTTCTAAAATACATTTCATTATTTTATTCAGCACCAATTAACACTAAATTATTGAGCGCGACAATATAAACACATACCTACTTATTTTACATATTAAATAATTACTAATATGAAACGCTAATACCCAAGGTTGAAATCTTTCGATATTCTAGGAATGTCCTAAAGAGACGTCAACGTTTCGATGTCTCGTTTAGTGTTGCCAAGTTATAAAAATCATTTTAACTGAAACGCGGAAATAATGAGACTAATAGCTAGCAACACTGGCCCCGTACCAAAAAGGTTTTTACGTAAGTGTTAGTTTTGACAAATAATCAGTAAGTTTAATTTTTATCACAATTACATTGGAATAATAACGAATAGCAGTCTCATGGAAGACAGGCGCTTGATATAGGTTTAATTAAGTCCCGATTGTCACGCAGAACACACAGACACATAAAATGTAAAGTCATAAGAATTGCACACTTACATAGCTACATATTCCTGTGTGCATATTGCAGGTAAATTATCGTCGAGTAATTTATACATTTTGTTGCAATTAGCGCAATCAGTTATTAAATGTTTTTACAGTATTAAAAAAAAAAACATTTTTTTTTTGAGGTACCAGAAGACATGTTTTATACTAATTCAATTAATTTTGTTCTTTAAAAGCTTTTTATTATATCGCAATTATTGAATAACAACAAAATACGTTTATAAATTATTATTCGGTTTTTATTTATACTTCCGTGTATATATTATAGACCATTCATAACAATATTTGCAGCAATTACCGTTGATATAATGAAACAATAAAATTTGTGGTCACAAAGAGACATGACTAAGAAATGTAAGACCGAAATAAATAAAATAATTTAGTATGCGTCTTACGCGTTATGACAATTCATATTCCGATCTCTTTCTTGCACGAATAGTCTGACAGTAGTGCGAGTGAAACAAAAAGTTATTGTAGTTCATTTGTTTAAAATGTCAGTTTGAGACCACAAACTTTGATAAACACCCGTAATAAAAATTATGCGAAGAAAAAGGTGGGTACACTACATGTAACTAACTAATAATAATAACTAATCTATAATAAATATAATATCATTTAAAACATAAATCATTGCTAGAAACCAAATTAAAAGTACATCATCAAAATTGCCACTTTTTTTTAATTTAAAATGCTGTTTACTTGTGAAAATCAAGCCACAGGCTTCCGTACATCTTTTTGATCAATAAAATCGTGTATTTTTTATCATTAAATATATTTTTATAACGTTGTAAGTAATGATTTTTAAACTTTGTCAAACTAAATGACAGTTATTCCTTTTTTTTTTTAGTAAAACGCAAAGGGTCAACCGTGCATCCCAATACAGATTTTTTTCTTTATTATACTGGGTACAGTTATTTGATAAATCACTGAAATGGTTTGTAAAAGTTCAGTGTCATGCTATTGTAGGTAACGAGGTTTGGCAGTGCAATTTTGATAAAGTATAAGTTGTACTGCATGTTATAATAATACATAAACAACATTATATACCGATGGTAACGGTAATAAAAATTATAACAATATTATGAATTGATAAAACATTGACATATTCAAATGCAAGATTCTAGAGGCCTATGTAAAGATCTCGCAAAGCAACCAATTTGCTTATAACATTTATTTGAGCTACAAAACACAGATAGTTGCGCAACTGTTGCGACACAAGTGTCATTACAAGGGCCTTAAGTATGTATAGAGGTAGAAAATAACGTAGGATAGCTGAACAACCTCTGTGTGACAAACAAAGTCACAAATCCATAATACTTATTTCTCATAATAATTTCTGATTACTAAAATAACATTCACACAATATTTTACACATTTACATGTTTGTAAATCTGTTTTTTATTTATACTAAAGGCAATGTTATGCCTCTCTTGATATTCAAAGCGTTATGTTCGCTTTTCCCTAAATTAAAAACATCCACGAGGTTTACTATTCACCATCCATAGCACATTCTTTATGTAACCCTCTCCCACCCATCCTTTGTCCATCCCATTAATACTGTAGCTTGCGACACACTTACGTCATATTCGCAAACCGTCCGCCAGTCCTTTGGACAGTTCATCAGTTGTAATAATAAACAATAACTTTATTAAACAACTGCATTAATATACACTTAAATAACTCCTGAAGAAGTTTGCTGCCGTTTCACAACTCGCCCAACAGTCGGGCAACAGTGGCTTGACAGTTGTGCAACTGTTGTTCGACTGTGGGGTGTTATATGGGGTCTTTATATAAGATAGCATGTGAATGGGGACCGTGGCTATGCGATCCGGGCGCGCTTGGCGGGGGCGCGGCGTCACATCTCGATGGACACGCCGGGCCCGCCGAGCCGCGTCTCCTTCACTCGGAACCCGTTCTCTAGCAGCTGGCCCGTGAGCGAGTCCACTGTGGACCGCGGCGTCGATGGCGGGATTAACACCATCGCGTAACTGTAATAGACGAATAAACATTGATTATATGATTCAGGGATGCATGGATCCCGACCCCAAGTAATAATTGGGATAAGGGCAGGGGAATGATGATGATGAATATGATTCAGGGATTTCCAATCAATATTGTTTATTGTAGAGATTCTATTTGGTTTTTACCAGAGTTAAGTAATACGCATAAAAAGTGCAGAATTGATTATTTATATGTAGAATAAATCCCACTAGAATCGTCACCATGATAAGTAATAAATTATATCTATATTCCTACACAAAATGTACAAACAAGGAAAATATTTTACCACTTTAAAACATGAATGTTATCGACGTTTATTGTTATTTTTAATTAACATGTATTATCCTCGTTTTAAAAGAGACAAGTGTGATAAATCAGGTTATTTACATCTTGAATGAATATGCAGTAAATCGTCATGTTTACAAAATAACCTGCAGAATGTCAATAGTTTTATGACACTGCAAGTGATTTTAAGCTATTGTTTACATGAAAAGAAAACAACCGTACTTAAAATAATATTATACTGCAGTCCATTTTACTGTACAATCAGTAACAAAAATCGGAAAGCACAATCCGTTTTTTAAAACAACTGCATGCAACGAGTTGCTATTGTGCTATTGTGTAACAAAAAGACTTCATGCGTAGTATAGTTAAAATATACTAAACGCCAATACCTACAAGTCACAGAAAAATACTACTTATTGGACTATATTCCTATAAATTCATTGAATCATTCGACTTTACTTGCTAACAGTATATTTATGAATTTAAAATTCGTGAAAAATAACAACATTGCATCATACATACATACGCATATCTACATGAATCGACTATGTAGGTATGTATAGTAAAAATGATGCAACTTCGCTTAAGACCGGTTCTGTTAAGCTACGTTCATTGAACTTGTATTTAAGGTGTTTTAAACCACAGTGTATTTATTATGCAAGAGGAAAAATAGTATTAAAAACTTTTTGGTAATAATGACTATGTTTTGACGTATCGAATTCAGTTATATAATTTAGAATAACAGAAAATATATATAATAACGTCTACGTATCTTGCGTTTGATAAGTTGTGTTTACTATTGTAGGCAAAATACAAATGACTCATTTAAGATAATAGGTAATTAGATATAAGTTTCAAATGAGAAAAAGAAATATGATGACATCCAAACGATTTTTGTCTCAAGTCATCCTTAGTCTACTGAAAAACTACTGACACTTCATTGTTATAAGCGAGCTCACGATACCGACCAAGGCACACGCGATCGGTCCTTTTTTATTTTGTTAAACTTCAATATGTACAGTCAGCATCAGAATCGGTTAATACATACCGATTTACAAATTGTCATTATTTTTCTATGACACATAGGAAGTGCTTAGTATGTTTTAACTATACCAGGTGTCAGGCCTATTTTGTTACATAATAGCACAAAAGTAATTCATTGAATTCGATTGTGTGCGGTTCGTTTGAAAATCTGAATATGTTAATCTACGTTTGATGCTGACCGCACCCACGTTAGAAGTGCGTTGAAATTAAATCTTCTTTCACTTAATAATAATAATGCAAAATATGTGCTACTACCGACGGGCGTGTATGAAGCGACTGATGAGTGTGGATGAAGCTAAAGTGGTATGCCAGGATCGTAGCAAATGGAAAGATGTGATCTCTGCCTACCCCCAAGGGAAAGAGGCGTGACGTTTATGTATGTATGTATGTATGTGCTACTAACCCGCCACCACCAGCGCCGGTGAGCTTGCAGGCGAGGCCCTTCGCCTTGGCGGCGCTGCGGATCGCCTCGAGCGCCGGGTGCGACACGCCCAGCGCGGACAGCAGGCAGTGGTTCATGTCCCATAGCTCCTGAATGGCAGAATAAAAATATTAATATCTGGAATACATTTTATTTCTGTTTTTTTTTAAACGACTCCCGCACTATGGTATTTAATCCTTGTATCGCGGGGGATTTCACAGACATTCAATTCACATGCACAATGCGTGCGAATTTACGCCCACACAGATTTCGCACCTAATATGAATTTTGAATTCGTAGATTTTTATTAACTCATCTTTGCAAATATTGTCTGGCAAAATTATGAAGTAACCGTAACAAATGTTGGCTCTATGTATATCTGTATGTATTTCTTGAGATTAAAAGAGATTCCTAAAGGTTTTTTATCACGAAAGAACATCTTAGCAGACATTAAAAAAAATATAAGTACTTGGAAGCAAGAATTGCGACTTTATAACATACGACTTTTTTCATATTACCAAAATTGAGTTATTGATCTTATACATATACGTATCGGCCTTGTTTGTGTGGTGTTGTCTTAGTTACACATAACCTAGTTTGGTTTGTCATGGCCACTGAGCTATGGGAGATAATTGAGATACTACGCCAAGGTTACTTCAGAGCGCGTCAAATAATCGCACAACTGTGTTAAAAATACAAAAAGAATTTTCCAATTCAAAACCCACATAAAAAAACTACGTTTAGAAATGTCAGTTGAAAGACGAATAAAAAAAGCTGTCGCATGACTAGGGGAATACCGAGATTTCAAAATTGGCATAAATAAGTTTTTAAGACGTCCCAATCTCTCTGTGACCTTCAGTTACTCGTCGTATTACATGCAACAAAAAAAGTAAGAATGCCCTTTGCAAAAAAAAAGAACTAAATTAAGAATGAAACCGCGGGAAACTTCATAATACGTCAAAATCTTTCATCATAGACACGCGCGTTCTATTTTTATAGGCACACGTCAAATGCGTGATGACTGAAAAGGACGACCAACGTAGGTTGTGACGTATGCTCTAACGTTTACGGTGGGCACATATACAGCGAAGTTAAAACATCTAAATGCACTCAAAAATAGACTTTGTAACTATTCCTCGAAAGTTCATAAATGTTCGAACCATGAAAAGCTCGCATGTTTTTCTACGGCACAATGATCAATTATTTTTGCACTTTATTCCGATAACCTTTAACAATGTTTTTGAGTGCTCACTGTTATGCGGTTCTTACAATATGACGCGTCTATGAGATTATTTTTATGGAGTCGTTACATTTACTAACCAAATATACGACCGCAAGTAACGCCACAAATTATGTAATATAAGGATGTAAAAACAATATTTTTGTGCGTCACAATACCTAATGTAATCTTGTAAGCTGTTGGCGCAAATAGGCAGGTTCATTTATATGTATGTTCTGAACGACATATTGTATGGAATAGTTAGCGATCTAAAATATTATATGTAAAGTATAAGTAGAGAAGCTTATTAAAAGACGACGTATTCTAAAATATTCCACGACGTTTATTAGAGAGAAAATTTATTGATAATGTTTCATTGCATTCATAAGTTATGAATACGGAAGGTATCAAATTACTAAAGTTCATTACGAACCCTGTAGGGCACTAGATAACATAACATTAACATGATTTGTTTGTTCCTACAAGACTATTAGCTTTTAAGGACAAGACAATAATATAGATAAACGACACTTACTGCTAAATGCTGATATTCGGCCTCCATATTAATTTCACACTTGCCACTGGAAAGTTTTTCCAAAACCTAGAAAAAGAAAAGAAAAATTCATGTTATATCTTGAAAATTAAATATTTTAGGTCATTGATCTTCAATTACATTTCCTTAGCAAAACATTTTTTTAGCTAAACAGATAGAAGAATACTATAGCTAAAAAGATTTTATTACATGTTCATACATCTATACACCGTGACTTTTAGGTCGTTTTAAAAAAGCAGCCCAGTTCATGTATCCAATGACTAGTAAACGTTTATAAAAAAATAATATGTTTTTTTTAAGATTTGAATGAATAAAAATATTATTCATTATTATGACACAAGGCAGTTTTACGAACACTCTGTAGTGAGCGCGGTCCGAACCTTGTGCCAAAGGGGCCGCGCGGGCGGCGCGGCGGCGTCTTATCACAGGTCATTCACCTTAGCGTAAAACAGCTGTCTTACTATTGCAATCATAATGTTCGCAGTAAGTATGTAGCATGTATCTTCAACAGTTTGATACGTAAACATTTTTAACAGGATGTTTCATATTTCCAATGTATTATTTATTTTTTTCATGCATATTATTTTAATTAATGATAAAAAAATTATATTCGCGCCTAGAGGTATTTTATGACGGATACATTGTGTGGACGACTTTTTTAAAACGACCTAAAAATCACGGTGTATATATAAAAATGAAACCCGTTTTCCTTGGTCACGGCATCACGCGTGAATGGCTGGACCGATTTCACTAATTCTTTTTTTGTTGTATTTGTTATTATTAGGAGAAGGTTCTTACGGAAAAAAAATATTAAGAAAAGACCTTGGTTTTTTTGTCCCTTTACCATGCGGGCGAAGCCGAAGGCAGAAGCTAGTACTACATATAATGCGAAAAAACTTTTTCCCCGACCTATTATTTCAGAGAAATTTGGAGGAGTTTTATACCCTTCAAACCAGGCACACCTTTTAACTTTTACAAGTTTTAATTATCTTCACCTCATAAGCACAAATCTTAATGTCACAAACTTGCATAGTGGTTTATACAAACAAGTAAGTCTACGGGGAGCTGGTTTAATGAACGCAGAGCAATGTGTGTCAATGTTGATACTACGCAGGTTGTAACTCGGTCCTGACGAGGTTACCAACCTGCCGATGCAATCTTATAATTAATCGCACTCGATTAAGAACTGTCATTTTACCAGTATTTGAGTACTGGTATTATTATGTCGTTTGCAAACTCTACTACATGCGGTTATAGAGCCTTCCATTTTATGATAATATTATAACAAGACGCCACTCTAAACCGTGTAGGGCGTTGTCACATTTCCACAATCACAAATTCACAACAATATCACTTTAAGAGGTGGTAAGCTCTTTGTAAAGTAATTTCTAAAGCAAATAAAACGTCATTCAGGTGTGTATTAGTAGTATTAGTATCTTTTCCGCCATTTCTGGGGATAACCATCTTAAGAATGAGGTAAATTTTGAGTCACGCCAGCTGCCGATGTTCAAGAAAAAATGTATCTAAGCTACGTATGAGAGAGCACGTAGACAGACTGCTAGACTGAGTGTTATTGATTTCGTTTAGTGGAAATTACCTCACGCTAGACACTAACAAGCTTTATAAACATTGTGTTTCTCAGATAGTATGTAAACATTTTAAGAAGATGGTATAATTTTTAGGATTGAGTAGCTGTAACAGCTAAATGGGCATACGACCGACGACGAAAGAGATGACGAGACGAATTAATGGACGCCTTTCTTGGGAATGGACAAGAAAGAATGTTTTTAAACTTTCGCGACTTGTACCTACACATACATAGTAATTCTTGAATAATTCTTTTTTCCCGACGTTTCGGCCGAGTTGCACCGACAGTGGTTACGTAGAGACGTCGGGAGAAAAAAAAAACATCGAATTACATCGCGAATGAGAACCGTTAGTTGTCTAAAATATGGGTAAGAAGTGGGCGATCGAGACCGTTAGAGGAAAAAGAGGTTTTTACCTGGCAGTGGGATAGTATAGGCAAAATATAACAATTTTCGCGGTAGTTTGCGAAAGCGTTCCCGTGGCCCCCGACTATAGGGAATGGAGGCTTCTCCATTCCTTGTCGGGGGCCACGGTGGTTTCAGCCGGTAAGGGTCCGGCACACCACACCCCTTCGCCTTCCCCAGAGCGATGGAAGTCCATGAGGATTTCCACCGGGTAACAAAAAAAGTCTAAATATAACAACAATAATATAACTTTATGTCACACCTGCGTGGCTGTGTGAGCTACATTATCACAGGCATCGAGTATGTGGTCGACGGCGGCGGTGTTCCTCTGCCGCAGCACCGCGACCTTCAGGACCTGGGCCCTGGTCTCCCGGGACACCCTGGAGTCCACCAGCAGCACCCGCAGGTCCATCTTGATGTCCAGGTGACGTGGCTTGCTGCCTTTCTTAAACGAAACCAGCGAACCGAATGTGCACGTTGCGTTATCTATACCTGATGGACAAAAAAATAAAAATTGAGTAGGTGGTAACTAATGGACAACAAAATTACAATTTACTGAATTAATAATATTTTTTTAATACCACAAAATGGATGATTGCATTTATACACCTAAGAATACACAATGTTTAATGTGACAAAAACAAAATGCGACTGTCATTCTGTCTCAGTCATTGTTAACTGAAATATGGAGATAGATAGACATTTAAGAACGTCACTTAGTAGTACTGTTTGTGAATACAGCTGGTAGTAGGTAATTGATAGGTGCGTATATTTTAAATTTTAGTGAAGCTATTCAAGGCTTTCTTCGCCCTGAGGAAGACAAAATGGTATGCCGAAGCCAACTCTTGTAAGCTAAAACCATTGGACTTTTACCGTTATCCCTAGGACCATAACCAATTTAATTTTAAGCTGTGCAAAAAAATTAAATACTTGTATTGTACTACATAATATAAATGAAGTATTATTATTTTTATTTAACAATTACAATAAAACTGCTAATTAAAATCAAGTAATTTAAGCCAGACTAACAATACAGTATCACAATATCTATGGAGGTGAATAAAACTAGTTTCCATTAAATAACAATAATGAAGTGTTGTTACGATCTGTTATAATTATATAATTGTCAGCAATTAACTGGGAGGTGATTGACCTCGTAGTTATGAAGGAATAAGGGCATTGCGTGAGTTTTTATTTTTTATTGTATATTGAGATTTATACATATTATGTACGTTCCGTGTGGTGTTCGGATATAAAGAATAGCGCCACCCCATATCCTCCACTGGGTGTCGTAAAAGGCGACTAATGGACCTTAAGACCCAGTGCATTGTACCAAACACCTTGGGTCACCCGAATGGTGGCGGGTAAGCCACCAACAATCGCATTCCCAAAGAGGGTTAGTGTCAGGCAGGCGGCCGACTATAAAACCATAGCCAAATCTATTAGCAACATGTTGAGAAAAAAAAAACATGTTGCGCCGACCCCAAGTAAAATGGGATAAGGGCAGGAAGATGATGTATATTGAGATTTATTGTAGCTTTACCTCTAATCTATCTTTTAAGGTCGGGTCTGGGTCGGTTCCCAGTCTTACTGGATTCAGATGCTACAACATTTTAAATGAAGCTCATTTATTCAGTTTAGTCTATATAGTATATATTTAGTATTTTCTTAACACTTTTTCAGACTACTACCAGATATAACAGATGATAGAAAATGTTCTCCACAACTCGTTAACCAGACAGCGAATATAGTATCATCAAATTTGTCAATTCACCAATCCCTAAAACTGTTAAAAAGCCTGAATGACGTCACTGCACGTTTTTCCACTGCATCGTCTGGTATTTTTGTTTGCATAATAAATTAGTATAACATTAGCAGTACGTCATGTCTGAAATGATCCAATATATCTTAATAGATGATACGGCAGAAAGGCCCAAAACATGACTAAGACTAACCTTGAAAAATTTGGAGACGATTTGCCTTTAGGCCTACAAAAAAATCTTCAAACAAATGAAACGATTGAGTTTATAGATTTTTCAATATAAATATATGATGCAAAGAGTACACTTCAGCAAAAGAGAAACAAAACGTCTTATCGACAAGGCTGTCTACCTACATGAACCACACAGCGACAAGTCAAGTAAGATAGGCAAAACGGTTTTGTCTCAAATGAGGGCCTGGCCTAAGAACTGTTGCCATTATGGAAACGAGACATTGCTCTACACGGAGTAGTCCAGTATCCCTCTTAAATACTGCAAGTCTTACTTGAATCGATGGTAGGTTACCAGGTGTAACAATGAAATTTATTGCAAGCTTCTTAACCCAAGAAAGAGGAATGTATTTTTACTCCTCCTTTTTACTTCATCTGATTAATTTTGATGCGGGTTCCAAGACAGTTAATCGTTTTCCTAGGACACCGGGCTTAAGTGCTAGGTGGTAATCGTTGGTTTTATTGTTGATCCCGGCTTACAGGGGTTACAATGTGTAGCTGGTGTGATAAGCTTTTCCTTAAGAAAACTCAAGAAAGTTACCTCATATAAAAAGAGCTTTAAAGGACTAGAACAAGATTCATAATACCTAATTATTATCACTATTAATAACCTCATTATGAAAATCTATTTGTCAAACAACATTGAAACATCCATTACAGATATTTGTATTATGTTGCTTTGCATTCGGAACAACATTTATCAATATTTTACTAATCATTATACGTACAATATTGTCTTTGGAAATCCTAATATTTGCATAATTATAATTATAAAGCACACAGATTACACTTAAAACAATATTGGAAGGGCTTTGTGTGGTGTCATGTCAAACAATTTTATTTGCCTTGCTTTAAATATATCGAAGCAAAGTTCAATATTAGAGAACTAATTTTAACTTTAATTGCTAGGTTGTGATTGGGATTAGTTTTATATTATTAAAAAATCAAACGACATTTTAATTCATTATAAGATTAAGAAATGTTAAAGAAGTCTTATATACTGTTTTCTTGATGATTTTATTTAACGTTGATATCACCAGTTAAACGAATGTCCGTTGATATAAAACAGAAACGACGCGGCATAAACGTTTTAAGTGTTTACAATAATATTTATACGAATCCCTTGTTTTTGTAACAGATAGAACCGAAAATTGCGGTTACGACTTTTCATGGAAGACTAGACGATGTGAAAGAGAGACGTCGCTACATGCAATATAGATTTCCGTCTTGCTCCTACAATGGCAACAGTTCTGCTAATCTCATAGAATAAATCTAGTTTGAACCAGTTTTTCTGTGCTAATCGCTTTAGAAGCACGTACGAATACATAGATTTCACTCAAGCCTTAAACAAGTATTTTAATTACCTTATGAAACTATAATTTCAACATTAAGGGGCTTGCAGAGGAAGCGATAACAGATTATAGGTATTAATGATCATAACAAACAATATTTTTATACGTCATTGTGCAATCATATTCTGTAGGGCAAAGGAAACCTTTGTGGTACAAGGTCTCCAACATATTAAAAAATAATAACAATAGACATTAAAAAGTGCCTGTCGAAGGGTAAAAATGAAGCCTTTTATTCGTAAAAAAAAAATATCAATATCATACTTGGTAATCAAAATAATTAGCACATGGGGAAGAATGCTGCCAGTCATAGACAATGTTGCCATCCTTGTGACAATATTTTGACACTATTCAATTCCACAATAGTGATGACTGCGTCATTTCGTTCAGCTTTTAGAGCTAGTTATACGTACAAGGGTACACGAATTAGATATCATTATCGCGATGATAATTATAAGAATGAATTGAATCTCGTTTTGACATTTCATCACGTTTTCATGAACTTCGCAATTTTACGTAAAATATCGCTAAACATAAAGACTTGAAATATATTGTTATGTACCTGTAACCCTTAATTTATGTTACGTTGTTTCTGTTTATTTCGATTATAATTATCAATCAATGAATTTAGATGATCAAACTAGACAACCAATCACAGCACTTGATTTGATTTTGACAGATGTGATTTTAAATCACACGTTCGGCTTCTATCCTGATACAGTAAACCATATAGTTATTGACGTTCTAACAACAAATCGCGGAACTCGACCTTACTACCTTAAAATAAAGCAGCTATTTATATGTTAGACAAATTATGTGGTTTACTGTACGTGCATCGACTGGTCAATATGTGTGTCAAGGTCTGTGTCGCTTTCTACGTAAGCCGTGGAGGGCAACTAATGATGCCCAATTCGCGAACTTGTCCCACTTCGGAATAGATCGTTGGTATTTAGTGGACAAGAGTCAATTAGAAGACGAGGGCATGGAACAGGAAAACAGAAAAATTATGTACCTAGTGAAGAACGGTTTGGTAGGTTATAGGATGATAAACAACTTTGAAACTTTGCACAGATGTGACTGTGAGAGATCCCGAGATGACCTCGGTTCCTTTAGGTAGAGTCCCAAATATCAATAGGTAAAGACAGGTGGAAGGAGGAAGACGAGATATTTGCGGATAATGGGATACTAACGAACTGTCCGTATTTGCTCTGAATGCTTTGCCAGATTTTGGAGTACCTTTATATGTCCGCTATGTTAGCACAACACTAGTACAGTTTCATGGCAGGATGTTTAGTACATAAACAGAGTTGTCCGACTATTTATCCTTATACAAAGTAGTTTTACCTGTTATTTACAAGGATAACACTATATTTAGTTATACCGAAATTATATAAAATAATTTCGAAATTCCAATAAATTTAAAATAGTAGTTTTACACTGCATTAATGTTACATAAATACAACATCTGCTACAATGTATATTCCAATATATACAAGCATTTTAAATTCAATGTCCAAAAAGATTTAAATCTTATAAAAAGTAGTTGCGTAAGCTTATAAATTTAAAAAATGGTGAAGAAAGAAATTAATATTTAATATTGAGTGCTTGAAGATGCAAAGTGGGCTTGGCATATACCAAGGCTCAATTATTTAAGGTCATTAGTCATTAAAATATGTGACTAGCAGCTTCTATGGTCAAGGTGCTGATAATAACCTCTGGTTTCTGAAACGCTGACTAACACAAACATTTGCTTATTCTTCAGTCGAATATCATGTTAAGCTCTGTGATTGGTAAGTTTTATGTTCAACCAATGACAGTGGTGATCAATTGATCACCCTTCCGGAATCCGGGGGTTACTATGTTCAATTTCACGGATACTTTTAATCTATTCGCGAAATTGTTCAATAATCAGTGATAATGTCATTTACAGTTAGTTGTTATAGAGACCTAAGTTTTATTATGGCAAGCAAAGTTTATTACTAATAGGCGTGTCTAAAATTATTTATATCTACATATTTTAACAGTTACAACCAGACCAATAAAGTAAAGCAAAACATCCAACACAATATGGAACGAAATGCATTCCGACAACCCAAAAGGTACACCTACATTTTATCAGCAAAATCACCATTTCAAGCCGCTATTAACTGCGTATAAAAGCCTTTTAAGTTAAGTCAAGGTTGCGAGGTCAACGCCCGGTAAAAACAAAGAAACAAACTAAAATGTCCACTGCGATAAATTCCGATAGCTACTTGAATTACAGGCCTATCACGTATTTATTGCTAAGACCTATGATCTTGGAACTGATACCTACATTGTAATAAAGGAAATAGGATCGTTAAGTTGTATGTCATAAGTTTATGCGTGTTTCATCAATACCGCTTGGTTATGGTAATAAGGAAATATGTACAAAAACGAAATAGTTTTTCCCGATACAAAATTTTGCTCTTCATACAAATACAAAGTTTGATCAGCCATAAACAAAGTATGGGAAACCCATCTTGCTTTTTTTTTCAAGTATTTCTTTATTAGACGCACAGCATCGATATTTACTTTTTCAGTTCACAAGCCATATACAAACAGACCGTTTAACCACAGTCTAAATATACTATTGTCATACAGTCGTCCGACGAAGGCGTCTAGACAGGGCAATCGTGCGGGGTGTGAGGGGTGGGACGCGGGAGGGTCGAGCCCGACATGCAAACAAAATAATGTTAGCATGTCGGGACACGTCATTCAGGGCTTACGCGTGTTTGTTTTCGTAATTATTTTATAAAATGGTGCATACGACGTGTGCTGTGAGAGATTGCAAGTCTTCATCTCGTATTAATAAGGATCTGCGGTTTCATCAGCTTCCACGAACAGAAGAAAGTTAAATAAATAATGTTTTGTTATTGTAGAGTGAATACGTAAATTTAATAATAAAAATATTTGTCATACCCGTCAAAGTTGACAACGCCAACAAAAAGGCCGAATGATGGACGGAAAGAAGTATGAATAGGTAGGTAGGCTAGGTACCTGAAGGAAAATGGAAAATCCTGGAAAATGGACGCTAATTAAGTGCTAATTACAAAAATGAAACCTAAATAACTTAAATCTAAAATTATAACAAAGTTTATATTTTTACGTGAAAAAATATAGATGAAGAATGAATTTATTAATTTGTATTGTATTATCCATAATCAATTACGCCTCATCATATGCAGACGAAGCAACTGAGAAAAATTTATACATCCGCCTGAGAGCATATGACACTAGCCGTGATCATTTTGGAGCATTACAAGTCCCTCCGGATGATTTCGTGGACTACACTTATACTTAGGTTGGAAACAGAATTGATAGCGATCTTTTCTTTTAACGAAAACAATATTGGGCTCAAATTATTTGAACATCTGAGTTTAGTGGAGTATAATACGAAACCATGTGATTGCTTCCCAGTAAATTTTTTGTTGAAATTATTTATTAGGATGAGGATTTTTTATATAATTAAGTTCAGCAATAAAAATTTCAAATCTATTAAATCTAGAAACCGAAAATATTTGTCAGTTACCCATTTATAATTATTCTTTTATTTAATATTATTCAATTAGTTCTCAGCAAGTTATAATAATATTAGGTTACACTTTCTTTAATGATTATAATGTTAACGATGTTGATTTTTTTTTTTAGGCTTAAGTTGTTTAATTTTTTGTTCTCTATTTTTATTTTATTTTTCACTATTTTTAAATATTTGTAGCCTCCTGTTTGCGCTAAATAAACTGTCTTTCTTTCTTTCTTTCTATCTGCAATAAATAAATAATTTTATTAATATTTTTAATTTTGACAACCCTTGGCGTCGCGATACTGTCAAGTCGTTGTCGGCATTTTTCACAAGATCAAAGGCGTCGGACGACTGTATGATACTTAGACTGTGGTTTAACCATGTATAAAGTCAACTAAGATATTGTTGACGTCATAGCCATGTCTGTTTTGCACAGACTAATGATACGGTGTAGTGAAAGCTAAACAACGGAGATGAAAGATCTGGCAATGGTATCGCTGTTCAGCCAGACTAAACGATGAACTCATTGCTTGAACTTTATGAGTTTGATGTGTATGAAAATGTACATTCAAATTAGAATTGGGGTCGCTTAAGGTCGACGAAACAGGCTAACGTTTTGACTTTTGAAACTTCGGTTGCTAAATTGGCAATGCTAATTAAATTAGAATCAAAATTTTGGCATTTTCGAAACAAAACGGTTGATTTTCAATATTTATCGAACATTTCAAGGTAAATATTAGGTGTAGAAGGTTAAACTTGAGTAAAAATTCTTACCTGAAGGGATCCCGTGCATTATCCTCTCACAGTTGTACGCCCACTCCGATATAATCTCCCTCTCATTCATATTAAAGTCTTCGCTCGTTTGGTCATAAAACGCGTCGAATCCCGTCGTCATCTTCAATTTTAGGAGCTGAATTAGCGCTCCTGCTAGACAGACGGCGAACGAGGCTGAGCTGCCGGTACCCGCTCCGATCGTCAGCTCTGACCCTAATGAGATCTCCATGGATTTGACCGGGAGCGTGGTGCTGCCGAATATTCCAGAAAACACGTAAAGGAAGCTGCGCAAAGAGTTCTTCTGATTATTCTGTAACGCGTCGAAGTTGGGTCTAATTTGGTGCAGGAACTCGTCCACCCTTCGCAAGTGGCTGTCATGGTCTAATTTGTCTGGTAGTCTCCAGGAGAATTTGCCTGTGATGCCTGGTTCTAGCTTAGGATGGAAGAGACTTCTGACTGTAGGTTCTAGTGGTATTGTTTCTTCTAGCCCGACGCACGGCAGGTGGATGCGTATCGTCGGCTCCACGTGGCAGTTTACTTCCTGCAATGGAAGCGAGTATACGTGAATAATAACAATAGCCAAGGTTACGAAGCATCTCTTGGTCAAATCACTGAAGGTGATAACTTTCTCTCAAAGAGCAATGATTTCACAATCTGTCAATTAAACAGTATGAAATTGCAATTTACGAACATAAAGTTGACGTATTGCGATACGCCAAGTATCCTTAAGTCACCTATGACGTCATACTACAGTATAATAGGTGATTCTTTCTCAATATGTAGATAGGTATTTATATAATTAGCTGCTGTATTCCTCATATTGTTTAAAATATGCAATTTAACGACCGCTCATTTATTTGATTATTTCTCTTACATATTCATTATGTTAGTATTGTAAATACCATTTAAGTAAATTAATATTTTATACAAGTAATTGGATAATTATGTATGAAATTAAGTTATAAAACATAATTGTTAGATATGTACTATACATTTTACGACGTCCATTAAAGTAAGAGAAGCCAGCCTTTTGCCTAGCAGTGGACTCTTACACAGGGTTTATAAAAAAGTGCTTTCCTGAAGAAAATCGTTTATCGTTCTCCTCTATGTTTCTATTCAAAAGCACAGAGGCAGCATCTTAAATATAAATGGGATTAGCTCAAGTTGTATAAGCCCTCATTTTCGTAGGCATTCGCATTGTCAAATGAATTCGTAATATAAGTTTAATATATTGGACATATTGTCAAACTGTCATTCTTTACGTTTATATGGAAATGCAACAAGGAAATGATCGGGTATTGCTTAATATTTTGAAGAATAACCTACATTCTAGTAGTTTGTCGCTTTGAACAACTATTATTTGTATTTCAAAAATTATCTATTGTTTTTCCTATACAATAACATTTTTAATAGTATATAATTACCACCTATACCTTATTTTATAGGTATTTTATTACTAATAAGGAAAACCAATTCAAAAAGTTAGTTTTACTTCACAACTTGCATGATATAACAAAAATCTGAACCTATTAATATTTTATAACATACCTACCTGGATACAACCAAACTCAGCACTAAACATACTTTTTCAAAATTACGCAAACATTCGCAGGTTTCTAAAAATGTTATTCATTTTAACTCTGGTTATTAATATACCACTATTGGTCTTACAATAAACTTTAGTTAAATATTTTCATGACTTAAGAACCTTTTCGCAAAATATAATCTATGCGTAATTTCATTAGGTAGTATTGAGATATCCATCACTGTCGATTAAATTGGTCGTAAACTGTAAATCTCGAATGTCGCTTTGTATTTATAAAACTAATCAGTATTTAGACTTAGGTTTACATTCAATAAATAAAACGACACACAATCAATCTTATCTCACTAACCAGTACCGAAAACGAATACATATTTTTTTTGTTCAATTCAGACAACATACAAACTTCGACGCACCACATTTCCCTATCTTTTAAAACCACTCAAAGCTCCACTTCTTTTACCAATAGTAAAGTTAGAAATGGATAAAGTATTTCAAGTCTGAAGCCGAAATATAGCCATACAAAGTAAAAGAAAAATTTACTTTTTTAATAACCAATGTAGCTATAAACAGAAATAAAAGCTCATACATATTTTGTATCCCGGATGCCTAAATGCTATGATTTTACTTTCCTTATTTACAGACTCACCTATTGGCTATTACCAAACTGCTTTCTAGGAAACGAGATAGGATATTGCAAACATCAGCATGTCAGAGCATTGGCAATATTGAAGCCGTTTATGGATCCGGTTCAAGATGTCATACAGGCACTAAACTAACGGACGTTGGGAAATGCCCTTATGTTTAAAGACGTTCCTATTGTCACAGCTATTATCTTTTGCACTTTTGCAACACCTGTTCAAAGTGCTTGTTTTTGTTATTTCAGCTTATTATTCGTTAAAAAAAGTAAATGAATACGCGACCTACTGCATTTTACACTTCCTATTAGGGCGGTAAAATAAATAAGGATAGAAAATCAATTAAAATGTTACTTTAAATAGCAGTATTTTTGCATATTATTCCTGAAGGTAAATTTAAAACATTCGTATAATGCACTTTACAGTTGCTAATAAATGCGATAAAATATAAATAATGATAGACAATTTAATTGCAATGTTTCCTTAACTGCACAAATTTTTAATTTAAAAACAAACAAACTGTCACTACCGAAATCTGGCAACGAAAACGCAAGAGTATATCTTTAATTTACAAAAAGGAATTTCTAGAATTTTATTATATTTCTACTATTCTAATATTATTTACAAAAACTTACCGTAAAGGCGTAAACTACGATAAAAAAATAAATAAAAAAGAGTGTACCTTAATAACGATGGAGCTCCTGAGTCCCAAGCTGACGGCCACCGCAGTCTTCCCGTACACCACCGAATGCTCTCCATGCAGGATCACTTTACCAGGAGCCGACACACTTACAGTGTACAAATTATCTATTCCGTTCAACATCTTTATAAGTCTTTTTGTAACACGCAAGGAACCAATAAAAACAACATATAATTTGTTCTACTTCATTATTATTTCCAAATTACATTTCAAGACTTCTGAGCGTTCCACTGTTCGACTGTGAGCGTCTTTTGCGTGAATGCGTGTATGCTCTTCAGTTCTTCTTGAAGCACTGTGTTCACCAATCTGCGGAGCGAATTATTATACATTAATAAGTATAATAGATCGATTGTTATTCAAATGGGGACGTTTGAACATGTTTGTAAGTGATACGAATCTTGGTGAATACAAAAACCTTTTTGTCATCTTATCGTGCGCACATTTACGCTCTATTTTTTAGATTTTCACGCATTTCGTTGACTTTTAACCTTTAGTATTTTTAGACTTAGTTTAGCGTTTGCGTTTGCGTCACCAGTCAGAGGTTATGTATTGTGCTTCTAAGTGTATTGAAATGCGTCAAAACATGTGCTCTGAATTTTTAAGAGCCTTTGTCTAAATGTGCAGGCTCGATGTCAAAACAAGATAGGACGACTGATTTAGCATATTCTTTGAAGTTTATTGGTTGTGATTTGTATCTGCCTGTTTCTTTGAATGGCTGATCCATTGAAAAATCAGACACGTATATATTTCGTAACAATTTTAAAAACTCCTCATTCAGCGATACTAAGTTAGTTAGCACTAGCCATTCTTTCTTATAGCTGCAATAGTTGAGAGCGTTACTATGGCACATGCGTCGATTGCATACATTTTGTTAGGTGTTGGCATAGGGCCAGGGATTTTATTGCAATTTTTGCACGCACACAGTTTGAACAATGACCTTCTGATGTTCGTATTACGAGTCAATAATCAGTAACAATGCTGTCATTATGCTGTATTGTCTGTCTGAATGACTTAAGACACGTAGACCTTTTTAAAATGGTTTTCTTTGGAATACCAAAGTTGTAGAATATTTAGAGACCCTAAGTCTACCATCACCACTTCAAGTAATATTTTTGCGAGTAAGGGACGTCAAACTACCTCGAATAGTGCACTATCATGCCTTCACAACAGCAATAACATTCGTTTAAGAGGTGATGTTAAGCTACCAGGAAAACGTTACGTAAGGAACAGTCGGGATTATCTAGATCTTTTCAGTCCCACACTCATTTACATGTCATATGGCATAAATATGAATGTCTTAACTTCCGACTGATGTTTTCCTCTACAGTAATTCAGGGTAACTTTAGACTGAATTATCAGATCTACGGTATTTTTAGTTCGGTTAAAAGGTATTTGACAAATCTTGCAACAACCTTGTTTACTCTTACAGAATTGCATACACACGCCCAAAATGTATATTTGCACGATTTGATGGTTCAATAAAGGTAGCAAAAATCTAATGCTGATTAGTTATTGTTAAAATATATCCCTAAAGCTGAATGAGATATAATTATTCTGAATGACAAGACGGTCTTATTTAGTTGGTTGATTAATGCGAATTTGTTTTAATATCGTTAAAATAGTATACCTAAAAGACGAACAAAATATGCGTACAAAAAAAAATACTGGAAATATTATTTTAGTAATCTTGAAAATAATCGGAAAAGTATCAAATATACAATTGTAAAATAATTTTAAGAGAATGCAAACGATTCGAATAGCCTTATTTAATGCATTATTGTGAGCAATCAAAATGTTATTAACGTTCACAATATTTCCCAACGCCTCGATTAAACATACAATGTTGCATCAAAACTTCGCATTATTATAACAATACTAGCTGAGCCTCGCGGTCTCACTCGCGTTTTTGATGTCACTTTTTTTAAATAGCCTATAGACTTCCACGATAAATAGACTTTGCAAGACAAAAAATATCGTTTATCCACTTCATCTTATAGTTCGTGCGTCTTATAGTTTTTCGTGTTTCGGAAGGCTCGTAAAAATGTGGGTCCCGCGCCTGATCTCTCTCCCGTCGTGTCAGATTACCGTCCCATCGGGCTATGAGAGTAAAGGAATAGAGTGCACCTGTGTTTGAGCACACGTTTGTGCACTATAATATGTCTTGCGTAGCTAACTGCGGTCCAGACATAATTTGAGAAAAGCGCATTCAAATAACCCAAAAGTACTGCTAGTCTATAATTTTAGCAACCTAAACCCGCGTCTTATATCATTCATTAGAGTTTAATCTATCTCTTTAACAAATGACATCAAAATCGGTGAGACAGTTAATACGTAAAAGTCGGACAAACAAGCAAACACACATTCGCATTTATTATTAGGGATGTCGTTGTTGCGACGGTACAAAGGAACAAATGCATCGAATCATTTGAACTTGAAGTGTGTGATCAATCAGTGCATTGCCATTGAATTCTGATTGGTGTTCATGGTCTATAACCTATGAGCTCGAAGGTCTATCAATATATTAACTGGAAAACGTGACTTTCGCTTGTCTTGTGTTTGCTTTAAGTAACGGCGTAGATTCTGCACGTTTTTTATTAATGAAATAGGTTTTTCTCACATTTACCTACGATTTTTTTGCACCTGGTTTCAAATGTTAGGAATAGATACAGTAACCCCCATTGTGGTTCAAATTGAAAAACTTTTGTTTATTTAATTAACTTTATGTCTTCAATCGAGGAAATTGGTATTTAAATTTTGCCACAATTTTTTAGTTTGTTTTCCTGTCCATGTAACATACCCAATGTTTTTACAATAGAATATTAAATATACAATACGGCCTTTTGGTATCCGCGTAGTCAGAGTATGAGGCTATAGGCCAGGACTATTATTTATTGGCGAGTGACATTATTTAATGCGTAAAAAAATGTATTCATTATATTGTTGTCATCACAAAACGTCACAGGTGCCATTGTGTCGGCGATATTAGCTGCGTCCTAATGGATTACAATATTAAAGTAACTAATGACTGCAGTCATTATATATTTAGGTTAAGTATAAAGAATATTCCTTTCACGTTATATTTTTAGGTTCCTATACAATATCTTTAACCTATTGTAGTTCTATCGGTATTATTCAGAAGAACAAAGAAACATTAGAATGTCATGGAAATATTTGGGAAATTTTGAACAAAACGGTATTGATAAGTTATGTCCCGGATTTGCAGCTATAACTAACATTCGCGCGGGCGAAGTCGTGGGCAATATCTAGTAATAGATATAGTTTTGTTTACCTGGCTTACTCTTCATTATAAGAGGCTAACAAAAATAACCGTGGCATGTGGCAACTGTAAGAATACCTCTTGCCACACTAATCACAATACAATCGACTAAGCCTGCGTTAACTAACAATTCTTTCTTTATAACCGATTTCAGAGAAAAGAGGTTTTATGTTCCATTGTGTGTGTGTTTTAAACAGTTTTAATATCTCACCTGTGCCTGGCAAGCAACGGTTTCCCTTGAAACTTGTCGGACACGATCAGAGCTGTGAACTTGGCTCCGCAGCCGTCACTATCATCTGTCACCTCCTGTGGAAGAGAAACAACCATCAGCAATCGAAATCATTTATTAGAAAAAATACTAAATTATAATAATAAGGACATTTCGGATGTCAAGTTTACACTGGCCCTTTAACCAAGTGACACCTAAAGTCATTAGCGTCAATAGAAAACTGTCAAATGTATGCAAACGACATTTCCTTCCGATAAGTCGAGTGACCTGTCATGTTCATACATTCGAGCTTTTTCTATCAACGCTAATGATTGTCAAAATGTCGTCTAACTATAGAGGCAGTACCATGAGTTGCTGGCTTAACACTATCGCGCTCGTTACGTTATCAACAATGCATAGGTACCGTCATTTTCTGGAAGGATCAATTGAATTTGTTGTCAAATACTTATTACAGATTGATTTATCGACTTTAAAATTTACAACCACTCACAGCGTGTAACATGAGATTTGACGGACGGAACATTCATTTACGTTATTTTTTTAATCGAGAGAACGATTGATAGCGTCATAGATAGACTAAATTATTGTTATTATGATTAGTTCACCCTTGTTATTGTCATGGTTAAGTCATTTAGCGGCCACTGAACGCAATCGATAGTTATGGCTTTACCCTGATGCCCCTGATTCATGATATTCTAGTTTATTTTATAAGAATCTGGGGCATCTCATATTTGAGATTAATAGCACTTGGAAAAAAATATAAATTGACGATTATGCTATAAATATCATCTACAAGTAAGCTCAATAGAGTATTGGTTACGAATTCTCAGGAGTATTATTGTTTTTAGAAATTCTCTTAAGAGCACAGTAAGTTATTCCTAAGATTTTCTGTTATGAACGTGAAATAGTAAAGAAACCGTACCGACAAGTGTTAAATACGAGTATAGAGAATAAACTGGATAATCCCTGTATCTATAAAACTCAAACCCAAACAGTGAAACGGGAATACAAAAGAGCATCATTGCCTTGTGTGACTACCCGCGATTCAGTATTTTAATTCCAAGGATTTCTCTATCTACGCCTACACAATAGTAATAATAGCGGTCCGACCGATTTCGGCCACGGCGGCCAGTGTTACTATGACACCAGCCAGCTACGCAGGACATATTATAGTGCACAAGCGTGTGCGCAAACACAGGTGCACTCTCTGTTCCTTTACTCTCATAGCCCGATGGGACGGTAATCCGACACGACCGGAGAGAGATCAGGCGCAGGACCCACATTTTTACGTGCCTTCCGAAACACGGAAGCTGTGATATTTATTTCTTAAACGCACACAACATTTGAAAAGTCGGTGCGCGCCGTGGGGATCGAACTCAAGACCTCTGACTTAGCAGTCCTACGGTCTCGCCACTAAGCTATCACAGCTTCAAACAATAGGAAAAACAAAACATTAATCTACAACATTAGAATGATGAATAGATATTAGATACTAAAGAAGTCAGTACATAATATTTGTTAGCTGCGTAACTTCCTACGCAACTCGTTACCTTGTAATGAGGGAACGGGTTAGTGTGGCGGGAAAAACGGGCTAGACACGTCGACACGACTTGAGAAATATTAAGGTGCGGAAACTATGCCTCCTCTATGCATTTATCACTCTACACGTACAGACCACACAACGTGGGCAAATATACACAATCGAGTACGCACACAGCTAATTGTGTTTGACTTAAAGATTACTTTTGTTGAGGTAAAACGAGGCACTGTTAAACGAACATATTTTAGTAAGACATTGGAGGTATTTTGGTAGTTTAAGAATACAATAATGAATTTGATAAGACCTTAAATCCCCTACGTGCCTAAATAGTCATTACAAATGAACATCTGATCTTCAACGCACAACAATGATTTACAACGTAGCGCAGAAAGTCAGTAAGGACGGATCATGGCCACTGCACGTGTTAAGGTCAGGTTGATAACACTAAAGCCATTAATCTAGCAACCATCATATCAACTGACCTACGCTAAACTATAACCGTGTCAGATGAACCAGACGATACTCGGTTATTTCTAGAGTAACAGACCATGTTAAGGCCATGACATTGATTGGTGTCGAGACGAGAGAAATTGACGCGAATTGAAAACAATTGCCCTGCACTCTTCTACAAGGATGGGTGTAATTGGGGCACGCGATCGAACCTCATGTATCCGGTACTACAATCAATCAATAAATATGGCGCCATATTAATTGACACTCGCAATAGAAATATTATTAAGAAGCACGTGCAGGAAAATGGAAACATGCCACCACAACAACAGTAGACCACACGACCGCCGCGAAAGTAACTCTATCTAATAAATTTGTTTTCAGGAAAAATCACTTAATCGATTCAAATAATAAAATTCTTAGGAATTGTTTAGAACTTTTGGAAAAGCACTTATCCTATTATTTAACAAGACATTCGATATATACGCGAGCAGAGCCATGGATAAAATCTAGTAATAGTGTATATAACGTGGAGCTGTAGTATTAATTCATAAACGCGAAAGTTTTAGTCGAGTCATTCAAAACTTTTACAAAATTATCCAAGCTTGTGAAAGTAAAAGAAATTATAATATTGACACATCTACATTAATATTATTAAGTGGTGAACAAGGTAAAGTTATGTACAACAGTGTAAGTCGTATTAATACGAAGTGCCAAGATGATTTTCGAATGGAATTAGACAACAATCGATGGTAATTATGTCTCTAACTTTTTATGACACTAACCAATGAAAAGAAGTAGAATATTTCGATTATAGGACCATGGATTTTATCAGTTTAGAGTAAACTAATCTGGAAATATATGGCGACGTTTCCATTCATTTTTAGACGAGCGATACCTACGTGACGACAGACATGTTTTTTTAATAAGAACTAATCGAAAATATTGGTTCTTAAAAAACTTACCGGTGCGCATCCCTAGTGGAATCGATGTCTAACGATCCATATAACACGGAAAGTGGAACTAGTTTATGGGATCACCAGTGCTAACAACAACACCGTAACATGTATTCTTTATGGCGGCCCAATAAACCAGCACATGATCCCTTTTATTTGTATTTCTTCCGGATGCATGAATCATTTTCATCTAGCATTTAGTTACGACTACTTTTATGATAACTTTCGTGGATTTAGATAATTAATTATGTTATAACGTATTACTCACGCATTTCTGAATTATTAACATATTTGCGGCGTCACCCGACTTGTTTCCGACCTAGCAGGAGTCCCCATAATATTGCAGTTGTGAAACAGACGCGGAAAGTTCCCTGTCACCCTTCGACAATTACAATAATAAAAATTTAAAAGGTGGTGGTCCTCAGAATTATAATCGACTGAGGATTTACCATCACCTCTTAAAATAATATTGTTAGGGGACTGGAAATGAGTTGACACACTATACATTGTAGGGTGGCGTATTCGGGGTAGTGGCGTTTGAATATTACTTTATGAGGGAGTGGAAGGTCCTCTGGTCGACTCGCAACATCAGGGTTACATCCCGAAAAAACACGAGTGATTCAATCGATCTCTAATCAAATAGTTACTCTGATTTACTGTGTGATAAATCGAACACACCACTTATAATAAAATAGTAAATGAGATGTCGAGAATTATAGTTTTATATTTAACACGCTGCGGCTTTTTGACTGAACCAAGCGTTAATTACTATCGTCGATTTCGTTATTGTTTACGCGAAAAAGGTCTGTTTTAAAACATGCGAAATGATTTACGGCTACGCTAATAGATTAGTACGCTAGTAGTGTCTGTGACGAGTATCAGACAAGAATTCTCAGTTGCATAATATTAACTAGCTTTTGGCCGCACAATCGCCTGTACTTTCGCCTTTATAATATCTATTAGTGTGATATTGTTTTAGCAATCTAGAAATTATAACTTTAAGTTGTTCCTAAGCCCACACACATACCATCTTTTAAAACAAACTTTTGGCCTCCATAAACAATATTGCGTAAAGGTCCATGGCATGTTATATTTACTCAAGTTATTGTCAATACCTAACAGGTTTTTTACACTAGCGACCATACAAAAGTCGAATATCTCACAATTTCCATTCAACTAAAGCACGAACTCAATCAATATCTGACCTTCATTTTACAACATTTGCTCTTTTCGACTTTAAAACATTTTGGACAAGTATCTTAAGGTTAATCTGTAAATTAAAGCAACCTTGAATAATATTTGGGTGACCAGAGATCATAGTATAACGATTCTGATACTTACATATGAATTAAGTGGATTCGGTCTTGACCGATATTATCCCAATCACGCAATTCTCGTGTTAATATATTATGCCAACTTAAGTAACATCTTAGACTACATCGTAAACTAAAATCCTCACCAAGGTTTTATAAAAATGTACGAATAATTTATAAATTCTACTAAAGAGACAACAATGTTTGATCATGCCAGCAAAAAAGAAAAGGTAAGTACAAGAAGAATTTGCCTTCCGGGCTTGAGAACGTGTCTGTATCCAGTAATGGACCATAGCATCACATGACGTCAACATATTAAAATGAAATAAAACAATAATTACATTCTTCCGACATCCGGGAAAGGTTATTAAACGCTTCCCCTTTTACCAATTTCCTTTTCATAAATACTATTGTCTTAAAGGTTGTACAAGTGCATTAACATGCTCAAATCGGAAATCCAATCTCTGAAATTGGTGAGTTCCGTTGTGTTGTATGGAAACACTTCTTGAGGTAAATCTCTCTCTCACTGGGGACTGTTAAGCTTCCTTATATGTACTGATAATAATTGTATTTGCCATGCTATTGCTTTATAGATAGGCATCGAAAAAATTATAGGTCATTCAATTGTTCGGCCGTCAATCCGCGCAGCGCATGGCAACTGCGCATCAAATCGATTATACGTACACTTTAATTATTGAAATGCTTTCTATTGTTACAAATACTCATACACAAGTATAGCTCATGATTCTAGATAATTTGGTATCTCTTTCTATAGACCTCAAAATAGATCTATAGAAAAGGATAGCAAATTATCTGCTGAGTTTAAAATTATCTACGAAAGAATATTTTTCCCGTTTTGGATAGCGTTGAGAATTTTAAAAAAAAAAGGAAAATATCTATTAACATTCCAGCTCTGATAAAAAAGGTGTATAGTATAAACAATTATCCTGTGGGATTCCCCTCCAACCGAAGCCAAGGTAAGAACTGGTTCAACAAATCATGTCCAAAAACCTGTTGCTGGTTTAGTTATAACTATAAATTAGTTTGGTATTGAGTTGCATCACGCGATATCGGCTCATTTTAGGCCTTATCACAATTATGAAACGCATTAGCATTCAAGATTATTTAAGCTTGAAGGGTTACAAAAAGGGCAACTTATCTGTGACAGTTTAAGGTTACACGAGGTTACAAATCTTCGATATCCGATAACTTTAGTCTCTAACGACAGGAATAAGCTGATCTCTAATCATTACATCCTGATAACCGGATCTAAAATATTTAAGAACTTTACAGTTGACATTCATGAACTTGTTTAGAAAACTTTATCGGGTTTCAGACATTCTTAAGTCAAAGTTCACATAATATGATAACCTCCCGATCTAACGATTTAAAACTTCTGATTTGTAACAATTATCTTAATCTTTTTCAGTTAATAACTGCAATGGCCAATGTAATGAAAGTAGGTTACTGAAAGGTGAGAGACGGAGAGAGCACTCAAAGTGATTAAAAACTAAATACACACATTCAATTAGAGTAATTTGAAGCTATGTTTATGTCGAGTGCATGAAGCGGAGTGGATACAGTTGTTCTTTTGTTTTATAGTCACTATAATCAGACAGCACATTGTTAAAAATGGGTTTGAAAAAACGAAACAATGCCACTTTTCCTAATCTAATAGAACTAAACAGTTGACATAAATTACTGGGATTCGGTCACTATCGATAGCTGCATAATCTTTAATGGCAAACATAAGAAATGGTGATATAATAACGGATTCTTTCGTAATCTTTGACCGCTTTACCACACAAGGCCGCGATATGACGATTACATACGATATTTGAGCGTGATTCATGTTTCCGATCAATTGTGATATATTTGTATCCCAGAGGCAGTTAACCGTTAAATCTTCCCATAAGGAATGAGCCCGGGAGCCGCGCTTGGGGTAATCCCGAGGGCCAGTTAACAAACAAACCACGAACATCGCTATTTCGGGCTCACAACTGAAGATTATAAATCAATTTAGAGATTACAGGTTGTTTAATGAACTGTAGACGGAGAAGAACAAAAAGCGACAGAAGATGAATTTTGTAGATTTCTTTTACATCACCGACAGATTATTAAACTTTTCGTGATGTGATACTTAATCAAAGGCGACTAAATATATTCTAGCTATACCTATAGGTACACTTTTCGGCATCGACGCAGTTGAAACAAGTTTTCAAATTAAAAAAAAATCTTTCGACTACATAAGTATAAAAAAATTATTTCAGACTGCGAAGAAAGAGACAACCAAAAGTGCGCTCTACAACACTGAAGATGATGCAGTTTCTAAATCAACCCATTTCCAACGAATTATAAAATAAAACGAGAAACTCTAGATGAAATTATCATACTGTTGTATACGTTAATGCCATGTTATGACCACTTTCTCTAACCGGACAAGTAAAACGCCAGGCGATGTTTTTTTTTACCAGAAAGTCACATACAAGCTGATATGTGTATGCTGAAAGAACAAAAACTGTTTACAGTTCATAAGTAATGTTTACATTGAGCTTACAGTTATACGCGCTCCAGTAGTCATTCAGAGCGAAGACAAACCATGTTATAATTTCCAGTTGCTATAAACGCAATGCCTAACAACGCAACCATTATTCTAATGTTGACTCAACAAATTATATTATTTTGAAAGTGTCTTCAATGTTTGTATGAGCTTATCAAAACTGTTGAGATTCTTTCCGTTTAGAAAACAAACTTTCGAAGTAAACTTGTAATCTGAAATGTTTGTAGTCTGTACGCCGTGCGATGCGACCCGTAGTGAAAGCCGGCTTTTAGAAATCACCAAACACCAGTTTTAGAATAATTATATTGTTTATTTACAATCTCTCCACTTTAAGCTAGAACTTTTACTTTTTTATTAATATTTTAAGACTTTGATGAATTAAACTAATATTTAAATTATACAATTTTACTGTTCCACCTTGTGTCATTCGATTACTTCACTCTCTCGCGCAACTAACGGACGCGGGCCCACATTTCCCAATAGCTGACTAAATTAACCGTAAATAATATTTAAACAGCAATAATTTGAATAACTCAACCTTAACTTATGTTATTGATCATAATCATAAACCTTGAACGCTGCATAACATTAGAAAAAACATAGTGAGTGTAGGTTACACCGGGGCAACGACACCTTTATCAAAGCGTAACATAGTGAATGAAACACGTACCTAATTCTTATCACTGTAAAAAACAAACTGTTCACACAAATCACGAATCACTTTGTCTATTACACGATATTTTTTTTCGAACGCGTTTGGATACGTGCAGCGGCGTGCACCGACCGCGGCCCGCCAAGTCCGACGACTGACTTGACTTCCCGCGCTGTACGCGGATGCGGCCGAGTGACCGGCGGCGGCGGACCGCTTGTGGGCGTCTTGTTGGCTCGCTCGTAAATCATCAGCATGGCCGAAGACGAACCGTCAAGTGTTACACTAGGTCTCACTCTGGTTTATTACGTGGCATTGGAGCCCACAGTTATGGAACCACACGTTTGAGTTACTCAACACGGTGTGTTCTTGCACCATTTTCCCTGTGAGAGTCGAATACCACATCTCCACGCCCTCACCGATTACACGCATCTCTCTTTGGGATTTGACCCTTTTTTGCTGACGAAATATGTCCGAGCGTTTACAAAACCAAGACGTGTAATAAAAACTGGCTACGTAAAAAAACGATGGGTTCCAAGAAGAGCGGGTACATCTGTGTTACAAGTACCCAACTAAAATCAACATTAGCAGCACGCAACATTAAAAGCATTGATAGGAAAGTCTGGCAGCACGCACGGAAAGCAATCAAACATCCTCATTTGCCGGCCGGAGGAAAACCTATTAGATTACTTATTATAAGAACACAAGGTATAGTTTTATTTAGTTTAGTTACGTAAATGAATAAACATTGCCGAACGCCGAAGCAACATTGTAAATAATGATAATTGTGATTAGACTACATGTGAATTGCAACTGTTAAAATAGGGAATTGAATGTACCGAACATGCCTAAGTCTTCAACAGTATTCCCTGAAGAGGCAAGCAAACAGTTGTCAAATTTGAAATATCATGTTTAATGTAAAACAACCGCCACAGTAAAAATATACAATTCTGATAATTAAGTGTACATCAAGAGATCCAACAATCAATCACACTCGAAATCGACTTGGATCAAAAAGCAGATGGCTAAAGTTTGAATAATTAAACCGACATAAAACACCTTCGTAAATGATGTTCTAACAACATAAATACACGTGCACAAAGCTTATTTGAAGAATACCGGGAAACGGGATCTTGTAATGTGTGAAGAAAAGCCCGACGTCCATAAACAATCGTTGTATATTCTTCCCAGACGTCGGTAGACAGAACCGTTGGTGACATCAGCATCAATCATTATTCCACACACCTTTAATTAACACATACTTAACCTCTATTGTCCATAGTTGATACCAAATATAAAAACTAATTAATTTTGTAAAACAAACCTATTAAGTTAGAAGATGAGTTTCATAACACGCTATAATTTGCCGGGACCTTGTGGCAACACCGGTGTTTGATATTGCGCAACGCAAACCCGAGTATTTTAGCATACTCTTGATGTTGACTCTAATACTTAAGCACCTTTGTTTACTTTTCAACGCCAGATAAACGTGACATTGGCATTTGATACCGCGAGAACGCGACGGTCATATTTTTTACTGATTTACGGAGAAAGCTGAATCGATCTTTTATGGTTAACTCTTAAGTGGCCGTGACGTATCAGCGTTCTTAATTAGCGCCTTACTCATTAGTTCTCGTTAGCGTCAAAAAATAAGCATACGTATACCTATAATCTATTCCGAAGATAAGACTCAACGGGCGTTCAAGTATCTACCTAAATATTGATTATCAGACTTGTGCAACTCCTGGCAGATAGTTTGAGCTTTAGGACCTAGTTACAAGTACTTACAAGTAATTATTATATTGACTGATATCGAGTTTTTGAACAAATATTTGTTATGAGCTAACAGAACCCGCATCGCCTGTTTGGCAATTGCGTAAAAGCTATTACATTGCAATGGTATGAACTGGTTGACGTCAACCATTTTCATCGAGTTATTTTTTATTTCAATTTACATTATTGAATGAATGATTCAGTTTAGCTACATAACTAATTTATAAAAGTTATTCTGGAAGCCTAAAAGCGAGTATAGCTGGTTCAAAGAACAGGTTTGGAATTACGACAGTCTCTTGAGTAAATCAATATTTTCAAAAGTCAAAATTGGTCGTCTGTCCGGATCTTTATCAGTTATTTGGGTAAGACATATCGTCAAAATGATTACTATTTTTCGATAAAACTCGGGGGTTACATAAATGGATCACTCCACGCGCCCCCGCGCTCCGTAGCTCCGTCAAGGCTGTCTGACGTCTACGATAAGGTGCGGTTACTTCATGCCAAGATCACTCTGACCGATACCAATCGTCAACTCCGAATTCAGCTGCTGAATAGATAAACCAATACCAGTAGATTATCTTCATCTCGAAATCGATTTGTCGAAAGCCTTTGACACGGTGAGACCGGATCTAAAGTATGGGTACAAAATGCATTATTGGTGACTAATACAAGGTAAATAAATAACTTTTCACCATGCACCAAGAAACTAGCTACTGGAATATCTCAGGGTGATTCTTGAGACCATTAGTATAATTCAGTACTTTAAATTTAAATTAAGGAATAACCAATTGTTTGTGTTAGTCTCTAGAACCCAAGAGGTGGTGCCCATACACGTGTTACCTATGTGTGATTTACATTGTCTATTGTTCAAAACCAAATGGCTAAGAAATTACATGAAAGAGCAAAAACAACTGAACAGACTGGCAATGGTGATTGACGAATGTGTGTTATACAATATGCGTCTAAATAATGGGATCGTATCAATTTGACTGTCTCTGAATAATAGAACGATGACCTGAATTTTCTTTTTAGATTTAAACGTTACATCAATCTCCTTCAGCACATTTATACGGTATCGAATTTTGTAAAACTGAAAGCGTTACTTGCATCACATTAATGTACGTACTAATCTAGAGGCTAAGTTTCTATCAAATGCCCATTTGGCAATCTATGACCTTGGCGAAATGATAAATCGATTACGCCTTGCTTTGTTTCACGATAACTAGGTGCAAATTTCGCTTGTACGAGTATTTTTAAGGTTGGACTTTGTAGTGTATGGAGAATGACTAAAACAGGTGAAAGTAACACCGGTCTACTTTTCCACAGTGAAAGCAGATTTGGGGCAAATTCTTAATGCGTAATTATACTGTCTACTGTTGACTGGAGTGGTAAAATGAAAGACACGACAAACATATTATGCACATCTTGTTTTTCGCTCAGGTGCTATTTCACAAGCACTTTTATGACGTGTAACAATCATGATTAGCCCCCAAAATTAATAACTAATCTATACGCGCTTTATCTACTCGAAATATAGATATTAACATTATCTAAGATTAATATATTGGCCACTAGAGCCACAGCTGACAAGGTTAATAACCTTGAGTTTAATTCGAACCTTTATATCAATTAATAGGTATTCACATTTCTTGAGCGAAATTATAGTTACCTTAATACAAATTCTTTCAACGGCATTTTCTGGCACTATTGTAGTGACCAGACAAACCATAACTTCTGTATAATAAAGCCAGTCTTTCGGAAACAGGTATTGTGATTCGTTTTCCCTTTCTATTGACACCAAATAACCTCGTTTGCATATAATTCGTACATCGCGAAAGTGATTTAGGAATTCGCCTTTCTTCGATGAGGTAAGGTCTAATTAGGCATAATTTTCCTACTTTCTAAATCGACTAACAACAATCTTATTCGTACTTTCTTCATGTGTAAGGTGCAATATTAATAAAGTGGTAAACATGATTAAAGCAAGTCTTTTTATGCTTAGTTGTGATGAAATTCATAATTTTAGATTATCATACATTTTATCCACCTGGTGTATGACGTCTTTCCTTTATACAAAAGTGTTACAATAAATAATTCCGATTAAAGCTTCATATTTTTGCGATCAATGCTTTATTTTTATTTCGAGTTATATTACGATTGGGCAACAAACCACCGCACCCTTTTGCCCTCAAAAAGTAAAATACTAAAATCCAAATTGCTCCCATGACATTATCATAATGGTAGGTTAGAAAACACAAGCGCAATCAACCAATGAAATTATAGAGGCACTAACCCAATCGGATAGCATTGTAGGAAACACAAAATTTTCCAATTACAATTCAAGGCAGTACAAAGGCAGACTCGACTGACTAAAATAGTAATTTAATATGCACGCAATGAATGAATCCTAATTTGATAAATAGCCAATACAATGAATGCAACATTGCGAGTAACTAAGGGCCACATGCAGAGTCTAGTCAAACCGGATGAAGGTACGTACTTAGCAATACAGATCAGGTGGAAATCTAGACAAGAAAGTTGGTGCGGAAGATCGGAAGTTTGAAGACCTTGGAGATATCGATGACCCAGATGTTTGCCCCACAGATACCGGAGCCAATGAACTTGCGATAACTTTGGCACAGTTCGAAGAACGAATGCGAATTATAAAAGGGAAAGTGATACTTTCTTGTTTTGTAAAAATATCCTAATATGAGCTAATGGAAAGTAATATATTTCTACAGCTGTCGTAACAGAATACATGTATTTTTAGGATTTAACTTTTTACAACTTAAGATGCGCCCGTCTCGAGTTTGTAATAACAGTTTTTGCAATACTTTGTGTGTAGTACCTACAAATGCCTAAGTGTACATTTATAACAAATTGACACTCGTGGTTTAATAACTTTTGCATGGAATTACGTGTCTCTCAGAAGCCTAAATTACAAGATCCTACATTATAGCGTACGAATGCCAATCATTTTGCGTCATTTTATTTTGAAACTATACGGTTGAACTTTCTTTACGCTATTAAATTTCACGGTTGCGAAAAGCTAAGTACATTAGTGAGTTTTGAGGTCAGACCCAAATGTACCGTTCCAACTCTCCTTAAATTTTAACATTTAATTACTATTATTACAAAAATATTCAATTTTATATTTAAGGTTTCATCACGGTTTTGAGTTAAAATCTAGGTCTCATTAATTTATTCCAGCGATTATAATCTTTGAATAATACAACTCACACTTAGTCTGATGCAATATAATCTTATGCATGAGCATGACTGAATCTTGACATTACTAACTTGTCATAGGAAATTACTTAGCTCATATTTTAATACGTCACAGAAAACGTTATTTATCTAAATTGTCGGGTAGCCGCAAGTTGTTGTGCAATTCGTTGCAAGTCGTCCATTGTCTTTGGACATGTGTAATGGCCATGGATGTCTGCACATTAGGACAACTAAGCGCGGTGAGCATGTGGCACATGCGCAATTTTGCTGAAGGTTAACCTAAGTGGAGCAGCATTTATTTTATCCACCAACATTATTGCATCTTTAACTGAATTCAAAAGAGACATTAAATCGCTAAATCAGATTTTCAAAGACTAAGTTCCGAGTGGATAATAGTCTAATAGAAAACAAACATTGCAGTTGTTAATATAAATTAACACACCCAAGATTAGAATTTAGTATAGTAATCTCTGGAAACGAAAATACGTAGTAAGGACTAGATTTCTTGTTTCATTAATTTGATAATGATCTGAGATATAAAGAAAAGCAGACGATCCAATGTTTACGTTAAATCGAATGTTGTTTTCATGCGAGCGTTACTTACAGTTAATACAAACATTTAATAAATCGTTTTGTATTCAGGTTTTTACAAATATTACACACATAAAATTAACATACAAGTAAAAATAAGTGAGTAAATAAATATAGCAATTATTAAAAGACTCTTGATGGTCAGTTAAAATGAAAAAAAGCTATTTACTGATTTTTTTTATTTAGATAAATAACTACAATTAAAATTATTTTCAAGGTTACTATTGCATTAAACGTCATCGAAGCAGAAACCAGTTAATAGGTCATTTAACGTCAGAAAAGGAGTCTTTCCCAAGGCCTAGAACATGGCGAAATATTGAAAAATTTCACTCGTTTCGCCACAAAGGGATTGACCGACGACTGTCTCACCAAAGACCGGTTGTTTGGAGCTGATGACCTTCGTCACTAGTCAATCAAGTTAAGATTTGTTTCGCAACAAAACCTTTACGGATTTTGAATAGCCATTTTTGCAGGGTTAAGAGGATATTTCGTTATAATGACACTATTCAAACTGAATTTCGAGTTATCGAACGAAATGAACGGGATATTACTAAAAGCGAACGAAAATTGACTAGATTCTTCGTATAACTTAATTACGATCAAAACTGTCAAGATGATATATCACCAAACACTATAAAAAATAATGATGTCAATCTTCAAAGATCAACAAGAGATTCGTAACGATACTAAGAAACGACATCCACAAATATTGGGAGTTAATAAGATGAATAATTACACCATAAAATTTCCAGTAGTCCTTCCAGGAAGTGTTTGCACATGTCATCTCGAAATCATAACTCCATAATGTCCTATTTGCATTCGCTATAGATAAAGGTGGGTAGTAATATTTTCCTCATCTGTATTACATGTTACGCATAAGTCACTGATGTGAATAATTTAGAACAGAACATGACGTCAGTCTGCAGATCCCATTTGATAATAATGAGAGTCATTCATTGTCTCATGCAGATGCAATAGTAGGAATTAGTTTCAGCCGTGGATATTCATTACATGGCAATTGTGGATACTGCATTTAGCACTGTAGGTTTTAATGAAATTTTAAGAAATGGGGTTAGTTTTTTTATTTTGATGGACAGGCGATTGATTTAAGTAGATATCTTCCAAAGCAAAATTCATTTCATCTATTGTATTGTAATTTCAATATTTGCGAGTAACGATTTGCTTAACTTGAAATCTCCAAGAACCATCAATGCCTTTTTTGCCTTACGCACTTGGTCATGCGTTCATCAGGAATTCGTCCACATTTGGAAACAACACCAATTCTTGCTTGCGTCACCCTCGTGCCATCACAGAATTTATTATATGCGTAACACGTTGTTACTTTAAATATGCCTCGCATGTTGCGGTCAGCTTCGGCGTAAAATAGGATGGCCGGTATTAAATAAATTGCGGTTGTCTGCAGTAAAATACCTGTTACAAGAAACTATTAACAGCCTAATTATAATGTTAAAAGCACATTTTAACATTTTTAATTAAACGCAATTCATTATTCCCCGAAAAACGTCTGGATTTTAATGATTGTATTTATAAATCATATGTAAATTGATGAACTGATTTTTAACATACTTTGTGCTATTCTGATTTTTAATACATCGTAATCAATTACTTATCCACACAGCAAATATACGTTAAAGGCGAGTCACTCAATTTAGCCATGAAATGTTCATGACTCAGTACTTGGGATGGAATATCGACTAATCAAATTTTTTGCGAAGTCATATGCCGTTTCATTTCGACTTTGTACAACAAGGCAACGTGATAATAATATTGAAAGGTAATGTCGAATTCTAAAGGTTAATAATAATTCTTCAAATATACATAATATATGCGGATTGGACATTATAATATTGTCAGACGTCAATCCAATCGATAGCCCACAGCCGTACAGCATCTAACGCAAAATAAATTCCATTCTAATTAGTTTCGATACATTATGATGCATTAATATGATTTCATATAAAATTTAGCACAAGAACAATTCTGAAAACCAGTACTGCTTAATTAATACTGACGATAAAAAGATTGATTAAAACAAATCACAGTTTAAGTGAAGATAAGACCGTTTGATGAGAGAAAGAAATGAGAATATTACGAGACCAGACGCAAACAATTAATCTGGTTTCAGTTTCAAGTACCGATACCGATATCGGAACTTTGATCGTTTTAAATACAAATGGATCACTTGTCAGTTTGAAGTATCGTCCGTCTCTTTCTTTTTCATGGAAAAGAAGAAGACGAAGTTATTTTTAAATCCACTCACGCACACACAAATTAGCTCCATTGTTCTGTTTGCCGTTTTGTCTATCATGAGTCAAACATTCCTGGGAGTCCCAGAAATTATTCCTATTGTATCACGAATTACGATCGCAAACGATACGGTTTCTTGTGAATCGGTGATGCAATTTTGGCAGTGTCCCCGATGGGAATTTCGAGGAACTGTTTTAAAAAGCTTTAGACACCAGTGACGAATGGTCTGTGGTGTAACTGTAATAGAAATGCAATGAGACATCTGAATTTTTAAAATCTTGGTCATAGGACAATAGTCTTTTAATGGGATTTTACGTTCTGACTGGACATGTCATGAACAGAATATTTAAAGCCAAAAATAAAGGAAGTCGTGTTTCTTGTAAGTAGGAATTAAGATTCGTAGAACACTTATGAAGTAGTTGGGAGTGGGAGTCATTGAGACATGCAAAATAGATTATTTTATCAGTACCTACTCGAATTGTTTATTATTCTTCCGGTAGAATGCTTGGCACTCTTTACACATTCGTTTCGCCAGTTCAAGTTATACACGCTATATTTACGTACGAGCTTCCTTTCTGTTTTCCTCCGCGTTTGAACCTGTCGATAAATTTTGATTATACCCCTGCATTATGCTTACATATCGAGGTTTACGACTCAATCTCATTACCATTGCCCCACATCACCGCTTCAAATAGTTCAGCTAAGTTTATCGAGATCTGCTTAGAATACAGAACTAGTTTAATCGACGCAAGATTTGCATTCACGACAGAAACTGACGCTTTTGATAGCGGCTTTAATTAAGTACATGTCAAGTCTATAGATATATTGCTATCTGTAGGTCTCTTAATCATATTTCCAATTCTTGTCAACAACGCCAAAGTATTCCCACAGTGAATTTCTCAGGGGCATAAGGATAATGATAAGAGTATGGACATCACGTACTAAAGCGACTGGCTACTTATGTTCTTTATATTAAATCTACTTGCAATATTTGACTGTAGCAATATATCATTTATCCACTACATAGTTTTACCGAAACATGTTGCATTGGTTGCAAGTTTATCTGAAGAGGCATTGAGATAAAATAATCGGTTCAAGAGATATCAGTGCATGAAGATTGAACTTGATATGAGCAAGATTTATATCAAGATTTTTTGTAGTTGCTACCTGATCGGGGAAACACTTCGCTCTCACATTTATTCAGGTATAAATTAACAAGATTATGATTAGCCGCATTTCGCATAGTAAGTGTCGGAAACGCATCAACGATTCCTTTGGATTGTAACGTTCATGACGATGATCACTTACCATCATGCCAGCTTATGATTAATTTCCTCGATTTATATTCAATAATTTTCATAATTACCGTGTCTTTATTAAATTGTACTGTAGTTTATATGTATGTAAATAATGTATAATGTTCGCAATTGTAATTTTCGGCTATTATCATTAATGATCGTAAGCAAAACGGACATAAGCTGATTTTGTGAATTACAGTAGTTATGTAGATTTTTTACACACATGTAAAGTGCATTGACCATCAGTTAATTTCACTCTTTAATTATGAAGTGGCGAAGGCTAAAGTTAACCACAGTGTTGGGTTTAATATCTTAGGTTTACTTGTAGTCTGCCCCTCCCAGTCCCCATTAGGCTGGGTAAGTTGGCGCGACGCAAGCGCATTGATATGGCGTGTGGACGCACGCGGCACGCAGACCGGTGTAATGATGCGAGTTTGTTTCAGTGTTGTGCTTTGTACACGACTTTTTTTAATGACGCGTTAATTTATAGCTTGTAATTTGATATGAAAGTTTTAATTTGATCGATTTACTGTACGATCTATGTATAGTTCTGATATTTTTCACGAACAACAAATTGTTTTATATAATTGTTTGTCATAAAATGACATAATACATCGATATTGTTTTATGTACTGCGTAGCTTTAAACATATTATAGAAGCTTTTTGATGTTTAATATCTACTTTACTATACTTCGTATAACTTATGTTCGATTACTTTTTGTGTAACAGCGCTACAGTCGAATTATTTTTGAACCAAACTTTAGTATTCGAGTCAAGTGTTCTATTGTGCTCAAGCCTGTCTCGTAGATACCACAAAATAATCAACTGACCAATTTCTTATCTAACGATTGACAAATGGGCAAGCAAATGGATTCACATCACTGTTCAAGCACGTGCATGCCCAGTGAAATCATGCGTCAAATTATGCAACGCTCAGTGAAAACAGCACGCACGCCGCATACCGAGCGTTTGTGGGTTACATTTGTGACAGAGTTCCCCGTGGCACACTGGCTAAAATCAATCGGTGGGCGCGTCTAACCTGCACAACTCTGTTAAAAAATCAAGTAACAGATAGTATAGGTAGGTCCGCTGAACCGGTCAAGAAGGAAATCGTCGCTATCTAGGTCAAACGAACTTACTTTCTGGTTAGAAATTTAGATTAGGTTAGAAATAACTGGCAATCCTCATTATATAAATGTATTTCTGCAAAAATATACTGAAATTAATTGTAAAACATTTAGATTTCTCAGTTAAAATCGACTTCTATAATAAAGAACGCTAGAATTTGACAGTCGTTTTATTTATTAATCAATAGCGGGTTCATATCCCATAATGTATCGTAACCACAGCTATGCGTTTCCTTGTTTCCTATATTGTATGCAGAAATTTATAATTAACTGCAAAATAAATACTTTTTACAGTTTAAAGCAACTGAGTATGCTATAACCGTAAAAGTTTGATGAGTTTTCAGTAATGGATTTTCAGATAGCAAACATGAAACAGCTTTCATCTTTGGGTTTTCATTATAGCGCTTAATAATCTAAAACGCGGCTTACTTACGTAGTTCTTTTTTGCTCTTCTCAATTTATTGTAATATAACATGGCCTATTTTATTTAATTACTTTTCAGTTGCAAAGTAATTGAAATGTTAAAAACTTTCTCTAGCGTCTAAATTCTGCTAGCTTCTAGTACAGTAATGTTTCGATGTACAATATTAATGATTTTGTTACTCCAGTTTACTCATAAACGAAAATAAACCTTCTGAGAACGGAAGTTATGGTCAGACATTATTTTTGTATAGTGACTAATTAAACAAGTTGTATTGTCTTGTAAAGGGCAAATCTGCAATAAACGTCGGGTTTCCGTTCATAAAACAAATGTATCTTATACGGACCTTTTATCGCAAGTTATATTGCCGCATTTAACAAATATTGGCATATATGACCTTTACTACAAATAAGTAGGATCGGGTATTTCTTACCCGAGAAATTCTTAATGGCATGATACAGGAAAAAGTGCAGAAAATAAAAGCAAAACTAAAGTTCGATACTCTGTTGATATAATAAAAGGATATTTAATGATGCATCTCGTATATCCACATACGAAAAAGGAAATACCGGTTGAATGTAAAACCAATTACTTGGACACTTTTACCGCATGAAAAAGGCGGAAGGGAACAACTCAGAATGATGAACAATTTATATTAATATGTTCACATTTACATATTCAAGATTCGCAACCATCAAATATGATAAGACTGAGTTATTATAATAATTATTAATTTAACCTTTGCACTGATAAGCTCCGCAAATGTAAAGACATTAGTCGTTGCCTATTAATTGCGAGGAAATGAATTTATGAGAGACTTGAAAACAACTTATTAGAAGGCATATAACGTGATCGATTACTTTGAACTTGGCTAGAAATTAATAACAGACAATTAGTTATTGCTTTCCTTATTAGGAACAACTACTTTTGACTGCATCTGCTAATGAAAGATGTTATAATTCACCTTTTATAGGGGAAAATCACGTTTTCCCAGAACTATCAAGCTTTTATTAAATTATTCCTTACATTATTCGTTTCAAGAGTCAATCGATCGATTAAATATTACCGCAGTGTTATATTTCCTAGATTATCCTAGAAGCTTAGTTCTTTACTAATTCAATAATCATTAGATCAATAGTCCTAGTAGGTACCCGTCTGAATCACTCACTGGCTATCATGAACCCGTGAAGTGGTTTCCGTCGGTGCCCAACAACCAGATTGTTATTTCAAAATTAACAAACAAACGTGATAACAGACGATAAAAATGAGAAACTTGCTCGTTTTTATTAAGTTTACATTTTGTTATTAAAGAACAAGTAGGGTTGTCATAATTTGCAATTAAAATGACGTCGTTATTTATTTAAGAAAGCTGTGATACTTAGTCTGTATTTAGAGCGCAAATGTTTCCATCCCTATGGATTTATGTAGCTGTTTTTTTATAATCTTCTTAAAACTTGTTCAATTCAATTTCTCAATGATTTTTTGATGATCAAAACGGGCAATCCACCATAACTATTGTCCTCGGGTTCAACAGATGATGAGCAACATTATTATATCATCCGGAATTGACATGAACATAATATGCGTAACCGGTAGATTTATAAATATTCTGCGTGTTTTATCTAGACTTACACATGTTGAAACAGCTGCATATTGTGCAAATAGCAATTGACATTCTCATTAATTCTCAAGGTAGGTTTGTGAGGTTTTGTGTTTGGGGTTAGTGAGAGACGTAAATCCGTATTCACGTATCTTGTTCAAAGATATTGTAACAGGATCTATAACTAACTTAGATCCACGTATCAGACTGATAAAAATCTACGCTTCCCGTGAATTAATTACCTACATACAAATTTTGGCTAATGTAAGACTCATTGACTATAAGCTAATTTTAGGTAAATTAGCTGCTGAATGCTTGCTAGTGCATAATTCCTATCGATAATATAATGCACAACAACACACTTTCAACTATAGTTCCGTATTTTGCAAAGACTTCAAAATGAAGGTAGTTCACAATTCTCACCTCTTATTCAGTTAGTATTTCGATTTTAAGTACTGAACATAAATAGAATGCAATAAACAGTTTGAGTATTTGTTATTAATGGTTGAGCCTAATTGACGTAATACTTAAATGTTTAAAGCACAAACTTGTATTTCTGCATTAACTACTAATTAGTAAAGGTATATTATGTAATACTAGTTTTACAACCATGATGTCATAAATGGTGTAGGTCAACAGTGATCGGAGACACCTTGGCGTGTTAGCCTAATCAGTACCTAGACTGCCTAGATAGCTAGCTCACTTATCTAATATAGTTTAAGTAATATTATTGCAATTGTGGAAACAGACGCCGCCCTACGCCATATAGTGAGTGGTTACACTTCCACAACTTCACAATGTTGTTCTTTAGAACTTAGCTAGAATTATTGCAAGTCCATATGTTTGCAAAGGAATGGGGATAAAAGAAAAGCAATTTGTGCAATCTAAAAACTCATCAGTACCTTTATTTGGAATGTAATTTAGAATAAAACAAATCCACTACTTACAACAATTAGGTAACATAAAATTACTTTACTTCATATAAACATAACATATCTAATTATAAGCAGCATTAGACAACTGTACACTTAACATGAAAATCACTAGAATATATATTTTATCAATTAGATTAAAAACTGTTGAGACCTTTATTTTATTAAATAACTATCACATTACTTTCTTTTGACTTTGGTTACTGCCGGCAAGCACATAGGCAAGGAAAACTGTTGATAGTAGAAATAAAAGAAAAAGAACAGGAAATGTGCACATGAATATGCTGATACTAACAACGGGAATATATCAGGGTACTGCGGAGGTGGCTCTACAAATACCGTCCCTATAGTTAACAAGATCATCCCAACTATAGAAAAGAAAAATATAAGGCTCAAGAAACTCAACAATGGAGAACTGTCCTTTTTATTTGGCTGAAGAATCTTAGCAACACGGTTTGCATTGAAAATAGAAAAGTATCCCGAGTTTGGCTGTGACAACCGCAAGCAGATACTATAGAATGAAGTGTAAATGAGGTTGGTAGCAATGAAGGGAATAAAAAGTCCATCTTTCACCAACAGGGGCAACATGCTAAAGTTAGACACAAGCAAGAACCAGAAACACATAAATGGATCTTCAGGTAAATGCAGAGCAACTGGTATTGCCACCAGCAAAATAGATTTTTCATGAACTTGAAATGAGAACAAGAAAAATGCCAGTGAAACATTAATTAAGCATGGCACAAACTTTTTCTTACTAATTCTAAAGAACAAATCAACACAAGCCGGCCCTGCTGCCATGGCTGTGATTAACAGGCAAGTTTTAGCCATCTCTTGATTAGTGTATATAGTTTTAAGCTTAATAAATACATTTACCATACACCAAACATTTGACACTTTATCCTCAAAAATACCTCTATTTAAAGGAAACAGTCTATTTAATACTTGAAAGACATTGTCCCAACCATTGAGGAAGGGGTACCAAACTATAACAAATGTTGAAACAACAGCAATGGCAAGCTTGTTTAAGGAGCGCACAAAATGTACAAACTTGCCCCTGCCCAGCGGCATTCCTATGAAACATTTTCTTAACAAGTAAAAGAAGAAAGGTAGAGCATGATACAGTTCCATCTGTTTATAATTCAAAGCAAACACAAAAAAGATTGTAGCTAATGTATCATTCTCTATGGCTATTATAAAGAAAGTAGCCCACAAAAATAAACCAAGCGACACACAGTTGTATTGGAAATGACCATGGTCAATCAAAATGATGCCAGGGTACAATAAAAACAGTGTGGTAGCTATGTCAGTCCTTTTAAACACACTCTTGTCCCTTGCTTCTTTGCCTAACACTCTTTCAGCATCCATACATATGCATAGTGCTACAGTGAAATAAAAGTAAATATCACTCAAAAAAACAGTCCACCTCATGAAGGTTTTATGAAAATCATTTTCATAACCTCTCGACGCGAAAAGGCGCACAGATTCTGGATCGAGCCAGTCGGCAACCAGCCCCATAAGCAGGCTGTGGTACGCCGTAAGCGGCGGGTAGTCCAGGCCCCAGTATTGAAGATCATTTTGAGTGGTGTTATGGTACCATTTAACTTTTGGCGTGTGCACTGTTATTTCTTGCCAATGTCTCTGCGCTTCATAATCGCCATACATAGGCGGTGTCTTGTATCCTGAATACGGATAAGCCGCCACGCACCACCTCACCAGCATAGCAAATAATAGACCGGGAAGTAACGCCTCTTTTGTCACAGTAAATTTGTCCGGATCTGCTCTTCTCGTCATATTGCCGAATTATAAGGTCAAAAACTTGGTACAAATACCTATTTTCATTCATAAATAACTATTTATTTTACAACGCGGCACAGGTTGTTCGATAAAATTTTGACAGATTACTTACGACGTGAACGGCGTCCAAATCCTTGGTCAGCTTCTCCTTCAAATATCCCTCTGTATACACCATATTTTTCGATCAAAATCCATTTAACGTGAAACAAATACCATGCACGGCTCACGAAAATTATTTCACACTTTACAATGGAATAATATAAGTACGGAAACGGGTTTGATTCACACAAGTAATATTTTTTTTCGAAAGTGACAAAACGAGAAAGCGGCTCACGAAAGTGAAATTGCGGTCGCCGAACTGACGAATTTCACACCGGACGAGTTCTCATACGTATAAATCTACAATTTTAGATCACCTTAATACAGGGCAAAGTTCATAGAATAAGTGGCTAATACAATTTAGTAGCTTAACCATGACCTTGACCACTACTATTTGGAGCCACTAAACGTAGTACCTACGCATTATATTTTCTAATATCTCTCGAATATTAGATAATTCATTGTATCAGTTTTTCCATCATTACATAGTCGTCGTAATTATGTTTATTAAATATTATTCGATCGGTACGCTAGCCGTTTTCTTATTCCCTAATTAATTTTAAAAAATATCATTAGGTTTTAAATTATTTATGTTTCAGCTTTAACTTCTTACCAGTAATCTATGTGAGAATGCCATCTTAAATTCCAAATATAAAACACCCATACAACTCAGACATTTTTCATTAACATTGCTAATATTTATCTGAAAAAATACTATACTGTCATTTTGAACCTTAGCCAAACGTTAGTCTCAGACAAGTTAAAACCACAAAACTTAGAAATGATTGCACTGAAACGAAAAGACTGAAATAATAAGTCGTACTGTGAATGGAAGCTTTATTTTGAATACATATTTAAACCTAAAATGTATATGAATATATATGTAAAACGATTTCATGAATTTCTTTTTGTAATATGAAGCCTAAAATGTCTGCGCATTGTACCTAATAATGAATACAGGACACCTGGTATCTTGAATTATCCAGGCTGGCTACACTTTAGCCATAGACTAAGTAAATGGCGGTTAGTTTAATATTTTCTGATTTTTAAAGTGTTTTCTTTTTCTTATTAATTATTAACAACTGAGTTAAAATTAATTAAAAAATCCGCTATGAAAATGGAAGGGGAAAGTTCTCCATTAAAGAGAAATTTGACTGAGTGGCGATTTAGCCAATACCCAAAATATATTTTATTACCGATCGATGAAAACCACGACCAGATAAGGTCGAACATAAAAAATGTTGTTTTTTCAGAGGTTTGTTCATTCATGTAGTTGGAAATGTAATTCCAGAACGTGAACTAATAATTGATGAGGATTAAAATAAATATGTTTATAAATATGGTTGTTTATCAGGTAACTCCTCGACCGCTTGAACGTAACATACGCTTAGTATGTGCGTCACAGGATGCTTTGAACAATATTTTGGACATGGATCCTGACATGGCCAACCGCGAGGAGTTCGCAGAATTTATTGCTGGTCGCAAACTGCCGTACGGGGCCTTACCCGTGGCACACAGGCAAGTATCGAGGTATTTTCATAGCAGTTTAATGTCCAATAAACTATGAAGTTATTTTAAATTTCAGATACGGTGGACATCAGTACGGTTTGTGGGTAGGACAACTTGGTGATGGTAGATCTCATATACTTGGAGAGTATGTTAATCGGTAAGCCATTTTATGATTTTTTCAGTAAATTTTACACATATCGAAAGATACAAACACCAGCCTGTAAAAGTTCCCAAACTCTTCTAAATCCCTATCTCTTTATTTGGGATAAGATTGCCCTACTCACCGTTTCAATACGTTTGAGAGGTTTTGACAATATCTAGTAATTCCAGTGGGTTTAAACTTTTTAGACGTGGTGAAAGATGGCAGATCCAGCTGAAGGGTTCAGGACAAACGCCGTACGCTCGCGTGCACGACGGACGTGCAGTGCTACGGTCTGCTATTAGAGAGATGATTGCATGTGAAGCTTGTCACTTTTTGGGCATACCATCGACCAGAGCTGCAGGATTAGTTGGTAAAGTTCAGTAATGGCATAACCATCTCTGATCTCCCTTCGGTTCAATTTTCGCTTCGGGTCTAGTAAAAAATAAGCCTCTTTCTCAAGCTTTTCCCTTCCATTTGCAGCACAAACTATTTTTCTGAGTAATATTAATCCCATAGTATAATCTAAGCCATATTTTACCCACCATTGTTCGCAAAAAAGGCCTTCAAATATGACTCCTAATCGACATTATTTACCAGCTTGACCTTACTTCCATTGTGACAAAAATTAAACTTACATAATAAAAATAATTACATAATTTACTTGCCAAACCTTGTATTAAAGTGAGCGACGAAGCGATAGTCAGGGATGTGTACTACAATGGGTGCCCTCGGCGCGAGCGTGCGGCCGTGGTACTGCGTCTGTCCCCAAATTGGTTCCGCTTCGGATCCCTCGAGATACTGTCTAGGACTGGCGAGATTGCTGTACTGAGGCAACTGTCTGATTTTATTATAAAGGTAAGGGAATGTTAGTAATTAGAACTGATAGTTGATAATTTGACTATAACGGACGGTCGATATTGCTAAAGTAGTGGCTGAGAGGAAAATCAAATAAGGCTTTTCCAAAGAATACTAAACTCAACTTTGACTTTATTATGCAACATTCTGGACTTAACGTGATTGAAATATTACTAAGATTGTTTCCTTAATTTTTTAGGAATATTTCCCAGACATCCAGTTGTCGGATGAGAACCGTTTCATCAGAATGTTTTCCGAAATAGCGCACAAAACATTGGACTTAGTCGCCAAGTGGCAAGGTAACATTGTCTAAAGTATGTCTAGAATAGTCTAAACTTTAGACTATTCTAGACATACTTTAGACTCTAAAGTATATCTAGCGTATGATTTATTAAGGGTATAGTCGTATAGAAATTAGGGTAGAGCTTAATTCCAGCTAGAGTTGACCAGAGTATACAATGCGTGAACTATCCCGTGACTCTAGTTTAGGAAGTAGAAAGAGCTCGGGGTGATTTTAGTGGGTAATATCCGACATATCCCCCACGTTGTGTCCTCGGCGCGGGTCCTGAAGTCATCAGCTTGCCACTCCAAAAAAAAAAAACAAAAAAGAAAATCAACAAGGACATCGTGAAATAAACCTTTCTTTTCTTCACCTGTCTCAGGTCTTGGTTTCACCCACGGTCTCTTGAATACGGACAACATGAGTCTCCTGGGCCTCACAATGGATTTCGGACCCTTCGGTTTCGTGGACTCGTATGACGGCGGCTTTGTTGCTAACTGCTCTGATGGGGAAGGACGGTATGCCCTCGCTAAGCAACCGGATGTAAGAAGTCCTGTTTTATTATTTGATACTGGTAGTACTTTTTGGATACTAGAACCTTTAATAAAATGACGAATAGCAGAGCTCGTCGATTCACAATTGCGATGTATCACGCTTCTATTCTATCGACATTTGATCTTAAGAATTAAGATCTTCAAGATTTTCGTCTTTACTCTAGGTGGTGGTGTGGAACATAGGCCAGCTGGCCAATGCTCTCAAGCCCCTCTTAACATCCTCCCAGCAAGTCCACATGTCGCACATTCTCAAGACCTTGGACACTTACTGCAAGAATAAAATATTGTTAGTAAACAAATTAATCTTTTTCTATGCACATAATACTCGTACATTCTTTTTCTTGAATACGTACGTACTACAGTAAATTTACGAGCATGTTCTTTGTTCGTATTTCTTCACACAGATGCAGTTGAAATATTGCTGCTTTTCCATCCACTGTTTCAGGGAAACTTTCCTCATGAAGATAGGTTTGAAGGAAGAGCGTTGGGGTGACGAGCAATTAGTGGAGAAACTCCTGGATATGATGCAACAGACTGGCGCCGATTTCACTGCCACTTTCAGACAACTTGCTGAAGTAAGTTACGAATTGTGATAGTAGTTGGCTAGGTATAACATGGTATGCTAGGGAGTTTGTATTATCATTACTTTTCATAAGCAATCCAGGTATGATTTATGGTCCTTTGAATTCTATACTTAAAGTAGAGGATTTGATTTGCGAGATGACGTCAGATAGGAACGTGTGGATGAAGAAGAAATGCTGCGCCGACCTAAATAATAATTGGGATAAGGGCAGGGGATTAAGGACTTAAAGGGGAATAAAGAGAGTTACTTGAAGGGTTCTATCAATGCTTATATTTCAGTTAGAGCCAAGTGAGATGGTGAGTGAGATTAAACTTGAGGAGAAGTGGTCGTTGAAGCGGCTGTCTTCCCACGCTTCCTGGGGCTGCTGGCTGGATCAGTATCGCGAGAGACTCGACAAAGAAGCTGGTACGAGAACCACCAATACTGGCATATTACAGTAATGAGGCCACTTTACTTTTAACCTAATCGAAATGAAACTGGGTATTGGACCCTTGGAGAAACGCGTCGAAACGCAATTTAAAACATAACCAAGAAAATTATTCAATTCAGTCTTTGTAAATTCTGTTCAATGGCCACGGATTCTTACGTCTTCTATATAGTTTACAATGACATTGATTAAGGGTGTAAATATCCTACTATAAAATATTGTAAATGCGAAAGTTTGTGAGGATGTATCTATGTTTGTTACTATGTCACGCTCAAAAATTGGAGCAATTTTAATGAAATTTGATATGAAGTTATCTGACACCCTGGATTAACACATAGGCTACTTTTTAACCGACTGCGTCAGATGAGGGTGACATTTTGTAGATATAACCGGCATTCACGGGGGCTAAGTCGCGGGAATCAGCTATGAATAAAGCATACCTCTATTTTTGTAGGTGTCTTACCAGTAAATAGTCGTGACTGTGGTGTCACTGCAGTAGACGCTAGCTCGTCCGGCTTGTTCGAGGACGAGCGTCGCAGGCGCATGATGAGCGCCAACCCGGTGTATGTGCCACGGAACTGGCTGCTGCATGAGGCTATAGTTGACGCTGAACAGGACGATTATCAAAAGGTTTGGATTTGTTACCAATAGGGCAATTTTTTAGGACTTTGAACTGTGAGTGAGTACAAATCTATGGCAAAGGAGTAACTGGGGATTGGAACTCTGGTCTTTCCCAGAATTCAGGATTCAAACAGTATAAAAATGACATACAGAATTTCTATATGTATTGTAGGTGATTTATATTGTTATTTCACCTTTAGGTCCGCTTTTTGCTGGAAGTGCTAAGAAACCCGTTTGAAGTTAACGCTGAAGCAGAAAAGCGAGGATTTTCAGCGCAGCCACCGCAGTGGGCCTATGCTTTGAAAGTCAGCTGTTCCAGTTGAATGTTTGTTTTGTCTTAAATAAATATTTATTGGTTTATTTATTTTACTTTTGTTTTATTGTAACCAGCGACCTGACCCAGCTTCGCACGGGTGGAAAACTGATGATTTATACATAAAAAAAATCCTCTTGAATCGCTCTTTCTATTAAAAAAAAACCAGCGTACCAGCCGTAGGAGCAAGATGCTAGTAGCTGAAAACAAATCTAAGTGGCATGCACTTGGAGAAGCCTATTTCCAGCAGTGGACTGCAATAGGCTGATGGAGATGATAATGATGATGACAGACAGCGACTTTGTTTTATAATAATAGCGGTCCGGACCGATTTCGGCCACGGCGGCCAGTGTTACTATGACACCAGCCAGCTACGCAGGACATATTATAGTGCACAAGCGTGTGCGCAAACACAAGTGCACTCCCTATTCCTTTTACTCTCATAGCCCGATGGGACGGTAATCCGACACGACCGGAGAGAGATCAGGCGCAGGACCCACATTTTTACGTGCCTTCCGAAACACGGAAGCTGTGATATTTATTTCTTAAACGCACACAACATTCGAAAAGTCGGTGAGCGCCGTGGGGATCGAACTCAAGACCTCTGACTTAGCAGTCCTACGGTCTTGCCACTAAGCTATCACAGCTTGTGGTTTTATACCAGTGGTATGGAGGAGTAACGAAACATGTCTTTGACACTTGGCAGACTGACATTTGCTGTCACTTCACTGTAGCAAGTGTTTATTTATATTCCTTGGCGAACTTGATAACGAAATTTTTATGAAACAGGCCTTAAACTTATCACGTTAGGGTATATTTTGTAACAAAAATAATCGGTATATGTGCGGTAATAATTGCAATAAATCTCAACAATAATAGTTGATAGCATTTCATTATTTATATGCCAATAATGATGAGTTCGCAGTAAAATCTTCAAGGACGTAATATATTTTGCACTCTTCGTATAATAATCGATGAAGCGGGCTTTTTGTGTGCTAGCGGCTCTTAGAACCGAGCAAACAGTTAATTACATTGCTAAAATGAATCCTATAACAAATTTCAAAGAGTGGAAGTTCCGTGATCCTCCGAGTTACGCCGAGCTTCCCATTAATGACAACCCAGAGTACAATGTGCCGGTAGCCGTGAAAGACGCTGTATTTTCTAAAGTAAGTATTGTGCAATAGATATTGTTGTTACAACATACAATATCTATGATGAAACTAACGGAATTTTTAAGTTCTTTGCATACAATATGGCTCATTTAACTAATAAAGTGCATAACCCAAATGTATTGCTTACCCAAATGTAGGTATACTTATAAAAAGATGTATTTGTAGATTAAATAGAAAAAACTTATTTCATATTTTACTTTTTTTAATGTAGTTTTTTAAGGTAGTAGTATTTTTTGTTGGAGAATCACAATTACAAACCTTTGACCCACAATATTAAACAAAATCCTTCATTTCAGGTGCCAACTGAGCCTTTAGTAGGTAAGCTGCACCTAGTGTGTGCATCAGACGATGCTCTGACTGACATTTTGGACTTGGATCCCTCTGTAGCAGAGTCTGAAGAGTTTATCAACTTTGTTGCGGGGGGTTACCTGCCCGAAGGTGGACTGAGTGTGTCACATAGGTAAACTTTAATAGCATAAATTATGATATTCACTTAGTAAGCAAACTTACCTCAATTTAATTATATTTGTACCAAAATAACTGAATAATTATCACTTTGTCAATCTGTTAGGTAACATTATGAGTTTCATAACATTAGAATTTAACTTTGTTAACAGGAACAAAGTAATCCATATTTAAATCATCTTTTTTTAACAAAGAGTTTTCTATTCTTCTTTACAGGTATGGAGGATATCAATTTGGCTTTTGGTCAGACCAATTAGGTGATGGAAGAGCTCATATACTTGGAGAATATGTGAACAGGTACAAGAATCAATATTAAGTTTTGTGGAGAAATGTACTTCTTTTTATAACTACTTTAACAACTAGTTGGCTAACTGGAGGACTATACATAAATTCTCCGGTTTTTGAAACCAAACATAAAAAAAAAAATCTGTTTATAGTTGATATCACATTTGTTGTCCGAATCTGGCATATTGTGAAAACCATTCCTATAAAATATTACTTGCTTTCCATAATTATTTATTCCTCATTCCAGTAAAGGTGAATCCTGGCAGCCCCAGCTAAAGGGATCAGGCGAGACTCCATACTCGCGCATGGGCGACGGTCGCGCAGTGCTTCGCTCGTCCATCCGGGAGATGGTCGCGTCAGAAGCTTGTCAGTACCTTGGGATACCGACCACCAGAGCTGCTGCTTTAGTTGGTGAGCTTTAATGATATTATACCGAGCTCCCTCTCAGAGGCCTGCGAACATCCCAGAAGACTTTTGCGCTTCTGGAGGGCGTTGGGCTGGACTGTCCACCCCCAACACCACTACACGCACAACAACGGGCCATAGAAACCTACCTCCTTAACTTAATATGTAAACTTAAATTTAAATATGATTATAACACTAACGAAATAAATTGAACAAAACCAATATACTAACAAACTTTTAACAATCAAGTTGTATCTTTAACAAGGCTGAAACTTACAATACAATGCTCAAAAACAGACTACAGTCTTGTCATTTTAGGTTTCATCTGGATCACATTGGGGGTAAAAATGCCTTAAATGACTGGACTACTACTTACCTATGAATATTTATGTTGTAGTGAGTGACGATCACAAAGTATGGCGCGACAAGTCGTACACAGGCCACTCGCGGCAGGAGCGCGCCGCCATAGTGATGCGGCTCGCGCATGCGTGGTACCGCATCGGCTCGCTAGAGATACTCAACAAGCGACGCGAGCCTCAACTCTTGAAGGATCTGGTCGACTTCATCATTAAGGTTATTAAAGATTTAACTGCTAGTGAAAATATTAAAGTGTAGTAATAGATAGGCTAGCAAAAACAAAAGAAAAATACCACGTTATAAGTAATGTTGATATTCCCACACTCATCGTTATTTCTGAACGCCATCTAATGAGCCCGGCTCCTATAGTTTGTTGTATTAACTTTATTTCGCACAATTAATTAAAACGGTAATCGCTATTTTCCATTAATTCGCTATTTGACATTGTATTTAGTAACAAATCATTATATAATAGACCTGAAATGTTTTAATTTTTCAGCACCATTTTCCGGAGATAGACAACAGTAGTGGCGACAAATATGTGGAGTGGTTCCAAGAAGTATCTCACAGGAATTTAGACACAGTTGCTGCTTGGCTAGGTAATATTAAAAGAGTTCTTTACTTGATTCATTCATTACTTTAGTTCCTTTTGTCGAGTTCTAGATAACTGGGCATCGCATTTCATACAAAGTAGGTACACCAACGTCATTCCGTTCAACCTTGAGGGCGACTCCTACCAAATGCGTCTAGTGGTGGATGACTTTTATCTAACTTTTTTTAAACTTTCGCGACTTGTACACATATTTTAGACAACTAACGGGTCTTATTCACGATGTAATTCGTTTTTTCTTTTCTCCCGACGTTTCGGCCGAGTTGCACAGACCGTAATCACAGGTGGACTGGGCACACAATCAATGAGACCCATTAGTTGCCTAAAATTCTTTGAGATATTTCACGTTTAACTTGCGAGAAAATACTATCTTGAGTTTTTATACCTTTTTTGGACAGGTCTGGGCTTTACGCACGGCGTTCTGAACACGGACAACGTGAGCCTGCTGGGCGTGACCCTGGACTACGGGCCCTACGGCTTCATGGACTACTTCAGCCAGCATTACGTGCCCAACACCTCCGACGACATGGGCCGCTACGCTTACTGTAAACAGCCGGTGGTATGACCTTTATTATTAAAATGGTTAATATTTTCAGGTCATGGGAAATTGATTGATATACATCAAGAACTAGTAAGACTGACTGTGCTGTGGGTTCGATAAACCACATAATAAAATTTCACAAGTACTCAATACCTACCTAGCTATACGATTAGTTATATCTACAGTTCTATCTGTACGTAGATTTACACATAATGTAATCAATATTGTAAGTTCTGGAATCTATTACCCACCAAGATTTAGTGATTTTGGAACCCCTGGTGAAAATAATAGGATGCTTTTTCAAACAACAAGAAGCAGAATTCTTATGGTATGTCTGAATTCAGTTGTTAAAGTAAAGTTATATTTTCGCAGGTTATGGTATGGAATCTGTGTAAGCTCGCGGAGGCTATGAGCCCGATATTGTCGGAGCAGCAACAGCAGCAGATCAAAGATTTCGCCGCCACGATGTATGCAAACGCCACTGCTAAAGTTGCGTAAGTTCCATATAATTACACATGTTTAAATAAAGGTCTAAATCTCTCATTAAATCTACAAAAAAAATCATTTGTTGGAAAGGATCGACCCTTCCCAAGTGATGTAAAATGGAATCAAACTAGCCGTCTTTGTCACACTTACCGATTACGTGTATTTGTATTTCATTAATTTTATAAAATGCCTAACTTGAAGGACGACAATATGACGACGACATGATAATTTCGACCGTATTGCAAGGCAGTAAGGTTGAGTTTTGTATATCCTTGTTACACGCGGTTTAGCTAATTACCGTATGTATATTAAAACTAGCAAAGTGATGTGATTTATTACAAGCCCATATTGTCGCACAGCTGGGCAAAGCCCTCTCTCTCATCTTTCAATTTCTTCTCCCTTTCGGAGGCAAGTGTACCTCATTCCCTCATGAAATAGGTCGCCATTTCCGCCTGGGTTTACCACGTGGTCTCCTATGGTCTTGCGAAATCTAGTTGAATGCTATCTTGGCCCATCTGTCTGTCGGTATGCAGTAGACATGCCCTGCCCAGTCCCACTTCAATTTTGCCAATAATAGATAAAGTAATATTAAAGATTTTAATTATTATTTTTATTTCAGGATAGCGTACATCAGAAAACTTGGAATAGGAGAATATAAAGAGGGTGACCAAATCATTGCCACTGATCTCCTTACAATGATGCAAAACAAAATGGCTGATTTCACGGCTACGTTCAGACAACTTTCCGAGGTACATATTTAAAGCTATTTTCAATGAAATTTTTGATATTATACCATTTTAAACCTTATTCTTTCAGCATAGAGTACATTGTAATATATCTAGTGTCCACGCTAACTCCCCATCTTCTGATTAAGTATAGTTGCATGACCTCCTAAAGCTGTCATCCACTCTTTTCTGTAATGACCTACTTTCAAATACATAATACGATTTTCCAGGTAGATCCACAGCATTTATTAGACAAGACTGTTATAGAAAAACATTGGTCTCTCAACAAATTGATTGAAGACCGCGATTGGGAGAAATGGGTGAAAACCTATCAAAATCGATTGGAAGAAGAAAATAGTAAGTGCATTATCTAGAGATATGCGTAATTTCGTTGTTATGTGTAAGAGGCTAAGGTCTATTTTTCTTCGCAGTCAGCGAAGAAGTCAGAAGAGAACGAATGATGAAGGTAAATCCTATATACGTGCCTAGAAATTGGATCTTAGAAGAAGCTATCAAAGACGCTGAGAAAAATGAGTTTGGAAAGGTATGTTTTCTTTAGCTTATAGAGTTTCACTACCGGGTAATGGCATATCCCAAATCCTTCCACATTTTTTATTAGCTTACATTTTACAGGATATTTTCGTTATATATACCAAATCAGAGCATTTCTTTGTGTGCTCATGCTTGCCCTTGTTGATTTAAACTATAATAATAATAATAAAATAAAGCTGAAACGAGTGATATACATAAAGTAATAGCCCAAAATGATGATAATTACTCTCCTCTAAACCTAAATGATCAGACTGACGTCCTTAATATTTGTAATCTAGACCCCCAAACACAAAAAATAGAAACCTGGAAGAGAAAGGTATTACACGGCCGACACCCTCATGATCTTGAACAACCCCACGTAGACACAATAGCTTCTAATAAATGGTTAAAGGTAGGTAATCTGTTTCCTGAAACAGAAGGATTTATTTTAGCGATTCAAGACCAGATTATTAATACTAAGAACTATAGAAAATACATTATTAAAGATTCTACAGTAGTAAATGATAAATGCCGTAAATGCCAGTCTCAGCCAGAGACGATTCAGCACATAACGGGTGCATGTACATCTCTCACCCAGACTGACTACACCCACAGACATAACCAAGTAGTCAACATAATTCACCAACAACTAGCACTGAAATACAAATTAATAGAAAACTCTAACTTACCTTACTATAAATACACACCCCAAACTGTCCTGGAAAATAGTACACATAAGCTCTACTACGATAGAGCAATACTTACCGATAGAACCATTCACTACAATAGACCGGATATAACGTTACAAGATAAAGAAAATAAAACTACTTACCTCATAGATATTGCCGTCCCCAACACTCATAACCTACAGAAGACAATAGCTGAAAAAATAAGTAAGTACGCAGAGCTAAAAGAAGAGGTCGCCCGAATTTGGCGACAGGAAAAGGTCTTTGTCATTCCCATAGTGCTCTCCAGTACAGGTGTTATCCCAAATCATCTCCATAGTAGCCTTAAAGTTATAGATCTGAGAAAGACGTTATATATTACTCTGCAAAAAGCGGCCATCTTGAATACCTGCCGCATCGTGAGAAAGTTCTTGTCGATAGAAGATAGTTAATTACTTACCTTACTTATACTTTATACTTATCTATATATGTATGTATATATCACACTGCATTTACTTGGTCTTGACCCGTAAATGTGGTTTAAACCAGCCAAAGGCTGAGAAAAGAAAAACTTTCCGATAATAATAATATGTTTATTTCAATAAACTTATCACAGAGTCACAAATTGTACATAGGCTATATTATTTACATGCAAATATGTTAGGCATCTGTAGCCGAACTAGGCAAAGCCTGTATTTCGGCTATCAGCGCCAATCCCCTCGAATATTTTTACAATTTTCGTAGCCGTTAAAGTTGATTTCGACAAAGTAAGCTTATTTTAAGAAGCATGCATTAATTTTGTATAGTGTATCGGCCTCTATTTGTGCAGAATGAAAAAGTACGTGCGTGATATGTGTGTGAGGGAGTGTGCATGTGTATGTATGTGTGCGTGTGTGTATGTGCGCGTGTGTGTGAGTGTGTGTATGTGTGTTTGCGTGTGTTGTATGTTCATGTTTTAATATAAGTTCAGCAAGTAATATTAATGTGGTCACTGTGCTATATGCAATAGAAGTTCAGTCTCCTCGTAGTTTAGTTTTTGTAAATACTCACTTACTTTTTTCTTGCATTGTATTTTTGTTAGCGGATATATATTTAATATTCTATTTATTTTATTGTAAATATAAGGTCCAATGAAGTTTGCGAAACGTTGGCAGAATTTGGTATTAAAGCGGGTCAATCTGTCACATACTATATCTTTCCTACGTTTTTGGAGGAGTAACGGGTCAAATGTTTGTTTGTTATGCTGTAGGAGAATAATGTTAAGTATATACAGTTGTCTGACAGTCATAACTTCACAAATCTGGTACAGTGTCGCTGTAGGAAAGTATCTAGGTTTAAAAGTACTAACTTTCAGTATTGCACGCTGGGCGATCTCAACAGGCTTCATCGCAGTTTTATTGGTACCTCCCCAGGAAGTTAAACAATACGTTAGAAGTGACTGGCAGAGTGCGTAATATATCTGTTTCAGCAGCTCAGGATCAGCAACGTGTCTTAGATTTTTAAATATATTTATGAGTTTTCTTACTCTACCGCATAGCAGTCGTATGTGTTCTTTGAAGTTCAGGCTGCTATCTATAGTAACTCCAAGATATTTAGTAGTCTGCACACGTTCCAGTACAGGGCACGCACAGTTGTCTTCAGATTGACACTCATGAGATATGATTTCCTGATGTGAGCTAATTCCACTGGCACTCCTTGTGCTAAAACAGATATACTTCGTCTTATCTACATTTAATGTAAGTATGCTACTCTCCAGCCACCTTCCAACGGTACTAAATCCCTGCTGTGCAGCTCCAAAAGCCTCTTCCCAAGTATTGGCGGCAAAAGTGAGCGCAGTATCATCTGCGAAAGATATAATTTCGCCTTGGGTAAGTTTTAAACTTGTAAGATCGTTTATATAGACGAGAAATAATGTAGGCCCCAGGATGCTGCCCTGTGGAACACCGTGTGTCACCGGGAGGTCAATACTTTTGTATTTGTCTACTCGAACACATTGAGATCGTCCAGTTAAGTAGTTTCTGAATAGTTTTAGCTGCATGCCTCTGACTCCCAGCCTCTCAAGTTTATCCAGTAGGATGGGAACAGAAATCGTGTCGAACGCCTTTGCCAAATCCAGGAAGATAGTAATACATTTTTTTCTATTATCTAAATTTGCAGTTATAAAATCTATTAGTTTATTTACAGCTTGCTCGGTTGACTTGCCTTTTCGAAATCCGTACTGGTTAACTGATATCAACTGATCATCATGTAAGTGTTTATAAACTTTTGCGACTTGTACAATATTTTTTAGACAACTAATGCGACTTATACGCGATATAATTTAATATTTCGCGATCGGTATTTTTCGATATTTCAGTCCACCGACCACAGTTGGTGCAACTCGGCCGAAACGTCGGGAGAAAAGAGATATAGTATTTCATCGCGAATAAGACCCGATACTTGTCTAAAATATGACCATTATATTTAATCAATCGTCGCTTTTTATTCCAGGTCAGGTTCTTACTGAAACTGTTTAAGAATCCATTTGAGGTGAATGAGGAGGCGGAGAAACTAGGTTATTCATCGCAGCCACCCAGCTGGTCCTATGGACTGAAGCTAAGCTGTTCCAGTTAGATTATAAAATAAACGGGTCTTTTATACATCTTAATGATGAATATTGAACGCACATACTTGAAGAGAGGAGAGAAAAGCCCTGGTTTAACAAACGCTGATCTACACATTTTTTTTTATCATCAGTCAAATTTCATGTTATGTTCTGTGATTGGTTGTAAGTTTTATGACAATCAGTCGTGTTGATTAGACAGCTAAGTTAGTTGATCAGCCTTCTAGAAACCGGGGGTTAAATTAATATGTAGACGTAATATATACAAGGTATCTAGGACGTAGATTTATATTTTTTGATAGGCAAAGAAAAAATATTAATTGTGATCGAAGGGATGGGGTAAACCAAATTGTTTATACTATTTTGTTACTAAATGTATACTTTTAGGTAGTAAGAGTAAAATATTTTTTGTTTATTTTTATTTTTGATGTAAAATCAAATCTTTATTTTGCTAGCTGAGATGTCGCTAGTAGTCGTAGTTTGCGCCCAGATCATACATTTTTTAAAACTTGTTCACTAATTAGAGTCAGACAGAAATTGTAATAAATGTTTTTGGTGTATGTACCATATAGACATTCATATGAAAGTAGTAGTAGTTGAATAATACGTACAGAAACTTTAATTTTATTTGAATGTGTAGATGTAACATACATTCCTTTAAAGGTATTACAAATTCAGATAACTCAGGTAAACTAAATATGCTCTGATTAGCAATTGCATTTTCCATGTAATCAAATAAAAAGACGTGAATACATATCAATAAATTGTTTAATTCACAATATAACTTAAGACTTAATATTTATATACAATCAACATAATTTTCCTCTCTGGCTAAATGTCCAGCATAATACAATAACACGATATTCATTATTTATAATCCTCATCCCCACTATCATCAGGCTCGGAGTAATCCTCATCAATTTCTATCTTTCTTCTTTTTGGTCCCGGAACATTCTCTTTTTCTTCTTCCACTGGTTTCTCCGCCTCGGTTTGAGCAGATCTATGATGGAACACAAAGGAAATAGTCTTTGCCAGATCCCAACATTGCTTTAGCACCATATCAGCTAGGTTCTTCTTGTCAGCACAGTGGTACCAGTTGGACAAATCAGATGTGCAGTCTGAATTTTCTGGAGGCAATGTCACTTGGATGTTGTTGACACATCTACGGCATTTGAATTTACTGTGAGTATCTGATAATGTGTTTTCTTCTAATCTAAACAGATCTTTTAGGTCTTCAGAAGTGAAATGCCTTAGAGATTCCTCATTTTGATCAACTACAGTATCACTTAAGGCCTTCTTGTGTGCTTGTCTCTGGAATATTTTCTCTTCAATTGTCCCTGTTGCTAATAGCCTGTAAATGAAGCACGGTTTCTTCTGCCCGTCTCGCCAAACTCTAGCCATCGCTTGGTCATCATTGGCGGGGTTCCAGTCGGGGTCAAACATGATTAAACGGTTAGCACCAATAAGATTAAGACCACAACCACCAGCTTTAGAACTTAGCATAAATATCCATTCTTTATTCTCCTTATTGTTGAAGTTTTCAACAACCTTTGCACGTTTTTTGATAGTCATTGAGCCATCAAGTCTAACATATTGATAGCCTCTCTTTCTACATAATTTCTCAAATAGATCTAATGTTTGAGTATAATTGGAAACAAGTACAATTTTATCTGTATTTTCATCTGTGTTGGTCTTCAAATTGGCTAGCATACAATCTAAGATCATCAGTTTCCCTGATAACTCAGGTTTGACATCTTTAGTGTCGTAATTACTTGGTAACAAACTAAGAGCTTTCTCAAAGCCTTCAGATCTTTCAACAATTTTATCATAGACTAGGTCTGGATGATTGCAGAGTTTCTTGAGAGTGGTGATACTTGAGAGGGCACTCAGAGTGTTGCTCTTCTCACCACTTCCACTGAACTTGTTGCGAATAGCATCAGAGTTGATGAAGTTCTTATACAGCTGTGTCTGAAGGGGAGTCATCTTCACACAGATGACCTGTTCAAACTTAACCGGCAAGTATTTAGTGAGTAAGCTGCTTGTTCTACGGATCATACATTTGTTGACTATAGATGTCAAAGTTTGTAGACATTCCTGTGCTCTCTCTCTTTCTGCCTCAGTAGCTAATGCATCTTGCCCTCTCAGAATAGCATTTTCATACCGTTTCTTAAACTCCTGAGCTGTACCAAGAATACCTTCATTCACAAAATGAACTAAACTGAAATACTCTGTGAGGTCATTCTGGATTGGTGTTCCCGATATTAAGATTCTTCTTTTAGCTTTTAAACCCATTAATGCCTGGTATGTTTGGTTCTCACTGTTCTTTAATCTGTGTCCTTCATCACATAATACCAGTCCAACTTCAGATGAGTGTAAAATGTTGGAATAAATTCTGAAGGTTTCATATGAGATGATGAGCACTGGGGTAGCCACTCTGGTGGTTGTGAATGTGTTCATATACTGCTGCAACTTCAGAGTTATATCAGCCTTGGAGCCTCCATCCATAGCTAGTGCATTTATCCTCTGTCCCAGCCACTTGTGTATCTCATTATACCAATTCTTGACTAAACTACTTGGACACACAATGACAGCTTTACAAATTGTTGGTTTGCAGTCTGGTCCTTGCCTTAACAGAGTCCATAATAATGTGATACACTGTAAGGTTTTACCTAGACCCATTTCGTCGGCCATAATACAGCCAAACGCATTCTCTATCTGGTTCCCTGTGACACAGTCGTACATAAATTTCACACCGTCTCTCTGATGCGGTCGTAGGATGTTGCCCAGCACGGGGTCGACAACGACGGCCACTTTTATGTCGTTGGGGTTCATCTTCATCTTCTCGTGTTCCGGGATGTACGGCGGTCGGTACAGGACGAGAGCATTTGGTTCGTCAGGGTCATGTAAAGCGCGTCTAACCTGTGTCCTTTTCAGACCCAAACTCTTACCACAATAAGACGACACATAGTTCGGTATAGGTACTTTGAATGGCTTGATAAGTATCTGTCGAATCAATTCTTCGTGTTCAGAAGTGGATAAGGCTTGAGAAGCAGACTTCTGTGTTAGAGCTATTTTGGTACATTCCCGCCGTTTATTCCGTTTCGATTCAAGTATTGGGCTTTTGAAGACGTTTTCTCCAGAGCCGATCTGACTCGGCGCTAAGCTGCGCCTCATAATTGATATTTCTTATACTATTAAGTTCAACACAAAACAAACAAAAAACTTATTTCATGCTTCAACTTGTTTTGAAAATGTGTAAATAATTTTGACATTGACAGTTCGTTAGCCAATGCTGCCAACGTAAATAAAATTTCGCGGGTTATTTGGCTTGGAGCGGAGTTTATGTTCAGTCCCAGGTTGGACTTCTATTTTATATTTCCAAGACTTTCTTATTCTCGCTTCATAAACTCTAGAGTAAGATATTGAAAAAGTATCATCTAAAGTGGGTTAGTTACAATTTTATAACGAGTTTTACAAATTAAGTAACCGACAATAACTGTAATAGCATCATGAATATGCGGTCAATTTCACTAAAAGAGCCTACACATTAGCATTTCTCAAGCTTAAGCGCTCAATAAGTGTATGCGTAGTGTACACGCTGGGGACAGGTAACGCACGCTTCACGTATTGCATTGAACGATGAAAATGCGACTGTAAAGGCGCTTTTAGTTATAAAAGAGTTTTTCGAGGACAGAATTAAACTGTAAGACTGAAATATAAAATAATTCTAATGAGATATTAAAGTAAATAATATAAATATATATGATTAAATAATAATATAGGTATATATCATTATGTAATAAAAGATTGATAAATAGTTAGTAAGTAATTATATATTAAAATTGTTTGCTGCGCCCTAACAGGGTATCATGTATGTACTTTTACCATTTATAACATCCTATGTATTTTACTCATGATCGCAATAAATGTTTTGATTTGATTTTGATTTGATTCCTACCAGACGTACCAGATACAAAAACAAAAATATATCGTATGACGATTATTGAAAGTCTGGTGGTGGGTTTAGGCCACAATTCATGTTTGATACATACCACATAGTAACCAATTACAAATACCACAATATAACCAATACCTGCTGTAGGTAAGCTATATCAATAACACTAAGGGGTTCTAGGAATTTGAGGCAATAAAACAAAGAATACAGGTTACAAAAATACTTATATTAAAAAGAAAACATTTAACAAAAACTTTCTCTTACTTTTTAAGTTACAATCGGTATTGATGTGTCACATCAAGTACTTTATACTAGCATGATTCATCACAGACAAATTTTAAACTTAATTAAAGCATACTTCAAAATGATTTTATAGTCTAAAATTAGTGAGACGTTATAAGTTTTCGATATATGGGTAATAGGATATTATGTTAGGAAATACACTGGTTTAGATTTAACACAAAGCAAGGCTGCCACGCGATGTTTTATTGGCACACTTAATTTAAAAAATCACATTATTAGAGACATAAAAAATATACAATTAATATGGCCGTTCGTAAATGAGGTGATATTTCCGATACCCGATGATATAACCTATATAAAGTCCAAGCAAATACTGCCATACATAACATTAGGAGGTTCGTACTTCTAACACAGGCAGGCGGATGATCGTAGGCCGCACCCAACTTGCAGGTATTCTTATAAAATTGTTTTAGTTCCCGCGTTGGCATCGAAGAAAAATTCTTGACCCAACGGGTTAAAAACTTAAGTCGTCGAGTATCAGGAAATTGCGTACTCATATACGAACGGCCTAATCATCACTCAAAGACAAAAAAAATAATTATCCCTTTTTTAGGGTAAAATTGAATCATTGTAATCATAATTACTAGTTACGCATAATATGGTAGATATTTGTGCATAGGTATATTAAATGGTATGAAATATTAATGTAATTCGCTCAAATATTGTACAGAATTTATTACACAAGCGATATTTTTTTACCTTTTAAAGATTATAGTATGTAAAAAGTCCAGTAAAGTAAATATTTTTATAAAAAGTTTTTGGGACAGATCTTAGTGTAAATCTGAAACTTGCCGTTCTCCGTATGTACTATCCTCTAGTAGTCCATTAGCTTTCGTGGCGTACCAAAGAGGTTGTAGTTTACTTCTTGTTGTTTCGCACTACTTTGATGTTAGTGCCTTCGTACACGCAGTCTGTTCGCGATGGGTATACGTTTTTGAGGTTTCCTTCAGGATCCACCACTTTAACCTGTAGAAAAAACATATTTTATTTAGAATTACTTTTGTTCCCTTTTCTGTAAGATAATACCTTTAAACTTGGATTTAGTCTCTTACATGACTAACTCTGATACTCCGTCGAAACCTTAATTATGTAGCCTCCAAAGCTTACACATACAATGCGAGAAATGTCGTACGAATTTCAATATATAGTACAAAAAATGAAATACTATCGCCGGCAAAGTCTAGCAACTTACACGACACTCGCAAAATAGACATCAGCTTCATTAAGACAATACGAAAAAATATCGTGCGAGTCAAATCAAATTGCGTTTCCTTTTGTGAAATCTATTTCAAAGATTCCTATATTACCTGTTGCACAGTAAGTGTGTGGAAGGCCGCGTCGGGTTCCTTGGGGCCTATGCCCAGCAGCAGGCACTCCTGCAGCACCTTGTTCATCACAGTCTTGCAGGCGCCGAGCGATGTGTGTGACGTCACTTCCACCAACATCGACTTCGTGTCTTGGGACATCTGAAAGTAAATGATATGATTATATATAATTCATTTTATACATCTGTAGTCACCATGGATAGCCGAATGGTATCGGTCACAACACCAATGTCTCTTGTGCGCGACGAACGGCCATTTCGTGGGTGTGAAGGGTGGGCGATGGGGTGCTGTCTATTATAATTTTGACCTTCCAAAAGTGCTACATTGTAGCCTAATTTGAATAAATGAATTTTGATTTGATTTGTAAATCATATAAATTGGGTTGGCTCTAATGTTATAGTGAGTTTTATACACATGCTTCTACTACATGGGGAGCATAGGACAAGCATTTGTGTAATACACATATTCGAGTTGCAAGTATCGCGATGGATATTTTTGTCTATGATTTAAATTGGAAAGTAATTAAATAAAATAATTACCTTAGTATCTTCAGAGTTGGTTATGGGTGGGAAGCTGATCACCTTGCCTGATGAGTCTGCCAGACAGGGATACAGTGGCTTGCCTTCTAACAAGTACAAATACCTGGAATAAAATAGGTTACCACAATAAATTATTTGTTTACAACAGAATAGAAATCTAATGAACACTAGCAGATTTGCATGAAATAAAGTTTTGTTTTTCTTAAAACTTGTCAATATTGATATTAAAGATGGTTTTTCAACATAATAATAATAATAATAAGCCCCCTAAATCCTTTCCTTACGTCCGTAGCTGAACATCTAGCTCACGTGGGGGGCGGACACGCGTACAGTGCTTCTGTACTAAAAACTTACGCGGCTAAACAGGGAAGGTAACCCTATATGGAGAATGAGTAAAAGAGTATACGATTTGCGGTCGCTTCCCGGGGGTCGCCGGGGCACATCTGGAGCCGATGCTGGATGTCACAGCATGCGAACCATCGGCGGTGAGGAGCTGAGCAGGCGGGCTTCTCCCGATAAGAATACTACAGCCGGTCGTCGTGTTCTGAGCAAGCGGGCTCACGGCGTCGAAGTTACAGCTGACCTTTCAGGCGATGATATACACTCTTTATTTTCTTCCGTCCCTTCAACTCGCCCTTCTTACATGACAAGAAGCATATCAACTTCTAGCATACTTGAAAGTGTTGTGCAAGAGGTCACCCCTGACCATGACTTTGCACCCACTACAAGTGTTCCTACTACGCGCAGACGATGGACGTCTGAAATGAACGAGTTCATACTGCGCACCTACCTTTATTTAACTCTATTAGATACAGACAGGAAAACTTACCTTGAACCCCTTCATCTAAAATTCATTGAAAAATTTCCTAATATGCAGGTTAGTAAACAAAGAGTTGGAGATCAGCGTAGAGCCATAATTAGAAATAAACTTTTGTCACAAGAGGTTATTGATAAGATACACAGTGATGTTAGGAAGGACCTCCATAACACTCAAACAACCATACATACCCCATATACACTTACACCAGCCCTAGGGCACTTAACGCAGAATGTAGAAATGAGTAGTACTTCAAACACAACACAGATTCGTATGAGATGGACTAATGACTACAATGAGGCTATTATGCGGGCGTACTACAGAGTAACTGCATTAGGTACTAACGAAACAGCATATCGAAAATCCATGTACCAGGATTTTATTAATAGGTACCCCGCTCTGGCACATTTAAGTGAACAACGGATAGCAGATCAGAGGAGAGCAATTTTGAATAATAAATATATTAGTGAGACCAGATTAAATTTGCTAAAGTTAGAAGTATCCGCAGAACTTGGGCTAAACGATAGAAGCACAAGTAACCACTCTAGAGAAATTATTAATACACCAAATTGTAACAACATTGATTTTCAGATTGTTAATTCTATTACGGAAGAACTCCCATTTGCACCAGATTTACCCAGCCCATCTCAATCAGAATCCAACACACAAGCACTGCAGGGAACGCGTAACCTAGAAATAGACGAAACGTTTCAACAGGCTTTCGCTTATTATAGAAACACTGACCCTACTAAAAGAATATATATTCCCAAACAAAAACCATCTAAAAATTTAGCTCGTATTATCGGTTACCTTAATCAAGTAATTATACCTGAAAATGTTAGTGCAGATACAGATTTTTTAACTTTGCAATCTCTTATATACAGTGCAGCATGGACTACGGCTAAAGTGAACGGAGCAAAAATAGCACTCGAACCATCAGAAAATCTTAGGGATAACAGAAAAGAAAATAAACCAAAATGGCAAAAACGCATGGAGCGAAAAATTTGTAACCTAAGGTGTAAGATAGGTAGAGTGACTCAGTTCGTTAACGGAAATAGAAGCCGAAAGGTAACGACCCATTTTAATAATATTGTTACGCAATATAAAATACACACAGTACATGAGGAACCTAACACACAAGCTATGCACATATTAGATACCTTAAAACAAAAACTTTTCGTAGTATCAGGCCGCCTTCAAAGATATTTAGCATGCACCCGTAGGAAACAACAGAACCTTCAGTTCACTAATAATGAAAAACAATTTTACCGTAATATCAGAAAAACGACGTCTAACGTACAGCAAAACGTAGCAAATAACGACCACAACAACCCGGACCCAGAGGTTTTACAAGATTTTTGGTCCAAGATCTGGGAAAACCCAGCACTACATAATGACCAAGCCGAATGGATTCAAACAGAAGCAGCAAATACTAACGAAAACACCCGACCGATGGTATTTGAAAATATAACTCCAACTATATTTCACAAAGTGCTTACCCGGCTACACAATTGGAAAGCTCCTGGGTCTGATCATATCCACAGTTACTGGTATAAGAAATTTTCGTCAGTTCATTGTTATTTGTGTAAATTCATTAATAGCTTCATTCAAGATCCTAATCTTATGCCAAGTTACTTAACTGTGGGTACTACTTACATGCTACCAAAAGACAGCAGTGACCTTACTAATCCAGCGAAATACAGGCCGATCACGTGTCTACAGACCTTGTACAAAATTGTGACATCCTGCCTGTCTGAAGTAATATATGAACACGTTGACGCTAATAATATCCTAGCTGAGCAGCAGAAGGGGTGTCGCAAGTTTAGCCAAGGCTGTAAGGAACAATTAATAATAGATTCCGTTATTTTAAATAGAGTCAATAAAACTAAATCAGATTTATATAGTATGTATATTGATTATAAGAAAGCTTACGACTCTGTTCCTCATTCGTGGTTAGTACAAGTCTTACAATTATATAGAATTCACCCCAAAATCATAGCTTTTCTTGAAAAAATAATGTCAAATTGGACTACGGTCCTTAGGCTTAGTACAACAACCGGGACAATAGACACGAATCCAATCAAGATACAGAGAGGTATCTTTCAAGGAGATGCCCTAAGCCCATTGTGGTTTTGTCTTGCTTTAAATCCACTTTCTAATATATTAAATTCAACTGGAGCAGGAATACCTCTCACTCATACCGAAGGAACACAGACAGTTAAATTTGAATTGAATCACCTACTTTATATGGACGATATTAAGATTTATGCAAAGAGTGAGAGTGAACTAGATGAATTGGCTAATTTAACGGAACAGTTCACAAACGATATTAAAATGGAATTTGGCATAGACAAGTGTAAAATTAATTCGATTAAAGCAGGACAAAACTACCAACATCATTACACCTTAGCAAATTTAGATCAGATAGAACCTTTAGAAGAACATGATACATACAAATATTTAGGATATAGTCAGGCATCGCAGATAAAATATAAAGAAACTAAATACAAGCTAAAACAACAATTCATCCATAGATTAAACGTAATTCTGAGAACGAACCTTTATTCCCGAAACACAATTAAAGCAATCAACACCTTTGCTATTCCTGTACTTACGTACTCTTTCGGAGTAATAAATTGGACCAAATCTGATCTTAAAGATCTACAGCGTAAAATTAATACTACATTGACTAAGTACCGTAAAAACCATCCCAGATCTTGTTTGCAAAGGCTTACACTACCGCGAAAAGAAGGAGGCAGAGGTTTAATTGATATTTCTAATTTACACAGTAGGCAGATTAAAACTCTCAGACAGTACTTTTTTGCTAAAGCCGAGTCATCTATGCTCCACAAATTAATAGTAATTAACGATAAACAACTCACACCATTAAACTTAAAGGACCGATTAGAACAGAAAAATGAAAAGCAAGTAGATGATAACACTAAGATTCTAGAATGGGGCCAGAAGTCCTTACACGGAAGACATCGCCAAGATTTAAGCCAAGTTAATGTCGACAAGGAGGCGTCGAACGCGTGGCTGACTCGAGGCGAACTCTTCCCTGAGACTGAAGGTTTCATAATAGCCATTCAAGATCAGGTTATAGAAACTAGAAATTACAGGAGGTACATTATAAAGAATTTAGCTAACGATAGATGCAGAAAATGTAATAGTGTACCGGAAACTATCCAGCATATAACAGGTGCGTGTAAATCAATAGCCCAGACTGATTATAAACACAGACATGACCAAGTGGCCAATGTCATTCATCAAAAACTAGCTTATCAGTATAAATTTGTAGATTCCATAGTTCCATATTATAAGTATAACCCGGAGACGGTATTAGAGAACTCTACGACAAAACTATATTTTGACCGAGCCATCCTAACTGACCGCACCATTCACTTCAATAGACCAGATATAACACTTATTAATAAAGCAAATAAAACCGGTTATCTTATTGATATTGCAGTGCCAAACACTCACAACTTGCAGACCACCATAGCAGATAAAATGACTAAGTATACGGAACTAAGGGATGAAATTACCCGAATTTGGCACTTGCAAAAAGTCACAATAGTTCCAATAGTGTTGTCCTCGACGGGAGTGATACCCTGCCAACTTCATCATTCCCTTAGCACTCTAAACCTAGCTCCCAGTACTTATTACTTACTGCAGAAAGCAGTCATATTAAATACGTGTAGGTTAGTTCGAAAATTCCTGCAGTGTGAGTCGGACACCACACAACCCAACACTAACACACAATCTACAGTTTAACCCATACTATCTTCTATATTTTAATACGTCTGGTGGTTACTTGGCCTAGGCCCGTGCCATCAGTAATTCCGGCAGTTTGCCGAGAAATGTAAACATTTTACAAAAATAATAATAATATAATAATAATAATATTTATTTCCACAAAAATTACAAACATGTTAACACAGTAGAGCTACACTAAAATTAGAGAGACTATATATATTTTATTGAACACTGGTACCCAAATTAAGATCTAACTTGTGTTATGGGTACCAGGGCCCCGCACTAGAATTTCATTTGTAAATACAATTTTTGAGTGTAACGTATTCGCTTAAGTTGGATTACTAATTAAAATAATTATATAGAAAAACAGTGGGTACATGCAATAAAAATTGTGTGTGTGTATGTGCGTGAGTGTGAATGAGTAAGAGTGTGTATGTGTGTTGTGTGTGTGTGTGTGTGTGTGTGTGTGTATACATATATGGTCCTAATAATGTCAAAGAATGGTTAATTTCAGAAGCTTTTCGGTGTCGTCGTAGGATTTATTCAAAAGCCAGTCTGTAATTATTATTTTGCATTTCGATCTGGTTAGTGGATATATCATACAATGTTTGTTTATTAAATTATATAGATGACAGCTGATAACTTTGTGATGTCGGGCTGCTAGTGCACAACCAAAGCGTTGATTTTCACATACCTTATATGAGCGCCGTTTATTTGTAAAATTTACGTCATACATTAGGGTATTATGTTTCCTTAAGACTGTTTCCAAGATGAATAGCTGCCTAACAGACAGGGTTTGGCAGTCATTTAGAAGCAGAGATGTGGGGTATCTAAAAGGTCTAAAGGACATGACTTTAAGCACCGCTCTCTGCGCTCGTTCCAAGGACAGGAAATAAGTTTTTGCAGCTCCGCCCCACACAGATATGCAATAGGATAAAATAGAGCGGCATATAGCGTGATAGACCATTTTTAAAGTGTCAAGATCTAGAGAATAGCGCAGTTTCTTAAATATACAAATTGTTTTTCGGACTCTAGACGTTAGGAGGGAAGGGAGGGACGAACATTTATCTAGCATCTATAATTCTTAGTTTTAAGACTAGACTAGCAGCTGCCCGCGACTTTGTCTGCGTGGTATTGAAGATGTGTAGTGCTTTACAAAAAGTAAAGCTAAATAATGTTTAATGCCAGCTCCCTAATCCAGTTCCATTCAAAAATAATTTCTTAACTTCCTAATCATAACCTCTAGTCTTACAAACACATTTGACTGTTAGTTAACACTGCTAGTTTTTGCTGTGGCCGCTATCTTGCCCTGATTTGACAATGTGGATTGAAGGGCTTGAAAACGGACGATGGCAAAGAAGTGTGCCGAAATCTTACTGGCTAAACCGCGGGAGTGCTTCTCCGTTACCTATTGTCGGGGGGCCACGGGAACGCTTTAGCAAACTACCGCGAACCCCGACAGAAGAGCCTTTTTTTAAGGGGAGCTTCTTCATTAATGTGCAGCCAGCTTTCTCCAGTCCTTATTAAGAGGAAGCACCGCGCACGCCGCATTTGCCTTTATCCAGTACAGTCGACTGCCCCGAAACTACTGCCGTAGGCTATTTATGGTTGTTGGAGGAGGCCCATTAGGCCCTTCTTCTATCCCTTGCTCGTCAGACACGAATCGGGTGGTCAGATGAAGCCGGCCGTGCTCTTTCCACTTTTTCTTTGAGGGTTATCACTTCTTCGTAGAACTTGGTGACGACGCTCCAACTAACCGCGGACACTTTGGTCACTCTAGGCGATGTGACATCGTCTGTACGGAGATATCGCATTCTCACTGGATGTGAGAGGGGTCTGTAGAGCCAAATTTGCTAAATTTTGTTTGCCTACCTACTTGGGTTCTCAGACAGTTGAATACTGTCCGAAAAGACCACTGCAAGGTACCTCCGGGCGGCAGATGTTCCTGAGGTAGGATATAAGTAGTAGGTGGTAGATATCGATGTGCCCAGATCTTGCACCGAGCTCGAGTTGGAATTTCAATAGTAGCCAGTGTACATCGGAGGAAGTTCTTTTGGCTCTTAAGTCTACCCAAATTAAGTCTATTCTAACGTCAGGTAGAGGAATGCTAACCAGGGGGAGAACTTATTGAGCGGGGTTGTTTTTAAACACCTACATAATATTCGACACGTTTCTTTGAGCACTGTGCGCTGTGGTGTGGAGAACGGCAGGCGCCGTTCTTCATTTGGTGGATGTATGTATGTGCAGCAAATTATTTCGGGCACCGATTTTTTATTTCGTTTTCTTTCTACCCCTTGACGGACGAATTTCAAAATCCCGTCTTAGTGCTTACTTACATTACTATCAAAGTTTCTAGTTCTAGTAGTTTGAGCTGAGCCAACTGAGCTTGAAGAAGGTTAATGTTACGCACACATAACAAAACATTCGCGGGAGTACGCGTGCGGCACATACTCGTAGGTACGCAATATTAAATAGATATTAATTATAACAGCCTATCTTTATTATACTTTTACCTACGCAACTACCCTATACCATCGCAATTGGTGCACAATTGTGGTAGTGTATACGCACCATCAAGTCTTTAAAGACACGAATTAAACAAAACAAAATTGCAGTCAACAGCTACTTAATAAAGTATCTTTTACCATCCAATTTTTTTTTTTTGAGTTAGTTGGTTTTCTTTCATTTCATTTCCACAGCTACATTTAAATTGGATGAGACTGTCGTAGCTTAACAGTAAGTAGATACCATATAAAAGTATTTTAAGACAATTTTATGTTAAAAAAATCCAAGCACAATTTCGGGTTCTGCATCGATTTTATCACAACCCCTGCTTCTTTTTTCGTATATTTTCATTGTACAGACACCACTTTTCTAGAATTTTATTATATGTATAAATTCATAACTGTAGTAAATTAAATTAAAACCAATCAGAATATTCTAATCTTCAAATCTAATGGAATGAAAAATCTTCAAATAAAATCTAATGGATTCGAAAATAAAGTAAAGTGTTATGCGTTTAACGTAACGGGATAGACTTCTCTAGTGATGGGATGTAGTGCTACGATGGATAGGTAGTCGATATGTTTTTGGAATAAGAAATGTATATCGTGCGTAGTGCAATTTTTATTTTTTAAAAAGCGTCTAATTATAATGATGAAACAACGCAACATTATAAGATTGGTTAAAAAGTTGCTAAGGAAAAATATTTACATTTTATTCGTCCAAACTCATATCTAAGTCAAGATAAGTAGTCATAAAATATTTATATTGACAGGTATAAACACGTAGTTACACTGCACAACTAAATAACATACAAATTTTCATAACAAAATGAAAGAGAATTAAATGTATGCTGCGAGTATTGACAGGGATATAAATATTTTTCGAATGTCCATCCCTAGTCATGTGGTACTGAGAGACGTCAACGTCATACAGGCAACTGTCACCCGCACTATTTAGCCACGGACGCGCAGGCGCGAGGCGTGTCAGTACGTAATCTGATAGAATATTAGAATCTTAACAAATGATCGAGGTGATTCTTTATATTGGCATAACTTTTTTATTAATCAACCGATTGCCATAAAATAAACACTAAATGTGATGGGAAGCTTACTACAACATATTAGTGAAAACCGCATTTCAATCGAATAAGCCGTTACTGAGATTAGCGTGCACAAACACCACTTTTCTAGAATTTTATTATATGTATAGATGGGGTTGAGTGAATGATGAGCAATATTATATTATTACTAGATGCTGCCCGTGACTTCATTCACAAAAAAAAAGAAAATAGGGATGAAAAATAGATGTTGGTCGATTCTCAGACCTACTAAATGCATTAACAAATTTCAAGAGAATCGGTCCTGCCGTTTCGGAGGAGTATGGTAACTACCATTGCGACACTGGAATTTTATATATAAGATTATTTTTGGCAGTTCAGGGCTTTGCATTTGTTCATGTGTCTACAACCACTTACTTATGAATTCCTGAGTACACATTCCTCTTCTTCTCCTTACGCAGTGCCTCAGCCTCGGCAGTGAGTTGTTGGAACAGTTGCTCTCCGGAGTAGGGGCGCAGCCTCGACAGTGGTGTCATTTTGAGCGCTGCTGGTGGTTTAGCAGTGTACACTAAGTCACCTGCCAAACAATAATATTGAAGATCAAATCCATACTAATATTGTAACAGTGAAATTAGATTTTTTTATTATGTTTTGAAGGACCGTAAATAATGAACGATTTTTTTTTCATACAATAAGGTGTTATCTTACTAGTGGCCACCTCAGCTTCTGACGGTTGCTATTAGAATAGCAATGTATTATACATCTTAACCTTCCTCTTTAAACATTTGATTTGTTTAAACACAAGCATCAAAATCCATTGCGCAATTAAAATGATCTAAACATACATAGGGTCATATTTTAGACGACAAACAGGACTTATTCGCGATATAATTCGACACTTAGATATCGAATTATATCGCGAATAAGTCCCGTTTGTCATCTAAAATATGTGTACAAGTTGCGAAAGTTTAAAATCATTAATAACATAGGGTCAGGCAGATAGATGCAGAAAGCGACTTATTTTTATATACTATTGTATATCCTTAGAAGTCTTTACTTTCTTTACTAGTACTTTTTGACGCCACAATTATTGACATTTAGGAGGGCGGAGTTGCTGGCACACTAGTACATAATTATATTATTTGAAATGCCAAAAATTTTACAAATATCAGATGAAGATTTGGCAATGTTACAGAAACAGTTCATTTTTGTCATGGGAAAAATCACCGAGAGTAAACAAGCATGTCACTATTTTAGTATATCCATTAGGTGTATGAGGCAAAACTAATGGGTTGATAAGCTTATCTAATCTAATAATAGGTGGGAAATAATTCTCAAATACAATCCGTCCCATAACAACACCCTGTGCATTGTGTTAGTCTTAATATTTAGGTTTATTTTCCTTTATTAATAAATTATAGTCAAGTGAACCAGTTCCATGCATTCAGGCCAATGTGTGTATGCATAGATTAGGTTTAAATTTACAAAAGAGTTTCATTGACTCTAATTTTAAAGAATTGGGCTAATATTATTTTTAGTAATACATAATATTAAGTAATAATACAAGAACAAACCTGGAGCAATCTTATTCAGATCATGAGTAGCAATCGTAGCAACATTCCTCTTATCACATACAGTATCATGGAGCTTCGTTTGCAGCTGAATAAACTTCTTGAACGAAGTCTCGTCAAAGGACAAGTCGTGTACAATGCAGCACAATATGTACGGACGGACGGCAGACACAAGAGACTCGTTAATCTTGACTCGTAAGATATCATCTTCCACGTGTAAGATCTTCATTGAGTGGCATAAGTCTGATTCGGTATCTTCTGGAGCTGGTTCCTCCTTCTTGCCACCTTTCTTTCCCTTTCCTTTGCCTGCAGGCTGTGCCTGGTCAGACTTCGGACAATGATCCCGTATGTAGTCCAGTATCTGCTTCGTGCGGCACTGGTCTACGAGTTTCATGAACCTCTTGTCAGTGAATTTGTTGCCTTTTAGGTTTATTTCTGGAAATGAGTAATTCATGTAAGTTGGTGGTAAAACCAATACCTAATGTGTTGTGAAATAATATTGAAAATTGTTGTGAAATATTTTGAGAAAAAGGAGGAGGTTGCATCACATTAAATTTTTTTTTTAATATATTCAAGGTAACATATACAATTTGGAAATAACTGGAGAAATAATAAATTGCAAATGCAACTAATAAGCTTACCTTTTAATTTAGACATGTTAGCTATTTCCCCTGGCATCGTCTTCAGTTGATTATCTCCAATATCAAAGTTCTTCAGCAATGGGAAGCTGCGGACTATGTACCCTGGCAGTGTGTCAATGGCATTCCCCTTAATTTTCACATCAGTCAAGTGCGGGAACACGGCGTCTTCCACATCCAGGAAGCTAGTCAGCTTGTTATTTGACACATCAATGGTGATCAGATTAGGAAAGTCACTGAATTTTGGCATCTCTTCAATCTCATTGGAACTCAAATTAATACTAGTCAATTCTTTCATGTCGTTCAAGCTCTCCGGGATACTCTTCAACTGGTTCCTCGACAAATCCAGCACTTTTAATTTCTTTAATGAGGTTATGTTTTTATTGAATTCAGCTATTTTGTTGCCGAATAATAGCAAAGATTGTAAGTTTACTAGACGACTTATATCATCAGGGATGTTGGATAAACATGTGTCACTGATATTTAGAAGGTTAATATTCGTTAATTGAAATATACCTTTGTCTAAACCACTTTCCGATATACGTTTCGAAATAGCCGCACCCGCCAATTTGATTTCATGACGATTTTCCGCCTTCGCAGTCGTCACTTCGGGCCACGCACTCATTTTTACAGTTAAAATAAGATTCCTAGTGATATCTGCGATGTTATATGGGTATCGAGTTAGAATTTAATAAGAAAAAACGCGCGCCACGACGGTTACAAACAGAAAACATGAGAATAAAATTAATGAATGTCAATTCTGATAACTGTCAAAGGCAAAGTGACAGTTAAAAGTTTAGTGCTGCCAACATAATTTTTAGAAGTCCAAATTGAAAAGGTTTAAATGCTTATAATTAAATTATAGGCATGTAAGGAAATGTCTGCATTTTTTATTATTTAGACTCTTGCAGGATTTTTAAGTGATTTTAACTCTACGAACACCACCACCACTTTGCATCACTTAAAAAAAAAAATATATTAAAAATTCTACGTAATTGGATTAGTGTTTCATGATGTTAATTTCATAAGCGCCAAATATAAATCCTACATTTGACTATTTAGGTCAATTAACTTTGCCTATCGCGATCCACAGTTGAACATAGGCCTCTCCCAAGTCGCGCCTTATCTATTTATTTATTTATAAAAACATTATAAGCTTACAGTTCATAAAAACCTATACTTAAATTTATTGGTTTATACGCTTAAATGCTATACTATTATTATTCCGTTATATTAATCAAATACCTTTGAATAAATAAAATGAAAAGCCCGATTCAGTTTCTGAGATCCATTAAACTAAAATATTTACATCTACAAAAATACATTCGTTGTGTGATTACTGTATGCCTATTAATAACATATTTATATCTGAAATCAATGTTCATGCAGCGCTTGATATGACGAACAACTGTTTGTTGCGTTAGATAAAATGACAAATATAGATTAATTAGAGATTATTTGCGGATTATGAAGTCGTTATCAGATAGTAAGTTATTTAATTGATTTATGGTCATTAATTGAATTGCAATTAGCAAAACGAAGATGTGGGCTGAGGTCGCGTTTCTAGCAATAATCGCCGGAGTTTCGGTAATTATAGATACAATTATTAAACTATTTCTTAAGTTGAAAAAACTGTTAAGTTTCTTTTAATGGACTTTAGAGGTACCTACACATTTTCAAAATGTTATAAATTTTGGAAATAAGTAGATACAATTTATGACGTCAATTAAAAATAAACAAGACTATTTCTTTTTGGCTTTTAGATTAGTTTATTACAAAGTTACATTCATACGTATAATTTTTGTTTTAATCCTATTTGCAACACATTATATCTACCAATAGCTTGATACGTAGGTATACTCTTTATCAATTATATTTGTGTAATGAGCCCTGACGAGAGTCGCGGATTAACGAATTTTGATCCGATGCGAACCAGATTGTATATGATACCTACGTCATAATAATATGTTTTGTAGCAAAAATATTTATGTTATTACAGGCGAATGCTGACACTCTTCAGGCGGTTCCAGAAATAAATGGTATCTATCTATTTAATTGCAGTTTTATCACAATTTTTCTGTTTGTCGTGATCCAAAACGTCATTCGAACAATCAATCACTCAGATTATCGCAGTTTGCTGTTGCTATGAGGTATAGGTCTAATTAGCATTCAGAGCCCCATTTTTTAAATCTGTTTTGAAGTTTTGCTCGTTCAAAGTCATTGAGGACTTTCGACCCCTGCTTACTATCTAGGCCTTTACTGCCTTTAGTGGGAAGTCGACTTCCTCACTGCCATTTCAGTTTTTTGCATGATCTTTCTAAAAAATCGTATGTATTGCATAGGCAAAATCACCTTTCGAGAATTTTCCAAGTTTAATAACAAGACACACAATTTTTGGTAACCCGGTGCAAAACCTACAGGCACCTCCTCTAACTTGGGGTAAGGACGGACGCGTGTGCTCCAGCTTAAATCACCATACCACTTCTCCGTTTCGTATTGCTAGGGGCCAAGAACGTTTTTGCAAACTACCGCAAATAAAAGACATCCAGTTCAAGCATTTTTTAAAGAAACTTCTTAATCCTGACATACATATAACAAGTTTCATTTCCACTTTTTGCAGCGGATTCCCGCATCGTATCAGGATGGGAGGCCCGCGATGGTCAGTTCCCGTACATGATATGGCTGAGAACAGTCAGGTGGACTGGAGACATCACCTCCTGTGGAGGCTCCATCATCCACAGGAGCTGGGGGATGACATCAGCTAGATGCACTGCTCAGTAAGTAGAATATCATGTTTGGTCATGTTTGGTTATTGTCTTCAAAGCTTGGATTAATAAAGCAAATATAGCTATTTTGCCATTAACTCTTTCACATTCATGCGATGCATATTAGAGTTTCTAAAAGTTTGAAGTTAACAGATCCAAAATCCAGGCCCAATTCGTAAAATTAAATAAGTGCAAATAGTTTATAACATATAAATTAAATTACATACAAATAAATACATTTCAAAAAAGTAAAAGGTTATTCCTTTAAAGCTTTATAGAGCATCATCATAACGCCAAAAGCAACCAGATCTATAACAATACTTTTTCTTCTAGGCGTATCGACATCACCGTCCAAGCAGGTGTGAGTCTGAAGGCTCCCCGCTTGACCCGCCACGTGACGTCATCATACAGGCCCCCGGGATACGAAGATGCCATGCAGCCCATCACCCAACCAAATGACATCAGCGTCATCAGGTTCAACCAAGACATTGTCTTCGATAGTAAGTAATTTACCCTTTACTCAATTCTTTTCTCTACTTAGCCCCCCAAATGTTGGCAATCAACATTTCGTCAAGTAATGATGACATCAACAACATTATAGACAAGTGCCTGGTTTTGGATTTTTCAAATAATTGTTTTGATCATTATCGTCACTTTTGAATTAATTGCCCCTTTGGAAATTTTTCTGGGCTTTTTTCTAACCCAGGAAGCCTTTTTTCAAATATTCAAATTCGTTTCGGCATTTAATTATCAGTTATTTATTTATTATTATAAGCACGGCTAACCACTTACGCTAATCAAAACGAAAAACAAAATTATGCAAGTAAAAAAACAAAAACACCCAAGCATAAAATACATAAGTAGGTACGTCTAAAAACGAACAAAACAAAAGCATATCTCTAGCATGCAATCATCTGAAATAGACACTTATCGCATATTATTGATTGTTTTTAGACTTCATCCAACCGATCAGGCTCCAGAGATCTGCTGACATGAACCGCAACTACGAAGGTGTTAAGATGGCCACAAGCGGTTGGGGATCCACCGAGACTTGCACGGAATTAGTGTGTAAGTTACAAACCAAATATTTTGACTTCATTTATGACTATATATATAGCCCTAGTCTAGCCTAGACTATATAGGGCCCTAGCCCTATATAGTTTTGGAAATTGTAAAGATAATAAGTTTTCATTTTTGTACGTAGCTTACGTTCCCGTGTGTAAATTATTCATTGATATGTCCCTTGTCGGTTTAAAAGTACTTTTGTCCGAACCATAACAATTTAATAAATTTAAATTGTTATGGTTCGGACAAAAGTACTTTGATTTTTCACCAGAAAGCAGTAAAATCATGTAACTAACGTAAACAGCTCATCTTCAAATCCAGTGGAATCATCAAATGGAAACCAACCCCAAAATTGCCTGCAAAGTAGCCATATAGACAAGTAGTGTCAATAATACATACTTAATAAACTTTTTCTTTATTACAGGCCCGACACCGGACATCCTGAACTGGGTTAATCTATCGGGCTGGTCCAACTTCATGTGTCTCCTCGTCTACAACTCCAACTACTTGATCAGACCGACTACCATCTGCGCCGGCCCTTACAACGTCACCAGCCAGTCTATTTGCGCGGTATGACTCTATTTCCTACTATAAAATAAACATACTAGTGATACTCTTGATTCCCTTTTGCATTTGGTAGAGTCACGATGTTCTGCTGCTTATCTGGAGTCAGATAACCTGCTTGGGGGCCTAGGCTACTACCACTTTCTAAAATATCCTTCCTAAAATTTATTGCAGTTGTGAGAATAAGACAGAGTAATACACGATGTAGAGCGACGTCTCTCTTTTACGGGCATCGATGGGCCATCCTGTTAGAAATTGAAGTGAAAAATAAACGTTTTGAATGATGAAAAGAGAAATAATTCCCCCATGTTTTCAGGGAGATGGTGGTGTCCCTCTCACTACAGTTGATGTCGACGGCGTTGTGACACAAATCGGAGTCGGTTCATTTGTTTCTAACTTCGGATGCCACGTTGGTTTGCCTGGAGGTGAGTATTTTAATACATATTTAGCTCACAATGTATAATTGACGTGTACCTGTATGACGGTGAGATAATTTGAAAGTCACAATTTTTTTGAACTTATTTTCGACAATCTAATTGTTATATTGTTATTAACCATTCATTCTTTTGGGTGCTTTTATTTTAAGACCGGAATAACACTTCGAGAATTTTAATGAATTATTTTACTTGTTAGCTTTTACTCGCCCCGGACCCTACCACGACTGGATGCGTGAGGTGACAGGTATCAACTTCGACTGGAACCCGACCGTCGCAGCAGAGGAGCTGGATGCGCCTGCGCCGGCTCAAGAGTACCCACAGAAAATAAAATTCTATTAAAATAATCATTTTTTTTGTAGAGAGTTCAAGAAAATAATAATAAATGTTATTTTTGAAGTGTATTCCTTTTTTAACCGACTTCTTTATACTCTAATCTAAAGGCCTTCCGCCATTATTTCAGTTATGAAAGCGTGACGCCGCTCTAGTTCTACTAAATACTGGTATAGGATCTCGAAAAGAATCTCACTTTATAATATAAGTACCCTCTGATGTAAAATCGTAAAACAACAGACAAAATTCAGATTTTTGTTGATCAGCCCGCGTATTCCACTAGGCTCGCTAATATGAGAAGAGACCTTAGACCAGCGTTAGAATTGCTACGTGGCAGCAAGAAATACTGACTACTGTATAGATTCATCTAGAACTTATACCTACGTATGATTTCAATGAAAATACGGACTTGCACAGACTAAAACCACCCTGGTATCGTCCTGTCCTTGTAATTACTGGGAGCGATTGCTCTTGAGGATCCGGTTCATTGACGTGCAGAGTCCATTTAATTATATTATTATAATCGATTTATTGGTTGCTATATCAACTATCACATCACATTGTTTAGGGTTCCCTACCCAAAGGCTAAAATGGAACCCTATTACTAAGTCTCCACTGTCTGTCTGTCTCCAGGCTCTGTCTCATAAATCGTGATGGCTAGAAAGCTGAAAATTTCACAAATGATGTATTTTTGTTGCTGCTATAATAACAAATACTAAAAATAAAAAAATATTAAGAGGGGTTAAAAACTATAAATGTGTTTTTTACACATTTCAAATTTTTCGTTGTGTATGATGATAGTACGGAAGCCTTCGTGCGCAAGTCGGACTCATCGGCATTTGGCCGGTTTTTTATGTCTCGGTACTCTATGGCACTGACCGTCTAGTGCGTTGTCCCTCCTTCATATCTACAATATGGGGCCAGTCCCCCTCCCCCTTCAGTACATTACTTCTTTGCTCTACAAGAATTCTTATAGTTACGAACCGGTTAATTTGAACAGATGAGATGCATTGATAAATTAATCTAAATTATTTTATTTTATCAAACATATGTGATTAATTATATTTTAAAGCCGTATAATGACGTTAATCTCAATGTCCAATCACGTAAAATTGTAGACTCATTGTAAATTAAATAATCTGTAGGCCGTAGGTAATGGTAAGGTGTGTTAGTGGGCCGGCATGTCGAAAGACCGATGGCCATTGGAGCAAACAAGTTCTTAAGTGCGGACCACACCAAAGCAAACGTAAGGAGGAACGTTCCTCCTGCCGGGGCTGCAGGATGTTCGTGAGAGTTACCGCGACCCCGGCACCCAAAGAGCTCCAGAAGGAACATAGTGGGTTTTAGTCAGTAAAAGTCTGACACTCCCTCCCGCTGCACCCACAGCGGGCGGGGTCATTTGATGATTTCCCACGAAAAAAAAAAGGAGGAACGTTCCTAGCCAGATGGACCCGAACCTTTTTATTTTTGTATCCTAGAAGAAATCCTTATGGACTGTCCCTTGTCAGGAAGTTGACGAGGGGGATGTGCCGGACTCTTACCGGCTAAAACCACTGGAGCGTCCTCATGCCTGTGGCCGGGGGTACAGGGTTCGATGGCGAGATGACCTGGAAAACGTGGATGGGAAAGACTAGATGCAGATTAGATGAGAGGTCAATATCCAGCGCTAGATTGCAGTAGGCTAGTTGATTGATCGTGACCTAATTGAAGTGAAAACAAGACACCACAGGGCTTGCCAGTATGTGTGCGGTAGCGCAAAAGAGACGGCACTCTTAAGGCATATAGTGTTCGCGCTTACGACAAGAACCTTAGTTTAAGGTGGTGGTGTTCTTTAGATGTTTCTAGGCCGTTTTATTTATTTGTTACATCACTCATTGTTTTAATTACAATTAACTGATATGTCGATAGTCGATAACATCTATTGACGTCATTTAAATAAAAGTCATAATGAAAAAAATAAATCAAAATATTTATATCTGTACCTAATCAGTAGGCTACAATTCGTTTGATTGGCGATAAATTAAAAAAAAAAACAAAAGACATAATTATTTGGATTTCTAGTCCAACGCACGTTAAAGGTAATAAGTTATATGGGTAAATTCGATTTAATTTAATCATTTTGTCTGCCCTACCCGAAGCACCGAGGTACTGAAACAAGATTAATAAAAGCATTTCATGACGAAAAATGTGGACAAAAAAATATTTTTAGAGTACAGGTCGAGTGCACAGTGACAACCCTGATGAATGTTAGCTGAACGGGTGGCACGTCCTCCTCTCCCGCACTATAGAATTTATGACATTAAAATCGTATGCACAAAGACACCCATACTTAGAGCAAGCATTTGTGGATTGCACAAATTGGCTTCCTTACCTATACCACTCGGCTATCCGTGCAGTCGACTTTGACATAAGCTTTTATATGGATTACAATACAACATAATATTATCACCTAAAATCCTGAATATATCCTACTTACATAAAGACTTGATTTGCAAAATAATTACGTTTTTATGTAAACGGGATATAAGCAGATATCAATGATAAGTAATCCGTCCATCCGGCGTTTATTTTCGTGCAAATTTATCGCTAGATTAAAATAATGTAAAGCTTATCATGTTTACCGGATGGGAAAGCTAGACGGACAAATAGAATACTTATGTTTTGTGTATAAAGTAAGGTATACGGCATAGCGCTTTGTCCGACTTCCACCCTACTAAAAACTCCTCGGCCTTCTATTTTCTAAGCCAGAGACACAGGATCGTATGCGTAGGAGGACCTATATTTTGTGCGACTTTGGTTGGCCTCAGGACTTCTTCTCGAGGGGAGGGCTCTTAGCTCTACATAAATATTATATGTACCTACTGTCTATTGTAAAACAAGCAAATTTACTTCAAAGAGTGTACTTACTAGGACACAAATTCTTAAAACCCATTTTAGTATATAAAAATACCTACAATTAAAGGCAGGCAAAAATCGTTTAAGAGTCTATAACCAAATCTTAAACCAGAAGGAAGACGTAGGAAACTTGTACTGTTGCATTTGTGATGATATGGCGGAGTGCTGCCTCTCTTCAAACCATAGTAGCGCTGCTTCAAGAGGCAATGATAGAATAATCGATCATTTAGAAGATTTAACGATTTCCTGTGTCTGTTCTATCCACAGTTACTGCATCTACATACAACACTCGTCGTAGGCACGTAATCAATTAGCACTCAGAACTGTATACACGTTACCATCATTATCCTTGGTATTGCAATGGATATTTGCAATACCAAGGCACCAATCGACTTACTTCTTGATTTTAAAGAAGAACAAAGCAAGAGGCTGGTGACCAGCCTCTTGCTTGACGTAGCCAGACTCTTGACGTAGACCAGCCGCTGGTCTACGTCTTTTATTGCCCTTTCGCTGCCACAACTATAACAGCAAGTAGTAAGAATTGACTACTTTATTAGGGATTGTTAGACACCAGACCAGATACAGTCCAGTATAAAGTGTTTTTTTGGAATGTAAATATTTTTATAGTGACTACTGAGGATAATCCAACTGGTTTTTCCTATTTTTATTTTTTTAAGCGGACGGAATTAAGCCCTTTACTTTAGATAAGGACACTACAAGATTATACAAGTGTTCATTCAAGAATCTGGCCTAATAATATCAGCAGTATTGTGGACTACTTGGATAAGCATTATCAGGACTGACGCAGGTACAGTCTGCAACAAAATAAAGAGATACCTATTTAAAAATTGGTGCAACAATTTTTTTGTAGAGTTCTCGTCTCAATAATTTTGGCTAGGTTTACCTTTCTACTAATGACTCTAATATTGACTCAAAAGTTGGTGATTGCACTTCATATATAGTACAACGTTTAAGCTGGACTTCCATGCGAGAGCGGAATGAACTTCGTACGTAATCCATTTCTCTTACAACAGTGTTTTTTTAGTGGGCGAAAATACTAAAACATTTATTATTCCTTGCTTATGAAGTATTGAGCAGGGTTGGGGCTACCAAATGCTGTCAAGTCAAATTCACCTGTATTTAGGTTCGGTGGTAAGAGCAAACCCGAAACACGTTTATGGTTGCGATACATGTTACCGACAAGATGATTAAACTACTGACTACGTAAATTATAAGTGGACATGAGAACCGACTTACTTACTATTTTCAAACCAACATACACACAGGTCTCGCATTCTCGTCTTAGACAGGTTTAATAGTTTCTAAATTTATTGTTTAATAACAGTCCTGCTCCATCCGCCCGTTTAGGTTGTTTATGTTGTTTTAGTCCCTTATTAACCTAATTCCTCCTTATTTTGTAAAAGATGTGATAGCATACTGCTGGGGAGCCGTTGTGCCGTTTCTTCTCCACATGCAGATCTATTTAGTTGATGATTAAAAAACTACAACTTGTACCCCGCCGCCCCGTCAGATCATAATTAAGGACTCCGGTTGGGTTTGAAATTAGTTGGGCTATCCCGATAAATACGCGTGACCATTCTAAATCGTTCATTTAGAATGGTTTTCAGTTTTGATTTTGTTTTTAAATTAATAAATCGAGCGCAACCAATATTTATTCTTATCAAATGAAATCATTGAATATCAGTTACGAAAACACGGGCGCGGATTAGAAAGATTATGAACGGTTAATTTTTTTTCTTATCTTTAATAATTAAACATTATCAGTTAATACCCAGCCCTGAATTAATAAAAGGTAACGAGATTTTATTGTAATTAGTTATTTGTTTAAAATGGCGGCGTTGGGTACCTTATTTTTGTTGGCGTTAGCTGGGACAACGGTATTTATGTCTTATTTGTTTTTATTTATAAGGGTGTAAAGTAAACATAATATATTGTGATGTGTCATCGTTCAGTTTTTTGCGGCACTGTTTAAAATGTATTGTTAATGGCTCTCTTTGGTACTAATGAACATCCTGCTGAATGTTATTCTGATGCTTTGGAGTCCATTCTGAAGATTTTACTCATTATTTACTAAAGCGGAAAATTCAAAGTATTGTGGACGTGGGTTTTCGCTTAAACTTATGTTTTTTTGGATATTATTGTAACTGTTTGTTTCGCGCGTATTAATTAATAGAAAAACTATTATTATGTTTTGTCTATTCGACTAGAATAAAAAAAATAGTGGAAAAATATTTTGTTATTATTGTTTATGTAGATAAACTGTCAGTAAATTGATTGTGACGTATGAAGAAAGTTGCGTAACTTTGTATGTAATCACATACTTAAGATAACGCTTTTTTTAACTCGTGACCTGCAAGCTTTAAGAATAGAAAGTACCTAAAGTTGTCAATTGCTAAGGTCCTTGTATTGTGGGTGTGTATAGGGTACTTCTCAGATTTCGTGCAAAATGGATGCAATTGTGAGAATATAAAAAATGTTTATTTTTCTGATGTCAACTCAAACCTATAATAAATTTATATTTACTGAGCGATTTATATGTCATTCCACACATAATTAATAAAGATATTGATAAAATAAATTTTTGTTCGCTGAAGGTAATGAAATGAGTACATCTGGTAATGATATTTTTCAAGAAATTAATGAGTAAATATAGCTGGAAATAAAAAAAAAACACTAGTATGTCATCATAATGTATTTATTTAGTGATTTTAATTACTCGTCGATGTTGAAAAATCAACACCTCACTAATTTTCTTGTTTTTCTTGTGGTTTTCTGAGCAATGTTTACTATTCACTTTCCACCGTTTTCGCTGTAGTCTTTGATTTCTAGGCGTCATATCTATAATGTACTTAATTTTCTTTTCTTCTTTCCTTCTTAAATATCTATATTTTAGAACCATTTACATAACTTTTACTTCACCATCATCATTAAAACTGAAGGTATTGATGGTAATGTATTAGAGGGTAATGAGATTTAATAACTTTTTTGGATATTACGCATTGAATAATCACACCATTTCTATAATAGAAGTTTCTAGGTATTGAAATATATCAACAAGTATATTAAATCTAATCCCAAAGTAAAAAGATGAGAACTAACCATTAAATTTAAATGAAGGTAATTAGACAATAAATTGTGGAAACCACTAATCACGACAATTACACAAGCATTACAGAAAATTGGGCAAATTTCATCCTCTTCACTGATTCTCGGGCGATTGGCGGCGTGTGCGCGAGACTGTTGCTATGGGAGCTGTACCTATAGCACTAAAATAAACTATAATATTTTGATAGTTTGTTTATGCTGCAGGTAATGCAACTTTTTTTTTGGGAAAATTGTTTTTATTTCGGGAACGTCAGGGACAGTACATATTTATGAAATAAATATCAAGTTTTATTCCTAATGAAATACCTAAGGTTTGAAAAGTAACCACTTAGAATTAAAGCTTATAGATGAGGCTTGTTTTTAATGTGTTTGCTTAAAATTATAAAAAGGACACTGAAGGGAATGAAATTTTGACCAGTTTTTTATTTTTTTTTAATTGATTTAACCATAATCATACTATACTTATTGCAGCAAGTATACCTTATACTTATAACTACAACATACAAAAATATTGGTTCGCATTACGTACTTAAAATCGTAAATAATTAACCGGACATGCGATTTGCACGAAATCGGAGAAGTACCCTATAGGCCTACGGTAGAGCCACCTTGTAAGGAACGATCATAAATATGTAGGCTCTAACTGACAAGTCATAAGTGGCAGTGTTGGAGGTGAGAAGGCCGAAAGGAGTATGGGTCAAACGGACACATGTCTAGCCCTGCCTGACCTGCCTCCAGCGCATAATAGAATTGACACTTAAAGTGGACTTCCCCAAATCTCATTGACAGTCTTCTATTTCAATTCCAATGTCGCAAGAGGTATTGTTTTTGCCAGATAAATTGGTATAGCTCTACTTGACCTGCCTCCGGCACATAATAGGGGAGGGCGATCAGCCTTTGGGTCCTGCATTCCTTGACAATGTCTCGTGTATGCCCTGATTAAGCATAGGTATAGCAAAGAATAATCGAGATCTCGAGATTTCTTTAAACCTCGTTGACAGTATTACAATTCCAATAGCTAACAGTGTCGCCAGAGGTAGTGTTGCCAGCAAAATTAGGTATAGGTAAATCACTAAATACATAGTGTCTTCATGTAAAATACGGTATTTTATTCAATCTTACGACTCCAAAAGGCTGTACCCAAATATGCTAAGAAAGCAATGGGATATAGAAGAGGCGATCAGAAAAAAAACATTCCGCTTTGCAATGCTCGGCGGTACAAAGCCGTCTACATAGGCCTACTATAATCTAAGATTTAACAAAGCGACATTAGGTATGATTTATTGCTGAAGGCCATTGCACGTCTGTACATTAACCTAGATAAATATACTTATTATTAGATGTTAATCAGAATTACTGAGATTATCTTACAAGTACGATTGATTAGCAATAATTATCGCTTTGTGCATTATACTAATGTTCTCGTGTTTATTTGTAGTAATTCGATTTACTTTTCTTTTCAGGTTCTAGCTGACCACAGGGCGACCTTCCCTGAAGTTGCGAGAGGTATGTATGAGTTAAATGGAAACTGGAACTTTCTTCAAAAGGCCAGTCCAGTAAATGCTCTGCTTTTGGTTATACACTCACACTCGATTAACAACAATTGTCTAGGCTTTTAAAAAGATCCTTATTTTAGACGGACCCCTAAGTTGTTGTTTCGACATTTCTTCTTAGGATAGTCAGTTAAGAAATGTTGAATACGGTGAGCTCGAAACATATTTAAGACATGTGAAATTGATATAATTATCCTACTTACCGAATAAATTATTTAATTTTGTTTCAAATGGATTAATTAAAACTTGAAGAACTTAAAAGTTCCAGTGTGACGTGTCGAAGAACTTAAAAAAATCATTGAATTTCAGGCTAAGGCTCCCTTAGTTATATAGATAAAAATTTAAATAAAGCTTAGTCAAATACAACTTAACGATAGGAAGCATGATTATTTAATTACCCTAACGATACTCATGTTTGCATATAAACAAGTTGGATATATACCTGCTTGGCCTAAATTATTGAATGATTAAAATAACATTTCTAATTTATATCTCAGCTGTAACCCCTTAGACTGCCAACCTTGTTAACATCTTATACATAGCACTTATAGTTACACAAATCCCATTCGTCTGTCTCATCCATTTTTTTAAATTCTTTTATTCAACTGTTGTTCTCCTTGTTCCACAGCGGCAGGCTCTCGTATCGTGTCAGGATGGGAGGCAGACGAAGGCCAGTTCCCCCACCAGTTCTCCCTGCGTATGATCAACCCCATCGGTCAGGTCTTCGCTTGCGGTGGCTCCATCATCAGCTCTGGCTGGGGTCTGACTGCTGCTCACTGCACTGCTTCGTAAGTTGAAAATTATTTTTGCCATTTTGATGTTTTTTTATGGACTTTTAAACCAATTCTGATGAATTCAAAAGAAACTTTTACCCAAATGTCTCATGTTTTAGAATAATTGTCACTAGATATGCGATCAGAACATTACAGCTGTCTTTGTTTTTCTTTTTCTTTGTTCTTGTCTTTTACCTGCCCTCAATGTGCTCGGACTTTCCTCGCAAAGATAGGGTACATTAGCCATCTTCGGGCGCATGAACGCCAAAATACCGAATAGGAGTCGAAGTGGTCGCCATGGCCGAAATCGGTCGGATGAATGATGATGACAGCTGTCTTTATTATCTTGTCCTGAAGGATGTAAAAAAACCTACATCAATAACTAATTCGACTAACTGCGATAATAGTCTAATGATTTCTTCATTAGACTGCTTGATGCTGCTTGTGTGTATTTTCTAGACTAGCAGTGCATTCTAAATGTGATTTGTATGCACATAAACACCCCACATCTCACAAAATTGGGACAGTTTGTTTGAAAAATTCTAGTCATGTAATATTAAACAAAACCCGCTCATTCCTCTCCGTGCAATTTCCAGTCGTATCTCGTTCGTGATCCGTGCTGGTGTCGTCAACCTGACCCGCCCCGGCGTCATCTTCGAGACCACTGACTTCTTCAACCACCCCCTGTACAACAACAACCTGCCCGGAGTTGTCCAGCCCCATGACATCGGTCTCCTCCGCTTCAACAGGGACCTTGAATTCTCCGGTGAGCACTTATAAATAAATATTTCTCAACATTCACACAACGCCATCTAGTCTCAAGTTAAGCATACTTAGTAGCTTGTGTTATGAGTACTAGACAACCGATAAACATACTTACATATATGTCTAAATATCTACATACAATAGATAAATTACACCAAGACACAGAACAAATGATCGTGCTAATCACACAAACATTTGACCTGGGTGGGAATCGAACCTTCGACCTACGGTATGGCAGTCAGAGTCACTAACCACTAGACCAACCGTCATTTAAAACGTACTATTGTTTTTGGAAGTGTCAACTACTTTTGAACCAAGGGTAAAATCTCTGTATGAGAAAAATACGTGTGAAATGTTTTCCGAGGTTATTGTGGAATGTAGACCTATTTCTTTAATTCTGGCTGTTAACAAAAACAGAAAACACATTGTGTACAAATCAATAATAAAGAAGTAGCGCCATCTCGTGGCATTCTACTTTGTTTCCTGCTAATTAAGTTGATGTAGCTGATTACGATATCGGCTTACTAGATGTCGCTGAAAGACATACATCAATTGTATTGGAACGATTTAAACTATCGGTCAAAGACCTCGGGAACTTAGTTGGTGCATTTAGGCAGTAGTCGCAAGTTAGAGTCCTGACTTCGTGGTTTGAAGTTTGCACAAAGAAGTGTCGTCGATTTCTTATCAGAGAAAACATAAATCGCCATATCCATATAAAAAAAAAGCTCTATTATTAGCAATATCGTTCCTGACTACAATCATTTTGAAAAAAAAAAACTGATATTAAATTAATATTTATAATTCACAGACACCATCCAGCCAATCAGGCTCCAGCGCAGTGCTGACAAGGACGTCAACTACGCCGGCGAGATCGCCATCGCCAGCGGATGGGGCAACACTTGGACCGGAGGTAAATATTCTTATTCCTTCATCATCACATCAGAAGTTGACGTCTGCGAGGCTCCAGACAGACGGACCGCATATCAACTGCAATCCAACCGCAAGTTGCAGTTTGAATACAGTTGACACAACTGCAAACCAACCGGCTAGAGCATAATCGCTACGGAGATTAGTTCCTAGGGAGGTTCGAATTGTTTCGTCTGTATGCAAACAGCAATTTGTGGGTTTGCAGAGACTTATCTGGAGTAGTTGACGAATGTAGGCCGGTGCAGATGCAATTAGGCAAGTTAAAAATAAACATAGAACTTTCGGATAGGTGATGCCTTCCTGAGCAGACAATGCTGTAAAAAATGTGAACAAGAACAAAAATAATTGCAAATTCAATTAAAGAGCCATTGAGAAGATTGATGAATAAGTATTGCACATGATACCTCTGAAATGAGACCTAACGTATAAGTCTAAAGGTGACTTGAGATTTTCAAGAAGACATTTTAACTGGTAGTTTCGAAGCCTAATTTTTACTTTATTATAAAACTAATTTGCACATTCTTTATTCAGGCTCATCTCCCGAGAACTTGAACTGGGTGTACCTGACCCTGACCTCCAACGCCGCCTGCTGGGCCGCCTTCGGCTTCAGCCCCATCATCCAGCCCAGCACCATCTGCGCCGCCAGCTACAACGTCACCAGCCAGTCTACTTGCCAGGTCAGTAGAATGTATAAGTAGTAGCTGGAAAATCTGCAGGAACAATGATCAAACATTAATGTAAAAAAAAAAACAATTTCGGTGTATTCTCTTGTAGTCGGTTAATACGAACATGCTTATTAGGATTAACTCAATCAAATAGGATCACATGTCAAGCACTGCTTGTTAAATCATAATAAAAAATAAAATGCCATAAGAATCGGTACCAGGTACCCTAAAAGTTATGGCAACACACAAAGAGAAAAAATGCAGTCGAGTTAAGAATCACTTTCTTTTTTGAGTCGGTTAAATAAACGTGAATAGTTTTATGCATATTAAGGAAAAAATTGTAAAACTGTAGTACAGTACCATGGTTGTAATAAAAAAAACGATGTATACTACACGTACAATGGTTGTGTCCTTCTTGACGTCATCGAATTATTAATTATCTTATCGTATTAAAATTGAATTGAACTTTGTCTTTAAAAATGTGTTTCTTCTACTGGTTTCACATTCTTCCTATTTATAACAATTGTGTGTCTTGCACAGGGTGACAGCGGTGGCCCCCTCACCATTGTCGAAGATGACGGCATCGTCACTCAGGTCGGAGTCACATCCTTCGTCTCCAGCTCTGGTTGCCACACTGACATCCCTGCTGGTAAGTTGGTTATTAGGTTACAAGATAAGGTCACTAAGTGACCTGCGTTCCATACTAATCTAGGCAGGCTACTAATCTAGGCAGTTGTCTATTCTGTAAAAACCCGATTTTATCTGCTGAATATAATGATGATTTGTTTTTGGTCAATTCAAGTTTTGGTTGCGAGAACTGCCGAGACTTTTCAAGAAAATATGGCCGGGGGCCGTTTTTGACTCACTTTTCAGTTTCTGCGTTAAAAAAGGACTATTCGTTAAAGTTGATTGTATGATGACATTTCGCTGAAACTGGAACATGTCATAGAAAGAAGGCAAGCTAAAAAGCTAGTAGTTTTTGTAGCTCTTGTTTCTAATATAGGTATTGTCATACAAAACAAAATGATTAAGACCAAGTTTTGAACATTTTATTCGAACTTTAGAAACGCACTTCCGCTTGGGTACATTCCTTTATGCGATTGGTGTTTGTTTGTTTTTCGTTAAGATAAGTGACGTAAAGAAGTCGTGCGTCAGAAACCCTCAAATCAGAACTTTAAAGCTCTTTATCTTTATAATTTATACTAGATAAAAATTACGTGTCTAATACCTCTTTATCTAACGATGGACTAATTAGGTTTTTTTCTTTTTATAGGCTGTTTTCATTCCTAATCGCCTAGAAATTGCCTGATTGATTATAAAATAAGAATTTATGTAAAATATTTCCTTGGTTTTTTTGGCAAATTAAGCTGTAATTTCCATCAGTTACAATAACTAATGAACAAATCTTTCTAGGTTTCATCCGTCCCGGCCACTACCACGACTGGTTCACAGAAGTGTCTGGCATCGACTTTGACTTCGAGCAAACTGAACCTGAAACTACTGAAGATCCTGAGGATGGTACCACTGAGGCTGTCCCTGAGGAATCTACGACGGAAGCTGCTCCTGAGGAATCTACGACTGAGGCTGCTCCTGAGGAATCTACGACCGAGGCGGTTCCTGAGGAATCTACGACTGCTGAACCAGAAACCACAGTCACTGCTGCCCCAGAAACAGTACCCACCACAGAAGCCGAAGAAGATTCTTCTGAGTCTTCTGAGTCTTCTGAATCCTCCTCATCTTCCTCATCATCCGAAGAGGATTAAGCTATAAGCTGTTACTAATAAATTATAATATTATCTCCTTCATTACTTAGTAAATTATAATTCCAATGGTTACGTTTAATAAAGAATTTTTGATTTAATTCTTTTTTGCTTTTTACTTTGTTTTCATTTATAATATCATTTTTATTTATAAGAAAGAATCACTTTATCACTGAAAGAAGTGGATACTATCTTTTCCACCATATTGGATGGTGCAAAAAACATCTGAAAAATGACTTCCCTAATTAAATTATGTTCATGGCAATTTTTATACAAGAAATTGTGATTTTAAGAAAAATTAAGTCTCCATCAAATTCCTATTTGATGAAGTTACATCTTTCACATCTTGCACATAGTGTAAATATAAACATAAATATTATATTGTTTATGGTATGTGAATATACTAAAAAAAACTACAAATTATCAAAGAATTACGTACGTACTACATCGCGATATGGCAATCTAATATTTAGAAAGGATTAATTTAAATCGTGGTCGTTTCGTGGAAAATAATTATCGATTTTTTTGTTTGTTTGTAGGTATGTATGCATATTCTTTATCTTAATTTTTATTAGGACACATAATATGCTTCTTATAATAAGTTTATTACGATTAGCCATTAGCGTCTCAGTGCAGGGCAAAGGCCTTTTTTCCCCTCCTTCCACCTATCCCGGGCTCTAGCTAACTGGGGCTAGTTTTGTGAAACTGAATCGAGCTCAAGTAAAATGCTTAAGTTCCACAAACGAATTGTAAAATTTCGACTGAAAGATAGAAAGTCACAAACAATTTATCAATAGTTATCGATGCCCCAATGCAGAACAGGGGCATCCCATCCATTTTTCTTCTGTTCGGTCTATCTTTTGCTTTGTCATTGCCAGCTTTACTTTTATGCATCTCATTCGGGGTCTTTTTCGCTTAGTTGCGATGTTTAATGGCATCTCGTAGAAATATTAAGCCTTACAAGTAACGACCAGGTGACTTATGTGCCCGCCCTACTCCTACTTCAGGTAGGTAGCTTTATGACTAACGTCTGTGATTTGACCTTTGGATGACACTATATTCCATCATGCCATACTATTTAACTCCTAGTACACTGCAACTAATAAATAAATAAATATTTCACGACTTTCACAAACGCCATCTAGTCTCAAACTAAGCAGGGCTTGTATTATGAGTATTATGACTAGACAACTGATAAACACACTTATATATTTCTATATACATACATATATATACATACATATACTTATATATTTCTATATACATACATATATTATAGATAAATAACACCTAGTCATAGAACAAATGATTGAAGACTCTCTGGTAAACTCCGATACTTCTGATGTATCTTAATGACTATTAAAAAAATAATAGTGCCATATTTGTAAAATAGATTTACATTTACCTTATTTTATCTTTATAAATCATGGAATATCGTGGCGAAGGGATTACACAGATTAGACAAAAATAATTAATAATTATCATTTAATTGTGGACTTTTATCATTTAATACCCGGTAACGAATTAAATAAAAGGTTCATCATTTTATTGTAATTAGTTTATTGTGTTGAAGATGGCGATGTGGGGTGTTATATTATTGTGCACTATTGCGGGGACAACGGTAAATATTTTTTATCTTTTGATAATACCATGACACACAGGTTTTTCCCGAAATCATAAAATTTCATAATAAATATTTTTTGCTGTCCGACACTCATAATTAGAGACAATATTGACCAAAAAATTTTATGTTTTTTTTTTATCTATACTATATTACCTACTCCAAAACCGTCAATATGGAAAAACAGCGTTTTTAATTTTCCAACCCTTATAGATCCTACATCCGGGCACTTCTAACGAACTATTATTATAAGAGAAAAATAATAAATTTGTAAAATGTTGTATTCTCCTAAAGAGTACTTTCAAGAAAAATAAAAGGTATATTAGATGCAGAATGAATGTATTTACCGTTTAGAGACCATTTTATTTTATTGACCATGTACTATTCTAGCAAATAAATAAATTTCATTTCAAAACTTGTGTAATAGCCCGTTACCGCACTAGCTCTGACGTGTGACTGTTCCTTATTCAAGCAGTTCGCATGTGTTAAGAAATAAATTTAATTGTATTGAATAATATTTATTTAAGCTTTGACGGTAAAAACGATATCTATTCAGTACTTTTTAATAATTTCATTTTTTACATTTTAAAAAGTCTCGCGGAAAAATGTTGTTATATCAAGGCGACACCAACTCTATACCAAATTACTTTAACATTGGTCAAGCTGTTTAAAATGGTAACAAACATACATACAAACTAATAATAATGCAGTGTGTGACAGTATAATGTTTTTGTTATCTTTAGCAAATCGTAATACAGCGTGACAAGCCAAAATATCAAATAAATACAAACAGGTTTGGTCACGAATGGAATTATAAAAACTGGCTTTTTATTATCATTATTTTACAACGGTTTAACCATGCGTACTTATTTATCGGGATAGCCCGTCAATTTCGGACCCAACGGATGTTTACCGCAACTTCGTTTGAATGCCAGTTACAGCTGCAAAAACATTACCGTCTTCGGACGCAGGTGGTTAAAAAGTAGCCTGTGTTGATTCAGGGTGTCAGCTAACTCCATACCTAACGTAAATTCAATCAAGATAGATCCTTCCGTTTCGACCGTGAAAGAGTAACAAACGTCCACCCATCCATCCACACTCACAACCTTACGCGTTTATAATATTAGTAGGATGTAATGTGTCACGTGCCGTTACGGGTTATTGTAAGCTGCGATAGCAAAAACTGTTGATATCACCGTCACGACTTTATTTAGATTTCTATCAGTTCAATTTGATTTTATTTATTGGATTTTACGCGTCCAAACATTGATACAATACTGATTACATATAATAATACAAGATAAGTAGGCGCCAATAGTTTGTAGAAATTACTATACACAAAAGTCACGTAGGTACTTGTTTTTGACTGCACAGATAGCAAAGTGGTCACCACGCCAATTCGCACTATGCACGACGTGTCGCGGGTTCGATCCCATGGTAGAACAAAAATTGTGTGTTTCACAAATACCTGTTCTGAGTCTGGGTGTCTCTGTGCAAATTGAATTGAATGTCTGTAAACCCCCCGCGATACAAGGATTAAATTGTTTAGTGCAGGAGTCGTTTTTCATTAAACACAGAAAAAAAAACAAAATAGAACTTATTTGTAGGAACAAACTTCTTTTTCGTACCAAATTTGAAGATTTTATTTTTACGGGCAGTACCCTATAGGCTTTGATTCCCTTGCGAGTGCCCAAATCTTGCGGTATAAACGACTGTATCTTTTGATTACATTGGCTTAGAAGTTACAGCTCTAAGGGAAAATAAACCTAAGTAGTTGATGTAAATGCCATCTTGATGAGATTAGGCACATGAGCTACATTTTTACGTGCCTTCAGAAACACGGAAGCTAAGTATGATATTAATTACTAAACCACACACAACATTCGAAAAGTCGATGCGCCCCTAGGGGATCAAACTCGAGACCTTTAACTTTGCAGTCCTATGGTCTTACTACTAAGCTTTCACAGCTACCAGGAACAACTTTACCATCTTATAAGACTTTAGTGCTTCATAATTCAAAATGGCCCGTAGTTAACGGTTCAAACTAGCTAGTTCAAAAATATACGTTTGTAACAGGAATAATTTATTTTTCGTTTGTTCGAAAATAATAACGTTTATTATTATAAAATCAAAAAATCAAAAGGTTTTTAATTCGAGTAAGCCCTTTCAAGCATTATCAAAACGTTACTGACTCTAGTTGCGCTACATAAACTATGAGAAAAAATGGAAGATGTAGAGAATGGATAGCATGTAGATAAATAGTCTAGCGATTAACGCTAGACTATTTATCTGCTAATGTCATAAACGCGAAAGTTGGTTTTTAATTTTAGGTCGAAAGTCGGGGCTTTACTTGACTAATAGATAGCAAACATCATTATCATTTACATCCACGAAATCTTTACTAATCCTTAATCCCATTCATATGAAGATTTCATATGAATGGGATTAAGGATTACAAGGATAAGGATAAGGATACAGGAAAATGATATATTTATTTCCAAGCGCCTTCAGATTCACCTTTGATTGTTTTGTACTTATCAGTTTATCTATTGACTTGGAACATTGTTATTGTATTTTATCTTTCAGACATATGTTTAATGAAATCAGTTTATTAAGACTTCTTTGATTAATAACAGGTGTTGGCCGATCCCTGGGCGGTATTCCCCGAAGCTGCTAGAGAGAGTAAGTGTAATTAAAATATTAACATTACATTTTTTTGGGAAATAATCAATACATACTAGAAAAATAAAGTCGCTTCCCGTATTTGTCCGTCTTTATACATAGGCTTCGATCTTAATATGCTTTTATGCTGTTTTCATCATTGGTGAAAACCGCATGAAAATTGGTTTATTAGTTTTTAGGTGTGTCGCGAAGAGACAGACAGACATGGCTGAGGACTTGGTTTTATAATATGTAGTGATAATGATGACATCATACCGAATCAATAACATTGAACTAGGATATGATAAGATTATCTTAGATCAGCATTCGATATTAAACGTACGGTATAGAAACACACTTAAATATATCGTATAGGTTTAATAAGCTATATTGTAAAAAAAAAACATTTTTTACTGACTTTACTATTGCAACATAATAAGAAAGCCTATTTTATAATCTGATAAAGTAGATAAATGAAGGAAAACAAATTATAATTTACCTTGTATTAGTTTGTGCGAAAAGATAAACACGTCATGTTTGTGAGTTATATCTAAGCTTATGTTAGCCACTAACTAGCTAATTAAAAAAAAAATGGTTTATTATTTAATTTAGTTCGGGTTCTACTGATTTCTTTATTTGCCTGACTCCAATATGTGATTCGGATACAAAATGCACAGTGCATTTTAAGGTTACATAGTAGCGGTTTTTAGGAAATAGAATGAGACTATTTGCTAAGAAACCTGCGAAAGCACCTCTTATTCTTCTCGAAGGAGTTGTGATTTCTGGACTAATTGTCCCCAAGCCTCTTTCTAATGGTCAAGAGTGTAGTACAATAGCGTACATGATACAGAAAAGGGAGGTCACCACCAATAACAATACCTTCCCATTAATAGGAGAACAAATACTTTTTTTATTACACTCTTTTAAGGTTTTCTAAGTTTCATTTCCATTCCACAGTTTCTGGCTCTCGTATCGTGTCGGGATGGCCTGCGCGAGAGGGTCAGCTCCCCTACCAGCTATCCCTGCGTATGGTGACCCCCATCGGTGCCGTCGGAGGCTGCGGGGGCACCATCATTAGCCGCGGCTGGGGTCTGACTGCCGCTCACTGCACTGCTGCGTAAGTTACTGGCGTATTTCGTTATTAATTAAGCTTTTAAAAGTCTGACTTTGATATTTATGTGTATGTTTAATTTGTAACTTAGTTGCTTGAGTTAAAGTTGAGTTCTATAACTTGATGATTTTTGAACTACCCTAAAAATATCTTTGATCTTAGTTAAAGGCTAACAAATAATAATGAGGCGAAACGTTTTCTTTTTCCTTTACGTAAAATTCACCATATAATCAGGCATCTATGAGATCTATGAAGTTAAAAATACTCCATTAATAGACTATTTTTCAACAAATTCTTCAACTTTCAGTCGTGTTACGATCGTGGTCCGTGCTGGTACCGTCAACCTGACCCGTCCTGGAGTTATCTTCGAGACGACTGAGTACTACAACCACCCCAACTTCAACGCCAACCAGCCAACTGTGGTGCAGCCTAATGACATCGGTCTCATCAGGTTCGGCAGGGATCTCGATTATTCTGGTGAGATTTTTTTCAAATTTATTCCGACTATGTGAAATGTTGGTTTAATGGTGTAAGAAAAAAAAATCTATGAATGAAAAGTTATGGAATGTAATGAACAGTAAATGTTGAAACAATTGAATAGAGGAACTAAATAAAAGCTTGTGTGAAAATGAAGATGATTTGTTCGTATCGATCTTACTAGCAATGTCATTTAATTATAAATTATTTTACAGAGACCATCCAACCCATCAGACTACAACGTCATGCTGACAGAGACCGTAACTACAACGGAATCAGATCCGTCGCCAGTGGCTGGGGACTTACCTGGACTCAAGGTACAAGAGCCATTACTTATACAAAATGACCTTCAAAATATGAAATATTTCTTTATGTTATACAAACAACATTAATCTGTAAAATATGCCTTACTACGATCATTTTTGTCCTGTAGGTCAATCTGCTGAGCACCTGAACTGGGTATACCTTACCCTCATCTCCAACACGAACTGCAGGGCCTCATACAGCTTCAGTCCCATCATTCAGGCCAGCACCATCTGCGCCCGCGGGTTCAACGTCACCAGCCAGTCTACTTGCCAGGTTTGTATGAACTTTTCCTTGAGACATGCTTGTGTGAAGGCTTATTTCAGTACGGACTTTATAAATAACCTTGTATTTTTGCAGGGTGACAGTGGTGGCCCTCTTACTATCGTGGACAATGACGGAGAGCTCACTCAAGTCGGAGTCTCCTCTTTCGTGTCTGCCACTGGTTGCCACACTGATTTCCCCGCTGGTAAGTATCACTTTCCGTTCTTGTTTTCATTACGATGCAACTGAAAACAATTTTTCGTGACATGACTAATTAAGTGATGAACTAAAATCTTCTTTTAAAACAAATAATTGTAACTCCATTGATAAAGTTAAATCCTTCAATTAGCTTTTTACAAATAATATAATAGGAATATATTGCGGTGCCCACATGGGTGATAATCGTTATTATAATCACAGAAAATGTTAAAAAAAGTATTTTTTTTAGGTTTTATCCGCCCCGGACATTACCACAACTGGTTCACGCAAGTGACTGGTGAGAACTTCCAACTACCCTTCACCACTACCACGCCACGCCCGACAACCACGACCCGGCCACCCACAACCCGGGAGGAGGTATCAACAGTTACATCAGGACCCTGGAATCCTACGCAAGGCCCATGGAACACTACCCAAAATCCATGGATAACTACTCAAAATCCTTGGAACACTACTCAAAGTCCATGGAACACTACTCAAGAAGCATGGAGCACTACGCAATTCCCATGGAATACTACACAAGTCCAATGGAACACAACACAGGCAGCCACCACCGCTCCAGTTCCATCCACCACCGTTCCGGTTCCGTCCACCACTACCCCAGTCCCAACAATTACTATTCCAGAACCAACTACTACCATTCGTACAACCACCACTAGGACTACCACCACTCGTCGTCCAACCACGACCCGTCGCCCGACAACCACCCGTCGTCCTAATGACTCTTGTTCGTCGTCGTCATCGTCTTCGTCGTCATCGTCGTCATCATCATCTTCTTCGTCTTCTTCTTCATCATCATCGTCCTCTGAGGAATGTTAGTCAATCGTAAAAGAAATAAATGATAAATTATATGGCAGGTAACAACAACTAAATAAAACCTTAAAGGTCTTATTTAATTGTTTATTTTGAGCTTGCAACAAATTTTAACAGTAAGCGCCTACCTGTAGATTTTGATGAATAAATCAATGTATAAAAATGATTTTGTGTGTTTTTGTCATTACCTTGTATGACTTTAATAACTGGCTTAGGAAAACGCAGCCATTCGCAGCAACAAATTTAGTATTAAATACAAGTTATGAGTATCTTTTTTAGCCAACCAATTTTTCATTTTGGTAATTGTTTAAGACTTGCAATTGATTATAAATATTATTCGACCTGCAATGAAATAATAATGGAGAAACTTTTTAGAAGATAGTCGATAATTTACGTGCAAACAAATAATACGTTAATGCCCGATGTTTTCCAAAACGCGCTGTAGCTAAAGGCGTTCCACTAGGTACTTCCCTAGGACCACTACTGCTTTAGAAGCCTGGCTTGCTATTTTTATGATCAAATGCATAGAACAGAAAGACTTGGAAGGATTTTGGTCTTTACTCATCAGTGGGACACAATTAAATAGGCTAGGAAAAAAATGAAAATAATTACTTCTAGAAAAACATAAATCAAAATATCACTTATCGTCATATCAGTAAATGAATATAAAGCGAAATAAATTGCTCTATACTGTCTAGTACACAGTCTAGTTTCCACAAAATCAACAGTTTTAATTTAAGATAGGTAGGCGACTGGGGGTTTCTCATTTTCTAGTATTAGACATGAATAATAAAGCAATGGTTCCTTCAGTCATCGCAACAGATACTAGAAGCTATATCCCCATGAAATCCAGTAGAGCGCATTTTCAAGATAAACCAAAAATACTTTCTGTTTTAGTATAAGAAATAGTTGAAATAGCTATTATTGCTTCGTCAACGGATTAACCTAACCTTTGCAGTAACGTGTTGGATCAAAGCTCTCAGCTGTATGTCACAACAGGTCGCTAGCCTGCTGCTTCCACTACACTGACCTATTTCCTTTGTCGGCCGTATAGAACAAAAGCCTGATAATAGCCCCCCAACATTCCTTTGTTTTACAAATCTCTCTAAAATAACACTTTTACCGGTATTTTGTAACCTCCTTACCGTCTTATTCTGTTATGAACGCCGCGCGCCGGGCGGGATCAATGTCGCCCTTAGGGATCTTAAATTAAAGCCTTAGTACCGAGTAATTCGGTCTTGGGTTTCATGAATTATTATCGAAATAATGTACATAATTTTCGTTAGTAAATTAAATATTTTCAAAGAGTATTGTGTTATACGCAATGGTTTTGTGCGGTTAGTCGCTGGTCGCAAGTCGCGTGTTGTAGCGACAAGTCGTACGGAAATAAAAATAGGCGCATGGTGCTACAGCGTCGTATTGCAGTGGCGGGCTACCGCGCATGCGTCGAAGTGTTGCAAGCGCTGGCCCTAAATTAGCCACAACCCGGGTATTTTTATTGAGTTTTGTAATGTGGGTTGTAAATAATGTTTATGAAAAATTAAATGGATTTAGGTCAAATATTTGTGTTAGTTGTAGTTCATTATTGTATTCTTGTTTATACTACACTATGCATGGATTAGCGAAATTTTAATGTAACTAAAACTCGTATCTAAAAGTTCTCGAGTATTGCTGGAAACGTAAGTTGTTGATTTTTACAGATATGATAGTTATCTTACAAATATTTAGAAACCATTTCACTACAAAAGTTGGTTTTATTTTTATAACATTTTAGATGTAGAAAAAATGCCTATTGTGAAATAAGTAGTTATTTTTATTTTGCAAAATCCATTTTGAGTATTATCTTAATTAGCTTATTCATTATTATAAATGTACGCCTTAAATAAATGAAACTAAAATTATTACTCAACGAGTAAAACGTCAAAATAAAAAGTCAACACGTTACATAATAAAAATAAAACAACCAGAAAAAGTGTAAAAATAAAAACTTGGCAACATCTAATTGCATTTGGCGCGCGCGCGAATTGCCCTACCAAAGCAACATGGCGAACGCTCGGGGAGCGCGCCTCGTCTCATAAAACAACCGGATAATCCCGTTCTAACATCACATACATAATTATTATTTCTACCATTCATTCGCGGAAAAAAATGTTATAGTGTCCGATACACGGTGTGAATAGTGAATTCTTTTGTGTACACAGTGAGTTATTGTTTATTGCATGAGTGGATCTCATGGGGTGGCGGAGGCACGGGACGATGGACGCGACTCGCCGGCCAGCACCGAGCAGCTAACGTAAGAACCTATGAAAATAAAATATTTAACGAAGACGTCATCAAACAAACAAATTCCCGGTACTTTAGAGCCGCTCACATCATTTGTCAGATACATTTTCGTAGGGACTTAAGTACTATGCATAATGAACATTTACCGCACCCCTAATGGCAGCCTTTTACCGAAGAAAAGGTTTCTATAGATATCGTGAGGCTTTTGTTATTCTTTGATACGCACGGGATAATGCCACAGAATTGACTTGCCAGGATTTATATGTTTGTCATAATCAAAAATACGAAGTGATTCAGGAAAAATAAGGAGTATCAGTTTGTCATTTGCGTGATTCACTAGGTGTTTTAAGCAGGTTTAAAGTTTTTTCCTAGTGTTAATATTTATAAACTTATCTTTTTTCATGTTTGTCAGTCCTAAAAGTGTCTTGCAATCAAATTCTCTTCTTTACATTTAATTTGACGGATATATCGACCCCGTCATTTTCGAAAATTGAAACATTTAGCAGAACTGTCCCAAATCGGACATTACTTTGTTTGAATGTGTTGTTAAGATTTTTTTACAAAAGGGCAAATTAGGCATTCTTTTTACGAAATAAACGTATGACATGATGCGCACTTAACTACTACAAGTACTTGCAATATATTATGAAGAAAACAAAGATCTAATTAACAAAGAAGCTAATAAACATTGTCATATACATGTTCGTTTATAAATTATTCCACGATCGAAGTCATTTTGGCTGCTCAATGCAAACGCCGGTTGTCAACAGATGCATTCGACATACCTATTACAAAGTACGAACAGCATTGTCACAAGATTCCATTCAATCCTTACATTGAGATTCAATACCATTCTGACCTACCTTCTATTTACTTCTCAGGGCTAAAACATATTTTTGTATTACAAGCATATTAAACATACAAGCATTTTATTAATATGAACATATAAGCGATTTTTTTTAGAGATTTTCGCAGAAAAAAATCTAGTAAGGGATCGATGAGGAAAGAGGCTTCGAAAACACGGCCACCAATCAAGATGACAACTTTGCTTAGCATAAGAGAATTCAATAAACATACTAAACAGTTCCTACAGTTCAGAATTTAGAACGTTCTATTTTTCCGTTCTGTGTCATTGAATTTTATACAGTTTGTTATTTTCCAACAAAAATATAAGAATAAACCATTACTTCGAGACTTTCAGGACGATAATTCGAAGGTGACCTTTCTTTAGACAAATATTTACTTTGAAGAAGTGACATCTATTTGTTACCATTTTCGTGTAACATGGTTTTCTAAGACGAATCCAGCGAGTGTGTCAGTGTAGTTGGCGGGTGGCCAGACAACAACGTTTACGCCTCAGACGATTTCTACGTCATCTCTGCGTAAAAATCCATACGTATTGTGTAACGTAAGCTTGGAGGGTTTCTATCGGCTATAGTACTGGTAATTAGAGCTGGGATCTAAGACAGGTAACAAAGGATCAATTAGGAAGCTTTGTCGTCATGGAAACAAAGCGTGGTCCTTACGTGGCAGACGACGTCATTAACTATAACAGGCAAACCAGTTTTAATTGGATTGATTTAATATATTTACGAATGTGGTAAGGTTATAAGCCCATCAGCTAAACATAATCAATTTTCATCTCGTCTTCGAATTAAAGTAGTATCAGGAAGAACGGATTTTTTGATTTTGCGCCAATTTGGCAGCGAGATACATATATTGCATTATTATGCCTTACGTCATGTTAATTTAACGGTTCGGAGACACTTAAAATAAATAAGTACTTAGTCTCATTGATGATTGATATATGGGTTAGAAGTATAAATAAAAACATCTTAATTATAAGACCAAGAGAGAAGGTGAAGAAAATTGTTCTGTAAAACTTCGTGATATTTTTGACTATTAGCCTCAAACAAAAGCAATTCATTACAAAATCGTCTCAAAAGTAATTCTGCTATATCATCTTGAATTACATTTTAATATGTTTTCTTGTAACACAGTATTACGTATGATTCCCACGCGGTTCGTTGCGTAGACTAAGACTAGGTCAGACGGGAATACATTAGGGATGCCCCTCGCATTACTAAACCTTACAGACTTATACGCTAACTAATGTATAGTTTGCTAGGGATAACCTACATAAGACTGTTTATTTTGCCTGGATTTTTTGAAGATTTCTATTTAATTCGTCTTGAAACCTTGGAATTACAGTTACGTTAGCTTACTACAGGAGCTAAAAGTTTACGTTGCCCCTGTCGGGTACTGAAAATGTTATTTAGTGTTTGAACTCGTTTGTAATACTATTATGGACGTCTTTTGAAACTGAAATCAACTGGAATAAGATGTCTAGTAGAGTACTGTCTAATTAAAGCCCACTTTGTTCACACGGTAATATTTTTTTAGCTCAGTTGTTAAATATAGTGAATTCAATTTAAATTAAGACTTTTATTACGACACATTGCCCATTGTTTTTCATACGAACGTGTCCATCACGGTTTTTACAGAAAACTATAAATATTCCCGTTTATTTTCGTAACAGTGTGATATTTTTAGTCCAGCGCTATTTATGTTGGTTCCCACTTGACCGTGAGCCGATGAATGGTTTCAAAACAAAGTTAAGTCAAGCGTGTTTTGTTCACATAGATATTACATTTTTACAGTCTTCCAGGAATTTTGTTTACGTCATTCAATGACAATCAAAAAGTTGTCTTTCGTAATTTAGTTCCACTTTTGTTTAATAGGTTATGTATTGTACCTATTATAAGTAAGAGTAAGGAATAAATGTGTTCCTTTTTTATAAGTTGTCCTTGTCAGTGTATCCACAGATGGACCGATTTTTTTTAATTGGTCTCTTCCATAAAGACATACGTCGAAATTAATATTAAGACAGTGGATATTTAAAACTGTTTGTGTCTGAAGTAGAAATAAATAGGACTGGGTTACTGAATCGGGACACATGCCAAGTGAAACGAATCAACTTCGCGGGAGCTTAACATGCGACGCCGCCATGTCTGTGCGCGCTTAAAAGAAATGTTTGCTTTATATGTGAATTATGTACCGTTGTCACTGACAACAAAGAATTTTATTACAATTTCAAGGGTATTTGGGGGATATAACTCATAAGGAAGTGTTTTCCTGTTGGCGCCCACCGTGGGGCTTTTTAGACCTTTGGCGCTTATTACGTGTGCTGTCAGATTGACCTATTTTCTTTTCAAACATAACATAATTGATGAAATCCTTCATTCCATAATAACCTACTTTTCATACTATGTAATTATAACCTACCATTGACAATCATTCGAACACCTCAAAGGCAACAACGTGTTACTCAATAAGAACAAAATATTTCACCAACACACCTCACTTTCCAATCGTCGCTTGACTAGGGCACAAATTCGGCTGCACCTACTCTCCCACTCCGGTGTATTCCCGTCACGTCGCCATTACAGCGCCCTACGTGACGTCACAGCCGAATGACAATTAACTTATAACTTAGCGGAATGTTGCCGTTAATTAGTTATGATTAGAATGGTGGAAATGAATAAGTGTATTTTTGGGTTTCGTTTTCAAAAACTAAATTTTGTATGGCTTTGATGCATGCACGGTTGCTGTTCCAATCATCTGTCATAGATGTTAGAGGCCACTGATGATGATGATGATGATGATGACGCATGTATGATATTCTGTTTGAGTATCGAACGAGTCAAATTATGATAAAATTGAAAGTATGCAATAGTCACTAAGCTAACTTGAGTACACACACACACGCCTACACGGTATTGAGACTCAAACATTATTATTTCTTCCAACATGCAAATGACAGTGTAATTTACAAACAATGTCAGAAAAATATCTACTACGATTGTTGAGTCTTAACAGTATAAACTTTATATACGTAAACCTCATACACCCGGCTTAGCCTTAAAACTAGGTTAAAAACAAACCCTAGTTTCATTCTACTCAAAAACAACAGCTAAACTACACGTTTTCTTATAAATCTGACTACTTAAACTATACTTTTTCGTACAAGCTGCCTATCTGACCTCCTTATCCCAAACTGGACAACACGATGCCCTTTAAAAGATCCTTGACAAGACACCTTTCAAGATATTACAATATAACATCAAAAGTCCATTGATGGACCCCTTAAAAATGTCCCCTTGCGTATCAAAGCGGTACAAAGGAGAACCTTGGCATTTTAAACACAGCTGCAAGCTTGTACAAGTTGAGAACGAAAGTGTAATCTTACAATATTAAAGGGATACTCGATTGACGTAAGCGTCAAAAAATGGTGTTACTCAGCTTTCATATAAATACAATTTTTGCTGCCAATTTGGAGGTCAATTTCTAATAATTACTTAGTTAAGCTTGCTTGTTTATCTCTTTTGGAAATTGTAAGATTGAAAAACAAAGTTTTAATCGGTGCAAATGGTTAATTATGGTTACACAATATGATTGAGTAAAAAACAAATGACACAACATTAGTAGATAGGTATTAATAGATCCTTGTAGCACTATAGTACTCAAGAAATGTCCTGCAAAGAAAAAAAAATAAACCGCAAAGCAAACGAAGAGATACTCTTTAAATAACCGATCAAGGTTTCTTGAATTATGGCTCAGGACCCTTTCGATCGAGTCCCCTGTCAATAACCCCTGTCAAGCTCGTATGTGTAAATATACGTAGGTAGGTACCTAGGTGTAGTCGCGTTACACTTAAAACTCCCCTCTTTTTATCGAAGGTTACAAAAACACTTATACGTAGTGTTTTTGTAGCCATACATGCAATTCGAGTACATGCAAAAGGACTCAAAAGTGTAGGATACATTTTTTGCCTTGCGACTTGATTTAGTTCTAAATGCGTTGGCCTGTATAATGTTACATGGAGTTTTTTATTCTCTTGTAGAATGGAAAACAAATAGGAAATTTTAAATGTACAAGGTATTTATATCCGACCAGTCACGTGATTTTGACAGTTCGATACACACAACAAATTGGCAACGTTACCACTTGGAGAAACGTAACTTGTCTACAGGCCCAGAACTATCTACCTACCTACCTAGATCGAATTTTAAAGTTTTAAACTTTTCATCGATTTCTCTACAGAACATTTTTTTTCTGTAAAGCTAGGCATGTGTTAAGAAAAAAAATGTACATACGAGTGTTACGTGCATATTTATGTGTTTGAATATAACATCGCTTTACCTAAAATGTAAAATCTATCAAAATATTTTTGATTTCGTTTGTTTCGCCATTTATTTTAGAGTAGAGAAAGTTACCAGGGCACGGGTCATCTAGTCCTTTTAATATTACAAACATGAAAGTATGTAAGTATTGATGGATAGATGCTTGTTACGCTTTCACGATTAAACGGCTAGAGTGACTTTAATGGAATTTGGTATGGAGTTGGCTGACACAATAGATTATCACAGGCTCTTTTTTAACCATCTGCGTCAGAGGAGCTTATGATTTGGCAGCTATAACTGACGCGCGATATTCGCGCGATTCAAGTCTTTAGCACCAGCTAGTATCTTATAAAGGCGATATTTCGACAGGATGTTACTATAATGTCTGGTCACATACATTGCAGTAGTTCAATTAGTGGTTACGATCTAACTATACCTCATACAACCATAAACGTTTCATTAAACTGTCATACGTTATTATTTATGACACGCGACAGAACGTCTGGGAAGGTGACTTTTTGCAAACTACACGTAATGTGAAGGTACATATTTCTAGCACCCACAAAAACTACTTATAGTTTGGCAGCAATTTTTTTCACGGCATAGATAATTGCTTTAATAAGAGAAATTGGTTCTATTTTCGGGAAAAAGCAGCTTGTCTATTTTATACAGTTGGAAAACGTTGAAGATTTTACTACATGCATATGCATGCAGTTGCTACGAGTTATATATGTCAGCATTGACTCATAGGGTCAGAAGTTCAATGCCATTGTGATAAGTTTTAATATGTGTTTTTCCTTTGTTTTTTTTTATCACTATATGTTATAAAACAAAGTCCTCCGCCGTGTCTGTTCGCGATAAACTCAAAAACTACTGCACCAATTTTCATGCTGATATCACCAATGTATAGAGTGGTTCTTGAGGAAGGAATTAGTATACAATTTGTTAAGTTTTTGTATTATATAAAATAGTTGTTGGATAGTTCAGGAGTAATGTCAGAAAAGAACAGAAGTGGGAAATTTTTTTTATGGCTATAAGCGACATTTACGTGGAGGGGATCGCAGGCAACAGCTAGTCCTTTTTATAATAATCTCATCATCATCATATAATGTTCTCTTCAAGCTAAGCTATTGCAGTTGTGGAAGAGAGATGTCACTATGACGTGTAATGCGCCTTCTCAGTTTTATAAAAATCAGTCCTGCCTTAAGAGCTCATAGTACATGAATTGTTTTAATAATATTAAGTGCCTTTGACTTCTAATGGTTGGAACTAATCGAAGTCTAAAAGTGTATGTTATAAATAGGTAATTAAACAGAATTTATTGCCGTCATAAAAATATATTGCTTCTTAACTATTCTATGTATATTAAGAAACTAGCTGTGCCCGCGACTTCGTTCGCGTAGTTGTCGAAACAAAACAACGTCGTTTAGATAAGAGTAGGCTTTATACATATACCTTGGCGTGAAAATGGATGACGAACTAAGAATATTATTAAGTAAAAAATGTACTACCTAAGCTTCAAAGTTCCTATTAATATTTTAAGAGTTTTTTTTTATGTCACAGCTATGGGTTAACATTCAAAACTCACTGAGATAAACTGGAAGCTCTTCAAAATAGATTTTTAAAACTACTTATTATTACTAAAAATACAAAAGCACATGTAAAGGAGATTATAGTAGCTAAATTATTTGAAATAGAAATAGCTGTTGCCCTCGACTTTGTCTGCATGGTATTGAAGATTAGGTAAATTGAAGATGTGTAGTGCTGTACAAAAAGTAAAGCTAAATAAAGTTTAATGCAAGCTCCTTAATCCAGTTCTGTTCCAAAATTTCTTAACTTTCTACTCATAACCTTTAGTCTTACAAACATAATATTACTTGACTGATAACACTGCTAGTTTTAAAGGTTAGTCCAACATTCATAGGTTGAAAGGTCGTATTATATTGTTGCTGTGGCCACTATCTTACACTGATTTGACAATTTGGATTGAAGGACTTGAAAACGGGTGATGGGGAAGAAGTGTGCCGGATTCTGACTGGCTAAAACCACCTGAGTGCATCTCCGTTCCCTATTGTCGGGAGCCACGGGAACACTTTTGCAAACTACCGCGAACCCTGACGGGAGAGATCTTTTTAACGGGAGCTTCTTAATAGACGTGGAGTCAGTTTTCCCCAGCGCTCATTAAGAGGCGCGCCAAAGCACCGTGCATGATGTCTTTGCCTTTATACAGTACAGTAGACTTCCCCTAGACTACTGACGTAGGCTATTTATGGTGGTTTGAGGAGGGTAAATTTGTTCTTTCTTCTATTTGTTTCTCGCTGGGCACGGATCAAATGGTCAGATGAGGCTTCCCGTGTTCTTTCTGCGGTTTATTGTTGAGCTTCATCACTTCTTTGCAGAACTCGATGACAACACACCAACTATCCTTGGTTACGGCAAACTAATACCCTCTGGAAACACTAAAAGTAATAATGAATTGAATTATGTTGTGGAGTTTGTTACGCCGTTTCTTCTCTATTTTTAAGTTTAATTAGAAAAACCTTCTTTTTCTTTTCGTGTCAATTGTACGTAGTATTTGGTGAATATTAGATCCTCTGAATTGCAAGTGTGCAGACATTTTCGTCACTATAGGTGGTGTGACATCGTCTGTACGGAGATGACGCATTCTTACTGGATGTTAGAGAGGTCTGTATACCCTAGTTTGCCAAATTTTGTTTGCAGCGACCTACTTGGATTCTCAGACGGTTGAATGCTTTCCAAATAGGCCACTGCAAAGAATTCCGGGCGGCAGACGTTTCTGAGGTAGGACATAAGTGGCAGGTGGTAGATGCTGATCTGCCCAGATCTTGCACCGAGTTCGAGTTGGAGTTCTGTTTGTAGCCTGTGTACATCGGAGGAAGCTCTTTTGGCTCTTAAGTCTAATCGGGTGCGAGCTTTGGTATTACATAGGGGATGTCCGATGTGGTGTGTCTGATTCCTCGACGTCTTTTTCGAGCGCGCATGCGACTTCTCTTCTAACGTCAGCTAGAGCAATGCTAACCAAAGGGAGAACTTATTGAGCAGGGTTGGTTTTAAACAGCCAGATATTATTCGACACGTTTTGTTGTTTATTTTGAAAAACAATTTTATGTTAAAAAAGCCAGGTACTTCATACAATACTTTTGCACTACCAAAAACGATGGAAGAAAAGTAAATGTTTGTTTAGTAAAATTTGTATTAAAAAATTATTGAAAAATAAATTCAAAAAGTGTATGTCGAAATGAAATTTGAACTCGAAGTGAAAAAATACGAAGCTCGCAATTCACCAACCCGGCTATTTTAATTGCTATGCTGTAAGCCAAATAACATGTTAATACAAATTAATGTAAAAACATAAAACCATAGCAACAGTATTTTGGTCGCTATGGTGACTCGTACACAGCTATAGTGACAGTAGAAAAGTTACGAAAATTCGTGATTGATCACCCCCCGTATAGGATAGCACAAAAATATATAGTATTTATGTTAGCCCGACCTTAAGCAATAATATAATGGTGTCAAATCTTAACACTGCGATTCAGAAAACAACGAAATTTGCACAACGCCATCTATCGGATTTGAAATTTAGCTGTCAAAATTAGTTCTATTTTTTGTCATAAGATGTCGTTGCATGTACTACACTGAATTGCGTAACGTAATTATTTTACTTCTTGAATTCACTAAATTAATCATATCTTTTGGTAGAGTGAACCGATTTTGATCAAACAAAGACTAAGTTATACCTCAAGTTGCGTATAATTTTTGTGTATAAACATTGTCTGCATTGATTTCGTAGATTTTACGTGATGCGCGCACATACAAACAGACAAACAGACAAACAGACAAACAGACAAACAGACAAAAATTTCAAAAATGATGGAAATGGGTTCTGTTAGTTATATTTTCACACCCTGGCTATTTTTTTTTCCAATTTCTTCAATGTACAAAAATGACTTTTCTACAGATTTATTATATGTATAGATTGAACAATACATATACTCGTAAATCAAATTGTGTAATACGAATAAGCAAATGTATATTAGACAAACTATAAATAGAAATACTAATTTTCCTCAATATTTATATAGATCCAGTTAAATTCATCTCTAGGTAGAGCTATATTAAAAGAAATTACAAATTACATGATTCAAGTTATCAACATGTTTTCGTCCCTCACATTAACATCTTAACTGAAAATATATTAAAAAGCGGTACAAAGCTAGCTCAGATTAAATCTAGAACTTAATTTCAACCTTTAATCAAGGTAGACAAACTAATATAAATTATAATACGGCCTCACGGTGGGCGCCATTAATGATTTCAAAGTTAATTAAAACTGACTCATAGAGAGGCTATATTTATGATACACTGTAACTTAGTAATTTTGTATGTGTGGACTAAAGGAAACAAGTATGATATAAAGTAGGTCCGAAATTTCAGTAGTAGAAAAATCTTGTAGTTGAAGTTGTGATAGTCTAGTGGTAAGACCGCAGGGCTGCCAAGTCATAGGTCACGAGTGCGATTCCCACAGCTGGCTCCGACTTTTCGAATGTTGTGTGCGGTTAAGAAATAAACATCACAGCGTCCGTGTTTCGGCAACCACGTAAAAATATGGGTCCGGCGCCTGATTTCTCACCGGTTGTGTCGGACTGCCGATCCATCGGGCTATGAGAGTAAAGGAAAAGAGAGTGCACCTGTGTTTGCGCACACGTTTGTGCACTTTAATATGTCCCGCTTGCTGGCTGGTCTCATAGAAACTACAATGTTGGAAATTCATATCACTTATTAAATACATATTCAATTTTTGCAAATCAAATGTAACCTGTATTACTTAGAGTTCATCATCTTCCTGCCCTTATCCCATTTTGCTTGGGGTCGGCGCAACATGTTTTTTTTCTAAACATGTTGCTAATGGTTTTGGCTATGGTTTTATAGTCGGCCGCCTGCCTGACACTAACCCTCTTTGGGAATGCGATTGTTGGTTGTTTACCCGCCACCATTCGGGTGACCCAAGGTGCTTGGTACAGTGCACTGGGGTGGCGCTATTCTTTATATCCGGACACCACACGGAAATTTATAAATTACTTAGAGTTGTCCGAGGATTTTGATGATACCGTACATCCAAATCAGTTTAGGCGGCGTTTGGAAGATGTTGTGAAATAAACGAACTAACGGATCAACTCCTTTATTGTATATGTTACCTATACATGAATCATGAAAATACTAAACTAATTTTCCCTAAAAATCTTGATTAGTTACGTAATAAGAGAAGAATGAATGCCTGTTTTCGTTGGGCCAGTAAGCGCGCTTGAAGCCCAAATTCATCTCACTATCGGCCTATAAAATGTTATAGTTTGCGGGATTCTAGGACAAATTTATCTTTAAAGGAACGATTAACATGTCTAGCCTGTCAGCTTAGTCTGAACTCGTTTTCAAAATAATACCATCGTGACTAGCATTCGTAGACGAGACGGAATCGATGTTACCTTGGTTTTGATGTAATATGACGTCATGGCATATAACAAGGTTCTATTTTGCGGTGCTGGTAGATTTGAGGGAAAGGCTATGATTTGCATGTTGTCGTTTGTGAAAATTAGTATCATGAAGTTAAGTTTTCTAAAACAAAATAGGATTAATAAGTATATACGGCTGTAAGTTAAAATAAAATGGTAATACTTAGTGATAATATTATTTTACCTCCTTAAAGTTTAAAACGAGGCCTCCACATGTTTTAGGTACCTGTGTTCTCGTGTAAGCCTTTAAAAAGGTCCAAGGTTTTTCCCTTACAGTTATCCCATAAATTAAAAGAGTTACAAATAATGCTAATCTGAATGTGTCCCACTGTTAGGCTGGTTGGGCACTGGCTTAGGCACTGGCCTCTTCCCATAAAGGAAGGTTTGGTATCACTAAGTTAACTCATTGTGGATTGGCGGTTTCAGATTTCAATGCATGGAATCTGATATTAGTAAGAAGCAATAGGAAATAGCATAGTGAATGCTGTCCCGGTAGCTGTAGCTCTTATATTGTGACAGTGAATTTTGCAATATACACTCGTATGTGCGAATTTGTCGCGTCGCTTTCAAGCAATACCGTTGACATACAGTCCTGAATTTCAGACATTCCGACTCACTGTATTATTTGCAGGTGTTGTGTTGCCAATTGTTATTGATCGTATTTGTATTTCGTTTCTTACTATCGATTTTGAGAACAATATTTCTTGGAATTGACGTGATGCTAAATGCTCCACGATTGAGAAATTAAAGACTTGAAAATTAATTAATGAAAGAACTCGAGAAGCTTTTTTAATTATGTCGTCATCTTTTGGAAATTGCCGTTTTTATCTACCTATCTATATAATGTTGTTGTAATTAGCAATGTATATTATAAATAGCTTGGTTCTTAATTATAAATATCTCGCTACGTTTTCATGGTGCAAAGTTATATCATGAGACATTGCGGAAATGATACAAATGTTTTCCAATATTAGTTCACTCACTGGCAGTCGTAATACTGGAGATCATGTCATTATTTTTAGTAAAGTTATACCGTTTTGGTATTATTAAAAATCGTGCCTGAAACATCTCTTAAGACACAAAGAAACAAAAATATTCAAACAATCAATCTACGTTGGACATGGCCTCACAAAATGAGCACGAACATTAATACAGTTGAATGAAATTAAACGAAGTACCAAAAACAGCCATTAATTGAGTTGTCACGTAACTGATACATTTTACCATTTCTGTACATTTTTGCGTGTCAGTAAGTGTCAATATTGATATCGCAAAAATGTCGCTTTTCGACCCCCGATCAATTACTGGATGGCAGAATATTGATTTTAATTTAGAGGAAGTTGGATGTTCAATGTTCGGCGTTATTAGGAAAGTTGAAAGCGGTTAATATCGTGATTTGACAGCGGGAATTCGGGATGGCCTACTCATTCATATACTTTTTGGCTGCACGGATAGTCGAGTGGTATAGATCACCACGCCAATTACCATTGTACGCGACGTGTCGCGGGTTTGATCCCCGCGTAGGACAAGAATTTGTGCGATTGACGAAGGCTTGTTCTGAGTCTTGGTGTCATTGTGCATGTAAATTGAATGTCTGTGAAACCCCCCGCGATACAAGGATTAAATTCTCTAGAAGGGGAATCATTTATTTAAAAAAAAACGTAGACATTCAACTTTCACAGTTCGGAAAATGTAGTACACTTATTGAAGGAGTGTTCCAGATTTCAGTCTGAGAGCTCTGTCGTTGAAAGATTAAAATTTAAATGGTTATTATGTAAGTGTATTCCATCATAATAATACTTTGTAATCCTAATTCATGACATGCGTCCAAAGTATTTATGTTTTCTAGGTAACGCTTTAGTTAAGAAATCCCGCTATATGGTATGATGGGACTGACATACACATCTGTGTAAAAATAAAGTGTAAAAATAGAATAGTAAATAAAGAGAGAGAAAAAAGATTCAAACGTATAAGAGATACTAAGTAAAAAGACGGCCCTAAGAGTCATGCTATCCTTATTTCTCTTAGGAAAAAAATGTAGAGACAAATATATATTACGTTATTGAATTTAGCCGATGTAGGTACATTGGTTTCGAAGATTATTTCAAAATGAAATAATCTTCGAAAATCTTCGCGCGCCTAAAATATCATCATATATCAAAATATTTTATCGATTATTATTTTATTTCGATATTAGACAATCAATCATACTAGTATACTAGTAAAACTAGTGGATAACTGCGTACAATCTTCGGTAAAATAAACTGCGAACGATAAGTCACATATTTCAATGAAGCTAAATTAGTATAGCAGGTATCAGTTATCTATCGTATTCATTTAGATAATATAATCCGAGCTAAGAGCGTTTACTGATGGCACGTTATATTAAAAAAAGACATCATACACTGTCCTAGCTAATAATATAAATGCGAATATATTGAGTTTTCACGCCTAAACCACTAAATCAATTTAAAATATTTTACAAATGGAAATCTACATCATCAGGGAGTAATATTGACTATTATTTGTCACAATTTCCTTCAGAAACGGGACCTACGCGGCTGATAAATCTGTTAATCGTGGGGCAGCGTTAGTCGACAGTAAATTCCGTTTTCATCCACAAAACGTAGAGTTTTCCTATCGGCAAATAATTTATATTAGTGAACAGAAGGTGGATATAAATATCAGAATTTAAACCAAATATTAATGCTATTATTTCCAGTTATTAACGAACATCTATCCTAGACAACGCACTGTCATTTCACTAATTATCAGGTAAATTACTTCAAAAGTTGTCAAGCAATAAAACAGAGGTTCAACATTATCATCGGGCTTAAAATCGCGCGCCCAGCTCACACCGACCTTTTGGCTATTGATTTTGTAAGGCAAGCGAACGTTTCGCTTGCGTCAAAACATTTTAACTAATCCGACTTTATGGAAGCCTACCTTGACATTACCCAGGTCTAGATTATCGTGGGACAATAAACTTTGTGGGATTGTAAGAAAGATGTCGTCGTACTTAATGTTTAAGTAAAGAAATGGAGAGACCTTTTTGTGGTATAGCTAGAAGCTTAGATAGAGTTATTCTTTCTTATATCGTTTCTGTAAAGCCTTTAGGCCTTTTTATCTAAGGCAATGCTTTTTGGGCAAATTATCTCTCGACGATTGATCTTTGATTTCGATGATAAAATTGCTGAAAAAATTGACAGTAGCTAGCTTAATAAAGATTGACTTCGCAGATCGCACCTAATTGGGGTAGACCGTACTTCGGTGGTTACGACAAATTTCGGAAGTTATTTTCAGAGCCTTGGAATATTGAAGCTGTAAATCTTAAGATATTACTACCGTTATAAGCTGAGAGCATTGAATTTTTTCTCTTATTTCCATCTTACTACTGTCCCTGGCCTATAGATGAGTTACATTTCTCCGAGCGCTGACGTTGAGTTATTCACTTCATGTATTGAACTAGCAACTTAAAGTCACATCACTTTTCGAAAAGGAATGTCATTCCCATAAATTTAAGGTTTTCTATTCGGGCCTGTGCTAATGCTACATAACTTTAGCCATATCGTCTTTTTCACTGAGCAATGAAAACTACGATAACAAAGTGAGACAGAAAAAATATCCTTGATGAAGTGACCAAGGTTTTCTTGGCTAGTTTTCCACAATCTTGGCGTATCGGCCATGACCGCGAGGGTGCAGCAGGCGCACCCTCAGACGCCATAGAACCATTACAGTAACTTACCTAGCGCTCATGTGGTGCCAAATTAGATAGATGTCATGGACACGTGACCAAAGTTGTGGTGACTGAGTGGTGGATTATTGATCACTGCTAACTTCTTGATGACTAGCCGAGGGACAGGTTTGAGGAATGTGATATTTAGTTTGGAATAGCTTAAGAATGGATATAGGTAGACGGTGAAATGTGATGAGATTTAAAAGTAGAAGTTGAGCAGGTTGAGTAGAAAATATAACTTTTTGTAAACTAAATAAAAAACGATGATTGGAACTTAAGGCAGTCTCGCGAATTATTCATTAAAAAATCATCCAAATTATAGAAAAGCACACTAAAGTTTTAAACTTTCGCGACTTGTACACATATTTTAGACGACAAACGGGACTTATTCGCGATATAATTCGATATTTCTTTTCTCCCGATATTTCGGTCGCGAAAAAGCCCCGTTTGTCGTCTAAAATACACACTAAATCCAAAAGCGTTTTTAATAATTTGCGTAGATATCAGTCGTACCTGTGTGATATGCTATCGGGACTGACCGGAGCGTGGTCGCATTGCGCAAGTTAATAACTAGGTCGTCAGTCCGTCACCTTACCGACGCCGAAACTATTCTGTTACCGATTACCATACAATGTTCATCATAGGTGACTGACACGAAAGAAGGCAGGGTTGAGAAAGGTGACTGACATTGGCTGAAAGAACCCTTTTAAAGCTTGCAAAATACCTAAAATGTTCTAAACACGCAATTATTAACACGTAGCACGTATTCGTAAAAAACTAAATTTATTTGTTGGAAAATCACATTAGCCCTTACTACAATGGCTTACCTATTCAGGGATAGAAGTGTTCTCTGAAAATAGTAACTTTAATTTTACATAGAGTTCCTACTATCGACCTATGATCGACTATACTGTACCGAAAACAAATTCAAAATTTGTGTCTGAAAATCTGATCCAGAATGATAAATTGTTGTACCTGCCAAACCTCGCATTAACCGCTGCGGCTTGGTCATTCGGCGAACCAATGGCAGTCGAAATAAATTGACCACAGAGTTTTATAATCAGGCTTATTGAAAATTGAGGTAAAATATATCACAATCAGTTTAATGATATCGGTTAAATTTCTAGCAAACCAGTGGAGCAATAAGTTATTTGACTAAAATTGATAGAAAAATACGAAGACAACGCATTCAAGATGGTAAATCGTATGGAAGTGGGGGCTAGTAATGTCATATACTCGTACTAGCAAAAACTGTACTAGTTAGGGACGTCACATGAGATTTTAACTCACTGCATCGTCTTCATTACTGCCGCGATAAAATAAAAAATGTGCATCCATTATTTGTTCAGAAATCTATCTGATGGGCTAATTAGTTTTTTATTCAAATACCGTTCCATATTACATTCAAACGGCTATATTCTATTCGTAATAGCTCTCACGTGGGAGACAGGAATGCTCTTTTATTTGTATTCCTTGTACTGTAATGGACGTCGCCCACTGACCATTATGCAGACATGTGTCACCAGGAATGCCATTATACTTGTGTAGATTTGTCTTACATTAATCTGTTGGATGGAGAGATATATGCTGATGCAAAACACCTGGTCTCTTGTTTTCCTTATCGTAAGTAAACATATGCTTGTTTTCATATGTATGGGTAGGGTATTCCTTTTCGGTAAGTGATGTGCCTAAACTAGTCAATGCAATATACTTCAACAATTAGATCAGCGTCGATGTTACAAAAAATATGTAACCGTAAATATGTTTTAGGTTAGTTGTCGAACCTATAAAATATTCCTCACCAGACTTATTAGAAGTCAGTTAAGAACACGATACTCGTAAAATACAAGTATACCAGCGTTTAGCAAAGGGGGGCCGGGAATTACCAGGTCAGGGCGTGTCATTTACTTTTATAGTGATTAGGGATAAAAGACAGCCGGGGTGTGTTCCCATAACTCATTATTTACGAGGGGAACGCTGGTATTTATGCGATATAACGCGTATCGAAAATGACTAATTGGAAGAAAATGACTAATTTAGAAGCGTTGTGGAACGTTAAATGAGATTTAAGAGTGTTTCGTTATGGTAACTTAAACCATACAGACATGTTTACTATTCCAGTTTCTTATTTATTCGGACTCTGAACTTTGATAATATAATCTCAACATTTTATGATCTCATTAATATTATGTAAGTTTGTTCACCTAATTGTCTACATGCAAATGCTCTGTTTTTCCTTTAATTGAGGTAGCACAACCCAAATGTATAACCGTCCTCTTTTGTCTAATAATGTATCTTGTATATTCTTTGTTGGAGATCTTTAACATAAATAAATACTTTAACTTACTTAATATTTTTGTATACAAATAAGAATTAGCCTTACTAGTTACTGCTTTTAACATTTTTTCCGGTAGTTTCCCCCTTCCTTGGGGTAGAAATCGCGTGAAATCGGACGCCAGAACGGTGTCTCCTGATGACTGTCAATTAACTAATCAATATAAAGGGGAGCTCACACGGCCGGGGCAGGGTCCTACCCCTGCGATACAATATGCAGCGACTTCCGGGCGCCAGCATTCCCCTCGGCTTCGGCCTAACCCAAGTATCGACCACTTCCACGGAAGTCGGGGCAGGAAACCAGGGTTTTTGTATCGGAAGAATTATAATTTCATAAGGTAGAAATAAAAAAAATACATTTTTATTTCGAGAAGGGCGAGCTGTAGTTTATAATACGAATGAAATAATATTAAATACTATGTAAAAAGTTTTTGGCGCCTGAAGACACACAGATAGATAGATTGGTATTGTCCTTTATAGTACTATTAGAATTACAACAGCAAAATTAATGACATACTCGTACATTGAAAGGGTACTATGAAGATCTTATCACTAATAGCTATATCTTCCAGAACATTACAGAAAATAAAAACAAATAGATGCAAACAGCGGCAAATGACACACAATGATGTCACAATTGGATGTCATTGTAATCTTTAGATAAGCACCCCACTTCCCAATTAAAACCCCAGTATCACCCAATATGACAAATCTACACCATGATAATTTTCCTAAACGTTTTCAGCAACGTCACAGACTAGTGATCTTAAGATATACGAGTATTTTCGCTGGGCAGGCGGCCACTAAACAATCCTATTTAATAAATTAATCTAATCTAATTCGTTACCCACTGTCTTCCACAACTGTATATTACTACATTTTAAGTGTTTTCGCAAAATGTCTGACCTTATTTTTTACGTTGCGCAACTCTCTGTGACACTGCAGTGTGTAATCGTTAAATTACTTCGGGGAATAAATCGATTTTGTCATTAAATACTATGTTGTTTTTAAAGTTTCGTATCTTTGTCAAAGGACGAATAAAATTAACAGTTTATTGCGAAAATAAACATTTAATGCTTTGGTAAAAACAAAATAAGAAAACGAACATATACAGTCTTACACGGCGGGTATAAATAGTTTTGCTTTAGAAGCATTTTTATTCATGTATTAGCTGTTGCCCGCAATTTCGCCGATTAATTATCGGTTATAGCCGTAAAACTATTACCCAATTGTTCTACATCTAACGCAATTAGAACTTTCCAACAACATGCCTACAAACAATCGTTATAGTTGAGTCAATATATACAAAAATTTAAGAAATCATAGACTTACTCGAGAACTACTCTATAAATTGGTGAAAACAGTATGAAAATTTTTGCAGTAGTTTTTGAGTTTATCGCGAACAGACAGACAGACACGGTGGAGGACTTTGTTTTATAATAATATGTAGTGATTAGAGCATTTAACATGACAGAAAATTGTAAATACTTAGTAGTCGAAAATGAACGGACACATGTTTTGTAAAAGACGCCAAATGTATCCCTTGACGCTCTTTTCAAACTGTTGGCATTATATCAATCCTAATAATACTAGTAAATTACGTATTTACACTATTAAAGAACTAAAATACTAAACTTTATATACTAAAATTTAGGCATTACCAAAATATATTTTTAACAAATTACTACGCAGTCGTTAAAATGGTCCAAAACAGATTTTCTGTAACCAGAAAGACATTTAGGTCAGGTAGTATTTATCACTACAAAAAAAATATACAAGCCATTTACATACATTTTGAACATATTCCGCCATTTTTGTGACCACAGTAGGGCTACAAATTTAGCTGAAAGTCAACCCGTTAGTGTAACGTCAGCATAATAGTGGCAGCAAAACAAACAGCCCGTTGTTTATCTCCATAATCCAATATTTAGCCTTAATTACTACCGCTTGTTGGCGGTGTGATAAGCACTTTAGACTGATGTATATCTCTCATAGAATACAAATTATTTTGCACGTTTCACGGTTTTGAAGCTGCTAATTAATGGACTCTATTTTTGATGAAATCTTATGTATAATAGTGCATGGTATTTAATGAAATCTGCAATATATTCGTAATAAGAAATGTTGACCCCCGATGAAGTATTTTAACAGGACAAGTTTTATTATGATGTGTAGAGATTTTTGTAAAGATAGATTCTATATTGTTAAATAATCTAACGTTTATTTACTACTTATTACAATAAATTTTCATGTAAAGGAATCTTGCTATTACATGATGCTACGGAAACCTATGGATACCTATCCAAAGCTTCATAATCATTATAATATCAGCAGTAGGATGTCCACCACTGGATATGGGCCTCCCTTAAAGAGTGCCAGTAAAACCGGTAAAATTATATACTAACTACTTTATTCCGTAAAACTGTAAAATGTATACATTTATCTAACTAGAAAATGTAGTCACAGAAAACTTACATAACTAGAAGTACACATACATAACTGGAAAATGTAGTCACGGAGAACTCTCTCTCAATTCTCTTTGTTCCTCAGGAAATGCGGAGTGAAGGGGGTGAGCGAGGACTGTGTGGCGGTAGGTAGCCGGCTGCGGGGCGCCATGGGGACCAGGCCGCCGGCCCAGTTCTGGCCCCAACTCTGGGCCTCCATCGTCCGGAACATACTGCTCAAGAAACGGGATACCAGGAAGACTCTTGCTGTAAGTTATGTTAATACATTGAGTGTTCCGTCTCTTAGAATAAACGCGGGTGCAATTAAAGTGTCAAAATAATCTCCGTATCTTTAAATACGGGTAGGAAAAAGTGGAGTGTATTTTGTAAATAAAAACAAAACACTACACTACGTTTATGAAAATACTTAATTGAGTGATAAACTTAATTGCGACACTTTCTAGTTTCTCAAAAATAGTCTGTGTTGTAAAAGAAAAAGAAACGAGTATCTTTCTATCCTATATCTATCTCGTGCGTGTAGTTGCCATACTATTCGACTGGGATGCCTTGTTTATTTCTAAATATTTGTTTCAAATACTAACAAATGGTAAAGACAATATATTAAAACATATAATATTAAGTTAAGTACGAATGTACACCTTTCTATGGAGCAAGTATACAATATATGTAGAAAGATAAGTACATACACCAGGATGTAGTCGAAAAATAGTTAAGTACCTACGCCCAGCAATCATCTGCTCAGAATATGATTTAGTTTAGTGGCACCCGCTCGTAAAGCTACCCTTCACAAATGTGCGGTACGTGTTACCGCAAAAGTATCCGGTATGTCAGACAGAAAATAAAAGTAGTGAGGGAAGAGGATGCCTTACAACCGGAAATTGTCGGGAATAGAACAGGCATACACTTGTATGCCTGTGCACTTGTATGCCTATGCACTTGAAAAGAAGTAAAAGTAAAAAAGGTTTTATAAGTTACTGTGTCTCATATACTACATTGATCGTGATGAAGTAAGTCACAGCACGACTTAAAATCTCGATAGTAATAGGAAGAATTTTGAGCGTCGTTTAGGATAGAATAAAATAGAATACACCTTATTGAACACCGTAGTTACAGCTGTGAAAAGCATACGTTTACCGTTCAGGACGGAAACAAGGAGTCCCAATTAAAATAACAAATCATTTTTTAATATCCAGGAGGTGCTGGTGCCACTATACTCTTTGGGGGTGCTGATATTCCTGAAGATGCTGGTGCCGAACCCCAACTTCCCGGAGGTGTCGAAGCCAGGCCGGCTGCTCAGGATCCACCACGACGCCTTCCCGGAAAACCACTCGGTTGCCGTGGTTGCCGACTGGCAGAATGCTAACGGGACTATGGTATGTAAACCATATTTTTATAATAACTTTCGTGAGGATCATTCATACTTAAACGATATAACGGCTCACTCACGCGTATTTATCGGGATAGCCCTACTAGTTTCGGACCCAACCGGAGTCCTTAATCATGAGCTGACGCGGCGGCGGGTCGCGAGTCGAACTGAACTAGTCGGGCTATCCCGATAACTACGCGTGAGTAAACCGTTATATCGTTTAAGTAATAATAAACCAGCCTGTATAAGTCCCACTGCTGGGCACAGGCCTCTCCTCATACACCGGGAAAGTTTGAGCATGGTATGTAATGTTAAAAAATCTAATACATTTTCTGAGAGTCTAAAATTGTATAAGCTACTGAAGTACAATTTATATTCGATTAGTGCCTAATGGAAAAATGCTAGCGTACTAGATTATATTTTATGTAGTATTAACTACTTCCCGCGCTGCTAGACGCGGGTTGAATATTGCGTTTGAATATTAGTGGCAGTAAATTCCATACCTGATTTCATTAAAATTAGTCAAGCAAAGATGAGGAAACAAACATACATACACTCTCACCTTTAGAAGTGTGAAGTGTAATTTTCAACTCTTTACCAAAAAAAAACCATGTATTTCACAAATTACTTTAAAATCTTTTGTATCTCCACAGGGTTTTCTGGAGGAGATAAACGCGATGCTAGCGGAATCCCACCAGCACCCGATTCGCTGGATCAAATACAACAACAACTCGGAGCTGAACGACGCCTACCACAGCGACGCCAAGAACTTCCCCATCGCCGTCATCTTCCATACTGACCCTACATCCAGCACTGAACCCCTTAGGTATGGAGAATTACAATACGGTACATACTTAAAAAAGAAAAAAGAGACTCCATTTTCTCTCTTGTCGTGTACAAACCTGATAGAAGAGCTTGAGCCCCTTGATGTGGAATGTAAAGTATTTAATTTTATGCTATTATATCGATATGCATAGTACTTTTCTAACGCAACAGTATTTTTTTTGAAAAATTTAAAGTATTCTCCGAAAGTAATGGGGTCGTATTCAGTTTTTAACGGGGTGTAAAAATATCCTTTAAAATTATAAACAGGGATAAACAAACAGTAAGAAATCAGACTGAAGATGACTTGGTTTCACCTAAAATATCCCCAAAGCCTTCAAACGAGCCATCCAGTTTCTATCTCATTCATTTACAATCAACAGTACGAATACTCTCCGTTCTCAATTAGTACCTACTATTATATTGATGTAGTTTCCCTCGGCGTGCGCTGTATTGATCGAATTTACAATCATTGCATTTTAATAATGCGTGTTACACATTGATACATTCAATAAAGGGTGAATACTAATGACGATATTAAACTGCGCAATATGGGGAGAACGTCGAACATGTGTTCAAATGATTTTAGTTCTATTAAAAATAATCCAAGTTACATACCAATTTTTAAATAATATATTGTACCCTTGTTTATTTTATGGTTCATTTTGAGATGGTAATTTAAGATAGGTATTAAATGAAATGAAGCTTTAGAATATGTTTTCATTCGAATTGACAAGAATATGTGGCTATGTATCTCTACATTCCTATTGATAAAGACAAAGACAGCATGACTTATAACGGCGAGGTTTTGCTTCACGTCTGCTGTACCTAGTCTTTGCATACGGCTGTAAGACTCTAAGGCTGCCTGGAGCAGAGGTAGGCTACGGAGCGGAGAAAGTGAGATATATTATCCAATAGGATTACACGAAAACTCCGCTCCTTGCAATCCGTTGGTTAATATTTCTCGGTTTCTCCACTTCGCAGCCTAGCTCCGCAGCCTTACACTGGGTACATTTCATTACATACCCAGTATATTTCATTTGTTCTTAGACAGTGAACCTGTTAACATGCTATTACTTTCTACAGATACACAATCCGGACGAACCCATCCCGTAGCGGCACTCCAACGACCCGAGCCCTGTACACCTCTCCGGCGAAATGCCGCGAGAGGTCCAGTTCTAAGGACTCCGACTGGGCGCGCGGAGGGCAACTCATCCCTCTTTCCGAAATGAACCGGGAAGACACGTGCCCGGTGCTGCAGTACTATTACTCTGGGTTCTTGGCCTTGCAGACCCTCATTGATTATATTAAGATGAAGGTGAGCTTGTAATGTTACTTTGTTATTTTACTGGGTGCCTAAAGCTAGCTATTGGAGTAATTATTATTATTGGAGTCTTAACACGAACTCTTAAAGTAGGACTGTTATAGTTGTTGAAGAGAGACGCCGCTCTACACTGTATAGTGCGTTGTCACGCTTCCACAACTACGATAAGCAAGCTTGAAGAAGTTTCGTTGTTCGAAGCCACAGTGTAAAAGCAAGAAGTTTCCGCTAAGTGGCATTGGATTTTCATACTGCCATTATGAAACTTATTATACAAGATACTACTTACTAATTTGAATAACAAATTAATTGCCGTGCTGTTGCGATGCGGTTACTGTGCTTCTGTAATGCGTCATGACCTTATAAATATAACTTGTGAACTTAACAGAGTTATAATTGTTTAAGTTTTTATAAAAAAGCCCACATTTAATAACATAACCTGGATAAGTTATGTCTCAAAGGACTTTGTTTAGTAAAATTTAAAGGCCATTAACTATTATTTAAAGGATTTATTATTTAACTATTATTTAAATTGATAACAAACTGTCTTAGACCCACCAAAAATTAAGATTTTTAAGGTTCCGTACAGCAGCATCGCGTTCGCCCAGTAGTGGTATATTCAAAGACTGGTATTATAAAGTTGCGTCACTTACCAAGAATAAACATCTTTTACACTACTTTCTCCTATTCTCAGGTGGACACAGACGCCCCCATCCCTCCTCCCCGTATAGACCTTCGGCAGTTCCCAAAGCGCCAGCACACGGGCGACTGGCTGGTCATCTTCAGGGTCATCATGCCCATGTACATGGTGATGACTCTCTCCCAGTTCATCACCTACCTTCTGATGTTTGTCGTCGGAGAGAAGGAGAAGAAGATTCGAGAAGGCATGAGGATTATGGGGTTAAAGGATTCTGTTTACTGGTAAGTTAAAACTGTATTTAACTTAGAGTCTTTCATAAATGTTTTATTTCCTTGAAGTCATAGAAAACGTTTAGTGCTTTTTAACTGAACTCGGTGAAGTTGTTAAAAACCTGCGCTTTAGTAGACCTTTAAAAGAAGGAAATGGCTACTTAAAATTGATTGTAAACTTTTTTTGCCAAAATTGATGATCTGTTCGTTGTTTTCAGGGGTTCCTGGTTTGTAATATATGCAGTTTTTGTTACCATATTATCAATCGTCAGTACAGTACTTCTTTTTACATTAAAGGTAAGAATCAATGTATATTTTTATAATTTACAGTGATTTTTTACAAAAGAGTTTCGTTATAAGTGTACTAACCTCCAGTGAGAAAGAGAATGCTGGCCGCATAATCTGCGGTAGAAAAGAAAAAAGATATTGTGAAAATGGCGGGAAATAAAAAGGCATTATAATTATTGAAATAATACTTTCTTGTATTAAAATCGAAATTGATAAATTTGTAAAATTGAAAGTAAAATTGTACTAAAGTTTAACTGTGTGTAATTTTACTTCTTTTTCAGGTATTTCAACATTCGTCATACATACTGATATTCCTCCTGATGCTGCTGTTTGGTTTCACAATAATTACCTTCGCATTCATGTTGACTCCTTTTTTCGACAGAGCTAGGGTAAGTAGATTTGAATCTCTTTTATTGTATAGACTCGATGACACCCCATACGAAAGAACTACACAAAAAATGTCGCGATTATGAGTCATGCTGTCTTTACAAATAGACATTTCAGAACGTTACTTTTAGACGGTACGTGTCCTTTTTACGAACGGTTGTAGGTACTTGTGCCTGTGAATTGTGGACTTAAGCTCATATCACACATCCAGAAGGCTGAACGGTATTTTAATCCAGTCGATGTAGCCTAAAAAATGGTTTAAATTGAAAATCAAAAACTTAATTGAAATCGGTGTAAATGTTCGGAACTCCGGAAAGTATACATTCCAATAAAGTGTGAAAAGATCAATGATCACAACAAACAATGAATGGAAAATAAAATAATCAGTTCTGAAACGAAAAATAATACGCCAAGTTGTCAATATTTCTTCACGTACATTTTACAGTACAGTAGTTGAAGAAATTTCTGTTATAAAAAATATTTTTAATTTATCGCTACATTTTCTTCAAACAAAAGTATTTTTATTGTATGTTTCCAGACAGCGGGCATCCTAGGCAGCTTCGCCGTGAACCTTATGAGCGGGCTGTACTTCATCCAAGTATTCGTCTCCAACGCGGACTCCCTCGCTTTCTGGTTCGTCTCACTCATCAGCTCCAGCTGTTACGCTCTGGCTATGGATAAGGTATGATCAAATAAAAAAAAAATATTTTATATTATTAGTGAAAATAATTTTGGAGAAGTAGAAATGTATCTGCGTGTTTGCTAATAATCACCATTCCCTCCGCACTTATCCCAATTATTATTTGGGGTCGGCGCAGCATGTTTTCTTCTTACTCACGTTCCTATCTGACGTCATCTCGCAAGTAACACTCTTTGCAGCCATATCTCATTTTTCACACAATCCATCGATTCTTTGGTCATCCTTTTCCCCTATATCCATCCACATTCATGTCCAGCACCTTCCTTACCACGTGAGTCTCTATCTCCGCATGACATGTCCATTAGACCCCACTTCCTTCTCTTTATTAAGTTTGTTTATACCAGACCAGAAATCAGTCAAGGGTCTACCGTCAATGCCGCCATCTTTGAACATCAGACCGTAGAACGTCTCGATTTCACAACTTCAACAGTCTTATTGTAAGAAGTGGTAATAGTAAAGTTCATAATCTCCTGTTCACCTTAGGCTTTAGTCCTGGACATGGCTGGAGTCGGTGTGACGTGGGACAACCTTTGGAGCGGGCCCGGCGTGCCCTTCGGAGGCAGTCTCATCATGATGGCTGTGGACACCGTCCTGTATGGATTCATCGCGTATTGGCTCGATGCTGTTATTCCCAGTAAGTCACTGATTTAAATTTATTAGATCCTAAAGCTGGTTTTACTTTTTGAATGTTGGATGTGCATTGTGCTCTATAGCCTATATTATAACTAGCCCACTGCTGGGCCTTTCAAATATTTTTTTTATAATAACAATATCTTTATTAGCAAGCTCTATTTCCTGAACTAGGCATAGCCTGTATCTCTGGATTGAGTATTTATTACCGCGCTTGCTCATTGCCGATTGACGATTCCAAGACACAACCAAATTTTGAAACCCAAGCATTCTCACGATATTCCTTAAACATCTGTCAGTAATCTACGAATAATTAAGAAAAAATTACGCTCTTTGAATTCTCCTAATAATTTTGATTCTACGTCACTATTCCAGGTGAGTACGGCATCAAGCAGAAGCCGTGGTTCTGCCTGATGCCTTCCTTCTGGCTCGGCAGTCGCCGCGGCCGGGTCTCTGCCGTCCACTTCCACTCCAACGGTGATGCCGCCCATAACAAGGATATCGAACCAGTGCCCAGGTAAACTATAGGAAATTGTATAAATTTGAGAATTTTTGTAGTTGCAGGTAACATTGTATGTTTCATTAAGTTACCAGGAGGCCGACTGCCATCTGTTAAAGTAAGACAGTTGCAGTTGTGGGAGTGAGAAATCGATCTATAGCCCTCAGTATCGCTCTTCTCTATTCCATTACAGCTAGTCTCACTTAAAGCTAGTGACAGACTCTCAGGATTTGTAATTTATAACCTATAGTATAAAAAAAATATTTTGATAGTAAGAAAGTGTTTCCAGAATTAAAATTGTATAAACGTTTTCGGCGGATGCACTATCTATTTACAAATAAACTAGATACAAACGATGCGATGAGTACATGCGATTTAAATTGCGGATGTCGTTGTAGTTGTATTAACGGGCTGCCGGCCGGCCGCCGCGCCGCGTGCCAGCTAAGTGCCAAGCGCCGTTAAACATCCTGAATCACATTGGGATTAAAACACTTAAGGAGATATCAGTAAATACACACACTATTTGATGAGGAATCTTAATATCTGGACACAAAACCAATGCATTTTGAAAATTAATCCATGCATTTGGCAATTAAGCTTTTGCCAAACATGAAAACTAATGTTTCAAATGTGAATTGTACAAAGAGATCAAGATAATACAAAAATTATTTGTGAGAATACTTTACTTATTTTTCATCTTACAAATTAATATCACTCGCCCAGGAAAAGTTAATTTAGAAAGCTCCTCAAAATAAAATCTTTATTTTCAGGGAACTGCAAGACAAGGAAGCCATCAGGATCGTAGGCCTCCAGAAGAGTTTCCGACACTGTCGTCGTCCAGAGATGAAAGCTATCGACGGCATTGACCTGAGCATCTATGAAGGCCAGATCACCGCCGTACTGGGCCATAATGGTGCCGGCAAGTCCACGCTCTTCAATATCCTGACTGGACTCACCGCGCCCACCGCTGGGACAGCCTATGTTTATGGACTTGATGTTAGGTAAGCTGGACTTTATACTACCAAAAAAAAATAGAGGAAAACTGGAAGCCTTAGCAGTCTCAGTAATGATTACATTTGGCAATGTGACTTGATGTAGCTAGTTTAGGATACATAGCCATTTTTATAATGTTAGTACTATTTCCCTGCAAGGTTAATAGATTTGAACCAGACAGAGACAATAACAAAAACCAGAAAAGGTGCAAATGAAGAGCATGGGACTTTCAAATATAAATAAATATCTTGGGACAATATCCACGGCTATATTCTGTTCCCAAGCTAAGCAGAGCTTGTGTTATGGTAATCAGACAGCTGATAAACATACTTATATTTTTCTAAATATGTTCATATTATACATAAATCACACCCAGACACAGAACAAATGATCGTGCTCATCACACAAACATTTGTCCTGGGTAGGAATCGAACCCACGAACTCCGGCTTAGCAGTCAGGGTCACTAACCACTATACCAACAGGCCCGTCATATGAATAAATTGTTGGCGAAACAAAATGTTGGTACTAATATTTATTATTTCACAGAGACCCTAACGACATGCACGAGATCCGCCAGATGATCGGCGTCTGTCCGCAGCAGGACGTCCTGTTTGACCTGCTGTCGTGTAAAGAGCACCTCAAGTTCTTTGCCGCTGTCAAGGTCAGTTACATTAGTTATTATCAAGTGCTGGAAATTTGTTGGTGTAACTTTTTCCATTTATCTCGATCCTTTACATTACATACATCCGATTTATCGTTCACATATTTTCTTCTGGATTTTGTTCTTTCTATTATATTTGTAATGTAATAACAACCCTGTAACTGTCGCACCAGGTTGGCATCTTACTTTATAGCAGAGTGAGGATGAGGGGAGGGGGGGTGAATTAACGGGGAAATGGGATACTGGTACCTTGATAATGATAATCTTTGAAATCCATAATATTTTTAGCTATTAGCTGCTTCTTGTCATTGTGCTTTATATTTTTTACATTTGTGCAATACTTTGCAGGGCATTCCTCGTAAAAGACAGTCAGAAGAAATACACAAAGCACTATCGGAGGTCGGGTTACTGGATCAAGCACATGTGTTCGCTAAACATCTCTCCGGAGGACAGAAGAGAAAACTTAGTATAGCCATCGCATTCATTGGAGACCCAAAGGTAAGGTCGATGTTGATGATTTCATAGAAAAAAAAAACGATATTAACTGTGTCTCTTCAAACCATAAATAATGAAGACGTGATCAGAAGTGAAGACCTTAATAATACCTTCCGACAATGTTTTCCACGTGGCTGGTCTAATAAGATATTATTCAATGCCACGCTAAGAAGTAGTAATTATTACGTGCTTCACAATGTCGTTATTCGTTTCAGATTATAATCTTAGACGAACCAACAGCGGGAGTAGATCCAGTCTCCCGGAGACAAACATGGCGGATACTTCAGAGAGCACGTCACGGGAAAGTTTTATTACTAACGACACACTTCATGGACGAAGCAGACATATTGGGAGATAGGAAGGCTGTCATTAGTAAAGGAAGGGTAAGTTAACCATAACAGCGACATTATAGTTTTAATATTTCTGATATCGATGTAGGAAAAATTAAGCTAATTTCAAACTCTTGAAAGAAATTTTATATCTTTTTAAAATAAAACTGAACAATTTGCTTATTTTACAGGTACGCTGTGCAGGCACGTCGTTATTTTTGAAAAACAAATTTGGAATAGGATATCATCTCACTTTGGTGCTAGACGGTAAGAAACTTCTAATTTGTTGGCATCTTCAACTAAAGTTGAAACAAATATTTCCCTTCAGCCACCTATTAAGAGGTTTCTCAATAGCGTTATTCTTATTTTCTTTGGATGACTTCAGTAGAAATTGTAATTATACTCAATACTCCATTATTTTTGCTTTCCAAAAGTTACAGAGATGGTAAAAATAAAATATGTTAAAATCAATATGGAGCCTGCGGAGGGAGGAAGGCTGAAAAAGCAATTTATTCAAATCAATATTGTTATAAATTATCATATCTTTCACAACCGAGCACTTTTTACGTAGGTATACGTAAAAAGGTGCCCGAAAAGTGCACAATATTTGACATGTGTACAATGTTCACGTAGGTGCATGTCGCGAGCACCAGATCACGCGTCTGGTGCGCGGGCACGTGCCGCGCGCGGAGAAGGCGCGCCGCCACGGCCGCGAGCTCTCCTACATCCTGCCGCACTACGCCGTGCATCTCTTCCCGCCGCTCTTCAACGCCATCGAGCACGAGATCAAGGACAAGACCAACAGGCTCGGTAAGATACGATAACTGTTGAATTACTGGACCCAAAATTCAGAAATTGGTTAAAAATATTGGCAAAAGAAAAATGCTTGGTTACATTTTTTTTATACTGTCTTATTTGTCACGATTTTTTTTGTTCAACGTATTAAAATTTTCACTTTAAAAGCTTTCTTCTTTTTATCAAGAGTTTTAAGCGATCAACGCCGGGCCGGCCTTTATCCTCGCGGTAGGTGGTGGCGGGGCCTACACCGTTCGATCACACTAACGGGCGTTGCCAGATCTAATAGACATCAATGGATTTTTTTAGAAGCCAATGCAAAAATCCCCTTCACCGCCAACCATGGCAGTGCTCTGAATAGAATCTTCAAACAATATTAAATCTAATCTTTATTTTTTTCTTCCTCTTCCAGGCATCACAAGCTATGGTGTATCAATGACAACTTTAGAAGAGGTGTTCCTGAGTTTAGAAGGAGAAAATGCAGAAGAGACAGAAGCAGTAGAAGGAGTATCTTCTGTCAAGCTTGTGAGAGCACGAGCGTTATCCAGGAGCCTATCATTACAAAGCAAAACTTTAAGTTATCAGGTACTATCAGAAGACAAATAAATGACGCTGATGACGGTGTTAATATAAGGGTGGATAGTAATCTAAAGGTTTTGTTTTAGGAGCTCAATGATAAGGACAATCAGAAGGCGACGTCTCTACCGACCCCGCCTGCGTCACACGCGTTACATTCCACTACTCATGGCGTGGAACATGTCAAGGTAAATAATAATTTTTAGTTTCCATCCATTCAACAATGAAATTTGGACTATTTTGTGGATTCCTTAGGCTTTTGGGCATTTTCCTAGATATAAAAGGTCTTATTTCCTAAGCAACAAAGCTCTATTTTGATGACTTGAGATGATTAAAATATTTTGATAAGCCAGAACATTTTTAATGAATTTGAATTACCATGCGTATAGCATACATACCATACCAATAGCAGCCTTATTCAATTACGTGGCAAAAAAGATAAAATATGCTCATTTTCAGGTGGCTCCTGAAGTGCCTATATCCGTAGATGCGCTAGGTGAAACAGTGAAGACCAATCCATCGTGTTGGAGGACATTCTGCGCGCTAGTCTACATCAGGACAGTCAGAATGATCAGGGACCCCTACAAGTTATATGTCATGATCTTCATGCCAATCAGTAAGTATAATGATGATAATAACAATAAGGTCCTTCATTTGAAAGTACATAAAATTTAACGAAAAAGCAGTAAAATCAATGAGGAAGAAAAGAAAAACTCTGGTCTATTCTGAAATCTGATGAGTCAGTTAGATTTTCTATAAGGCTCAAAATAAAGCTTATGAAATTTTTTAGCCGTACAAATCCTCGAATCGAAGCAGTTTCTATATTCTAGGTTTCTTTGTTTCCAGTATCCTGTGCGTTGGGCCTCTACATTAAATCCAAACAGATCGTCTTTTTTCGAATGCAGCCGCTCAAATTGGATCCGAATTCCTATTTCAACAAAACCCCTATAGCCGTATACAGTGAACAAGACAACTTTAAGGAGCTCTCAGATTTGAGGGACTCTCTAGAAACATTAGGAGCCTATCCTATCGTAGACTTCGATGGAAACTTTTCCAGTTTGTTGACCATGGAGAACTTCGGAGCGTTTAGTTTGAGAGACAGTTTGATTCCCTACGGCAAGATTATGGCTTATTACAATAGCTCTTTCACGCACAGTCTACCTGTTATAATAAATTTGTTGGATAACAGCGTTTATAGGTAAGTGAAACTACTCTTCTGAACTATCACTACAATTTCATCGTTAAATTAGCAAAAAATCCAAAACTACACCGCTTGTATCTTTCTCATTTACTTGACATTAACAGAACATTTACCTAGGACTTCCAAGCCGCAAGTCAGAATACCATTGAAATATTCTCCAATATTTTTTCAAACACTTTTTTACCCAATCTCTTAGCACACACAGCAAACACCTTTACTTCTTTTCCCAGGGTGTTGATGTCAACATCAGGTCTCATAGAGAACTTCAAGCCGATCGAAGTGCAGACCCATCCGTTCCAGATGACGGAGCAGCAGGAGGAGTTCAACCTCGGCAACGTTGTGTGCGCCATCTTCATGGGCATGATCTTTGCGCTCGTGCCTGTCACCTTGGCTGTGGATATCGTTTATGATCGAGAGGTAAATTGATATACACGGAGATTCAGTGGTTATTTTTGGTCCTGTACCAATTAAAACTAGCATCATTTTGTAATATATTTGCACCGTACTAAATAATTCACATAGTGATCCCAAAATTTTAAATTTAGTTTTACTGTCGAAATACTTTCTATTATCATTTCTAGGCCCTGAGGAAAACCTGTCAGGTTTCTGAATCTTTTCATGCTGTAATCCATTATTGATTTCAGATTGTGATTGAAAATAACATAACATTTCATCCCTATTGGTATTTTATTTTTCGATTTCAGATCAAAGCCAAGAACCAGTTGCGAGTAAACGGGCTGTCGATGAGCATGTACTTCGTGACGTACTTCATTATCCTGCTATTTATTATGATCATCACCAGCGCCGGAGTACTTGTCTTGGTAAGTATTAAGTTCGACCGGATTTTTGTCTTCTAAAATACTTTTATTTAGAGAGAAATAGGCAAGCATATACAGTTATTAACAAACATCTGGCAAAGTATGGCTTTTACCAACATACAATTATTATTTTCCGTTCTCTACCTTTAAATCCTTGAACTATAATTCCGTATTGCAGGTATTGCTAAACGACATCCCAAGCCTGACCAACGGCTCGGCTATCACGATGCTCTCCGGGTTACTTTTGCTCTACAGTCCGTCCGCCATCTTGTTCAACACGTGTCTCTCGTACATCTTCGACAAGATGGACTCCGCGCAGAGTATAATGCCCAACATCACCACGTGGGTTGGCGTTATACCCTTCGTGCTAGTATCTGTGCTTGATACCTTCAAGTGGGGTAAGTTTGACGTTTTACTTAAACTGGAAGAATTAGAATATAGGTAATACAATGTCTCCTGACTGATTTCGGCTACGGCGCGGTGGCGGCTAGTGTTACTATGTCGCCAGCTAGCTACGTAGGACATATTATAGTGCACAAGCGTGTGCGCAAACACAGGTGCACTCTCTGCTCCTTTAGTCCCATAGTCCGATGGGACGGCAATCAGACACGACCGGAGGGAGATCATGTGCAGGACCCACATTTTTACGTACCTTTCGAAACATAGAAACTGTGATATTTATTTCTAACCCTCACACAACATTTGAAAAGTCGATGCGACCCGTGGGGATCGATCTCGAGACCTTTGACTTGGTAGTCCTATGGTCTTACCACTAGGCTATCACAGCTTCAATATAGATATTCCAGGACCAGAGGCTAAATTAACAACCCATTTTTAAGTAACAAGAGGAATGGCGGCACTCTTTACTATCCATTGGCAGGTCTATTATAAAATAAACGCTCTTGTTACAGGTAGCGACACGGCTTTCTACTTACATTTGGTGTTCAGTTTCCTCGACGTGATGTACATACCATATGCAATAATATACTACGTGGATAGGTAAGACCTTTTCTTCTCTTATCTTTTCAATAACCTAAAATAGCATATTTATTGCACCTAGAATACTGCTCTTGAAGTCAGATATTTAACAAAAACTTAACTTTACTAAAAAGTAAATTTAGTGCTGACATTTTTCCCAATTCAGTGACACCAGTTTTTCATAGCATGTCTCCATGTGTCAAGATTTCGTAGCTGTATAGGTTCATCTCTAGTTTCTCCAACAAGTTTAAAATACATGTAAAAAAGCTTATTGAATAATGATACGAGTATATCCTACCCACACAATAATTCCTTCTCATATACACAGGGTGTACGTAACATGCAACCTGCGCGGGCTGTGCACGACGCCGGCACTCAGCAGTTACTTCACGGCGGAGGTGTGGGTGCTGGTGGCGGCCATGCTGCTGCACGTGCCGCTGTGCGGGGCCGCGCTACTGGCGGCAGACAGGCTCAAGTCAGGCGGCAGGATCTGTCCGGTGAATAACCTATACAAAATATCATCATCATCTTCCTGCCCTTATCCCATTTTACTTGGGGGCGCAACATGTTTTTTTCTTCCATTCTCCTCTATTCGTCACACTATCATTTACCCTTTTTTCATTCATATCATTCCTTATGCGATTCATCCATCTTTTCTTTGGCCTTTGCTATACCATAAAAGATTGATAAAAAAGGTTATATACGGTCGAATTGAGAAACTTTCTCCTTTTTGAAGTCGGTTAAAATAGAAGAGGAGATTAAAAAGTTTCAGTACATGAGTAAGTGGAACTGCGTCAGCAGGGCTTAGTGTCACCAACAGGGGACGGTTTTAGGGCTTTGTAAAGAAGATATGGATAAACGTCTAAATGGTACTGGAAATGATGACTAAAATTACAAGTCGCGTCAAATCAGAAAAGAAGAAATATGGGATTCTTGTACTGGTTCTTGTGTACTCGAATCTCACAAATTTCACTCGCTTTCTGAAACACTCGATCTTATTTTGTAGCATATAATAATATCGCCTTCAAACGTAACAGTTTGGCGAGATTCGATATAAGTTACACTAATGTTTGTTGATCAGTAAATGTTACTAAGTAAAAAAAAATATTGTACGATTAAAGGAACAATTGTCTTGTTAATTGACCCTGGTATAACTTGCAGCGTAAGCGCAGCGCGGTGGAGGGCGCGGGCACGGCGGAGGCGGAGGCGGGCGGCGAGGCGGGCGAGGACGAGGACGTGCGCCGCGAGCGCCGCCGCGTGGCCGCCATCCTGCACCAGCCGCCGCACGCCGCGCCGCCGCTTGTCGTGCATGTCAGTACCACACCTATACTAGTAATAATAATGTTCGGACTTCAGCCACGGCGGCTAGTGCTACTATGACACCAGCCAGCTACGCAGGACATGTTATAGTGCACAAGCGTGTGCGCAAACACAGGTGCACTCTCTGTTCCTTTATTCTCATAACCCGATGGGACGGTAGCCGTAGGGATCGAACTCCTTTGATTTCACAATCCGGTCTTAACACCAGGCTAGCACAGCTTCAAAGCCTACTACTACAAGCTCTAAACCTGACTATAAGGTATCAAGACAGTAAAGCCTGATTAAGCAATATGACTAAAATATTAGCTGATCTTCATCATATGCAAGGTAAAAATAAAGGCAAATACTGATAAGGTGAAACCTAAGGCATTACGCAACAGTTATATATAGGTTATTACAGAACATGTGTCACACATTAATTATTGCGAGAGGAACTCACGACGTCATAATCGCATCATATTGGAGTAAACAAGTTCATAAACTTTACTTGTTTTGAGATTGGGAGCTAGCGACACTTAGTATCTTGTCAATAATTTTTAACATACTTGTATTGCTGATAAGCTCAGAAAATCAAATTCAAAATCAAAAGTCATTTATTCAAATTAGGCTACAATGTAGCACTTTTTTAACGTCAGTGTTCATAAATCATATAGACAGAACTCCATCGCCTACCCTTCACCACTTCCTGTGCTTTTGCTACGGGAGAAAAAACGGCGCAACAAACTCCCGAGAGGCACGCTGTTTTTATTTACTCCACAAATTTCTTCAGAACCTCCGCAAAGAGTACAAAGTCCGTGGCACGGGGAGTGGGGGCGGCACATGCTGGTCGCCGCAGGAGGAGACGGCCTCGCGCGTGCGCTCGCGCTTCGTGGGGCTCGGCCGGCTCAGCCTGGCCGTGGAGGGGGGCGAGGTCTTCGGCCTGCTCGGGCACAACGGGGCCGGGAAGACCACCACTATGAAGATCATCACTGCTGAGGAGAGGCCCACTCATGGCACGGTAAGGCTCAACATCTTTTGGGAAAACTTTAGACTTGAAATTTTGCGATCGGGTCAGAATGTACGCATTTCTAATAAAATTGTTTCTTGTGACTGGGTTAATGAAATAAGTCTTGTATGATCCGTTTTTAGGAAACGAAAAATTTTTGCCTCGAAATTTTGGGATCGGGTTAGAATGTAAGCTTTTCTAATAAAATTGTTTCTTGTGACTAGGTTAATGAAATAAATATGAGAGTGAAATAAACAAAATGTCATTATAAAGTTGTCGAGAAAACAGGGAGATCCTTATCTGTTGAAGACTTTCATCTTCTTCTTTAATCTAAGAAGTTGTAGTAAATCAAACTAAATGAATTTCTTCCGTATTCAGGATATTGCTCAAAAATACCATAGGAAGACCTAAGTACTTGTTGTGCTTATTCTAAAACTTTACCTTTTTTTTATTCCTAGGTGATGTTGGGCAGTCAGAACATCGACGAGTCCCCGACGTCGGCGTTCATGATGCTGGGGTACTGCCCGCAGCACGATGCGCTCTGGAAGAACGTCACCATCCGCGAACACATCGAGTGCTATGCCGCCATCAGGGGCGTCAGCAAGCAGGATACTCCTAGGTAACCCAAGACTACTTTTTCATACCCAAAAGTGTCCAAAATTGATACTATTTTGGTTAAAGACCTTTAAAGCATTGTGAAATGCAATAAACTATTAAAACTATTTGATTTGTCAGAAGCCTGGGTGCTTAACTTTAACTTAAATGATGTAATTTAGATATCTGTCAATATTTCCGTGAAGCTAGAAAATTCTTATTGTGAAAGTTGCTTTTTCCAGTCCTTTCCAAAACAGCGTAGAAAGAAACAAGGATATAACTTAAACCGAAAAAAGTTTAAGGGATGAGAGCCTCACTTTATACTTCTCCTTCCCCTCTAAGGATATCTGACGCTTACCTGAACGTGTTCTTTATATCCCCCTTCCGTCCCACAGGATAGTAGACGCGTACCTGAACGGTCTCCAGATAATGGAGCACGCGGGTAAGAACGCGGAGGAGTGCTCGGGCGGCACGCGGCGCAAGCTGTCGTTCGCGCTGGCGATGGTGGGCTCCCCGCGCGTCGTGCTGCTGGACGAGCCCTCCACCGGCATGGACCCGCGCAGCAAGCGCTTCCTCTGGGACACCATCCTCGCCAGCTTCCAGGTGACTGCCGACCATGCAATGATACATGACAATGACCGCCCTTAACACCAGTACACTCACAACGAAGCCTACGTGCGAAAAGATAACCGGTAAAAGTCCGACACACCCCCTCGTAAACCCCCTGATGAAGGCAGTCCATGAGGATTTCCACTAGATTACAAAAAAAAGGTGACTGCCGACCATGCATGCTGCATGACAATGACCGCCACTACAAGCACTACGGGCCACGGGAACCGACGTGTAGTAAATGAAGCCCACCACCAAGTACCATGCATGCTACATTTAGCGGTACACGATACGATCTGAAAGAACGTCACGATCCGCCAGCTTATTGCTCTATGTTCTGCGCCAGATGTGTGATAGCTAAGATCCCATGATTCAAAATTGATTTTGTGCCGATGCAATGCCCAGAAGAATAGACGAGGATGTGGTGGTTTTATTATGATATTCGTATGAAGTTTTTATGATATAATTAATTTTCATTGTTGGCGTTGTTTGACATGACGTTTCTCTTTATATTTTTCAGGGCAAAAAGGGTGCTATACTTACGACACATTCCATGGAAGAGGCTGATGCTTTATGTTCCAGAGTCGGCATCATGGTGAAAGGTAGCCTAAGGTAAGAATAAGACGAAAAAACCCATTAACTCTTATCCTCATGAAAATAGGGTCCATTTTTGTAAAACATGTTTTCCTTTCAGATGTATCGGCTCCACACAACACTTAAAGAATCTGTATGGTGCGGGTTATACGTTAGAAATGAAGATCGGAAACAATTATCAGAAAGCAAATGTAAGTATATTTCAAACCAAAATTTGCTCGATATTGGCGCCCAACGTGGGTCTAAATTTATTATTTATTTTTAGTTAGCAAAAACGTTGTTTGTTTTCTACCAATGCTAATAAAAACAATTATACATAGATGATGGAGTCAGAGTCAATGTCTCCATCGCCGCTCAGATCAAATGAGAACTCCCCATCGCTAGGAGAAGCTGACGAGGGTAAGAGATCTTCATATAAAAATACTCCCTGTGGCGACGAGCTCATTTTCTAACTTGATTTCTGTACCGATCCTTTTTCAACACACTAGACATTTACTAAACTTCTCTCTTTTGGTCATAGCGCCATAGGGATTGACGTATACCCTCGCATAATAACATTTTTGTATTACTCTTAATTTTAATTGAATATTAATTAATTACATATTGATTTCCATAAACATTTTGTTTGCTCTTTTCATTCACTGTATCCCTGTATCATTAAAAAAAAAATATACTGTGCAGTACATACGCAAAGATAAACAAAGCATTTTATAATTTCTTAAAGAAATTATACATCGCCGGAATTTTGGAGTTTTACATGATGTATAATAGTCGTCATACACAACTTACGTGTGTGTTGTGTGTGCAGGCGTGTCGGGCGGGGGCTCGGTGTGCGCGGAGGCGGAGGCGGAGGGCGAGGCGGTGGACGCCAGCATACACACGCCGCTCGTGGCCGGCACGCCGCCGCCGCCCAGGCTGCAACATCATCGGTAACAAGATTCATTCATATTTTTAGACTTGTACAGTTTTAGACAACAAACGGGACTTACTCGCGATATACTCGCGTGGTATAGTATAGTATATCGGCTAGCAGGCTCACGTTCAGAACGGCACACTAGCTTCCGTGTTTTGAAAGGCACATTAAAATGTGGATCTCACGCCTGATCTGAATAATTTCTGCTTCACTGATCTGACTGACTTTTCAGAGCTATTCGTCAGAACTTAATATATCCACATTCTTGGGTTAAATTTTAGTACGCGTTTTTTAACGGGCAGTAGAAATCAATACTAGTATAACTAAACAACTGAGAAATCTAGTTACACAGCAAAAAAGATCACATCAAAGTAATTCTTAATTTCCAATGATTACTTCTAATTCAGGACGGAATCCGGTGGTGGGGGTGCAAACTCAGAAGCGGCGATAGCGTTAGTAGGCCAGCTGTTCCCCGCCGCAGTGTTAGAGGAGAGCTTCGCCGAGCGCCTCGTGTTCTCCGTGCCGCAGTCCGCTGTCTCCAGCCTCGCCAGGTGTTTCCAGCAGATAGAGGACGGTCAGTAATAATTACAATTAATTGTAAGGAAAGTTGTGCCCCACGTTGGGCGCCAAAAATTAACATGAAAGTAAATAATGTTTATGTTTGAATTGAATCTTAATACAGAAGGAGTAGTTTAATAAGTTGAGCGTTATCGGTAGGGAAGGTAACTACTGTTTACTTACATTTTCCTACCCTATTTTTCAATTAATTCGAGAGATTATTCCTGTTGTGAAATGTATTCATAATTGTTAAATTGAACTATTTACTCACGCGCATTTATCGGGATAGCCCGATTAGTTTCGAAACCAAATGGAGTTTTTAATGATGAGCTATTTCTATCTCTTTTCACAGCAAAAGAAAAGCTGAACATAGTAGAGTACAGCTTTAGTCAAACGACATTGGAGCAAGTGTTCCTGAAATTCGCACAATCTGAGAACGTCGATTCTTCAGACCAAGAACATTAAACCGTTGATAGTATTGTAAGTGTGACGTCACTGTTTTGGCTTGGCCTTGCCTTAGCTAGTGATAGACAAACAAACTCTTCAATATTTTTACCAAGAGGAACAAATAAAAAATAATTGTACAAGAGGGTACTTCACAAAAACGTAACGTTTTCATAGAATAGAAATCTGTAGATTCCTCAAACTAAAAATAAAATGGCAGCTATAGACAAGGTAGAATGGATTTACAAGATGGCGGGTCGGTTGTGGCCGACCAAGTCAAAACAGTGTCGTATTTTGTGCTTTTTTGAAAAGAAAATGTAAAATAAGAATCGCTTCTGATATTAAATATTGTGTAGTTAATTTAGTTGAGTTATGTTTATAGCCAACGGACTAGTGGAGACTTTTGGCGCCAATTCGAGGTTCTAAACCTTAGCAACTATTTGAATATTAAAAGATTAAAACTAATTGAAACTTTTTACCTGAATTGACTTAATGTGAAGTAAGTATAGTTCGTAATACAAACTTTAAAATAATTACTTTAATAGATATTTCTGCAATGACAGTATTTTTTAAAGAACGCCTCTTGTTATAAGTTGATGTTGCCAATCTTTTTTCCACAGGCGTCATTAATATTTTATTCCAGGAGTTCAATGACCATGAATGTCTTTCTAATTCTTTTTAATAACCGGACATCAAAGATAATGAATATTTTTACTTATTTTATCTGATTATAATCGAAATTAATAAAACTAATGGTAGTATTTAAGTTGGCACCAAAAGTACTCCCTCACGTAAGTACAGGCTACAAGCTTTGTAATATTTCCGGGCGAAGAGAGAATATTACCTAGGTGTGTAGACATAGGACATGTTGACTGTGTGACGTTTTATAATCATTTGATACGTTTATTCGCCAGTTTTATATTATATAGGTACACGTTAGGTAAGTGTTGTGTCGGTTGTGATAAAGCTATTTTTATATAATTATGTCTATTTTATTTGTGATATTCTTCGTCCTTTTTTGAAGGTTTTTCTTATATTTTGAGCTCTATATGGATATGACTCTTATCGAAGTCTAGACATGTCCAAGACTGTAGGTATTGTGAAAGCAACATGACGCACTTTCCATGTAGCGGTGTCTCACTCCCACAACGACAATGTTTTCATTTTTAGAGCTCGTAGTAAGCGCACTTACGAAAAAGACTGTTTTTGTTGTCTTAACAAAAGAGTAACAATCTACGTCATTTAAATTACCTAAAATTATCAATCGTTTGTCGTCGCTACATTGTAGATTGTTGATGTGATGAAAGCCGAAACAACAAACACAATGCTTACTTGACAGTAGATATAATGTCATTCACTGCGTACGGTCTAACAGTGCCTAAGAACGTTATAGAGGGCCTACCCTCGTCTCTTAAAGCGAAACTATTGTAATTGTGGAAGCGAGACAGCGCTCTACACGCCGTAGTGCGTCCTTCTTCCACAATCCCAACAGTCTCACTTTAAGAGGTGACGCTAGGCTCCCTGGTTATAACCATATGGAAGTTTATATCTTTATTCTTAACACCAATGTGATTTTTTTAGTCTTAGATAAAAACATTTGTGATTGATTTTCTAGTCGGCAGATGTGTGTTTCATTTTGTACTGAGAAACAATGTTTAGACTTTTATTCAGTATTGATTCTGTAGTTTGGTTAACAAGATTGTTGAATAATACTTATGAATAAATAGGTGATAAAAAATACAAATTAAATGGTACTAATATATCATAGAAAACGTATTTCCCCGTGTTACTATTTAACGTAAACGTACTGTCCAAAAACTCGCCAGGCCCAATACAAAATGGTGCACACACGAATATATTTAGTTTAATTTATAGAATTTTACATTTTCATATATGTTGCTATGTTTAATAATGTCGAAACTACGTATATTATACTGCGATTGTTGACAAATTGTCTAAAAACCTAGTCTTTTAAACACGGACTGTGAGGTGTAAGAGCAGTTTCCATGGAGCCGCCGTGTCGGGTGTCTAATGTATCAACATTTATATTGGAGAAGAAATGTTATAGCTAGGTAAGAACAATAATATTTTTGCTTCATATTTTTTTCAAAAATACACATGAATAAAAAAGAGCGATACGTTTTGGCAATGCGATTGTAAAGGGTCAATGACAATAAATTGTTTTCGTTTTTCCGGGAAAACACAATTGATTCACTATTGATAAAAAGTTTAACTTAGCATGTTACGAATAATGAGCACTAAATTATCAATAACTTTCTAAATGACAATAATTAAATTATCTACCAAATAATTTCGAGATATTCAATATTTTAAGAAGAAAATTCCCCTAAAACGCTAGATCCGACTTAAATAAAACGCAAATATTCCTAAGACAGTTTGGTCCAAGGAATGTTACACTTGGCTAGCAATAAAACAAAATTGCATCACATCCTGTAATATAAAATAATTGTACTAAGTTTAATAAAACAACGTTTACACGCATAAATATCAGATCGGAACGCAGCGCCATAAGACTATTTCGATAATATTTATACCTTTACCTAGCTATAACAATCTCTTCTCACTATCATAGCTATTTTAATATTATGTTTAATATAAAAAAGGACATATAAATGTTCAGACAAACGTTACTCCGACGAATGAGTTTAATATACTGTTAATAGGTTAAACATTTTAGGGATAAATATCAGTATTAGGTTAAGATCGCTTTTATATTATAATTACTTAAATAAACTACATTTTTATTGAAAACTATATTTTTTGCTGTATCGTTTATTTTAAACAAAGCTTCACGTTCTTTTTGACATTTCGTGCGGTACATTTTCCCGCCACGAAATGTCAAAATCAATAATTTGGACAGACAATAAATAAACAACCATAGACACTGATTGTACTCTATCTTTGTGGTTAACAAAGTATTTTTTGCTTATAAAGCCAGAGGAATGAATATTGTTCATGTATTATTGTTTTATTTCTCAACATTCTACAGTTATGTTATTCAGTCCTATTGTAATCTTTAAATAACACGCATTTCTCTACAACTGAGAGGAAGTAGTCGATCCGTCACGTTTTATCTTTATTTAAATTTGTACAACAATGTCACTTTGTAGACAGAATCCAAACAAGCTACTGATACGAGATAAACATTTCATTGAATAATATTACAAACATTACATAAATTTTAACCTTAAACCTGTTCTTTTTAATAAGTGTAATATAGAAAAACAATGTTAGTTAATGTTTTTAATCCTAGTATTAAGTTCCTAATAAATTATGTTTAAAAATTCCTATCTAGCAATACGTGATAGTTTTAATTAAGATCATGTTTATCTTATATTCACAATTTCCTCCTGGCTTTAAGCATTTCATATCATTTACATTAAGTTGTTCTAACTAAAGGTACAAACCTAATATCAGGTCGATATATTTACTTGCTGTTAAGAAAGTGTAAAAAGACAAATTATTGTGTGATTAGCTTTTGAAGCTGGTATTGAAAATGTCAGATGGTACGCTTATTTTAATCTTTTATAATATGAACGGTTGGTTATCGATATTGGGTTCGGTGAATGGAAGTCCAATTAATAAAATTATTAACAAGATTCAAGGTTAGATATAATAGTCCGTTGTTACAACACTTTATGAGCATCACTATTAAATTAACGGCTATCGATAAAAATATCTAAAACGTAACTTGGTTCAAACAATCGTTTCTAACGACAGCTTTAGTGACTGAAACATTCATCAAATTGAATTATGTGCTATATGAAGAAAAGCAATTTGTTTCACAATTGGATATTCTATCTTCGCGTTTTATGATATATTGTTAAACCACAAACGATATATTAGATTTTTCTAACAAAACAACGAATGTGGAGTCATTGAATATTTGTCACGGACCAAACAATTACTGTAACACGTTTTACAATGAAATTTATTCAAAAATCATCAAAAACCTTATAATAACTGCATAAGCCTAACCCAAATCGATTAACCGTTCATAAAATATGAAATTAGTATTTTTATTTTCGCATTATAAGAAACAAACGTAAGTTGTATAACAATGTTATTCCCATAGATAGAAGAGCAATTGCAGAAATCGCTTAAATGTATGGAGAAGACATTTCTTTTCGTATAGAGTTAACAAAAGCAGAAATTACATTTATTTGGCCCCGCTGCTAAAGTAGGGATTGCTTTAAAATAATGATTAATACATATTTTCGTTAATACAAGAATACGTAAAGTATTTTTTAAATAACTATTAATAATATAAACTTTTTTGCACACACTATACACTTGCTAAATAAATTAAAAAGATTTGTCATCATTCTTCAGTTTGAATTTCAAACTAACTTTTTCTTCTTTTAATTACTCTACAATATTTTTAATAATATCACCCACAATAAATGATTCTAACTAAGTTTATTTTAAAAATCCTTAACCCAGTTTTAAGCTGGCATGGAGGTGAAGGGGGCCGCATGTCAGATTATCCATGCATCTTTACTCTAATTGAGTTATGATTGCCACACACTAACAACTCCATTCATAGACTTCAATTCATTCACTCAAAACATGTACGTTTATAAGGATTATAGCCTTATTCGTAACGTGATATTATAGCTTAATTAAAAAAGTAACATCTTACCTATTATTGAAATTGAGAATGAGTTTTTTTGTCTATGATTATCTTTGAAACTGTCGGTCGGATTTGGACGAATCTTTTTGCAATTGATAGCCCATTTTTCAAAGAAGTTTATAAGGGGATTTGGACACTTCTTTTTGCAATTGGAAGCCTAATTTTTAAGAAAGTTTTTAAGCTACTTAACATCATGTTATTTGTGTTGGGAACAAAGCAAGATAAGTAACACTGCGGGGCATAGATAGTTATGAATAGGCTTCAAGTTAACGCAATGGCTTTGTGTTGTGATTGCAAGCTTTCGTTGTATTAATTGTATTAATTTATCTAAAATGACTGAATAATACAAATATTAATGTTATAAAAATAATCAATTTCTTTGTCAAATTATTCTTATCATTAGTGTTATTTTGACGGTTAAGTAATAAATGTATCCTAATATTTAGGACGTGAACCATAAATTAGTTGATGTTAAATTTAATTAAAAGTTAATAATAATGAGTTAAGTAAAAGGCTATTCTAGATAAAGGAAATTTATAATTTTAATGTTTGTTGTAGATATCTTTTTAGTAAATGCGAAAATAAAAATACATATTATAAGAGAAGCCGGGTCGGTCTGTTAGTATGTGCTGTTACCTTTTTAGTTCGTTCGTTAGTGAATTTTAGTCAATTAATTTAGTTCAGAATAAAACATCCGACACGATATATTGAGTTATTATTTTTAACCCTTCTTTACAAAATCCATTTACCTAAAGTAAGTTCATGGTAAGTTTTAATATTATTGCAATTGCGGAAGGTATTACCTCTCTACGCTATGTAGCACACTTAAAAGATGTAACGGTTTACTCACGCGTATTTATCGGGGTAGCCCGACTAGTTGAGTTCCACTCGCGACCCCGCCGCCGCATCAGCTCATGATTAAGGACTCCGGTTGGGTCTGAAACTAGTCGGCCCACCCCGATAAATACGCGTGAGTAAACCGTTATATCATTTAAGTATGAATCATCCTCACGAAAGTTATTATAAAAAAAAAGCTATGTAGCACGACCGCGACGTCGCACTTCCACATCTGCAATAACAACTTAGACATAACTATTATATAGCCCTCAGATTTTCGATCTCTTGAAGATCTGTCAACCTCAATCATTACAATTAAAAGGAAAACATTACACCCCGAATATTTTTAAAAGCGTAAATAACAATTTGATTAAGTACCTTAAAAAATGTAGAGTTACTTACATATTGTCAAAATATCTTACTCCCGAGGCTTAAAAACATTTTTTTTCATCTCCTTCAGTAATTAACAAAGACGCATTGAAAAGATAAATGCATAATAACTAGATACAGACCAGCGCATCACATTAACACGAACAGCGTGTCCGTGACACAGTTCAGTGCATTATACCCGCCTGCGCTGTATACCCGGAAAACGTAGTCTATTGTGAAGCCACATGTTATGTGTTGTACAAGTAAGAAAGACTTAGGTAACATCTCGTGATATAATAGTTCCTTACTCACTTTCCTCTTGGATCAAACGCTTATGAAAAACTATTTATTTTACTAAAAAAGTAAAAATTGACTTCAACAACAACGGCACTAAAAACTTAAAAATTAACCGATATTATTATATCAACTAGATTTTATACCGATTAAAGTCGCTGCCAAACCAGCAAGTTGTATATTCCCCATGTGTATTTTCATTCTCTATAGTCATCTTTTTTGAAGTCGATTAAAAAAAACTTTTGGTCTAAATTTTGGATAGAATATAAGCAAATCGGTTATTTGATTGGAGATGGTCGTAAGCCGTAGGCTAGTTAAGCAAGATAAGCAGAAGTTGCGAGAAACTTAGCAGAGGGTCATTGAAGAAGGAGTGGGCTCTTTACAGCCGGGCTTCGAGAAGGAGGCTTTCAAGACTATGGCCAGCCAGAACATGGGCGAGCGACCCGTGACTCTGGCTTAGGGAGAAGAAGGGCGCGGGGTGCTTATAGTCGGTAGGAGTCCGACATGTCCCTACACTGTGCCCTCAGTATGGATTAAAGGTAGTAGTAGTCGCTTTTCGTCTCGTAGAACGAAACGGGCTGATATAGAGTGTAGTGAGAAACGGTAGTCAGGGTGATTAAAACTTCATCACCCTGACTTTATCATGAAGTCATCGCTCCAGGAAACTTTTTCGTAGAACAGATTCGTACCAGGCAGCAAAAGAGGAGGTGGAAAAATTGTTGTGTTTAACTCATCTAAAGCTTGGAATGTTTTTAAATAAATACCTGTATCTGTTTTCTAAAACAAAATATTTATTAGATGAAACCATTTCCCCTTTTGCGAAAGTAGCTATGTTTTATCATTATAATTATCCTATTGTTCTTAAACCATTTGTCATATGCTCTCTAAAACATCAATATGTTATTTATTTTCTATTTTCCCGCTGTATTATTACGCCATGGAACAATAGCTGGGTTTGTATGTAACTCTCTATTGAATGACTAACGTTATTTTATCTATAGCAAAGACACGTGCTATTTGATAACCGAACAATATTCTTATGGTAATAGAAATTTCAGTCGCAAATACATTCAATTATTGAGAAATACATTGCATTCAGGGCACCTAAGTAAAATGGGGTAAGGACAGGAAGATGATGATGATTGCATTCAGGGTAGTTGGGCATCGTGTATACGTGGTTTTAAGCACAAGGGAAGGGTCAAGATCTTTTGGAATTTTAGCCAGTAAGAGTCCGGGATTTTCTCCGTTATCGGCCTTCCTTAGGGTGAAGAAAAGCATTGAGAATTTGCCCAGGTGTTATAAATTAAGACTATTTATTACAAACTTTTGATAGGTATAACCACAGTCTAAATATACTATTGTCATACAGTCGTCCGACGAAGGCGTCTAGACAGGGCAATCGTGCGGGGTGTGAGGGGTGGGACGCGGGAGGGCCGAGCCCGACATGCAAACAAAATAATGTTAGCATGTCGGGACACGTCATTCAGGGCTTACGCGTGTTTGTTTTCGTAATTATTTTATAAAATGGTGCATACGACGTGTGCTGTGAGAGATTGCAAGTCTTCATCTCGTATTAATAAGGATCTGCGGTTTCATCAGCTTCCACGAACAGAAGAAAGGTAAATAAATAATGTTTTGTTATTGTAGAGTGAATACGTAAATTTAATAATAAAAATATTTGTCATACCCGTCAAAGTTGACAACGCCAACAAAAAGGCCGAATGATGGACGGAAAGAAGTATGAATAGGTAGGTAGGCTAGGTACCCGAAGGAAAATGGAAAATCCTGGAAAATGGACGCTAATTAAGTGCTAATTACAAAAATGAAACCTAAATAACTTAAATCTAAAATTATAACAAAGTTTATATTTTTACATGAAAAAATATAGATGAAGAATGAATTTATTAATTTGTATTGTATTTCAATATTTCAGATGTAAGTTATAGGTGGAAGCATGTAAAAGACCGGATTTACTTGATATGACTTTTAGAAAAATAAAAAATACATTTAACGAAAACAATATTGGGCTCAGATTATTTGAACATCTGAGTTTAGTGGAGTATAATACGAAACCATGTGATTGCTTCCCAGTAAATTTTTTGTTGAAATTATTTATTAGGATGAGGATTTTTTTATATAATTAAGTTCAGCAATAGAAATTTCAAATCTATTAAATCTAGAAACCGAAAATATTTGTCAGTTACCCATTTATAATTATTCTTTTATTTAATATTATTAAATTAGTTCTCAGCTAGTTATAATAATATTAGGTTACACTTTTTTTAATGATTATAATGTTAACGATGTTGATTTTTTTTTTTTAGGCTTAAGTTGTTTAATTTTTTGTTCTCTATTTTTATTTTATTTTTCACTATTTTTAAATATTTGTAGCCTCCTGTTTGCGCTAAATATACTGTCTTTCTTTCTATCTGCAATAAATAAATAATTTTATTAATATTTTTAATTTTGACAACCCTTGGCGTCGCGATACTGTCAAGTCGTTGTCGGCATTTTTCACAAGATCAAAGGCGTCGGACGACTGTATGATACTTAGACTGTGGTATAACGCTTTTTATAGGTATGTATAGCATTCGATTTCCATTCAGGATACGATAGGACAAGTCAATCACTCCTTTTAGATTGGCTTGCTTATATGAACCCAAGACTCGAGATTAGAAGACTGATAGGTATAAGCAAAAGCCTATATAACAGACACACAACATTTCATTTGGTAATGAACACCCCCCTTTTGAGTCCTGACTCCTGGATGAGGCAGTGGATTAAACTCTCACTGACTAAACCTGAAAAGTCGCGAAACGTAGCGGTGCGTTACAAAGCATTACGATTCATCACGCACGAAACAACACACACAATTAAAACGGAAACAAATATATAACACCTATATACCAATCTTACCTTCTCTCAAGAAATGAGAATTGTCGCAAAATAATATTATTAATATCCGCTTTTACTACGTTCTTGTGAATACGTAATCAATCGTCTCACAATACACTCGGCACGGGCTAAAATACCTCGTAATTACGCTCCCATACATGTAGGTAACTACTTTTACATTTATCCGACGGATTAAGTAAAAGTAAAATGCTTTTATTGCAATAAGAAAAAATGTAGACGGGAAGATACCTAGAGTTCCCAAAGTTTCTCAGAGTTCGAAAAAGATTGATTAGTTGCTGATTTTTTTTTCTATCAAATCAAAACTACACATCAACAGGCATAGAACGAGGCTCTTTTTCTGCAACTGCAAGAGTCGTACTCCAAAAAGTGGTGGCCGGTGGTGGTAAAGTTACCGCTGTTATGTAATGACCTAGGTACTAAAATAGCAAAGTAATTGTCCAAAATGACAATTTGAATCAAATAAAACACAACAATCATTATCTAATTACTTTCTTCAGTGACGTATGCAAGTTAAAATGCAGGCATAAAAATAAACAATCTTAACACTTTTATAATTATTCTCCAAACTTCTTTGGCACCTCAAGAAAACCGTGAAAAATCTAGTTTCCGAAATGAAACGAGTAAAATAAATACTTATTCATGCTCTACGTGAGAATAGACATTTTCTATAAAGAAAAATCATTTCATTCCCCTGCCCTTATCCCAATTTTTACTTGGGGTCGGCGCAACACGTCTTTTAGACATGTTGCTTAAAGTTTTGGCTATGGTTTTATAGTCGGCCGCCTGCCTGACACTAACCCTCTTTGGGAATGCGATTGTTGGTTGTTTACCCGCCACCATTCGGGAGACCCAAGGTGCTTGGTACAGCGCACTGGGTCTTAAGGTCCATTAGTCGCCTTTTACGACACCCAGTGGAGGATATGGGGTGGTGCTATTCTTTATATCCGGACACCACACGGAATATAAAGAATAGCACCACCTTTTCTATAAAGAAAAATATTTACCACTAAAGGCACTAGATACCTATAACACTGAAATTTCCCAACCTTGATTACCATTATCAGTATTGCTTCAGAAAAATATTATTGCACATGAATAAACATCACACCACTCATTCATCAAGTACTTTATCTCATTTGTACACTATTCCTTGTATAAATATTGCTCTATAATATAATTATAATTGCCACTTATTCATTGTGAAAACTTCGAGATATCTTTATTTGCACAACCCTATTTCAAAGAAAATAAAATAAATAACCTATTTTCTCATTGTAAAAACCATAAAGTATTTTATGTAATCTTCATTTATGGCATAGACAATAATTACATAATTTTAAATGTATTGTATTACCTGTACCAGGTAATTTCCCGCAAAATTATGACAGTTAGATTGACGTCTATTTATTTTCACACATAGAAAAGCTGAAATTATTGTGCATTTATTCACATACTAGTTGTTGCCAGCGAATTCACTTATCGTTCCTAACTATGTTTTTGTTTAAATGAAATTAATAACTAATATAACATATTTAATTAGGTTAGTAGCAAGAAATTGAAATAAAGTCTAATTAAATTTATTACGGTTACATTTGTCGTTTAAATATTGAACGAGTAACAACATTTTTTTGCAATAAATCAAATAATCCATGTTAAAATTTGTTAATAGGAAGACATCATTAATTTGTGGCCATACGAAATGACTTTCCACTGTGCATTGTTGATGAGGCACATGAATTTTGTAAGGAAAACTGCCATCTCGATAAGTTACTATTATAAATATGTTGAAAATATTGCACATGTTAACATTGTCAAAATAACGTCCTTGGCCACGAAACTACCGGTTCTCGATAAGCCCGATACATTAACCCACTGCTGTGACAATATCCCTCAAAACTGTCACTCAAGTTATTTATACAACAATAGTTTATTTTCGTAACGCAATCAAGCCCAGTGACACACGAAGGACGAAGGTTCAGTTACCGATCGCGGCCGATGTTAGCGCGTAACCTACAAAACAAATATTTGCCGTATCGTGTAAATTCTTCTAAAACAAACATTACGTATTTACAGCAAGACAGGACAATAAAAACAGTGTCATTGCAATTGTTACCAAGAACATTTATATGAACAGAATTTTAATGTTAATACTCTGAGGGCTTACCATGTCTTAAATTAATGCAGTTGTGAAAGCGGGATAGCACGACACTGCATAGAGCAGCGTCTCTCTTCCACAACTGAAATAATCTTTAATGATCGGTGGTAGATCTTATTTTTGCCTTGGGAATTCATCAAATGACCCCGTCCGCTGTAGGCGCAGCGGGAGGGAGTGTCAGACTTCTACTGACTAAAACCCACTATGTTCTTCCTGGAGCCCTTTGAGTGCCAAGGTCGCGGTAACTTTTACGAACACCCCGTAGCCCCGGCAAATTGGTGGTAGTTCCTCAGGGTTTGAAAATTGAAAGTTTACTTATGCTCAATATCAAGACATAAATCGTACAAATATTTGTCTCTTACAGAGTGTTAAAACAGTGTTATCTTGAAAAATATTACCAAATAAAGCATGACGACGTATTATGTAAAGGAGGAAATTCATGGCTGATAATGTAATTACAAGTTAATTTCGAAGATGCTGTGTTATCTGTTAACAAACAACGCTAAATATGGCAAGCTATGGAATCAAGACGGCAAATATCTTGGAACGTAACTAACGTTACTTTTTTAACTAGTTTGCAATTTTAAAATTATCTAAATTATGTATTTTTAAGAAACAAGTAGTATTTTCAAACAGGCGAGAAAACGTATACGCTTTTACTGTTGCCGTACATTATTTCAAGAATATCAATATCGGGATAATATTATGAATTACATACGTATAACGCCTTTGATTGCCCACTATAGATTCACACTTTTTAATTTTTCGTATACACACACAAAACCATAAAAAGAGGTAGATACTACTGGATGATTAAGCAATTATTCGATAACAGTTTACTCACGCGTATTTACCGGAAAATCCCGACTAGGTTCGGACCAAACTGGAACCCTCAACCATGAGAGGCCACAGCAGCTAGATCAAAGTCTCGAGTCAAACTAAAAAAAAATATTACTAGCCTGAGATATCCCACTGCTAGGCGAAGATCTTCCTACTATTCCTCCACTTGTCTCCCTCAAGAGCCACGAGTGATCAGTTCGGAAAAAATGAATCCAGTTCATCTCGCCATCTCCGCCTGGGTCTGCCTCGCTGGCGTTTATTATGTAAAGACTGTTTAATATAAAAGAAAAATATATAATAAAGAGGGAAGAAAGTATACAAATATTTGCTCGTTTACAGAATAAAAATATTAATTAACAAGAACTCTGAATTGTTTAATATAACAAGTTGTATTATTATTTAAACACGGACGGAGAATAAAATAGGAATTCCTTTCTTACTTTCCGTTTATTCATTTCCGAGATCTTTATTCACTTTGTCAATTGTTCTACTGTACTGACCGTGAATAACAATTATTCCCCAAATTGTACTTATTTAATTGAAAGTGCGAACTAAGAAGGGCATGACCAAGGCGACGGTCTGTGTTAGTGTTATTGCTCATGAACTTGCCGCGAACCCTTACATTGGACCACTTTATGTAACGGAACTGTCATTTGTGGCGCAAATTGAAGCTTTAAGCGGGTACAAGAATTCTTAACAACTAAATTCTGAATTATTTTATATTTTGCACGGTTCAAAGAGGTTTCTGAGGGCCTACGACTATTTTTGTAGTTATGGAAGCGGACTGGTGTAATACACAAATTAGAGCAGTTTCTCTTCCATTGTTGCAATGATTACATACTTTTTGATTCGATTCTTCTGAAACGATTCGTTCACTATGCCCATTACTTTAATCATTTAGCACGGATAACTTGTTGGTGAAGTCGTTATTGAAGCCAAACACAGCCCTACTCGAAATAGAGCGGCTTTTCTCATCCATAAATGCAGCAATATTTACTGCTTTAAAGATTGGCGAGAGACCACCTGTTTTTTTTAATAAGTAGAGTACTTTATGAGTTACAGAACAATTACTTAATATTACGTAAAGCAATCCTTTAAAAAGCAGTTCGTCCCTTTATGTCACCGGTTAGTTACGTCAAACTATATTTAATATAGCATTTACGATGTCATTTCATGCAACGCAATTATCTTAACCTAATTTCAAGACTCGTTAAGATTATTTTAAAGTTTTATAAGTTATATTACTGTTATGACGTATAATGATAGGTTTGAACGAAGTCGAGTTTTTATTGGGATACTGACAGTAACCTTTGCCGCATCTTAAGTAAAGTCGTTCTGGCGATTCTTCTGTGGGTATTTGGTATTCTAAAGCGACAGAGTCAGAATGCAAGAATCAGCAAGTTTAATTGAATGATCTTGAAATTACAGTGCTGGGCCTTAATTTTACTTATACTAGTACCCAAATCAGTACTATCCGTCTTGTTGGTGACTGCAAATTATGTCCTGCCTTGTTGTCCTTTACTCGCCTGCCTAGCCTTTTTCCAAATCTGTTTGCATCATCTCCCACTCTAAACAGATGCAGCTAAGGGCCATTAAATTACATGGGCCGAATTTACTGGTCTCTTGCTAAGTCATGTTGTTTGTACTTAGTTCATTCGTGGTACTTCGATTCTACCAAAAAATAAAGACTTACATATTTGGTTTAAAATGTCTTGGGGGTCGACTACTAGTATTTTAAGGCTGTTGTAGTTTTGGAAATGACATTACACAATACACGACGCTAAGTTTCGTTTAAAAGAGCTGGTCACGCATAACATTTATGTTAACTCTCTTACATCACGGGATAACTTCAGAAGTCGGCCGGTCTTTTTAAAGGCGTACACGAAGACGCAGGTCCAACATACCAGAGATCAGAGGCCATGCTGAGAAATTCAATCTAAATGTGATGGAGCATCTACCAAGGGCTATCCACACCTGCTCTACGGAAGAACTGATATGAACGAGCCAAGATAGCTACAACACTTGTAAATTATGGAGATGAAATTAATTTAGGATATTGCTGTCTGGATTATGTTATACGAGTGTGTTTTCTTCAGTAACTAGCCTATAAGAATAATAGATAACTGTACCACCTCCCTTTCAACACATGGATGATGAGGCAACGACTCGCTCCGAAGGGAATGTTTACTTATCTTAAAAAGCCCTCAGCTGATCAAATACCTCTCTATACTTCTTTAGTAATTAATATATTTTTTTATTAAAAAATCACTACATTTTACATAAGCACAACCCGCTCCGCTTACAACTTGTACAGTCTATCTATGATCTATAACAACGGTAGCTTGTCCGCCACACATCGACGCCCGCGCAGTTAACAGACGCACGGGGTTGTGCGCACGCGCATCCACTCGCAAAAAAATAACAAATAATACGCGAAAAAATGACTGTTGAGTTCTAGTGAAGTGTATACAGTATACTATTTTTGTTTATTAATTTAAAAGGTTTGTAAATTTTTCATTCATTTTTTTTTGTGTAAATAATATTGTGAATACCTAAATTTTAGTTAATCGTATCCAGAATATTTGTGTGAATATTGAAATTTTAATATTTTGTTACTTTTTACGCAATTTATTGTTTTTGTTTTATGTGCTAATGTTTATATTGCTTGCGATAACCGGTCGGCTTTCTACATCCAGTTTTCTTAGGTCTAAAAATATCGTGTTTGCTAAAAATATCCTGGCTAGGTGAGGGGTGAACTTTCTTTGAGACGCTGCCTTGATAGGCATTTAGGTCAAATTGATTTGTAAAGAATTACAACGTCTAAGTAGTTGTTCCTATTATTGCTATATTTTATTTAAATAAGACAGGCAATGTTGCAAGTGTTCAAATTTTCCTCTTCTTAAAAGTATAAATTCTAATTCATGTGTGAAGAAATGATATATGATTATTCTCCTTTTTTAATAACGACTCCTGCACAAAGGAATTTAATCCTTGCAAATCCTTGGGTTTCACAGACATTCAATTTACAAATACACCTCAGAACAAGCCTTTGTGGATCGCACAAATTCTTGTCCCATTCGGGGATTGAACCCGCGACACATCGCGTACAGTGGTAATGATAAAATATCAATTACAAGGAATTAGTAATAAATAATATTAATGCTATTACAAATTCAGTGATTCATCTATTTTTGTCACCATTCAATAAGTCTAAACGCAGGCTGTGACTGCTTAACCAGACTATACTATACTAACCAAGTATACTTAATACGCGCGCAAAGGTTTCCAGTATGGTATGGTATTATAGGTATAATTTTTTTTTAGTAACCATTTAAGTACGTCTCACACTGTGGAAATTAAGACTATAAAACTTATAACGTGATTATTTTGCGATATTACACGTGTGAGTAATATATTGGTACTAAGTAAGTATATTCAAAGACATTGTTTGAAACTCAGGTTTTTAAACTCGCTTCTCTCTACTTTTAGGCTATTTATATTAACCTGTAAAATATAGTCCAATAGAAAGCTATAATATAGAATGTCTAGTATGTCTTTAGGTAAGCTATTTTCTCTTCTTAATTTCTCATCAATAACATTTTATAGAAACATTAAAACGTGTTTTTTTTTTTATGAATATACGTCTCGTAAATCTAAATACGTTTTTAATCCATAAAGTATAGTATTACTTATTAGCATTTGTAACTTAATATATCTATCATAAAAAACTAACAAATTATTTACTTAAAATTTATTAAATTAGGAAGTTTCGAATGTTAAACAAAAACGGTTATTTATAAGTTGGTTACGAGTTAACAACGTAATATTTATTTTAATCAAGCAATGTACTTCATAAATGATATATTTACTGTTGTGAATGAAACGATGGTACCCAACACGGCTTAGTGCAACGTTTTCCAGAATTGCAACATAGGGGGTTGTAGGCCCTATAGCTTTTAAACTAAATGTTTAGAGAAACAAATCATACTTGGCAGTTAAAGAACAGTCGCATACTCACTAACTGCAAGGCAGCATGACAACTGACGCCGCTCTATGACAATAGTTGACAAATATTGCAGTCCCCCCTTTCCCCTGAATGAGGAGTTCTCGTGTCGGAGAAAGGGGGAAGTACCTCGGCTGGCTACAACACATTTTTACCAAAAATTTATGCTTGATGGTAACAAAACGACTTCAATTTGATTTTAAACCGTTAGCAAAAAAAAACGCAATATAAAAACAAAGCCAAAATAAATGTGTGTTTATTATACATTCAAGAACATTGATATATTTGTTGTAATTACTGTATGTATCTACTATTATGTCCATTTACCACTTACCTACTACCTTCACGCATATGCACCTAAAGTTAAAATTGGCATATAAGGCTAAACAGCGTGGCATTGTATCCAATATTGGTATTAAGTACTTATTAAGTCATTCTAAAGTTGCACTGTGATATCCTAGTGGTAAAACCTGTGTAATGTCACGCCAAAGGCCTCAAGTTCGATCTCAAAGCTTGCATTGTCTTTTAGAATGTTGTATGCGATTTAGAAATAAGTATCATAGCTTCCATATTCCGGAGAGAATTGGGTCCTGCCCCTGAACTAATTTATAACAATATTGATTTTAATAAATTACTATTTCAGCCCTCTTCCTCTCTCCTAAATTTTTGCATGCCGGACAAGGCCAATATTGATCTTAAATTGTTTTACTTTTAACATCTCTGTTATAATTATATGGAATCTCTCTTCTGTCGTATCGAGACGTCGATGGTCAAACTTATGGAACCTATATTATACTTGATATCCCACTTCTAAAAGTGGCCGTCCATCAGCGGGACATTATCTGGAATCAAATGGGGGTCGCCTTTGCACAAACAAAGTTGGCCCCCATTTGATTTCGGAATATTCTGCGCAGAGCCACTTCACAACAATCCTTGATCTGATTGCTTACATTTACCTATTTAAAAAAAAAAAATAACAATAGTACCAGCCTAATGCCTATAGACGTCCAACTGCTGGGCCTCTTTTCATACAGGGAAGGTTTTGCGCATGATCGCCACGCTAGGGATCCACGTTATTTGGGATCCAAGACTCCTCAAGATGTTCTTTCCTGAACGTTCCTTCTCCGGTTGTGAGTGGTGTGTTAGAATAAATTTGAAAGTGCATATAAGTTTTGAAAAGTACTTGCCTGCCATTGAAATCGAACCTGCATCTCGAGCACAGAACCGCAGGGCCAACACAACCATCTACGTTTTAAGCTATTTTAGGTACTTCTAATTGTCGATATAACATTTTGTTTTAGTTTATAGCTTCTTATGTTGCACTCTCTTTATTTATATTATACATACCTATAATTATTTTTAATTCTGTAACATTTGTTCTGTACCAGATACCTACAAGTAAAGGTTATTCTATTCAAACCTGCCGCCTTCTCTGTATGAGTCAACCAAACAAGTGTATCTCTCTTTCAATAACCATTGTTATATATGCAATCTAACACAAATGCAAGTTTCCCGCCTTATCAAGGCATTTCTTTTACTTTTATTGAAACCATTCAGTAAAGTACAATCTGTTAAGAAAAAAAATGAACAAAGTATGATTTAGAAACTGCTATACAACGGTGGGTGACCCCTACAACATTATTTCTTAAAATATTTTAGTAGTTTAACGATATTACAATACGTTTGCTTACTTACCTCAAATTTATTAAATTTTAATTACGTTGTCTTGTTTATCTGACAGTAATCATGGACTTCTATTACTGTCTAGCTGTTGCCCACGACTTCGCCCGCGGGAGTATCGGTTATCGCTGCAAAAACATTACCCCCCTCCGACGGAGTCTGTTAAAGCAGTAGCTTATGTTTTAATCCAGGATATCAGCTAACTCCATGCCACATTGAATCAAAATTTATCTAGCATTTTGAGTGTGAAAGAGCAACAAACATTCACCCATACTTACAAACTTTCGCGTTTATAATATTAGAAGGATTCTTTCATGTTTATAGTACTTGAGAGTAATCGTTTCTTTTTTGTTTAATCTGTGCCTGAACTACTAGCCGATAGCGATAGCCTAGGGCACGCGAGCTTGCATGATGTGAATGCAGTTCACTGCTTTATAATTAACGAAGTCATCCATTGAATTAGGCTTAAGGCAGACCGTATTTTGACTGCAACCAACCGCAAATTGCACTTTGGATCTTAGTTTGGATGCAATTGATACTATGTGTATAAAGAACTCTTTTTTATGTGAAGGTAGATATTTGAATCCTATATTTAGACTCGCTAGCACATCAGATCAACATTATAAAAGGGATGGTCTTTTGGTAACTTAATACTTACCCAATCGTTTAAGCATTAACTTGAATTAACATAAATAATATGTAAAATATTAATAATAATACAAAATGTAGGTAAATGACATGTTAACACCTGAATATACAAATATTTGATTTACAATACATCGATTTTATTGAATAGTAGGAACAAATAGTGCCTTTCTTTTAAACATCATTAAGGGCCCCTTATTCCGAAAGTTTAGGCATTTAACGCACCGAAACGGCTTGCGTCCGCGTTGACCAGGAGCCGTCGCGATTTGAACTCCGGTGACCTATGGCGGCGGGCGGGCACGCCACAGTATAAATAAATAAATCAGTAGTTCATATATATATTGTGCTAGTAATAAGTAGTAGTTTGCAATAAAAACATAATAATATACTTAGCTTGATGTGCTATCCACTAAACTATTGATTGTCAACACTAATATGTTATGAATGTGTGACTAAGGAAAGCGATGATCATTCTATAGAATTTAAAGAATGGTTGTAGAAGATTTGGTGAGTACTATACAGCGTGGCGCTACCACCCCGACATTAATTTAACACGGTTAGGACTAGTAACCATGAATCATTTGAATCATGATACGTTTTGATATTACGTAAACTGAAAGACTTTTTTTTTCAAACAAACTAAATAATAAACATCTATCTCAAATTGTGATCACTCTGTGCGAAACACAGCGAAAGTTCATTTATCAAATAACATACCTACGACTAGCGGGCTTACGTTTACTCGGTGCGGCAACGTCGCACGCCGCCGCCCGCGTAGGTACAACAGCTGTGCGCGCCAGCTGGCAACAACGCGTCGCGACTTGTAGGCATAAAATGTCTCATGTTCGGTCCGATTTTGGCGGCACAATATCACAAACACAGATCGTACCTAAAGCGAAGGTGTATAGTTAAACATCATAACACGCACTTTTATTTGGTACTATTAGTCCATTAATCACTAAATTTATTTAACTTATTACTTTATTTAATTTATTTAGGTATTTTTAATAATTTAATTTCAAACTAAAGGAAATGATAAATATCTTCGGACACTATCCACACACGGCCATCTAATCCCAAGCTAAGCAGAGCTTGTGTTATGGTAATCAGACAGCTGATAATCATACTTATATATTTCTAAATTTCTAAATGTATACATATTATAGATAAATCACACCCAGACACAGAACAAATGATCGTGCTCATCACACAAACATTTGCCTCAGGTGGGAATCGAACCCACGACCTCCGGTTTAGCAGTCAGGGTCACTAACAACTAGACCAACAGGCCCGTCAACTCATATTCTTTGAGTTATATAGTGGAAATGAAAATGTTTTATTTATTGGGCATGTATAAATTAAAAAAAAGTGTTTGGTATTAATAAAATAGATATAATAAAGAACTCAATGATCGCATAATGTATGTCAATGTAGTACTATTATTTTATTTTTAAATATATATTTTTTTTAAATAAGAAATAATAATAAACTTTAAAACTACCACGACAAAATACCACGTGCACTCACTGACTCCTTGTGCGTTAAACATCATATAATTCGAAGTTAAACATAATATAATACGAAGAAACATTTAAAAAAGTTGAAATTATAAATTACCAATAAAAATACAAACAATTAAATTGCACAGAAGTGTACTAGTGTCGAGAAGTGTGTGCTGCAACAACGAGCCAATCAGGACTCGCCTCTGTGACGCGTCGCTCTGCGTCATGCCAAGGGCCAATCACAGGCGATAAACCGTTCCCTGCGCCCGCATGCACCGGTGCATTGACCCGATGAGACCCAAAAAACGACTTCTGCGCATGTCAAGGCCAGCGCTCAAGATCCGTGCCGATAATTATAAGCTATCGGTTTCATACATTTTTTTCATATAAATACATTTAGTTTCGACATACCCCGCGCCGAGTGTCGAAACTAAATGTATGAAACCGATAGCTAACCCAGGCGTGGCACACGCGGCACGGCGCGCGGGGCGCGCGGGGGCGCGCTGCTTTAGTGTCGCCGGTCTGTGCGACGCGCCGCCGCGCCGCGCGGCCGGCTTATTTCTAGCTACTAAACACATCGCGACCATAAACCGTGATATTGTACCTACCTGAGAGTGGTATCGGTGAGTTGTGATCGATAGCCATGTTCAATTTCTTTCAAATCTTATACGTAATAAAATAATGTAATAATAAAATCAAAACACAATATTAGTAAGTACATCTCCTTGAATTTGACCAGGATGGAAATCTGCACCTTATAAAGGTGAATATTCCCATTATAGATTTTAAATTCTATACATACTGACTTCTCGTTGTTCTGTGTATAGAAGTTATCATATTGTGACGTATTTATAGAATAAGTACTTACGCAATACACTTTCGGATTATCTTCACTTCAGACACCCTTCTTTTCTTAATTTTGTTTTTTTTATTTACCATTTCAATCACTTACGTAAATTTGTGGTCGCGAGCAAAAGTTGCATAGGTCCTACCTCGATGGCGTCCGGCCGGACACTGGCACCGAGCGCGCGGTGCGCGCGAGCACTTTTCACGTATTTATTTTATTAAAAAAAAAAATAAGCGCCATATTAAAATTCTATCCAAAAATATCCCTGGCAAATCCGATTAGTAAATGAAATGTTAAATTTATATAAAATTACGTTCAGTCCAAGTCTTATAAAACTAAAAATACTTCTAAAATCGACCTTACTTCTGAATTTTTTTTTATCGAGCAAAATGTTAAATAATTCGTTTCTATCCAAAAAAGTCACTAGATAAAGCATGTATCTGTACTATATATTTTTTTAAGAATTTAAATATGATGATTTCTCTGAAAAAAACTCGATCTAGAAACGTAAATTTCGAATAAGGGGCCCTTAACGATCTATTGTTAATATTATACAACGAGTATTTTGCTGTTAATGTATTGTAAAAAGGTTTGTTTAAATATCTTGATTTTACTACTAAATAAAAGATTTCCTTGTTCTGGGTAAATATTTAATTGTTCGATGAAAAATCTTTATCCTTCGATCCTTTCTACTTTCATAGCAGATACAATAATGTTATTTAGTTTTACTTGTATGTTATAATATGTGATTTCATTTGTCCCTGTCGCTGTGACGGCGAAAGATGTCGGTCTTTTTTAATATTTATGTAGCAACTCTGTACTTACCGTGTTTCTGGCAAATAAATAAATATTATAACAAAAAAATAACCCGAGCTCAGTCCATTTTTTTAATAAAATCGTCGGATTTCGAAGATTTGAATTGCCTCGTGTAACGAAAATCAGGTCCCTGGTCAGGACCTTGTTTGCTAACGTAAAGTTTAGAGATCAATAACATTATTTAGGTCAACAATCTTCACATCCCTTCTAAGCTAACCCACTAAGTTATTCGATATTAACGTCAAATAAAATACTTTTAAACTGTTGTCCTTACGACGCAATAAACAAAACATAAAAACTCGTTTTACCCTCAGTAATTTGATAACATGTCATTGAAAAGTAACATAACAGGCGTTATATTACTTTTCAATGACATTAATTAATATATTTTGTCACAGGCCAGTTTTTAATGAAAATCGTAAATATTATTCTATTAAAGTGCGAATACTGTAACTTTATATCTCATAGTCAAACGCATATTTTAATATGATTAACCTTTTTTAACTATTATAGTATTTATTTATACAAGACACAAAGCTAACCAATAACGATTTAGAATGCAGGCAAAGTCCGGTGCCAAACACTATTTCTATTTAATTCTTATACTATTAGATTCGTATATTTACAGCTAAGATAAATACTCATCTAAATCAGTTTTGTACTCGTTCATTTTTGCAATACACTAGTTTTTTCCCGCGACTTCACTCGCTTTGATATCGGATTTTAGCTGGAAAATCTACTCTCCTTTATATGCTATAAGGTAAAAAGTAGCCTATTTGTTAATCCAGGGTGTCAGCTAACTCCATAGCTACGAATTTACTTAAAAATTAAATTAGTCGTTGGGCGTGTAAAGTTAACAAATATCGATCTCTCTTTATTGTGAGCAGTCGTAAAAATTATAGATCATTGCGCTAAAGATAGATAAAATTGACTGATTTGACTTCCTATCAAATACTAAAATATCAACAAGATGGGCTGAATTGGTAGCTGCTATTCCAATGCAAAAAAAATACAGCTGAATTGAGAACTTCCTTTTTTTTGAAGTCGGTTAATAAAAATACATTATTTACATTATTATATAAATTACATTATTTCTTAAATCCGATCCACATTTCATTATCGCGCCAACATCCGCTATGCACGATCTATTTACCATGCACCATACTTGTTGTTTTAATTACCATAATATTAGGCCTTGCTTTATCTTTAAGTAAATCTGGATAGACCTTTTTAAAAATTATGGACTAATTAGCTGCACGAGTCATATCTAAATATGGGAGGATATAATAGATAGATTAGAGAATACCAAACAGGATATTTTTGAAGCAAATGCCTCATGCTTTAAACAGGAACATATTTTAATTGAAGTAGGTTTAATATTGATTTGAGAGTTTCTGCTTACCTACTCATTCAGCAGTCTCTATAAGGGTCGAAGCTCACGGGAGACACGCAGAGAATGCGCAACCAAGCCCGCTCCTCCATCAGTCTAATTTGAAACCAACCTCACCAGCCCAGTGACATTGTGACAGTCGTTAGCGTTAAAAAAGCGTTAGTTTTGAGAATTCTGACGTTAAAAAAGTGCTACATTGTAGCCTAATTTGCCAAAATGAATTTTTATTTTGATTTAATAGAGTTACCGAAACGAAATGTTATTTATTTCTATATGTCAGAGCGTTTGCTATTGACGTAAACGTTTGTAGAAACGTCACTTGCATAGAGGGACAGCGTGTCGTCCGCATTCTGAATCTAAGATGAAATAACAGGAACAAGCGTACGAATACCTACAAGTGTCGAATATTAATGTAACCTGTGATTGTAAAATATAATATCAATTTTTTTTTTTTTTATAATTTAAAGCCCAAAAGATTCATCGATGGGTGGCACCGACTCTAATGGAACTGAAACGTCGAGAGGACACGCAGGGTGGAAAGAAATTTTATCCCAGAAATACCATTTGCGTGTCGTCCGTCTTTAGGATAAGTCATTGCATTCTGAATCTAAGATGAAATAACAGAAACAAGCGTACGAATACCCACAAGAACTGTTTACGTGTAACTCGTGAGAACTCGCCGTATTTCAAAGCATGTTTTGGTTTCTTTAAACACAATCCTTTTAACCAACAGTATTAATTACGAAACACTTCCGCTACGGAATCAGAGTCACTGGTTATTTGTAAAACAGAGCGAGCAAAAATACAGTTCTTATAAACAGTAGGTATACAAAGCGCTGTTTTATTTGTATATTTACAATACAATAATAATAATATTTTTTCACAATATTCACACAGCGCCATCTAGTCTTAAACATTTGCCGTGTGCGGAAATCGAACCCCGGACCGACCTCCGGTATAGCAGTCCATATCCTCTACTGGGTGTCGTAAAAGGCGACTAATGGACCTTAAGACCCAGTGCACTGTACCAAGCACCTTGGGTCACCCGAATGGTGGCGGGTAAGCCATCAACAAACGCATTCCCAAAGAGGGTTAGTGTCAGGCAGGCGGCGGACTATAAAACCATAGCCAAATCTTTAAGTCTAGAAGACGTGTTGCGCCGACCCCAAGTGAAATGGGATAAGGGCAGGAAGATGATGATGACCTCCGGTATAGCAGTCAGAACCACTAACCAATAGACTAACAGGCCCGTAGTAAACAAATGTAGTTAAAAACAATTGTTAAATCAATATTTGATAAATAATAAAACAAACAATAAAAGCCTTTATTTTCATAATAATATGGTCGTTTATCATCATAGGTGTTATATCCTGTTTATTTCATTATTTTTTAAATATTTATTTTGCGTCTCAATTCTAAGATACCGTCACTTGTTTAATACCTGTTTACTAGATAATGAAAGTATGACATACTAGCCGTAGCCCGTGACTTCGTCTGCGGCGCAGATATCGGGGAAAATATTTTTGTCGTTATATTGCAAAAACATTACAGTATATTGTGGTGCAGTCGGTTATAAAGCAGCGTAAGAGGCGTAATTTTAATTGGTTAATTTATTACTCAATTTAAATCTTAACACATATTCAAACAGCAATAGTTAAAACAACTGAGAAAAATATTTGTTTTCTACTCATGTTATGAATGTAAAAAACCCGTTATTAAATTTGCTTTGTCTAATTTTTTTATCCTCGCACTTTTCAGTCGCGCAGTATTCTGTTGAATAGAATAATAGTCAAATAAAGTTACAAAATATTAAGCGCCTGACAAAATTGTCATAGCCATGTTACAGAAAATAGTTTGCTAATCTCATTTCAGAAGGCGCTAAGTAAACCATTTTTTTGAGGAGCGTTACAATTAAAAAGACAACAATACTAAATAAATCAGATTTTATTAAACAGTCAACAAGATCTATAAACAAACAAATAAATACCTAAGAATCAAAAGACATTTGACATACATTTTACAAAGGAGATGTTTAAATAAATATTTCTTTATACTTTGGAATTGTTTATCACAGCCTATTAACGTATAGTTAAGCGTTTATTTAGGATTTATCGTGCACAGTTAGATTTAATTGCGTTTGTTATTTAGACACTTACAAAGTCACCTTACAGAACAATATCAAGTCAAGAGTCAAGTAAACTTTACTTTTTAATATGATAGAAAAGAGATAGACATAAAAGATACTAGTTTTATCTCATTCTGTCACTGTGGATGATGTTCCTAAAACGATTTAATTGATGCGACATTGGCCAGAAATAATTTTAACAAAAAAGATAGAGTCTGTGAAGCTAATCATTTTAATCGTAAGTAACTTGTTTTTAGGAAATATAAGTTATCTATAGCATCGACGCAAAACTATTTATATAAATAGCTTATTACGTATTTTATTGAATTAATTCTTGAATTGACATTTGAATATTTTTTTTTAGACTGGCTTTGTCCAATATATTTTATACAAAGTGTAACGAACACATTACCAAAGTAATAAGACCATAATTATTGTTAAACAAACGCAACTAAATCCAACTAGGATTCATAATACTTCTGCACATAATTTACAATACATCGAACGTGGCAAGTTAACAAATATGTATACAATTTGAAATGCCTTCCAAATATACTTATTTGTAATATTTCGCTTATTTTAAGGACACTTTACAGATCCATCGTCCTCCAAGATTCAAACTATGGCAAAGCTTCGTAACTGTTCCTTTACATAATAATACTGACCGGAGATTCACAAACAGTACCTTAATATGCTTATAATAGTTCCCACACGAATATAAACTCTATTACAGTGCCATAAAGATCAAATTCGTATGCAAGACAGATACAAAAGCGTTTAAACAAATAGCACAGTTACACGCATATAAATAAAGCTCACATTTGGTTGAATGTATCTGTTTGCGAACCTCAATCTAAGATCTAGTCTATGTAGTAACGTAAATCTATAAACAACACTATAAAATGCCCTTTCACAAAGAACGCTGAACTAATTTCGTTATACGTTTCCTAATTGTACGTTTTAGAATTTAATAAGAACATGATTTCTTAGACTTTTGCTTAACCTTTCCGAACTTATACTACCTAAATGATTAGGTAAATTTTATTATGTATTTGCATACCAGCACAGTGCAAAAGGTAGATACATTTTTGAGTGGATTAGCGGTATTTATATAGATACCAATTATTTCAGATCTTTGGACTAAAATTCCAGTTAGAGAAGAGATACTCTTCGTTTTACTGAAATTTCTTGAGTTAAACGACACTGCTTTTAATTTTTCACAGTTCAGTTAGCCTGACCCGACCTGAGACGTCACCGGACGTTTCAATATGTCACGCACCGTGCCAGAACGCACAATACAGGCGAATACTGTACTTCGTACAAATTATTCGCTGACTAAAGTAGAGCTTCACATAGCTACATCGCAGCACAGCTCACTCGAATCACAGAAGTACAGCAAGCTTCGCACAGATGGCGTTGTACTCAGTAAACGTCAAAGTTACAAATGGCGGGTACAATAGTTTGAGAGTGCGGTGCGGTGCGCTAAGTTCCACCCTAAACCAACAATACTTAAACAAGTCATCGAAATCAAGTTCTTAAACTCAATTTAAATCTAATTTGGAGCGTTTTTGGTGCATCTCAAAGCTTAATACTAAAATTAATTTACTATCTGTCTAATTAAACGTCTACGTTTTTATCTACTTTAAAATAATTGGCGAGAGTATTTTTAATTGGTAACCTCTACTATCTATGGCTTGTTTGCCAGTCCCAGACATGCAAACTTTTTGCTTTAAATGTCAAAAGAAGGGACACTTGTATATTGTGAGATTCTGAGTATTATTTGACAAAGGTCATGAAAATCTGCGTTTATAGTCTGGGAGTTCACAAGGCACATGCCTGGGGCCAGCCTAAGTTCACAATTACTCCCTGACTACACCACCTCCACCCAACTATTTCAGATCTTGCAATCAGGTTTAGCGTTTCATTTTAATTCTAGGTCCATATAGGAAATGGCTATTAACTAATCTCTTACGGAGAACAATACTCAAGTAAGGAATCCTAAAGTTAAATTAATTAGCACTGAGTTTGTCCTAGTGCTTTATTTTCGTTCTTAAAGTTCATTCTGAAAAAAATATGAATCTTTATAGAAAATAATTCGAACTTATCTTAATATTGTATGATTGATACTCAAAATGCTTCTCTTAATAAATATAAATTTTTACTTGAACTAGTAAAATGTAGAAAATAAATGAGATTACAAGTCAAAAGTTTGGCTGAAAAGGTGCGGCTTGGCACTTTTTATCTAGATTTAATAATTCTAGGAAGAAAAACAGTTATAGCGCGATGTCAAAAATATATTGTACAAGTTTTTTTATATAAAATCTGTTGAATGAATGATAATGACGAACAAATGCACTAATGAGAAATGTAACCTATTTCGTTTCTTGCTGGTGAACAGATTTTTATATCCTAAACAACTTTACACCAATTCTTTTAAAAGATGCGGTTTCCTTCGAAATGTGTGAATGCGCTAAGGAGTAAAAGACAACAATATTTCTTCGTCGACAGCGTTCTAGTAAATATACACTATTCTTCTTGTAATATATCCTAGTGGGGGTCTACATAATAATAGTCTTAGGTGCCCTGCACAAGCTGACTTTAAGAAAGAGGAGTGCAGTTTGACTACACACAAATCACGGGCAATTTTAAAAGCAGGACTAACAAATGAGGTCGTCCTCTAAACTAAGATTAGGACAAATCTGGGCCAAACCCGATGGCAACTTAGATCCCAAACGTCGTTGTTTTTTGGTCACCGGTGACCCCCACGGCGTTTAAAGACTTAATTTCGCATATATTGTCAGTTTTTGTGCATATTCCGTGTCCATGCATATTAGCATGACTGGACTTATAACCGCGCAAAGCCACCGCACCGCACCTCTTCATTCCCAGTACCATTACATCAGAACTACCGTTACTATGGTGTTACAATCGCGGAGGTAATATGGTGATCACGATACCTTCACCCAGCGGCGGTAGGTCACGTCCATGAGCATGGTGGTGCCGGAGTCTATGGGGTGGACGATGAAGGGGATGGAGGCCAGCCCGACACCCACCGCGATCCAGTTGCGACCGGTGCGGGACACTTTGGGATACCTCTTCATGTATAATTGGGAGTATGCGCATAGCCTGGAATGTTAGAATAATGACTATAGTAAAAAAACTAGCCAAGTGCGAGTCCGACTCGAACACGAAGGGTTCCGTACTGATAGTAGGTACTCATCATTCCCCTGCCCTTATTCCAATTATTATTATTTGGGGTCGGCGCAACACGTCTTCTAGACGTGTTGCTTAAAGTTTTGGTTATGGTTTTATAGTCGGCCGCCTGCCTGACACTAACCCTCTTTGGGAATGCGATTGTTGGTTGTTTACCCGCCACCATTCGGGTGACCCAAGGTGCTTGGTACAGTGCACTGGGTCTTAAGGTCCATTAGTCGCCTTTTACGACACCCAGTATGATAGTAGGTACTATTATAGAAAATCACGTTTGTTGTGGGTATATTATTTATTATTTGAGATACAGCCTGGAGACAGACAAACAAACATACAGCGGAGGTTTAGTAATAGGGTCCCGTTTTAGAATTTGGGTAAGGAATCCTAAAAACGTACCTGTTTATAACGTAGCCAGGAATGACAACGGACGCCAGCGTTTGCCACAGCAGCGCATCACCTGTCTCAATCAGCACTCGCTTTGGTCGCCCATCTTTCTGCAAAATTAAGCCAGAATCAATTAGATTTAATTCATACAGTAATTGCAATGAAATCGGGACTACTCCTGTCTCTTGTTGCGAAAGCAAGATGCCGCTATATGCATTGTAATTCTGTCTCGCTCCTACAACAGCAACAGTTCTGTTTTAAGCCATACAGGCCCAGATCATTGGCTTGTAGAAAAACTTCCTGAACCATGTTTCTTAATTGTTTCTTTATTTTTCGGCTTAGTAAAAAAAATTGTCGGTATAAGAAAAAAACAATGTTTGATAAATTTATCTGGATATAAATCAATCAGTTCTCTGGCCCGAGAAAGAAGGACAAGAAAGGGATAATTTAAGTTGGTGCGTGTCTGACATATACTAGCAACTCTTTCTTCTAAGACAGATTTAGCTAACAAGCCTTTATGGATCGTATAAATTCTTGTCCTACGCGGGGATCGAAACCGCGACACTTTTTTTTACAGTGGTAATTGGCGTGGTGACCTACCACTCGGCTATCCGTGCACTCATTTACTGTCTTAGCTCCATACATAGTTTTACATAGACATTTATTGAGTATTTAGTGCTCCTAACAAGCTAGATTTTTTTTTTAACAGATGACCAGTAACTGAACTGACCTTTAACATCCTGTAACTTTTGTCTGCAGTGTCAGCAAAGGTGTAGGCGAAGGCGACTGCATAGCTGAAGCGAACCACTTTGTTTGGCACAAGCGCACGGAACGACTCGCCAACCTCATTGGCGTACCCTGCAACATGAATCTGTTCAGTGACCGATATATCACACAGGATGAAGGGTAAGTACCTTATAATAAACTTATAAGAAATAGTATACAACAACAGTAACACTTGGTCTAAAGAAACAATAGTTCCAATTAAGAATTGTTATTCTATCCAGTTTGGTCCAGTTACAATCTAAGCAATTTTTTAAATGTTTGTCAATTTAAATGCATGAATGTACTCATGCATTTATATTGATGAACATTTGACGAACATTGAAATGTTCAAGTAAATAATTTTAGTTTAAAAATGATTTAATCTAATAATTATTCAAAAATAGCTGTTGCCTGTAACTTCACCCATCAAATGTTAATTATAGCTGCAGATACATTTGAGGCAGTCAGTTAAAAAGTAGCTTATGTATTAATTCAGGGACACCCTGATTAATATAATTATTACATAAGCTAATTCCTTAACAAATTATATATAAATTAATTCAGCCGTTTGAGCATGAGAGAGTTAAAAAAATTCCGCCATATGAACAAACTTTCGCATTTATAATATTAGTAGGATCTATTAAGGAACTAATGAAAAGGCAGGCTATTGATAATATTTACCTAGGTATCGCACCCATGTGTCCCTCCAGATATCCCTCTCCACTGGTTCAGTCATAGTCAGGACAAAATACAGACTTTTCTGACTCCAAACAATATATTACTCCATGTCATAAGTCATAACTAAAAAAAGAAAGAAATATATACAACAATATAACAATTAGGGAAACACACTGTTATCGTCAAAGATATTAACAAATATATACTTGAAACCAATTTAATATACGGAAGCAATAATTAAAAACTGTTAGGTAATATGTCCTTGGTTACACAAGATACAAAAATTAAAAATATAACATAGCATGAATTATATGATGAATTACTATATTAACCATTAATTTATTTGTTTAATAAATGTTTCTCCGCGCTTCATTATAAATATTAATTGGACCTGATCTGTCGGTTTTCAAATATGACTTTATTTCAATTCTGTCGTTTCGGTGTCTGTGTCAGTTTGACATTTCGCTATTGATTAACTTTTGACAACGACAGTTCTGGTGTGCCAGTATTTTTATTAAAATGTCCCTAGTTTTAATGTGACTTATGTAGTGACACTAAACTACAAAGGTTTTGGGAATTCAACACAGAGTATTTAACTGTTAACTTTGAAACAAAGACAGTATTTGTTGTTATTGACCGACTTTGTCAAAATCTGTTTACTTGAAATGTGTGCAATTGTGTCAGTCTATAACTAGAGTCTTTTCTTAGATCAATGTAGCTATTAGTATTTTACTTTGGCCTTTTACACACATATCTTTTTCCTCCTAAGTTTTAGGGAACATATTTTATTAGAGCAACATTTTTGGGTAAATACTTGCCAGATAAGAAAATGTTGAATGGCTCAAGGCCGATTTCGATATCAGAACTTTTTCATATTTTAGCACTGAAAAATAAAACACTTTATTCATATAACTCAGAAGAAGTAAACAACCTATTTATGTATTTTATTCAGGATTCATATGAAATGTAATAAGACCTAAACTTGGATTAAAGTTTTGGATTAAGGATGTAAATTAATTCAGAACAGTCTGATTTTATACAAACTAAAACATTTTTTTTTGTTTATCAAGATGTTTACGAAAGTATTTACAATGGGCTTTGGAAATACTCAAATATTACCCACACGTTTCAAACTATAATATAAAATGAGATAGATTCATAGCGATGAAATGAAATGTGATTGATTCCCAATAAAAAATGTACTGATCAATCTTTTCTTATAAATAGCATCGAACTCTTAATTCAAGTTCAATTAGACTTATTTATAATTCAACTTTCAATGTCAAGATTGCCAATTGGCCAAGTAAAGGCACGCAGAAAATGTATGCGGAGCACTATTGCTAACTTCACAATCAGCTGTTCATTCACACTTGGTGAAGTGAAACGTGTATTAGGTTATATTTAGCTCGTCAATAGCAACAAACAATTTGGACGTAGACGTAGTTATTTGTGGTGTTGTGTGTGAAACAGAAGAAAGTTAAAGTGAACAAGGACAAACATTAATTAAATATTTGTGTGCGTATACTACCTAATTATCAGACATCTTATTTCTGTATTGTTTGTATTTGCGAAGTGTCATTCGCGATCTCAAATGTTATGAATTTTAGCATTTATCTTGCGTAGAATTTTGTAGGGAAAATAGCATACGACCTTCGATTTATTCAGTAGTAACGTGACATTGGCACTAATATTTTTAAAACACTTATTATACATTATTAGATCGGTTACGCACATCTATAATAACACAATGGATGTTTACGTATTTCTTGTATAATATTATGATCTTAGTATCAATCAAGGAGTTCCAATACAGTTTATGTGTTCTAGATTTTCCTTCGATGAAGGAAACAGGTAGGTAGTAATAGCGGAAAGTTTTTGCAGGGGCTAACAATTTCAATTTATGTGAGTGCTCTAGGTTTTGTCTGCTTGCTAATTAACACGGTGACCTGTATTCATTCCTCCACTTTACAAGAGCACGGCAAATCAATGAGGTTTTATTATTATTATTATCAGTACTATAAAACTTCGACGCGTATAATTTTAAATATTTAAACTATATTACACGTATAGGTAGGTCTTTTCCTGTTTGATTAAGATTTGAATTTGGAAATCCCGCGCTTTTGTAAAACCTCTAGCGTTGATTCCTTTGCATTTTATTGGTAAACTAGTAATCAGGGCTTTATAAGTTAAACCTGTCATAAACAATAAAGGTAAAAAATACGTTATTTGGTCCCATCGTAATGTCATAAATACATATTTAACTAAACGCCACTTCTCAAAATGATCTATTTAAATATTTTTTTCTCTTGGGGCCTTTTTTATATCTATGGTGATAAGCTAATGACTTCAACCTATGCTGAGTGCACAGCGTGGGGATCTGTCGGATACCCACTGACTAAAATCACCCCGGATCCCGTCCGCTGCCTAAGCCAGAGTCGGGATCTCGAGGAGTGGGTATAAAAAGTCCATACCTCCTAAAAATCGGTTGCGTAGGACAATGCGCCTTCTTGTTGGCCTATCAGCTGACCGGGTGAAAGGGTGTTCTCCCTGCCACCCGCAGGCCCGACATTACAGTGGTCGCAACCACAGTCTCTACAAGTATTCTAGCAGTTGTAAAAGCGAGACGCCCCTACGCTGAATAGTGTCTTGTTTTGTTAACTCCAAAAGCCTTATTTTAAGAGGTGATGGTAGGTTGTTGGAGGTGTATATTAAAAGCTTTTGTAAATCGATCTATTTTAAGCATGTTCGTAGAATTTTGATGTGAATAGAGTAAGATGAGTAAGCGGCATTATTTAAATATTCGCAACATTTTTCTAGATGTTAGACAAATACTTATACCTACTATAAAACGATAGTTTTTATTACCTACTATATTTCATCTTTAGTTGGAAAAATAATACGCTAATCTCGACTTTTTCACCATCTTAAAATCCATAAAACTGTTTCGTACACCTACAAAAAACTGGATCGGAAACTCTAAATTAAATAAACATTTTAAACTGGTTTTAAGCTAGCCTAACTAGTATTCATAATGTTTTCATACAGCTATATGATTGAAATTTGATTAATTTGCACGATTAGATTTTGAGCTTGTAATAGAAAGGGCCAGTATGGCCTGATTTGAAACTAGTTTAGATCAAATCTAAAACGTAAACCTTGCGAAATGTAAATATCATTAAGGAAAAGGATATGCGAAGTATGTAGGAAAAAAACAGGCCAGTGACATCGTTATATTTGAAAACTTGTTTGATAGGCATTAATACTAAAAAAAAAGTTAACAATTGAGTAACGAATTATCATTTTGACAGCTCTCAATGTATCTTTTGGGTTTTCCCCCGTGCCGTGTATAATTACGGTAAAAAGATGTTCAAAATATGAAAAGAAAGGGAATAACCAAAAAGTATGTGTCTCGAATTTTAATGACGCTTGCCACTTAAAAAAAAAACAGTGCAACCATTTTATTATATTGTTTTGTACGAACCATGTGTATTTATATTTGCGCGTTCCGACCGGTCAAATGTCCGTTTGTCTGTTGTTTTGTCTTACACATTTATGACACACAATGGACTACAAAGTTATGCACATTCTTGTTAAAGAAACAGAATGAATCACAATGAATGGTATAAAGTACATGAATTGCTGTAAAAAAATATTATCTTTCGACCTCTAGGGATGCAGTTAAAGCCTCTGCTGCTAAGTTTAATGGCTTGAGTCTGATAAGAAATCTGTCAGATTGTGTCAAGTTATTTTTTACTGGAATTAATACGACAACCCATAGTATCTTTCTACTAATCAATTTTATATGAAACTCTCTTAAAACGAAATATTATCTTATTTGCATGTTTGCCTTGTTTGGGAGTTCATCGGACGGTAGAAATATTACTTAAATCCTTGGAATAGCTGCTTGTACTGACCCTTTTGGCTACCAGACAAAAATACAATTAAACAAACAAATACGGTCCATGTCGAGAGCATAAATATTCAATCGTGATTCAGATGTTTGTTTAGATATTTGCATTCCATCCATTTCACAAATTCGGTATTACAACAGGGAGGAAGCGAGACAGCGCATTATAAGGCGATGAGTGGTGTCTTTTCTATAACTGTTTTACTTCTATACTCCATTATGTTTACAAGGTGTTACATAATATTATAATGTAGTACAGTATGGACCTTGTAGGACACGGTAACGTAGAAGAGAGGAGGAAGCTAATTTTAATACTTAAATACTAAAAAAGTAGTTACCCTCCAGAGATATTTTCAATCATGATTCTTGTAGATTTTATCGATGGGGAAAGTCCCGTACGCCACGTCATTCTTATTCATCCTGTTTGCATATTTATAACATACAATTAAAGCTCAATTTATATCAGCAGTGCTAGGAGGCTACCAGTATCTCTTATAGTAATGTTCTTGCAGTTGTGGGAGAAAGACAGCACACTACACTGTGTAGAGTGGCATCTCTGTTTCACAACTGCAATATTAATTTAGATAATGATGGTAGTACTTGATGCTGTTATTTTTCCTATTAGACACAACCATTTGCACCTTCATAATACTAGGATATAATTATAATTATGGAGGTATTTACTGGCCATTTGCTTTAATCCATACGTCATTGTGTTTTCTTATGTAAAGTTATCTATACTAATATTATAAAGCTGAAGAGTTTGTTTGTTTGTTTGAACGCGCTAATCTCAGGAACTACTGGGTCGAATCGAAAAATTTTGTGTTGAATATACCATTTATCGAGGAAGGCTTTAGGCTATATAACATCACGTTACCACTATCAGGAGCGAAGAAATAATGGAAAATGTGAAAAAAACGGGGAAAATGTTGCGTGCGCTGCGAAAACGGTTCAAGATACCAAAAATATATGTATGAAAGAGTTATTTATATTTAAATGATCTAAAAAAAATGTCCAGGACAGTATATGTCTATCTTTTAAGATTAACTCACTAGAACCGTTTTTATGGTAATCAAATTCGGTCGAAATTAATGCATTTGTTAAGAGTTGTATCAACGTATCAGGTTGTGGAGAAAATCAATATGTACTTCTGCCACTAGAAAATAAAACTAAAAATATAATTTACGCAGAAGTAGGTACTTTAAAATAATTAAGTTCTTTAAAAAAATTAAAAATTAAATTGTCTAAAATAACAACAGAAAATGACGAGGACAAAGTCGTGGGTAACAGCTATAATTTATAAAGCTAAGGAGGTTGTCCGCAAAAATAAATGATGCCCAAAATAATTATTCAACGCGGACGAAGTCGCGGGCACAGCTAGTGCAATATAAAGTAGTTATTTTAATTTTAAATTTTAATATGCGGTTATGACTGGCTGTCTTTTAATAATGAAAATATTGTTTTTGCTCTTATAATATATTAAGACTTTATTTTACGTAACAATAAAAATATACAAGTATAAAAGTTCACGACTACTTAATCTTCTGACGGCATCTCTTGAAGTATTATTTTTGATAGACATATAATAACATTGAACTGTTTTATGGTAATGTCACATAGGATACATAATTGTCACACCTATTCGTAGAATTTAACGTATTGACTGAAGTGTAGGTGGGAACACCATAATCATATTCCGGTAATGAAGTGTTTTCCTTGAATCTGTTTGGATTGCATGTTCGTATTACACAGCTTCGCATATTACAACAACACCATTTTGTATTATAAAAGGGAAAGAAACTTTACTGTAAAACTCATTCATTTATGACTAGCCGATGCTCGCGACTTCGCCCGCGCGATTATCGGTTATAGCTGCGAAACGTTACCCCCTTCTGACGCAGTCGCTTAAAAAACTGCCTATATGTGAATCAAGGGTGACAGCTAACTCCATACCAAATTACATCAAAATTAATTAGCAGTTTACGCCTGAAAGAGTAACAAACATCATTTCATCCATCAATCCATCCCATCCATACTTAACAAATTTAGTAGGACAATTTATACTGGGGTAAAAGCTTATTTACAATAGACACCTGGTTTCAAATATTAAGTATTATTAAGTCTTTTTGTGGGCAGGCGACCTATAGTTTCTAGCTACCATAATTATTATTCATAAGTCACGTGCCACAATGAATTTCACTTTACGAATTCAAATGTGTTTTCTGATAATGTAAAATCAACCGCAACAGTCGTTAGAAAGGTGACCGTCATGTGATCACATTCATGACTGTTGTTAATAAAAATAAAATGAAAAAATGTAAAAGAAGTTTTCTGAAATTGGATAATCGTTTCTTGTAGCAACTTCGTTTGTTATTGCATATGACAAATGAGTGTCAAATCCTACTAATATTATAAACGCAAGTGTTTGTAAGTATGGAATGATGGGTGGATGGATGTTTGTTACTCTTTCACGCTGAAACAGCTTAGCTAATGTAAATGAAATTTGACATGGAGTTAGCTGATACTCTGGATGGCGCTTAGGCTTTTTAACCTACTGTTACAAAAGGAGGTAGTGTTTTTTCAACTGTAACCGTAAATGGCTTCTCAAGTATAGCAGTTTTATTCGTGATTGCGAATAAATAGGACCTAATGGACCTATCAAATATTCAATTATGGTATAGGAAAAGTACGTTTGTTGAAGAAGTTAGTTCTGATTGCCCAGTAGCACTAGCTAATGTATGTTAGGTGCTCTGTCAGTACGCATACGTATATTGATCAATGACTAATTTAGCTAGCCGAAAACCACGATACTTGAAAGTTTCGCCGAAAACAAAATCTTAAATTTCCATAAGTCCCACAATAACCACATAATCAGGAAAAATTCCATGCAAGAAACATGTAATGGTAATTTCTTTGAATATGCGTTTCTCGAATAACACGATAGTCGCCATTGTATCGATAAGTCAAGCAAATCGATTTACTCATACTCGGTCAAATAAAGGTCGCGTTCAAGTAGGTATGCAATTTGAGGTTTCAATCATTTAATCAGCTGGTACCAATACTTCCACTAAATCACATGACTTACTGAAATGATAAGTAAAGATAGAAAGAGTATTCTTTATGGAATACGACATATTGTGCTACAATGATCTTTTGGTACGTTGGTGACATTAACATGAGGGCGTTGGTGTGCATATTCGCAACAAGAACCAACTCAAATGCCTGCAAAAGTCATCATCATCATCTTCCTGCCCTTATCCCATTTTACTTGGGGTCGGCGCAACATGTTTTTTTCTTCCATTCTCCCCTATCAAATGCCTGCAAAAGTAATAGTTTTTTATATATGACAGCGTTAGTTCCGATTTCGGCCACGTGCCAAAAGATCCTTGTACCACTATACCGTTAATTTGAGCAAAAATGTAACTTCTGTAAGGGGCAAGGGCATCAATAAACATCTAACTGTTTCTTAATTATATGGTAATATAATCTTGACCGCTATTGTGCATCGGGATCCAAATAACAGTATACTTGCATTATTTTACATAGCTGAGATAAATCTCTTTGCGTATAAAGTTTATTTAGCAATGTAATGTAGCCACGCAAAATACAGTAATTAAGACGTTGACCCAGAGTTGCCGCGCATAACTCAAGGTTAATTAAGTAAAAACACGTGATAAAAACTTTGGTAAAGATGAGAAACATTTTTTTGTTGCCTTATGTAACTCTTTAAGGTAAAATATAAGTGCCTACGTAAGCGAAAATTGAACAATAAATCGTTTGAAACGTTTTTGAAGATTCCAACGATCTTCGCTGTACTTTTGGGTGATCATCTTTTTTTAGTGGCGTTACATTATTATTCATATTATAAACTAAACCTGTTGCGTTTTGCTTTTTAATGCCGATATGAACATTTTGAATCTCGTTTAGCAAGGTACATAATGTTACGATTTGCTCTCTGTTCTTCACGTTTTTAGATATCTAGGAGAGGAGAACTCTAGGTAGATCTCCCAGAAATTATCTGGAATTTGCCTTTTTCTCATCAATACCAAAAGGTATCGAAAACCCTTAATGCAAAGACACACTTCAAATATTGCCATGATCACGAGCGAGGCCTATAAAACATTATCATAATTTATTCACATTTCCAGGGTCAACGTATTTTTATCATCCTATCTTGATTAATTTCTGTTATACATATTTCGGTGGATAAAACATTAAACGTGAGCGTCTACATCGTGACTAGCAAACATAATATCTAGTATGACGTTATTATCTGGACACATTTTAATATTAGCATTTGCATGACAAGTAAAATTTTCATTATTGTCTAGACGAAAACGAATTTGAAGTAAGTACTTATGATGGAAAGATAAAAAGTAGCTCCATCGTTATCCTTATCAACTACTGCATAAGCCTCTTTAAGGCCTTACAACTGAGTTTATGAAAAAGATTCTGAGTTGTGTATTTGTCATCAACTACGCATCCCTATTATTATGCTAGTCTTCGTTTATTCTTACTGCATCTATTTGACTCTTGCTATCCTTTTTCCACATGTACTCATATGAACTCGATCTATCAGGATTAGACTGTCCAAATCTTAGTCACCATTTGTTTATCACTCTACTACACCATTTTATATTTTTCCGGGGTGAAACGCTAATGACTTTAACCCACGCCGAGGGCATTGCGTGGGGATAAGTATTGCAATTAAAACTCCGCTAAATATATTTCTCAAACCATTTTGACGGGCCTGTTGGTCTAGTGGTTATAGTCCGTGCGTTATAGCATGGTGCGGGTGACAGTTTCTGTAACGTTTCGTGTCACTCTTGAAAGTTGCTGCGATGTAAAAATTATGACTTATTATTGTAGCTGTATCACATTCGTATTATGCAAAATCGTTTATAACTGTAGTAGATTAAATTAAAGCCAACCAGAATATTCTAGGCTTCAAATAAAATCGAATGAAATAAAAAATAAAGTAAAGTTTTATGCGTATAACGTAACGTCATAGATGTATTTAGTGATGGGATTTACTGCTACGATGGACAGGTTGTCGATGTTATTTTGGAATAAAAAACGAATATCGTGCGTAGTTCAATTTTTATTTTAAAAAAATGTTTAATTATATTGATGAAATAACGCAACATTGTAGCATTGGTTATAAAGTTCCTAAGGAAAAAACTCAACAAACTAAAACCAAAAACAACTTAACAAAAATGAATTAGAACAAAATATGTGTCGCATACAAGGCGCTAGCACTCCTACTGTCTGCTACGAGTAAACAAAATAAAAAAGAAGAGTAAAAAAGAATCATAAACCTCGTTCTGATTGTTATATAATATACGAAAATCGACAACAATAAAAAAAGATTTTTCTAATGCCCATCACTAATCATGTGGCACTGACAGACGTCAACGTCAAACAGGCAAGTGTCACCCGCACCATGCTATAACGCACGGACTATAGTAACCCTGACTGCTATACCGGAGGTCCTGGGTCCTAGTTTAGTATTTATGTATTTAGATGTATGTTAATCAGTTGTCTAGCACTCATAACACAAGTTACTCTCGTATACTTAATTTGAGCCTAGATGACGTTGTAGGAATGTTGGGGAATATTTATTATTTGTATTTATTTAAAGTGTTTGGAGTTGAATACTTATTTGCTAAGTATTGACAGAGTTCATAGCAATGATTAGAGCCTTTTCTATTACTGACGTTCCTCGAATAGTGGTTTTGTAATATAAGTGTTTCTGACGTCATCTCTTATATTTACTTGGGTTTTTGCAGATCATACTTACGATTGTAATTAAGTGAGAACCGAAGTTTTTCCTGTTACATAGATTCTTTTTTGTATATTTCTCAAAACCGGTCTTAGGTAATACTCATCTGAACAATCTTTTCTTTCTACTTAGGGGTCACAGCATTTATTTATTTATTTTCATTTATACGGCAAAACCAATTATATAAAAAAAATATCTATCATGTAATAATCTCGCAGTAGGCAAACATTCGGGCAAAATCACCTTCCACTCATCCGCAAACACATCCCAATCTGGTCTCGAGTCCAGAAGAGCGGTATGTCAATTCATACCCTTTTTAAGTCCTCAAAACTAATATTGTTGCTCCAGGAATTATTCCGGAGACTATGTAAGTCACATGGCATCTCTCTATACATGTATTCTTTACAAAGATTTTTTTAAATACAATTTTTCCACTTCTTATACATACCTAAAACTTGCGCCCATCACGAGACGCGAAACGTTTTTAAAACATGACCCAGAAACAATGTAACCTCATTCACAAGGAGAATGCTGATAAAACTATATTTTTATCACAATATGGCAATTGAATTAACGTTTTTCTTAAACATTTTTCTTATCTTACCTGTGACTGTGACATTTTTGTATGTTAAGTTAACTGGCATACGTGACAGTTGTTATACATTACACCAGACTGTAAATGTTCCACAGGATCCTACAGATTGTAAATGAGCACAGGCCTTTTTCCATGTATTCAACAAATTGAGTACTGATCACCATGCTTGCTCACTATGGGTTGGTGATTCCAGACTCGAGGTTTGGAATTCAGTTTTTATCACGAGGTACGTGATGAATGATAATCGCATTACCACCTACCGATTAAGAGCGGGAGTCGTTACATGGCGGTACAGGTTAAGTCATTAAGAGTCTGACACTACCCGTTTCTTCCTCCAAAAAGGTTGGGTGTCTTTGACGATTCCCCCGCGTTACCGAAAAAAAGGTTCCCTCACGAAGTTTTCTTTTACAAGTTAAAACTGAGTAGTAGTGTATGTCAAGACAATTATTAGTCCTATTGATATTCAAGCGGACAATATACATGATTAATTCCAGCATTCATCTTGTAGGTAACACAGTAAATTCTGTATTTGTAATTAACTAGTAGTAAAAAATCATGAATGGATCGTAAAAAAACAAAGGCGTTAATAAATTAATAGTCAAATTAGTTTCTTCTAAACAGAATGGATTTATGATCTTTGTGTGATATAGTAAACGCGTTTTAAGCCTCTTTAATTTTTTAAGGGTATAAAATTCTCGTGCCACAACGTTCGTTCCCGTACTCCTCCGTAACAGCTTGACCGGTTCTCTTGAAATTTTGTATATGCATTCAGTAGGTCAGAGAATCAGCCAACATCTACTTTTCGTCTCTAATTTCTTTAACAACTGCAAGTCTCAGGCATCGTAGGCACGTCTTTAAGAAGAGCTGGAAAAAAGGTGTTTAGTAGCTATGCATGCAAAAACGTGACGATCCAATAAAGTAAGGTAAACGCATCACGTCGTCCTGAACTGCCATATTAATGACGTCACTAAGTGCGTATGTTTACATTTATTACTCTTTTAAATGTGTCTATTGTCATAATCATTTTACAGCCCATTTATACCTAGTCTTGCCATAAATATTGTAATAAAGAAAAAAGAAAATTGTTAACTGCAAATAACATTTATTACTTTTACAGTGTGTCAGTTTAATACATAAATATAAAACAATTAAAAATATAAAAAGCTTATTCGAAGTGGTCTCCATTGGCTGCAATACAGTCCTTTAAACGATGAGGCCAGTTATCAATAGAAGCACGCACTCTTTCCATGGGAAAATTCTTCACTGCCAATCGTATAGATTGTTTTAGGGACTCCAAATTATCATGGCGTTTAGAGCAAGCTGTACTCTCTAAAACTGACCACAAATCATAATCCAGCGGATTAAGATCGGGACTAGACGACGGCCAGTCTTCAGCTCTGATGAAGTCCGAAACGTTCGATTCCAACCAAGACTGCGTGGACCGAGCTTTATGACCCGGCGCCGAGTCTTGCTGGAAGGACCATACTTGGTTATTGAACATGGTGATGTTAAGGGGCTTAACTACCTTCTCAAGAATGGTATCTTGATACACTTGTGCCGATGTTTTGATACCTTTTTCACAAAAATATGGCTCAGTCACTCCTTCATAGCTAACACCCCACCAAACCATCACTGAAGTCGGATAATGTCCACGTTGCACTCTGTCGACTAATTGGGAAGCTTCCTTAGAGCTTTGAGCATAAATACGGTCATTTTGTTTGTTAAAATGTTGCTCAATTGTAAAAAATTTCTCATCCGTAAACAAAATTTTTCTGTGACCTCCCTTTGCGTACCGCTTCAGTAGTTGTTTCGATTTTACCACCCTATTCTTCTTTAAATTATCAGTTAAGAAATGGCCAGTGCGTCTCTTATAGGCTGCAAGTCCTAAGTCATCTTTTAAAATACGCGACATGGTTCTAGGTGCTATCTTTATTTCCCGAGATAAAATCTTTTGCTTTCGGACAGGATTTCTTCGAATTCTTTCCCTTACTGCTTTGACCACCTTTTTCGTACGAACACTACGTGGACGGCCAGATCTTTTTCTGTCACAAACAGAGGAGGTCTCATTGTACCTATTAATAGCCCGGTACACAAACATTTTACTAATACCAAGTGTATGGAGAGTTTTAAAAATTGCATTTGGCTCCATACCTACTTTGTGTAATGCTATCACAGCGATTCGGTTCTCTTTATCACCCCACACCATTTTAATATCGCAAAATATTTTACAATGTATTGGCGCCAAAATGAGAAAACACAATGAACAATCGTATAAAAATGACAGATTCGAAATTCAAATGTAATATTTTTTTATAATTAAGTGTAACAGTATTTATGGCCAGACTAAGTATAATCTGTATGAATCTCTATGCTAATATTGTAAGGCTGAAAAGTTAGTTTGGTTGAAAGCACTCATAAACTACTGGCTAGGCTAAAAATAATACTTTTATTTGTTAGATACTAGATAGTCCATTTATTTAGGAAGGGTTAATGAGAGGTAGGATAAGGCGAAAGTTTGTGAGTGGATGGTTGGATGGATGTTTGTTACTGTTTCACGCTGAATTGGTTTGATTATTTTGATAAAATTTTGCTGACGCCCTGGATTAACACATAGGCTACGTTTTAATCGACTGCGAGCGAAGTTCCGGTCAACAGCTAGTATAAAATACTTTCTAAAAATAATAAATAAGTTACTTTTTTTACTCTTTACGAGTATGTTCTTCTATATTAATTGCTTACAAGCTGTTTTCCGGAAATTTTCCCTGGGACAAGGTCTAAGACTCAATGTCGCAATATTAACGTCAAAGTATCAAATATGTAAATAACCCATTCATTCCAATCATCCATTGAATGATAATTTGCTACGACAAACAGCTACACACAGACGTATTATTGTATTACTCAATACATTACAGTATGTGACTATATACATTGTGTAGGTATAAAGAATGTAAGCACCATACACAATGCAAGTTCAACGTATTTCGTTTCAAAATAAACTTATTATAGAAAATCGGAATGAATGCTGTCGTACATGATGAACCATCACTCTTATATGAATCATCAAAAACGAAAGCAAAATACAATTCAATAATAGGTATCTTCCGAAACAGAAAATAATCAAAACTTTTTATTAAAACTTACCTGTATTTTCGTATTGCTAGGCATATTCTACCGATGCCTCGATTTTCAGATTCCCTAGAATGATTTTCAAGGGGCTTCTACCGGGGCTGCGGGGTGGTCGTAAGAGTTACCAAAGGGCTCCAGAAGGAACATAGTAGGTTTTAGTCAGTAAAAGTCTGACACTTCCTCTCGCTGCACCCATTGCGGGCGGGGTCATTTGATGATTTACCACGAAAAAAAAAGGGGTTTGCCATCACCTTAAATGCACTGGTGGAAGAGAGAGCCCGCTCTACACCCAATAGAGCACTGTCTTACTTCTTGCTTTTTGCAACAGGCTTACTCTTAAGAGGTAGTGGCAGGCCTAGGCCGTCCGTCCCCCGGAGCGGAGCTAGGCTGCGGTGAGGACAAACTGGGATATAGTAACCAATAGGATTGCACGACATCTCCGCTCCTTGCAATCTACTGGTTAATATTATTTTCCCGGTTACTAGCTCCGGTGGGCAGGCAGCCTTACACTCCGCCATCTCTTTAGCTGTTTTTCCCGGCTTCTAAATCACTATTTAAGCAATTTACACAGATTAATAGTATAAATAAATTGTTATTTGTATTGAATAAGGAAACCAATCGTCAGCACGCAATTACCGGCCATGAGCACTTTTCCTTTAATTGTCGACTTTCATGGCCTTTAAATAAAATGACTGCTGAAAACCTTGATTTTTTTCCGTCCATTGAGAATCTGTTTTAATTCGATTGTCTTGGAGTTAAAAGTAACTAGCTAATTGTTTGCTTAAAGTTAACAATAAAGATAGTCCCTTCAGTTTTTTTCTGCATTAGGTACCTGTTATTTCGTGTCAGTTAATTTAAATCGATTACATTCCTATTTATAAGACTCTTCCATAAATTCAATTTGAACGATTCTGACAGTAAATCATGGACCAAGTTTCATGCAATTTTTTATGGACTTTAAGCTACTTTTTTAACGACCGCGTACAAGGGGGTGGGAGTTATGATTTTGCAGCTATAACCAGTATTCGCATGGATAAAGTCGCGGGCAACAGCTAGTAACTACAGTAAATACGGAAGGATGTTTATGAGACACACATGTGTATTAGTCAGACAAAGTGTGACCGTAATGACCATAGCAATTATTTTCAAAGCAATTTATAACAAATGTGTGACAATAAGGTCTTACGGTAATTGTTATATTCTAGTAAACTTAACGATACTTTTAACCACGGTTTAGGAAAATAAGCATGACGTACCTACATACAACAGTTTTACTCGGCCGTTTCTAAAACTAAAATGTTTACGACTTATTAGACTTCATAGTTACTGAATTTGTTAGGAACGTGTGGAAGAAGAAGACATGCTGCGCCGACCCCAAATAATAATTGAGATAAGGGCAAGCGAATAATTGATTGAAATGATTATTTAATGCTCAATATATCAGGATTTCAAATTTAAGTATAACCGCAATTTTAATTGTAGGTATTAGTTTTCTTTTTTCGTCTTTGCTTGACTTTGTACCTGTGTAGTTCATTGTAGGTACTAGAGTCGTAGCTGCCATACTTAAGTGGGCTGCACCTGTTTTCATTTATCACACATTTCTTTAAACAATCGTAAATACTAAGACAGTTACTTATTTAAAGCGTTTCAGCCACCGATTGTGTAGATGCTATGGTGTTACAAAGGCCTTCGAAATTGGAACTAATGTCGTCATATGGAAAACCATCACCTTCGACAGACAATTGAGTAGATTCTTTTTTGCGAAAACGCACACCCGCGCCTTGATGTTAATGATATAAGCATGCCAACAGGTCCTTGTAGCACTAAAGGTAACAAAAAAAAAATCAAAGGCACTAAGTCTATAACGAAAATAAATCTGGAAACTCGCAACGATACAAAACTTGATCAAGTGACTATAATTTTATACGGCATATTTTTGAGAAATAACTGCTATTCTTGCATTTCCATGCACGGTATGTATAATTATTAAACAGAAATAATCTAATTTAATTAAATGTTACTTAACTATACAACAAAAAAAAAACGAACTAACAGGCAAAATTTCTCTGATTTTTCTTGCAAAATTTCAAAATCATATTTAAATCAAAACCAAAATTAAAATATCTCTAATTAACTCTCACGCAATTATATTTATACCTCTTACCGATATACGAACTGACAGCACTTTAAGACCAGAGAAGACTGACCCAGCTCTCGCGACGTTCCCCAAACTTCTGCGGAGCTTAATTCTTATCGCTTGTAGAAGTAAAGTGGGCGTGCCATGTGTATCTGTAATAAGCCTTCAGATAAAACAAGATTTTCCGCATCTTCTTTTGTTACACGTAATCATGACGTCATTGCCTGTATATTATACGCAAGAAGTTGCGATACAAATCTGTGATTATTATCATTTTACTGTCAAACTAAGCTTAGGAGATAATATCGGGATGTATTTGTACCAAGTATTCAAATACGTAATGTTCAAGTAATATTTCCTGGTTGGGCAGGTAAAAATGTGCGTCCTGCGCCTGGGCTCCCTCCGGTCGTGTCGGATTGCCGTCCTATGGGGCTATGAGAATAAAAGAACAGAGAGTGCACCTGTGTTTGAGCACACGCTTGTGCACTATAATATGTCCCGTGTAGCTAGCTGGTAGCATTTTCTGCCTTGGCCAAAATCGGTCTGGATATTATTATCATTTCCTGGTATTTTCCGGAGGCCGAGTTCTTCTTTTCTTTTTGACACAAAACTCATATCTAAAATCAAATTTGTAAATATCAAGATATTTCTAAGGATAGCTTCTCTTAAAAGGGCGGTACATTGAAACCGATAGATCGTAAACGATATCTAAACTATGTAGCCGATCAAAAGAGATCTTTCCACAAAGGTTGCCGTATCTCAGGTCGTCCGGTCAACCCGTCAGATGGTCTTTGACGTAGCCATTTTATATAATATGTTATGTTATAAACTAGCTGTTGACCCGACTTCGCCCGCGCGAATGTCGGTTACAGTCTTGCTACACCTGCAAATAAGTTACTCCGGTTTTGATGTAATCGGTTAAAAAGGGTGACAACTAACTCCTTACCAGGTTTTGATGAAATTGGTCCTGCCGTTTGAGCCTTAAAGAGTAACATACATCTATCCAACCATCCATCCATCTATTCATCTATCCGTACATACATACATACAAGCTTTCGCGTTAATAATATTATTAGAATATTCAGTTATAAACATACACGTGATTGTCACACGTGAGGTGAATCTTGTTGATAACTACCGTTTGATAATATATCGCGGTTTATAGCTAATAAAATAGAAATAGTTTATTTTTGTTCGTTTGAATGGTTCTGTGGATTTTGGTACTTGTAGCCATTTCCACAAGAGTTTACGATATTTGCTATATTTTTTTTTCAATTGATACGTCTCGGGATTTTTGAAATACATGTCGTAGGTTTAAACATTAACTTAGGAAGACAGGAATTAGCCCAAAGGCTAGCAGAGTCTACTTACAACTACAGCCAATTCAAACTAGTCGAAACAAAAAAATAAAATTTTACTATTAACTTATATGAACTCTCCCAAAAACTTATACAAAAAAAAGTTGATCGTGTGTCACAAGTCATACAACAACTAATCACGGTCACGATCAGTAGATTAATAACATTCAATCATCAGTAAAAAATGTCTGGACTATCCCATGGCCAAATACCCATTCAAAGTATCTGGTACTTATACAAAACACATGTTAAAACAGGAAATGTTAAAATAATCCAATTGTCATCATGGCATGCATCACTTGAAATCGATAAGATCATCGAAATCGATAACTTGTCGACACTACTCACATCATTTTATCGCACCGATACCCATCTCTAACGCATGCATATCTACGCAAATGTCAGCTTTTCATGTCCATTCACATGATTTAATCTGCATTTTGATGATGTTCTTGTCAGATTTTGAAGAGCTTAAAATTGTGATTACCCCCTGTACTGTTTTACTCGTGCATTTCGCGAAATGATACAAAATTATTTATATAACTTGGATATTTAAACGCTTTTAACTAGCGACCTACCCCAGCTTCGCACGGGTGAAATATTAATGTATTTTATAGTGACTGACGTTTCATGTCAAGTCACACGGGAACGATGTCGAACGGGATTAAAAGTATCCTATGTTCATCTCCTGGCTCTAAGCTACCTTCCTACCAATTTTTAGCCGAATCTGTTCTGCCGTTCTAGAGTTATAAGTGGTGTAACTAACACGACTTTCTTATATATATATAGATTGTTTTGTGCTCGCTCATCGCTGGATTCAACATTTCCTAACTGACTACCCGATCGTATGTTATGTATATGTAGGATGAGACGGACAGGATATGTATTGGCAGAGCGTTTAGATAGTCTTCATCAGCCATATTGAATTTCTTGTTGAAATAAAGTCTTCGTTACATTGCTTGATTATCATTTATTACAATTACATGATTGGTTTTACAAACACGTGGAAGATGATAACAGATTATATTGTGAAACGCTGGCGAGTTCTGCACTTCCGTCCGTTCGCCTTCTGGGTTCATCTTCCAAGACTCCACGGCTCCGCAGTACAGACCACACCCAAGTAATCCAGTCGCTAGACTCCAACTGTCATACTTGACGTTCCACAGATAATCATCATAATTATTGTCACTGGCATCGGCGTTACACCACGCAGGTTGGATAGGTATACGAACTCTTCGACATATACCACCTCTCCGACACGGCCTTCCTGACGCATCACACGTCCTCGTGTGAATCTGTAAAGGAAAATACCACAAGTAGTATTTACCACCGCTCGGTCATCTCTGACCAACAAAACCTCGCTTTAAGACAATCACGAGTACTAATCCAACTTATACCAGAAACAATTTTCTCTTACTGACTTGTAATCAATTAACTTAGAGGGATTTCTGAAGCTCTCTCTCACATTTTTTAACTCATCATTATCACATCTCAACACATATCGCGACCTCATTCATCTCGCCTTTGGCCTCCTTGCCTCCGGCCACCTCGCCTCAGGCCAGCTGCCTTTGGCCACCTCGCCTCGGACCAGCTGCCTTTGGCCACCTCGCCTCGGGCCAGCTGCCTTTGGCCACCTCGCCTCAGGCCAGCTGCCTCTGGCCACCAAACTCAATCGCGCGATGTGTCAGATACCTGATCATTATCTTGATCAACCAATACGTTTACAACATTAAGAGCTTCAGGCGTCCTCCTCAATCTGACATGGGCAGAATCAATCTACCCGCTCGCCCAACCTGACAAGCTATGACTAGTAGTCGTAATGTTACTGTCATCAGTCATACAACTATAACTGTCTCAGAATAGAAAAAGCGTGTGTCCTTTCGACCACTCATGGACCGGACGGCACCTTTTTCTGATCACTTAACAACAATTTTTCACACAGTATCAATTTGGACCGGACGGGTGTGTCCTTTCGACCAGCCACACGTGCATGGCCCGGACGACACTGTCCCTTCGACCAATGAACACTTAAGGTTGGACCGGATGAATGTGTCCCTTCAACCAGCCGCTATCAGCTGCATGGCCCGGACGACATTATCCTTTCGACCACCTTCCACACACCACATTACTCGATGACTCTTCTCATTAGTGAGCCCTCAGCACCCGAATCATAACCAAAACGGGACCGAGCAAGTGCATCCCTTCGACTGCCTACTGCAGACCGGATGACACCGCCCCTTCGACCCTTCAACGCATTTGGACTGGACAAGTGCGCCCCTTCGAACTTACAGCATAAGAACCGTGCAACACCGCCATTTCTACCAAATCGCATCACACAATCTGACGCCGTCACGGTCATTCCGTTTTTTACGGTGCTAACATAACAAACTGAAAACTGCTCACCGGATGCATCAAAATACCGCAGGTGTTGGTGACGTCACATACGTCGACCCTCCTCTCGGCAGCCGCTGTGACTGCAACATACGTCGACTTCTCCATTCCCGACGTAGCTTCTCGTGTAGTGCTCCTCGGCGCGTCGCTGCGGCGTGGCGCGGCACGGCGACTGCAGCAGACGAAAGCCGGAACTCCTTGTAGGTTGACTCCTTCGATGTGCTCGTTTAACATTGTGACGCTCAGTTTCCTCTTCTTTTGTTTTCATGGCATCTTGTTAAAAATTTTCGATTTTGTAGCTTCAACAAATTTCGTTGAATATCATCGTTGCTTCTATGTACGGGCTGGCGAATCTCTTTACTTCTCTGTGGGGAGTGGGCTCATCCCACTTCTGATGTAGGATGAGACGGACAGGATATGTATTGGCAGAGCGTTTAGATAGTCTTCATCAGCCATATTGAATTTCTTGTTGAAATAAAGTCTTCGTTACATTGCTTGATTATCATTTATTACAATTACATGATTGGTTTTACAAACACGTGGAAGATGATAACAGATTATATTGTGAAACGCTGGCGAGTTCTGCACTTCCGTCCGTTCGCCTTCTGGGTTCATCTTCCAAGACTCCACGGCTCCGCAGTACAGACCACACCCAAGTAATCCAGTCGCTAGACTCCAACTGTCATACTTGACGTTCCACAGATAATCATCATAATTATTGTCACTGGCATCGGCGTTACACCACGCAGGTTGGATAGGTATACGAACTCTTCGTCATATACCACCTCTCCGACATAATATATGTAAGCGATACTTTGTTTTGTGACGTCATATAAAATGGCTGTGTGGTATGTCAATGAATGATTTCATTGACAAGCGAAAGTAAATGAAGTTGATCGAATCACTTGAATGTATTGGAGTGGACAAAAACAGACAGACAGATGTCAAAAAATTACGTAAATTAATGGTTTTATGTGATCGCAAACTTCAAGGATCCTCCTCTCCTCATCAACAGCTTCCGAAAAATTAATGATTTACCCATCTCTCTTTCCCAGTCAAATATCAACCCGTTATTCGAATTCAGTTACGATTCACTGGTCTTTCAACCAGAAGTAATTCTCAGTCTTGGCATCTCCAAAAACGACCCTAGCGCTAATATTAAATTAAACAAGATCCTATCTGAGGACTGGCAAGATTGGCTCACTATGTTTACTGATGCTTCAAGAATCTCTGAAGACAGTATTATGGGTGCCGCTGTATGGTTTCCAAGATATAAAATTATCTTAAATTTCCAAATTTCCTCACACTCTTCTATTTTTTCTGGTGAAGCTATAGCTCTATTGGAAGCTGTCAAATTCGCTGAATCCCACAGTTTACACAAAATTTTAATTCTTTCGGACTCTTTAAGCTGTCTTCAGGACCTTATTAAATCCCCTTTTCGTTCTCGTTATAACTTCCCCATAATTCTACAGATCAAACAGCTTCTATACTCTTGTCACCGATCGGGTAAACAAGTCGCACTCGCTTGGATCCCCAGTCACTCGGGGATTATTGGTAATGAAAAAGCGGACTCACTTGCTAAAGCAGCTATTCATTGTGGTGTTGACTCATACCTTAAGTCTTGTTTTCCTCGAGACCTGTGCTGTACCGCCAAACCCTCTATGGTAAAGAGCTGGGAGACTCTTTGGCAAAAAACTTGCAAAATTAAGGGCAAATTTTTCGGCACTATTCAACCCTCTATTCCTTACAAAGCCTGGTTTAGTAAATTCAATCGTTTTGAGAAACTAGCTACCTCTGTCATTATTCGTTTGCGGCTCGGTTTTGTATGTACTCCAGTTTTTTTGGCTAAAATCAGAATTAGAGATCATTCTATTTGCGAATGTGGATTAGAGGAGGGTACTCTAGAACACTTATTTTTTTCATGTCCTCGTCTGGTCACCCCTCTTTATGACCTTCTTCCTAATGATATCCCCCGCCCAATCAATATCCCATTCCTATTAACCCTAGTTCATTCTCCCATGGTAAAGACTCTGATTAAATTTATCCATATTAATCACATTCATCTGTAACACATATGAATATTTATTTTTCTTTAATCTATTCTTAGATTTTGTCTATTTATTCTCCATTATTCTGTGTGTTATGCTCTTCCCATTGTGCTGTTAGCGCTAACAAAATGTTTTTGTCCTTTTTCAACACTAACAACTCCGATAATTACCGGCTTTTAGTCATAGAGCTTTTTTTTTCCCACCGATCCACAGTGTCATTTCCTACCTTGACATTGGCAAAATCTTCGTACATTAACGAAGGAGCCAAAAACAAAAAAAAAGAAGAAGAAGATCGCAAACTTGCGTAGACAAGCACGTTATCGATCACATAAAACCTTAAACCATGTCTGAGTCACTGACCTCTTGTGAACTGGCCTTTCTTTACGTAATGACTGTTAATCTATCATAAGATTTGAAGGGCCTTGCGGTGTCCAGTGTAATAATTTTGTCGCAAATGGCCGACGTTTATTTGTCAAATATTAGCTCTTAGCGTCGATATGACGAACTCTAGTCTCTTATAGACAAGCCTTTTCGAGTGGCTATGTCCGTGTGGTTGTCGGATATACATATAAAGCATGTATTATCCATCCATCCAGTAAGTATTACAAACATTATCCATTTTTTGACGCGGTCAGGCAAAAAGTAGACTGGGAACATCCCTAACTCCATATCCAATAAATCCGTAACAAAAATTTGTCGAACCGATTGAGTTTGAAAGAGTTGCAAATATACTTCCATCCTTAAATTTTCGAGTTTATAATATTATGTATGAGTAGAACGTCAATTACAGTACAACAAGAATTTTTGGCACGTAGCCGAAATCGGAACTAATGAAAAACCATCACTTTTGAAAGACAGTTGAGTTGATTCTTGTCCGCAACAGACACACCAGCGCCATCTTGTTAATTTCACCCACAAACCATAAGATCCTTGTAGCTGTAAACCGGGGGTTTCCCTCACCTACCACAGTTAACATAATCATAGTTACCTACCAATGAGTTAATAACATAAATAGTTTTTAACTAATACGAATGCAGTAGGTACATAAAATATGTTTACGTGGTATTTCCATACCCAAAGATTTTACCATCTTTATTTAGCGCCACTATTCTTAATACGGTTACGTTAATAATCTGAGCAAATATCTCCGTATATAGTTCTTAATTTTGATTAAGGAAGTCTTCCTATTTCAGCTTGAGAAGGTTTTATTTAGTGATTATACAATCTGATGAATTATCACGTTTATGCCATGTTTTGTTATCATTAGAAATTGTTATCTAATGCGCAATTCAAAGTGCGGCTAAACTGTTCTACGTGTGTCAATAAATTTACTTTAATGAAATATGCTTAAAATCTGTTAACTTTAAATTTGATATCACATTGTCTCCTAGTTAATTTGTTATGCCTGTCACCCAGAGGTTGTATTCAAGAAGTGTTCCCGACAAAAAGGGTCTTGACAGACAAGCACACAAACGGACATACACGGACGGACAAAGAAGTGATTCAAAGAATTCCGTGTTTTCTTGTCGAGGTACGGAACCAAAAAAACAGTTTTTCCGAATTACGTGTCAGTTCAGAATAAGACCTGCCTAGCTTCCAAAAGCCTGGTAATTTAAATAAACAATAGATACTTTATACAAAGGCTTTCAAAGATTTTCTTGTAATAAAATGATAAAACTTCAACCGAACTTTATACCGACTACTTAACACTACGCAGTTCTAAAATAAATATTTTCAACACTAACTATCTATACTATGTAACTTTACGAAAAACAAATATCTTAGTTCTTATAAAAAAACTTTATTAATGTATGTCAAATACACCTGGCGCCAGAAAATATCTAAAGGCTTCATTTACCACCTGGCATCTAAGATTTATCAATATTTATCAAACCGCGTCACTTTTTCATGACGCCGTTTTGTATAAAATAGTTTGACGTCAAACGCTAGATAACTTCTTGACAGTTGACTTCTTCATAACAACGTTTTGATTGAAGATAATCTCGTGATCTATGAGGATTATTGAATGAATGTCATAATAAAACAAATCTTTCCAGTACTTTCACCATAATATTAGCTATACACTATAATAAGTTTCTAGGTATCTATGGTAAGAAAAAATCAAGGAAAGAAATTGTACAAGATATATCTTTTATCATAGAATAATATAGCATCGCGCCGATTTCTCGAAAATGATGCAATGTTTCATAATAATGGAACCATATTTCGGTGTTTTAAATACATCAGCATTAATAGTAGGTTAATTTTAAACGAAAATTTTACAATACTTTCAGCGATTACTGTACCGGCTTTATAAAAACAGGCTAAGTCTCGAAATCTACCTGAATAGGGGAATAACCCTTTTGTATCCCAGTGGAAATCCTCATGAACTGTCCCTCGTCAGAGGCTTGAACAGGGGGAGTGCCGGACTTTTACCGGCTAAAACCACTGGATCATCCTCATCTGCCTATGGCCGGGGGTACGGGGTTCTCTTTAGCAGTCATCGCGCTCCCGGCAGAGGCGAATAACCCTAAATTAATTACATTTGTCTAGGCAAAAATTATTTAAGGGTTTACCGCTTCCCTTTCTATTAATACTAGCTGTTGTGGAAGTAAGACGCAACTCTAAGCCATATAGTGCTCCACCGCCCTTTACAACTGCAACGTAATAAGACATTTGACAGGTAACCAAGGATCCCCATTTGGCCCTATTACAGTTTTCCCCATGAACTTTCATCGCATTAAACAAGGAAAAACTCCTTCTGACTAAAGTTTCCCAAATATCTCACTTACTGCTTGAAATTTGACATTCCACATACAAATAAAAAAATAAATTTTAATGTTTACAAGCAAAGCAACCTGTGAATAATCGTGGGATAAAAGTTCAGTCATCTTCAAAATTGATAACACTATCCTAATATCCCTAATCGCGTATCAGAATCTTGAACTTGATTGAATTGTTTCTGATAACAATATCAATTTGTATCTTTATTCAACCGTGACGTAATTATTGTAAGCTATAAAGTAGCCATTAGTCGATCGGCTGTCGATTTCAGTCGACGCTTCGGCGCGGCTCTAATAAAACTGCGTTCGGAATTTGCGCGCGGATTTTCTAAAGCGTGTTATTGAAGTTAGAGAAAAGTGTTTAAAGATTATCAACTTAAAAAGTGTTGTGAATAAGTTTTAATATTAAATACTGCTTAAATATTTAAATAAAAGTGCGGTATTCGAGTTTAATTAAATCATTTATTACTGTCTGATTGAAGAAGGTACTTGTCTTGTTAATAATACTAGCCTGTAACTTGTAGAACCTTCTATCCTTTTCTCATCATGGGAAACTTTGATATTGTTTCTATTGAGTATTTAATTTAAATATAGTGTCAGTACAATATTTTTCCCATCGGTTCAACATCGTGATAGTTAGCCATTTACTATTCTATTGTTATTACGAATTTACCATAATATGATTTAAGTTAGACTATAGTAGGTGTGGCAAATCCGTGAATAATTTGTCTTGTGTTCTATACAATGTGTTTCGGCGAAGCCCGGTCGCAAATAAACAACTTTTTCCAAGAAATCTACATATTATGTTCATAAGAAAATATTAGTCTTTTTAAGACAATTTTGATAAGCTGATGTAAATTTTCCGGGAAACTATTTTTTGTTTAGAGTAATAGTTGATTGATTAGGAGTTGTGCACTTATATCATTCATTATACCAGTATTTAGAATCATTCAAACATATTTATACCAGACGATTAATATCCGAACAGTTGGCAACTTTAAATTCTTTTTTTGGGTGGTACTATGGGATATTAAAACAAATTGTAGGTTGAAACGGAATATTGTACGGCAGAATAGGTAGGCCAAATATCAGCGATTTTTTTAACTCTTCATTTCTGCCACTTACAATTCAAACTAAGGTTCATTGCCATTACTTTAGTTATAGACAATAGCTTATATTCTCAATACTTTGACAGTTATAACTCCTATTGATAAACGCTTTTTGACGAGGCGATAAATATTACGCGAGGTGCTATACACTGCCGGGCCACGAAGCCTTGATACCAAAAGTGGTATACGATAGCCGGCAATGTATCTCAAATCTCACTATAATCTCACCTCGTCCAAATGATCTTAAGCCGCTGTATTATCGATATCACCAGCCTATTCTCTGCTGAACATCAATCGAGATAATGACATTGTTTTGTCTCTTATTTCTAAACACCTTTATAATCTGTAATCTAACGGTGTTAAGGTAATCCGCACCTGCGATCACAATTGTTTTTGAAGTGGCTTTTAAAAATAATAATATTAGCCAGTAACTGTCTCGTGATAATGTTATTTCAAAACTATTAACTAGTATAGTGTTCGGAATTAATATCAAGGGCTACAAATTAATTTCAACCCACACTGAATGCGTCGGCTTTTCGTTTTTTTTTTCCGGTAGAAATCCCACATGGGCTTCCTCCGCTGTTCGACTCCTTTTTTTGTATCCCAGTGGAAATCCTCATGGACTGCCCTCGTCAGGGGGTTGACGAGGGGTGTGCCGGACTCTTACTGGCTAAAATCACTGGAGCGTCCTCATCTGCCTATGGTCAGGGGGTACGGGGTTCACTTTCGCATTCACTGGGTCTTTGGCAGGCTGTTCGACTCCTACCGGCTCAAACCCCCGAAGTCTTTCTCCGTTCCCTACTGCCAGGCGGGAATGCTAACACAAATTACCGCACCCATTTTATATATCTCATATCGGGGTTACATCAACTGAAAACTCCTCTAATTTGTCCTTGCTAAGCAGAAGATTTAATACAAGTTCTGGGCTAGGTCGGATCTATCTGTAAATCTACTATTAGATTTAGACTGGGTAGTACTCCTAAATTTAAATTCCTTCAAATCTCTGAACACTTCTGGTAGAGGTTGAATTTTCTTGTACAAACCACTTTGCGTACTGGCGCAAAATCATCTATCGGTTGACAACCGTTTTTGTTCTCTCTTACTACCCCTCGATTATAAGGCTGTTATATAAATATCAGCCCTATTAAAAATCTATATTTAACATCGGAAAAAAGTTGCCTAATCACAAAAATTAAAAATAAAAGAAATCCGGAACATACCGCATTGTTTTCTTGTTAAATAAGATACGAAGATTAGAATACTTTATCGTATTATTTGCCACTGCGGTAGGTACGTAACAAATGTTGGCAGACCTGTATGATGTGTGTATCTCGAGTAAATAACAACTACCACCTACAAACTGTATTTATTTAGGCATGTTTGATGTTCTATGTATAGTGTAAATTAATTTAGCGGTTAACATAGTGGTTATTCCAAAAAAGATTTTCGAATTGTTTGCATTAAAAATAGGTTTGTTCTTGACGGCATCAATTGTGCCGACTGTTATCGACACTAGCGCCAAGCCATCCAGTGGAAAATATTGGAACTACGATAGAATGAAAGTTTTAAGATCCTCTCGTTTACTTTGGAAAATTTAATGTAATAAACAATCAACTCAGGCCATCACGTTTTACAGTCGGACTTAGTGGGTATAGGCCCATAGGACATAGACCCATTTTGGGATGAGGAAGGCAGAGGGCCGGGTTCTGCGGAGCGATCAAAGTCTGTTGTAATTGTAGATATAATAAGTACCTATAACTCAAACAGCAGAACTTTCCCGATGATACATATCCTTTTTTTTTCTCCATATAATCCTCCATGTAGTTTTGAAGCAATATGTCAACGCATACTACTTTTGTATTTCTCTGCACCCCCTATGGTTGACATGTAGAGAATGCCTCAGGCATTAGGTCCGCCATTGTACATATTTTGTATAAGAAGCATAAATATTTTCTTCCGCGGTTTGCGAATAGGCCCACTTCCCTGTTGTATATCAAAAACTGTGTAACTTAGGCTAATTAATCAAAATCCATTCCTTAATTAGTATGATGATTAATCATTTAATGGATAATCTTGCCCTTCAGTTGTTTGTGTGAGAAACTACATACAAACAAGGAAGAAGCGCCAGACTTAACTCGTGATTTCTATAAAAGTTCTACCAATATTATAATCGCGAACGTTTGTAAGTATGGATGGATGTTTGTTACTCTGAAATTTGGTATGGAGTTAGTTGACACGCTTTTTTTTTTAGTGTCTGGGGTGAAACTAAAACACCCCGGGCCCCTTCTATTGCCAAAACCATAGTTGCGGCATCGCTTGCGCATGCTCTGCGCGACTCTGGCAAGCCCCAGTCCTTCTTGACTCCTTCTCTAAGGGGTGGCTGTAAAGAGCCCATAAGAACGGACGCGCAGGACGACGCGTCCGTTTTCTTCATGGCCTGTAAGCTGATCGAGTGACAGAGTGCTTTCTCTGCCACCCGCAGGCACGACCTTATGGTGGCCGCAGAACATTTCGTTGTCGACGTCGATGTCTCCGGCGCGAAGGAGTTTCGCTTATCGACTGTCGCTCGCGTTCCGCTACTTCTTTGGCCGTCATTGTGGTTTCGCAATAATCGGCCACCGCCTGCCAAGCGCTCTCACTTCGGACCCTGTAGTTGACACCCAGGATTAACACAGGCTGCTTTTTAACCGACAGCGTCAGATCAGGGTGATATTTTTGCAGCTATAACCGATAGTAGTATAGTACAGTTACCTATGTATATAGTATATACCGAAGCATGTCTATTAGACATACAACTGTATTACTTATTTCCTCGCATGAGACCACAAACGTAAAATGGAAATACGACAACGTATGTCGGTAATGAGCAGAGCAATTATTTTCAAAGCGATTTATAAATAATGTGTGACAATAAGGTCTTACCGTACGCTAGTCTAAAATAAGTACAATAATTAGTACATATACACATACGTACACATTTCAAATATTCATATTAGTAGATATTATTCCACCCAGGAAGTCATTAGAAGCACATATCTATAAAATAAAACAGAAATACTATTAGTGTTGTATATAAATATTAAACAGCAATTGTCAGTAAACAGTTCAAAATGAAATGAAAATACAATGTAGCACTTTTTAAACATCAAGACTCATAAATTATAGGCAGCACCCCATCACCGTTCATTTTATATGCAGTAATGACCTGATCCTTTTGGAGATTCCGAAAGATTGATATCAGAATTTAATGGTAAAATTATTATCTTTATAACCAAAAATACTCAATACTTTATTTGCTTTTCAGAACGTATATGTAGGTCTTATAATAGTGTGTATAGGAAACAATTGTAAACCCTGTCAGGCACATCAAAAGTAGGACAAGAGAGGCCAAAAAAGTATTAGGTATAGTGAATTTATATTTCCGATACTAGTGTGATATTTTTAATGGCTTTTCGATAGTGCTTGTGGTTTTTTATCAGCTCATATTTTAAAATTTTCCTAGTAATGAAAAGAAAACAGTATTTGTCGCTTTTAGTCTCAATTAGGAGGCTTTCTGAAACTAAAATACGATTTCCCACATAATTTTAGATCGATTGCTAGTATCTAATTTTCTTAACCAGTCTAAGGCATAGTAAATTTCCTTTTGAGCTTTGACTTTTGCTTTTTTTAAAGAAAGTTGTTTATTTTCATGCATTTTTTTGAACTTTCTGCTAGTCCAATACGTACCAAGGAAAACATATCGGCCCTGTGATTGTCTTTGTTGGAGTACGTGATCACTCACGCGACTTCGGCGAAAAATTCCCTAATCTCTCCACACAACGCCGTAAACACTATGTTACACAACGTGTTACATGTTACAAACTCACCTATACTGTTGCTATTTAACCACAGTTATCACCTCAAAGCCTGTTTAATATCTAAAATGTTTACCATTAGATCCTTCATAATCATGTAACATCACAAATTTTATCGTTTTATCTTTTCGGTAGTCGTGATGGGAATATATATAACGTGCGATTTATATTTCTTTTCTATATTTTCACTGTGATCGTGGAGTGAAGTGCCGAGATGAAAAGTGAACAGTGCGATAAAGCCTCTAAACTTCGGTAAATTATTTCATTCAAATATAATTATAGTGTGATTAAAATAACGCTTTCTTCATCCTATGTAATAGAAACTTGTGGGCTTCGTTTAGATTCACTTCAAAAGTCCACTACAGCTGGGTTCTGGTGTAAGCAGTACATCTCCCGTCTTTAGACTTATTTAGTCTGTTCATATTTAATATTTGTTATTCCCAAGTGTCTTGAATTGTTGTTAGGAAAACATTGACTGTTTTTACATGATCTGAACTCATGTCGAGTGTTAATTTTACATACAGGTTATTTGAGTTAATTCAATATGTGAATTTACGTAATTCGTAATTGAATAGCCACGAAGTCTTTGATCAAACCGTAGTAAGCTAGTGCCCTATTATTTGTGCGTATAGAATAAGAATTAACTTTAGAGCAAACCATCTTCTATATAATATAACATCACATTGACATTAATGCGTGAATGATATTTTTTTGCAAGTTAAGAAAACAAATGAATCGCACGATTTGCTCTGACGTCATAAGAACGATATTGTTGCCAAATCTTGTCGGTACTTAAAATGCTGACGACAGCATTCGTGTAATGCCTTTCCTACACGACGAAACGGACTGCATTGTCTCGACCTTAGTCAACAAGAAAATACTGTGATATAAACTTAAAGACATTTGTACAGCGGAACACCTCGTTGGGCGCCAAAATCGTCGGATAGCTGAGACTTGAATTGCTTCAGTGTAGCAAAGGCCTTCAGCGGCTAAAAGCTTTATTTAAAACTGCAATCATAATAATTAACGTTGCTTGTTTATATATTTTAAAACGTATCGTTAACGTTTATGAAAAACAGCAATAACATTGAAAGAATAACTGTATCATATTCTTATGAGGACTGTGAAATGAAAACTTCATAACATTTTTTATGCGTAATGACATCAAAATCAGCAGTCGACAACGGTTGCAGCACGTGACAACATCTTGTCATTTACAAACGAGGCGAAACTCTAGAATAAAACTGGGTACTTTAATGTATTCGGTATCTCCGTTCAATTGTCCTAAAGCCTCGTTCGCACGATGTGAGAATTACCGCGACTTGCGTTACATTACCTTTGCTGGTTGGTCGCTTGTAACAGCTTAGTCGCGTGACTCCGCAATGTATCACTACTCGCCAGATATTCCTCGCAGCGTCTAGACGAAGAAGGTTCAATGCGAAGAGGATAGTAGGTGCCATACATTAGATCTGTAGGCTAGTAGGTATAAAATGCCAACTACAATAATGTACTAACAGTTACACCTTTCTATAGATACACATAGTGTTGAAAACATACATTAAATATTACATTTACTTAAAAAGTAAATACTCCTGGACCTTATGTGATAATGTAGTGACGCTTTAGTGTTAAAAAAAGAAAGTAAAAAGTGTAAAAAATGGGAAACGGTGAGAAGGGAGCAGAATGGGAAAAGGAGAAACTGGACCCTGATAGATGGTGAGTGTAGAATCAAACAATCTATAAAACTATCTTCTGTTCTTCTTATTTCTTTACTTAAAAAAAGAGAAAAAGTTTTAAAAAATATAAACTTGATACTGGCCGGTATGGCCAAAAGACTAGTTTGCAACTTAATAAAAAAAAAGTTGCGCTGTCAAACGTTCCCGCCAAATTATTTGTCAAAATACTGAAGTGCTAAAGGACGCACCGATGCAAATAATTTCCAGTAATGCTTCTTCTATAATATTTCTACAAAATTATCTGTCTAGTAAAGTGCTAAAAGACGCACGAACCTCGCAGATAATTTGCAGTAGGCATTTTACACAAACCATGTTCACACCGAATTATTTGTCAAACATAAAGTGCTACGACTACGCACCGAAGCAAATAATTTGGAAATAAGTGGACGTTTATGATTGTGAAAAAAAATAATATATAAGTAATGATAATCATTATTTAGATTTAAAATATATTACCTACAGATTATTCCCTATTTTGCCGTTCCTCTGTTTGACTCAATCTACGACACTTAAAACCCTGGCTCTCTATTGGTAAAATAATATATTACATCGGTTTAGTATATCCATATAAGTCACAAACTAACAATATTTACTTCTTTATACATTAGTCAGTAGGTACCTATAGACAATAACTTTGAAAACTAGTTTGCTAGTACGATAAATGCTATTGAATTATAAACGTGTTCACCTTGATCAAATCCACGATCAGTTACTAGTAGTACAATGCTTAGAATGTTAATATCTAAATGCTATCTAACTTTGGCAGTTACTGGTATATTTAGCATGTAGCAGCTTTTCTCCTCCTACAGTCACGAGCAGCAGTTGCAGTTGATTTCTTATGCGTAATTTCTGAAGCTGATATGGAATATTCCTGATATTGTAAGCTACATAGAATGTGTTTGATAGAAAACATCACGATTTTATAACTCATTTGTCTAGGACTTAAACTTCAATTGTTTAGTCGTGTATACATGTTTTTGCTCGTGTCTGTAGCTGAGGGCACCACCTCTTAAAATAATACTATTACGTTGTGGAAGAGAGACGCTGTCAACGGTCTACATGGCTTAGGGAGACATTTCTCTTGCAGGTGCTACAATCATCTTCATCATCATCTTCCCTTATCCCATTTACTTGGGGTCGGCGCAACACGTTTTTTCCTTCCATTCTCCTCTATCAGACGTCACACTATCATTTACTCCTTTTTCATTTATATCGTTCCTTACACAATCCATCCATCAGCTGCAGCTGCTAGAATATTACTTTAAAAGGTGATTGCAAGCCCTCTGTTTGTGTCTTTCTCTATCTTATTTCCTTGTTGTACTTGAGTCGGCTTTCAGTCTCAACGAATTTACGACAAACTTTTAGCCACTAGAACTCTATTTTAGCTTGTCTGTTGCCAGAATTTGTAAGGAAAGGGCGATAGCACCATAAGCTACACAATAACGAGAATTACACGTTTTGTGCACACTCAGTATCAGATTCCGCAAATTAAATGAACTTTGGTCTGTATGTTTGTAAAACACTGATTACAACAATTATAATTGCCATTAGTATTACGTTACACAAGATAAAATAACTCTATTGTTAACAAGTGCGTTTAATGTTGAACAAAGAGTTGTATTTCGATATTTAACGATAACTTTTAGATACAACAAAATAATGATTTAAGTAGTTGAATCAATCACTATGAGAATCTTCAATTGAGTAACCAAAGACAATATTTATGAGCTCAATCAGTTAAGATGTGTACTTAATTTATTTTTGAAAAAACATATCAAAAATAACTCTTATTGCAAATATGGGAAAGATAGCAGATGAAAGAAGCCATTCAAGGCATCCAAAAGGACTTCAGTTTTATCAGTACTAGGGCTGCAAATGGTTGCGTATTTATTTTCATAATTTCTTAGGATTTCCAAATAAAAAATATAGTTTAAAACATTCGTAACTTGACGTAGATTTAAAGTTTGTGAACTTGCGCCTGATCGTTTTTATAAAGCAATCAGTAGTGGCTGATAATTGCTATCACTTTTTCATCAGGCGTTATATCATAAGAGCCTTAAGATCGAAGATTTGCTCACAGCTTAAGTAAAAGTACGAATTACAATATGATTGGCAACATAACGATAAGTCACTTAAAACTGCTTTTGTTTCATTATGACTTCATTCACTATTAGTCATGTCGGTATTTCGAAACGCTTCTGTCTTTGCAATAATGGAAAGTAAATCGAACTAAAACACATGCTTTTTGTTATATTCATGACTTAATCCTCAGGATCACTAGCTCCGCAATATTAAACCTGTGTTAAACAAAGCATCGTTAACAAATATTAAATTAGGGATCCATGGAATAAGTAACTCTTCGTTTATGCCCATTTTTTTCGTAAGTTAGTATTGCCAACATATCATAAAGTGCCCTAAAGAGTAAGGTACTTCTGAAGTTGTTTTATAATTTACTTATATCTCGAGGAAACCGGGCCACGAGTATAAAATTAAACTTTTATTCGGTCTCGATATATAAATTGGGATTTATATTTAGTCAGAAATTCGGGGGTTCAAAAAATGAGTTTTAGAAATCCGGGACACACAGAATTTAAAACAAAACTATCTACCTATAAAAGATAATGATGTAAACGTGTAACTAAAAGTACAAATTCCAGTAGTCATAGTAGTATCAGTAATTGATATTATAGCACGTAGCTTGTCATGTGAGTGACATGCGCGAATTGTGAACCCTTTATCAAAACGTGCCAGTAGGTCAACGCATTGTTTCTGGTTTCTACTATATTATAATAAATATTATGTTTAATGTGCATGCGTTATGACGTTGATGCTTCTACCTTTTTTTTTGCATCCTAGTGGAAATATAGACTATCCTCCGTCAGGGGGTTGACGGAGTATGCTGGATTCATATCGGCTAAAACCACTGGAGTATCGGTCATAGGCAGATAAAGACGTACAGACATATCTCTGTAGCAAAAATACATATTTATTTCATTAATAAGACTGTTCTTCTTGTGATGTGCATCTTAAAATATTCGTTTTTCTAGAGGAACATTGAATACAAAAAGTTTGCGGTTTAATGTAGTGATACACCCGCCATTTTCCAAGGGGAAGAGAGGGGGTGATGTATTTATAAGACAGTAAAGGTTACGGAGGTCAAGAAGGTAGTCACGTCACATAAATTTGTTACTGAATTGGAACTAAGAAATCGATCGAGTAAGGTTTACTTTAGAAAGGTTTTTGAGCCGTATGAGTAATATGGTAGCGTTTAGAATACATTTGGCTTCTACAATGCCAATGAAAACTAAATCTCTATCCGTTGGTAACTCTACATGGATTTCTTGGGGAGGGGATCCTGGGGAGAAGATGGAGGGGTGTCCCGGATTTTTACCTTCTTATTATAGAACCACCAGAGATTTCTCCGTTCTTTATTACAAGAAGGTCAGATGAGAACGCTATCGCAGTTTACCGTGATCATTACCAGGGGGGCCCGTTTAACCTAACCTAAACGGAAAAACAGATGGACGCAGCAAGGGACTTCATATGTATAAATAGGAAAACGTGATATCGTATGATAAAATGCTACGTGTCACAAACTTTGTTTCTAGCAAGCATTGTTGATACAAGTCACTTACTTATCTAGAATATACTCGTACAAATCTCTCGGTAAATACTAACTAAAATTAAACAAATGACTAACTATCGCGTGTAATGTAGGAAGAGCATATAATGACAGCATAATTACTTTTATAGAAAGTATGTACCTATCTATGAATTAGCGTAAAAAGCAGGATTCTTTTTAACAGGTCTATGCAGTTAGTTTTTTTTACAATATTCCAGTGGAAATCCTCATGAACTATCTTCCGCCGGAGGGTCGATGGCGGTGCGTGCCGGGCTAGAGTCTAAGCGCCGGATTCGACTGTTATCGAACCTTGCTACCGGACTATAAGATGATTAATGCCGATTTCGGCTACGACGGCTCCTATTATTATGACACCAGCCAGCTATGCGAGACATATTACAGTGCAAAAGCGCGTGCACAAACACAGGTGCACTCTCTTTACGACCGACCTCCTCCTTACGACCAGGGACAGATCAGGCGCAGGCCTATATTTATACGATTCTTCCGAAACACGGAAGCTGCGATATTTATTTCTAAAACGAACACAACATTCGAAACGTCGGTGTGCGTTGGGGGGATCCAACTCGAGACCTATGACTTGGTAGCCCTACGATATAAACAATAGGCTATCACAGCTTCAAATATAATGTAAACGAATTAGATATGCATTTGGTCAAATAAATGTTTGATTGACTCAGGACAAGAAAAAATGTCTGTAGAATCCCGTTGTGATGAATGACAAATTAAATTAAGTCTCTATCTTTGAATGTGAATCAATTATTTCCTAAACGAGGTAATAAATACTATTAATAGTAACATTTCCATCACGGCTTGAACAATAAATAATCGATTTCGACAGTAGAGTGGTAGTTTTCACGCATACCTAGCTAGTAATATACGCAACACCAGACTCGTTAAGTTGTAAACCGTTTCGAATTACCTAAAGCACAGTATAAATACATAGAGTAGTTTAACTCGACCGATTTTTTAAATAAATGCCTGTAGTTTGCGGTACGTAACAGCGATAGGTACCACCGCCCACCAATAGTATTTTAATTACATCAATAACACACCTTCCGTTCGTCACTGCGATACACTCGAGAATATATCATGCCACGGTCATGCCAGGATCCGATAATTTAGGCATAACACGCGTTGCACCCGTTTATATTATGAAGACTACGTACTGTATATATTTATTATACTGTGTCTAAAGAAGAGCGAAGTTGTGATTAAAACATAAAAAAATAATTAGATGGGAAGTTTTCTCTGCATGGATAGCTGAGTGGTGTAAGTCATCACACCAATTAACTATTATAGGCTCGATGTGTCGCGGGTTCGATCTCCAGGTAGGACAGTATTAATTGCGCGGTCCAGAAATACTTGTTCTGATTCTAGGTGTACATGTGAATTTGATATCTGTGAAACCCCCCTGTTCTTCAAAAAGGAAGAAAAAGAGAAGCATTCTGGTTTTGCCACGTTACCCGAACGGCCAGCCGAACACCTCCTACTGTTCCCGTTGCAGCGTTATAAATTTATTAAGAATACAGGACGGTGACAGGGTTAGGAAATTAAAAATCTAATTAGTCCGTCAGATAGTTAATTCGAAAAAACTACACACGTTGTTTTGCCACAATCTGAATAACATAAATTGGTTTCGTGATCGCTTCTACATTTTTCTAGGCTGTGGTACTTACATATATTATGTAAAATATAATTAAGTAATTATGACGTAGTTGTTACTACACATAGTAATAATTTTGTAAACGTGTTTATTTAATTATCAGACACATTATAACAGTAATAAACGTGCTAAATCTCTGTTGAATATCACTGATCTATATTATCACTTCAAAATAGGGTTTCCTAGATTTTTACATAATCGGTGTAAATATATGAACCACGACAAATTGTGATGTTTTTTGAAAAATGTATATTTAGCTACACCCTGTTTTCTTTCACGAAACTAGCCACTGTTAGCTATAGACTGGGATAAATAAAAAGAGGGAAGGAATGACAATAGTGGCTAAGAATAGCTGCTTTCCGCGGCTTCAATATAGATCATATCATCATGTAGGTACTCTGTTCTATATGATATATTATGTTCTATATGATGAGTACGCTGTAAATTGTATCGAAGTTGTTTTCTATGTCAAAAACAATGCTTTCGTAAAACTTTCTCCCAAATATAAAAAATACAACTATAATTAAGAAAAATCATTTCTTAGGCAGTCCTTAGAGATATTTATTATTCCATCCTAATATTAGATAAATAAGGGCTAATAAGCCGTTGACCGATAACGGTGAGATAGGAGCATCACATGAGCGGCCACAAGATAACGGGTCACGGACGTCGATTTTACTACCGAGAGCTATAAATATTATACAACATAAGATGTAAAGAGTTTTTTCATAATTGACTTTATTAAAATCAAAAGTAATTTATTCAAATTAGGCTACAATATAGCACTTTTTGAACGTCAATATTCATGAATTATAGACAGCACCCCATCGCCCATCCTTCACCGCTTTCTGTGCTATTGCTACGGGAAAGGAAATGACGCAACACACTCCCTAGCAGAACGCTGTCTTCCAATTTACAGTATTCTAAACACCCAGTCCCCAGTCCATGTACACTCTTAGCTAAATTAACTAACTGAATAAGTAGCGTTATGGAGTAATCTTTATTGCTACTAACATTATCGTACTCTACACTAAAAATAAAATCAATTCTTACAATAAAAATTTGTTATATATTATTGCGTATATGCACCGCTTTATAACAGAAAGTATTATTTAAAATCTACATCAGAATCAGAAAGGGATTGCAAATTTCGTCAACTGCAATTTGCAAGGTCGGTTCAAATTAAATTTTCTCTAAGTACTGCCCAATAGTTAACCGGCGAGCCATGACGCTTGCGTTATCTCTGAACCGACTAGTTTCAGTTCAAACCTAACTGATCGCCTTGTTAAACGTCAAAACGGTATCGATAACTTAATATAGTAATATAAATTGTTATAAAAGTTACGCGTTTGTAAAAAATGGTGCGTCGTGTGTTTGGTGTGCGAATGAATAAAAAAAATTAATTTTGTTGTGTGTAATTTGATACTGATGAGTAAATAGTGTGATATTTATCGTTTTTTTTTTATATGGTACTTTGTGGTGATAGTTTTCGTTTGAAATTAAAATAAAATAAAAAAAATGGTGTTCATTTTGAAATAACTTATTTAAACGTGTAATAATGTTATATTGAAAAAAAAAATTGATATAAATACATGATTTAAAAGACAAAAATGCGTATGAAAAAGACGTTTTTGTATTTTGACAACGATATAGAGAATAACAATGAAAACGTACCGTTGCTTCGTGACGGCGACAGCGACTCTGGCGAATGGCAAGTCATATTTATAAGAAAAAGAATATGTATTAGAAATCAATTTATCTGAAAATCTACGTTATTTTACAGTAGCAGTAACTAAAATGAAATCTGGTAAGCAGCTCTCAGGTTAACTGCGTAGAAATATTAAAAAACGCTTTGCTAATATTAAACCCTCTCATATTGCTTAAAGACTGAGGCTCATAAATATACCTACTTACTTACTCAGAAATTAAATTTTTCACATAACTGTCCATTAGCGTGTTTGCAAATATGATTAATTAATAGATACTTATCGCAGAATACCGAAATTTTAATACTATTAAAATAAACTTGCACGATGATGTAATATAATACAGCATAATAAACTTAAAACTAGCTATACGTCCCACTGCTGGGCACAGGCCTCTTCTCAGGGAAGGTTTGAGCAACCACGCTATCTCACTACGGATTGGCAATTTCAGGTTCCAATATTTGAAATCCAGGTTTCCTCACGATGTCTTCCTTCACCGTTTGTCGGTTTTTAGAATAATTAAGAAAGTACATATAACTCTGAAAAGTCACATTGGTACTTGCCTGCGCTGGGGGATCGAACCTGCACTTCGTGCAAACGAATCCACACATACAACCACCAGGCCACCAAACATGCAAGATAATGTTGTATTTTAATTAAAACAGCTGTAGCGACAGACGTAACTCAGTTATAAGTGGCCGTTAGTGTTCTCTCTATGACTGGAAAGAGTAATGTAGAGTCATATACGTCGTTAGTAAATACGGCAGTAACACTATAATTTGTTTAACTACGAGTATATCGTTACTTTGTATACGGAAAACATTGTTATCTAGATAATATTATAATGCACTTACAGTAATAGATTCAAGTGCTCTTCATTACTACTTTGTGAATGTAGGAATAGAAACGGTTTTCGCAAATTCATCGTCAGCCTAGCAGCAGCTGCTCCCAACTATAGAGCTACAAGGATCTTTTGACACGTGAATGAACATGAGGCCGTTAGATTTACAACAAGAATCAATTCATCTATCCGTTAAAAGTGATGAATTCTTAAATATGACGGCATTAGTTCAAATTTTTGTCACTTGGTAAATGATTGCTGTAGCTCTATATCGTTCTATTCTATATCTATTACCCCTATTGGTGGTTAGTGGCTCTACCTGCTACACGTCGTTGATTCGGTTCCCACACAGAACGAATTTTTGTGTGATGAGCACGATCATTTGTTTAGTGTCTGGGTGTAATTTATCTATAATAGGTATTTAGAATATGTATTTAGAAATATTTAAGTATGTTTATCAGCTGTCTAGTACTCATAACAGAGGCTACTTTAGTATGCTTAATTGGAGACTAGATGGCACTGTATGAATGTTGAGAAATAATATATTATATGTTGAAGTCGGCTTTCAATCTAATCAGACGTAGCTGACTACCTATCTGATCTCCTCAATTTAATACAAGGCAACACCGACCTCTTGGTACGCTATTTATCAGACTTTCTAGTTCCTGACTACCCGTAACGACTGTTAAACATGTATTAAAGTTTTCGTAAGTATATACCTACCTAAAAAACTTATTCAAGAAATGTTACGATATGGTACAATTTTGCTTTGTAGCGAATAAAGAAGTGGGTTGCTCTCACTTGCATTAAATATTTATTACCAAAATAGAATTTTATGCATGATTCCATTCTTTACTACCTGTTTCAATTTCCTTTTTACAATAAAAGTTTATTCGACAAAGTTATAGTAGAAGAAATAGGTTTAGTGAGCACAATTTGTCTTTATACACAAATGTACGTATTTTACATAATTGATATTTTTAAACTGCGAGTACTAGCGGATGAAAACCAAGGTTTCGTGTAGGATTGTAGGTATTGACCTGATAATGTTTCTGATAACGTTTATATTTTGACGGAATTCGCGTTCCGACCGACAATATGTAGGTACATAAATAATTAGTAGGATCAGGGATCAGTCTATGGACAGGATATTCTTAGAGGCGGAGTCAGGGTGTCCACCATCATATCTGTATGTACGACAGCTCTGAAAGGAGATACAGTCTTACAATAAAAGGGGTGACAACATCACGAACTTCTTCTTGAGATAAGCCTCTCATCATTAGGGTATAGTCTGGTATTTTATACTTAAGACTTCGTCCCACGCAGTGGACACGAGATGACATTATAATGTTTCGGTATAAGTTAAACTAAAAACATACTAGTCCCGTCTCCACTCTGGGCGGACTTCCGGGATTATTCGTGGTTATTCTGCGGGCCGTCTCATAGTATGATAGTAGATAGTATTGATACATCCTGGATTGTACAACTTGGTGTCAGAGTTTTAGCCTGATGACCTCCGACGTGACAAATTCGACTCGGGCAAACCGGAAAAACAAAACGCTATCGTTATTTGGACGGCAATCATAGCAAAACTGACTCTAAAGCGAATCTGTCTTCAGATTCAATAGGTACATTTACGCTAATATAGAACAAAGTCCGTACAACCAAAATAAACTTTCCTAAGCATGAATTGTTTTCTAAATCAGGTGTGCTATGGCAAATGACAAATGACAGGTGAATGCTAACACTATAAATATTTAGGCTTATTTATTTATTTCGTATACTTAAATTAGTATGTCTACTAGCTCTCTTAATTAGCTATTAGGTCTACCACCTTTTTTAATTCCTTGGGGAATTTTTGCAGGATACCCTCTACTTTTCTCAGCTGCTTTGAGGTTGGTTGTATGAATGTTGATGTTTTGTCTGCAGGAGTCAACCGCGACCCAGCCAGCAGTTCAACGTTATCCGGAGAGTGTACCAGCAAGATGCACTCAACAAGGATGCCGACTACCAATTGCCGGAGAAACCATGTATGTTCTACTTTATTTTTTTGACTAAAACTTGATTTGTTTGGAAAATGAGCAGTAATCTAAATATGAGTATCTGATCGATTCGTTAAATTGTTCGTTCTGAACAGTTCCATTTTTAACTCTTAATTTTTAATGAATTTTCTCTTACTCTTAAATTATTTATGTAATTGGAAGTTTTTTTTGTAAATTTCAATCTTCTCCAATCAAAAAAGCTTAACGCTTCTCGAAATGCCTAGAGTGTTTACACTTAAAACGCCATATAAACCTTTTGGGGTGACACTACGTGTTGAAAAGTTCTCATCGAGGAAAGTCTATTACCTAGCTAAGGGTCTAAAAAAATCTAACCCTGCAAAATGTAATGTTAAATTATTTTTTGTTAAAGTGAGTTACCGGTGCAAGAAAGTGATCAAAGGTTGCGGTTTCGGCGACTGCCTCCTGAACTCTATCCCACTGGTGCGATGGCTGCCCAAGTACAGTCCTCGGAAGTTCCTGATCGGCGACCTGGTCGCCGGCGCCACCACGGCCGTCATGCACATACCACAAGGTAAGACTGAGATACAAAATGGATGCAGATGAAAAGATAGTCGTATATAAAAAGTTGAGAGTTTGAAATAAAGAGGTATGAGTTTATTACCATCTTCGCCTTTATGATGTATATTGCTTGTTTGAAAAAAACGTTGTTAAATGACTCGATTGCCTTTTACCTCAGTTCAGCTTGACTTAATTCAATTAATGTCATCTTAGAATATTAGCTACAAGATACGACGTTTTAAAGATGTCTTCCAATTACATGACACCAGATCTTATATTTAATAGTTGCTACCTAGTTACCTTTTCTCTAACATCTTCGGTTCTCCTTCCAGGTATGGCTTACGCGCTCCTAGCCGAGGTCCCGCCTATAGTGGGACTCTACATGGCCTTCTTCCCCGTACTTATCTACGTCATATTCGGTACTTCGCCCCACGTCTCCATGGGAACTTTCGCCGTCGCCTGTCTTATGGCTGGCAAGGTGAGCAAACAATATCATAATATAATCTATGATCCCACTTAGATATGAAACGACCATTCAGCTTTTTTTTCTGAGCTCAATGTTAGCCTTTTTGGTTGCATAACTTTTTAGACGATTTAATTCTTTATTTCGTTATATCAATTACGGATTTTTTCTCGACTAAAAAATAAGATTAAGTTTTCAATTCATCGGGATCTTTTTTTTTCATTTTGAGTTTTGAGCCTTATAAAGGTCATTTTTCAATTGTCCTCATTTAATCCTAGTTCTTAATTAAAGAAGTATGAATTATAAAGTATTGTAATATTTTGCAGGTCGTTACCCAACACGCAACACATTATGACGCAATGAATGTGAACATTACGAACGCAACAACTACAGGTATGTTTAAAGTAATCATTACTTTAATGTAAAATGTTGTAAAGAGAAATGTAGAACAGATAGCCTTCTACCACCTCTTAAAACAGTTCTGTTGCGATTGTGGAAACGAGACGCAGCTATACGTTTTTAATGCGCCGTCTCGTTTTACGATGGTAACAATCCTTTGAAAGCTCTTAGTATACCCCTAAGCCTTTTTGTGATAACTTATTGACGGGATTGTTGGTCTAGTGGTTAGTGGCCCTGACTGCTTTGTGTGATGAACATCGGATCATTTTTTCTGTGTATGGGTGTAATTCATCTATAATAGGTATGTATTTAGAAATATATAAGTATGTTTAGCAGTTGTCTAGTACTCATAACACAAGTTTCTCTTACTTCATTTGAGACTAGATGGCGTTGTTGGAATACTTGGAAAGGAATATTGTCAGTTATGGCAAAATGTTCGTTATCTTGATGTTCTGTGTTTGAGAGCTTTATTTTTAATGATGAGAGGTTAATACTAATTTTCCTTTGCAGTGGTTCCGTTGGATATGACGCAATACACGCCCATACAAGTTGTGAGCGTAGTGTGTCTAACAGTGGGGCTGTTTCAGGTGAGTGTCAACAAATGTAGCATTTTCAAGGCATTTATGATTTACGAAAATTTTATGTTTTCATAAACTCCATTCTGTATGTGCAAATACAAGAAATACTTTACGAAAACAATAGTAAATCTGAGAAACAATCTATTTCTAATTGAAAAAAAAATACTGCGTGTATGGCCGAGAGGTATATGTCACTACACCAATTACCACTATAAGTGACATGCCGTGGGTTCTATCCCCGCGTCGGACAATAATATCTTTGATTTCGGGGATTGAAAAAATGTGAGTCATGCGCCTGATCTCTCTCCGGTCGTGTCGGATTGCCGTCCCATCTGGCTATGAGAGTAAAGGAACAGAAAGCGCACACGAGCACACGCTTGTGCACTATAAAATGTCCTGCGTAGCTGGCTGGTGTCATAATAACACTAGCCACCGTGGCCGAAAACGGTCTGGAGAAACATATTGTACCACATCGTATAACTATTAGTTTTTTTTTATCCGTAGATGTTAATGTGGGTATTCCGGCTGGGCGCCGTATCCACACTACTATCAGAGCCGCTGGTCTCCGGCTTCACGACGGCCGCCTCCTTCCACGTCCTCGCCTCGCAACTTAAAGACCTGTTCGGAGTCAAGCTTGTGAAGCTGCCTAGCAACTATAAAGTTCTTAATGTGAGTACCGATGTGGCATCTTCCACCAAGACATGCAAATACCTGTAGAATACTGTCAATGCTGTCATGAATCTACCAGCAACACCTATAGAATACTGGCAATGCTGTCAACGTGACTAAATAATAAAATAAAGAGTAAATAAAACAGCCTATAAACGTCTTACTGCTGGGCACAGGCCTTATGCTCTGGCTTATTTGAAGGTAAGGCTTTTAAGGCATTGATCACCACGTTAGTTCAAAGCGGGTTGGTGATTTCAGATTAGTATATTTGGAATCCAGGTTTCCTCTAGATTTTTTCCTTCACGATTTGTCAGTAATGTCTTAGAATAATTAAGAGAGTGAATATAACTTTGATAAAAGTCGTATTAGTAGTTTCCTGCGTTGCGATCACACCTTGTTTTTACCAGTCCATACATCTGCAACGCCACCACGACTGCGATTAAGTACTAGTCTGCTAAAATTTGATTCAATTGATCGTCTCACTATAAAAATGTGGACAATAACTAAAACAACTCATATAGAATATATGATAACTGTTACACCTTACTTTCAGTCGAACGAAAATATTTTTTGTGCGCCTGATCTACCGTTGGTATGGAGCAAATGAAAATCTTGTACATCTTATTTTGCTCACCTCCCTCCTTGTCCCTTTTCAGACGATTATAGAAGTCAGTAAAAGCTTGCCGAATCTGAATTGGGCGGCGTTCACGATATCCGTCATCACGTGTCTCATCATTGCCGTCAACAACGAAGTGCTAAAGGTAAGCTTTTGATTATTACTGTTTGATAAATACGAAATTAAATGATGTGTAATTTGACTGGCCTAGTGGTTAGTGGCCTTAACTGCTATACCAGAGGTCGTGGGTTCGATTCTTATTCAGGATTTTTAGTTTTATTTTGTGGGGATGTAAAAAAACTATGTAAATTAATGTGGTTAACATTAAGCAATTTAACGTATTTAGTGCCGCATAAAAGTCTCCAGTACAAGTATGCATCTCGACGAATTCATAGCTGTTTATACATACATGCATCATCATCTAACCCTGTCTAACCTGTGTATTTTCAGCCGTGGGTGAGCAAGAGGTCGCGAGTGCCGGTGCCCATAGAGCTGCTAGCCATCGTGATCGGCACCCTCGCCTCTAAGTACGGCGGGCTCCGGGAGATGTTTGGCATCAGTCTGGTGGGAAGCATACCTACTGGGTAAGGAGCACCTATTCTAATGCAGGGTTTATCAATACAAATTAATAAGCATTAATTTGTATGGATCCATACAAATTAATGCTTATTAATTTGTACGGATACTATCTGATACTAAGAGATTTTTTTCTAGAGAGATTCGTAAACCAATTTTTAGGGCATTTAAATTGACCAATTCTCAAATGAAAGTGATCGTCATTCCCCTGCCCTTATGCCAATTATTATTAGGGGTCGGTGCTGCATGTTAAAAGGATACTTAATTTAAAAGATCTAAATTTCCACCATTGTCACCAACTTAATAATTAAAACTAGTTAGAAAAATACTTTTAGTTTTTTTCTTGTGGAAAAAAATACTGCTACTGCTATTGCTAAATAAACACACCCAATTTGTCTTAAAATACACACATGTAATATTTCCATGTGCATTTTCTCCCCAGCCTGCCGATCCCCCAAATCCCGGCGTTGGAGTTGATGCCGAAGGTGGCAGTGGACGCGTTCACCATCACCATGGTCACATACACCATCTCCATGTCCATGGCACTCATCTTCGCAGCTAAGGAGAAGTACGAGATCGATGCTAATCAGGAACTCTTGGCGCTGGTGAGTAACGATGGTGAAATTCCCGAAAATTGTAGTATTTGTCCCATAACTTGATTAAGGTGGGTCTTTTGCCACTTCAGACCTTACAGAAGACCGCTAGATCGTCTATGTGCTTTTCATGCATCGTTTATGATATGTTATTGTTATTGATCACAATACAAGCTACAGACAACTAAGTCGCCGAATACTATTACGTTACGATATAGACCAAACTTGCAAAATTACGATATCCATTGAAAACTGACAGTTATTTTTTAATATTTGCTGTTTCTAAAACTGTTTATTCTAATTTTTTCACCTTACGAGTATCAATTGATTTCTCACCATAAATATAAGAGGTTAAACTTTCCGTACTTGTTTTCAGGGTTCGAGCAACGTATTCGCTTCGTTCTTCGGCTGTGCGCCGTTCTGTGCCAGTCTATCACGGTCATACATCCAATACCAGGTAAGTCAAATATTCAAGCGCCGAACTCATCTTTATTTCTAGCTCAATACACAAAAACACATTTCTAACAGATCCGAGAAATCTACAGAGCTCTTATGTCCACACACCAGCCGTAACACTTTGCAATGCAAAAGCTGACAGCTTTGTCCCAATGTGCATACGTGTACATACATGGCCGTAGTGCGATGGGTGAGGCGAGCTCGTCCGCAAAATCCCTGATCTGTATATCTGAATAGGCTACCTCCTTCAAAACCTTGTCAATTCGCTAAAATACTCATACATCATTACTATGACGTCACCAGGCGGGCAGTAAGACGGGCGTGACGTCAGTGGTGAGCGCGCTGCTGATCCTGTGCGTGTTGCTGTGGATGGGGCCGTTCTTCGAGCGCCTGCCGCGGTGTGTGCTCGCCTCCATCATCGTGGTCTCCCTCAAGGGCATGTTTATGCAAGTCACGGAGCTTGGCAAGTAAGTAATGGTGAAAATTATCTAGTTGAAAAGAGACAGGTCGTTCAACGAAGGTGGTGCGAGGATCTGGTCAGAATTACGGGGGCTCGTGGCCAGAAATAGTTAAAGATAGAAAGGTTTGGAAGAAAATTGTGGAGGCCATTGTCAATATCTGTATAAATTCTCATATCTTCAGAGCGCTATTGAGTACAGCAAAGGACTATAAGTTATTACCAATTATCAAAAAGTTTTCTAGTAGTCAAGTTGTCTATCTATAATCTTTTCTGTGCACGTATGTTTTATAGCTTATAAGAAATTAGTATGAATGTTTGGATTGAAAAATGACCTCGATCAGCTAGGATGTCATAAATTTCATCAAGTAATGTTCATCTATGTCTACAGATTCTGGAAACTCAGTAAGCTGGACGCGATGGTATGGATTGTGACCTTCTCCGTCACCGTCCTCGTCAACATTGACATCGGGTAAGTTACCTTATAAAACAAAGCCAAAATTACCAAAAGAAAAAAATACAACACTTATGTTACACCTCTAAATAAAAGAAAATCCCGTCTGCCTAAGATTCCTAAAAGAAAGGAAAATGCAAATAGATTGTACTAGCTGTTTCCCGCGACTTCGCCCCTGCGAATGACGGTTATAGCTACAAAAACATTGTCTGCCGTATAAAAAAACGCAGTCGGTTAAAAAGTAGCCATGTGTTAATCCAGGGTGTCAGCGAACTCCATGCCAAATTTCATCAAAATTGATCCAGCCGTTTGAGCGTGAAAGAGTAACAAATATAAATACATCCTTACAAACTTTCGTATTTATAATATTAGTAGGATGAAAGTCCAATAGTATTTTTTTTTCTTTTTCCTCAGTTTGGCTGCAGGTCTGCTTGCCAGCGTAGGGGCCCTGTTTTGCAGGTCCCAGAAACCGTACACCTGTCTCCTTGGAAGAGTCTTAGACACAGACCTCTACCTCGACACTAAGAGATACCGTGCTGTAAGTACTTATTACCCAACTATATAATTTACTAAAACCATTAGCCCGATAGTCGAGACTGCGAATGGTTTAATAGCCAAAAGCCGAATCAACTAACACTACACACTTCGGGGGCTGTCGTTGGGCGTAGACTATAGTCAACTACTCTCCCACTGCCCCGCCGCATGGTAATTGGCCTGGCTATAATATATAACACAACTTTGTTAAAGATTAAATGATACTCCTACTGGGAAAATCGCAAAGGACAAGGAAGTGGAAAGGAGCAACAACTGTACCTTTAATCAAAAACACAATAAATAGAAAAATAATCTCTCTGATAACGTCAGAGGATCCCTGTAAAGGCAGACGTGTGATTTTAGCCGGTAAGAGTCTGGCACTGCCCAGACGGCCTATTTTAGCGGCCGTGTGGGTGTCCATGAGGATTTCCACCTGATTCAGAAAATATTCCTTCTTGACATGACGTGCATCGTGAAGAGGTTATTCTCTCTGAAGCCCTGAACATTGACAGATTGGACCATATCCCCGATGCCGGTTGGATGTTTCGCTTCCTGCATAGCAACCCCTTTCGGAGCTCTTAGTAACTGGATAGGTTCTTGTACATTCTCGAAATCTTTCTTTCAACTCATCTTGACGTGCTGTTTTATTCTACTTACATTTTTATACTTACCTCATCTCTTGACCAAAATATCGGTTCAGTTGTCAACACGAAAAAAAAACACATTTATGGAAAAACGCTCTAAATAACTTTATTCATGACCAGAACTTTATAAATAAATGAAATCTGCATTCAGATGTAGCACAGTACAAACCCAATGATAGAAATACATTTTGTTTTAATTTCCTACCAACATTCCACGGGTAGCCATCTCCAACTCGTTATTATTATAAAGGCACAGTATGAAGAACTGCACTGAGGACATTAAAATTATGTTTATTATTATAAATGCAAGCCATTTTACGAAGTCACAGAGACTGATTTGGTAATTCAAGGAGTACGGATAGCTTTTGTCGGAGATGAGTTTCATTCTTGATATTTTCTCCCCGTTTCTGGGGTAAATGCGATGTGCTGCATTTTTTCTTGCGTTATGTATTTGGTTTTTCTTAAATGTGATTTGTGGTGCTGAACTGCTGACTCTGTGACTGAATGTTTGTGATATATTGACGGATGACACGTTTAGAATGTTTCATAATTTTCATTTGTTTATTTTTATCTTTTAAATTTCAATGGAGGTCGGGCATTAAATATGCAACCTTTTGTTCGCGAATATTTACAATGTGTTCATTTATGTATTTAATTTGGATGCGTGATGGCTACGTTAAACACTGAATTATTACCGTTTTTGACGTCTCGAAATTCTCGACTCGACTCTCGACTTTGTTTGCGAAAAAAAAATTCGATGTTGGCCGATTCTCAGACCTACTGAATGCATATTATTATACAAAATTTCAAGAGAATCGGTCCAGCCGTTTCGGAGGAGTACGGTAACTGACATTGTGACACGGGAATTTTATACATAGGTATATAAGATAACTCATGCTATACGTTATCCTCAGGCTGAAGAGCTCCCTGGCATCAAGATCTTCCACTACTGCGGCGGCCTGAACTTCGCCAGTAAGAACCTGTTCCGGTCCACTCTGTTCCGCAAGATTGGCTACCTCAGGCCCGCGGAGGTCGTCCACGATGAGGACAACAACCTCACCAAGAGCGAGTCCTATGAGTGGGACCCTCATATTTGCACCAGGGTAAGTTATAATGGCGTTTGAAAACAATAACATAGTAGGTATTTACCAAAAAGTAAAATTAAGTTCTGGAGGTCTCGTGGGTTCGATCCTAGATCCTGACCCAGGACAAATGTTTGTGTGATAAGCATGATCATTTGTTCTGTGTCTGGGTGTATTTTATCTATAGTATGTATGTATTTAGAATTACTTAAGTTTGTTAATCGGGTGTCTAGTACTCATAACACAAGTTATTCTCGTATACTTAATTTAAGACTAGATGGCGTTGTTGGAATGTTTAGGAATATTATCAGTTATGGTAAAATATTCGTTTGTTCATATTGTTAGTTATGGCAAAATTGTCTGGGTGTAATTTATCTATAATATACATGTATTTATTTAGAAGTGTGTAAGTATTTTTATTGGTTATCTACTACTCAAAACACAAACTCTGCTTAGCTTGACACTAGATGGCTTGTATAAAGGTCATGGAATATTTATTTACAAATGATCTAAATATTGTAACTGTTTTCGCAGGTCCAATGTGTGATCATCGACGCGACGGCTCTGTCGTACGTGGACGCTCCCGGCATCAAGTCGCTGGTGGCTGTGCAGCGCGAGCTGGTCTCCAGCCACATCACTGTACTACTGGCCGGGGCTAATGGTAACATACACTTATTTATCTCTTTAATGTCTATAGATATGCATGCAAATAAATATATGAATATTAATATATTACCCTAAACCGACGGGCATGTATGAAGCGATTGATGAGTGTGTATGAAACTAAAGTGGTATGCCAGGATCGTAGCAAATAGAAAGATGTGATCTCTGCCTACCCCCAAGGGAATGAGGCGTGACGTTTATGTATGTATGTATATTTATATATTGGAAGAGTCTATAAGTGGATCTTACCTCAGTCCATGCTGAGGTAAACGCTAAAAAAGTATCCACCTATAGACTTATTTTTCACTACATTTATCTATTTACCATGTCTACAAACGTTTAATTTTGTACGTCTACTGGAAAACTTCTGAGAGTATCTTTCGCTATCATGTGTTATTTGGAACTCCTGTTCCATAAGGCGAAGGAAATAGTTGATTGTGTTAATTAAAATGACGTGTGAAAAAATATCGTTCCCAAATATAGATTTTTTTGGTCATACTTATAACCAACATTATAATAGGTAGAAATTCAGCTGCCTCTTCTCGTATCATACTCCTGACATTAAAAGTCATCATTTGCATTTTGACTGTCTTTGCACTCTATGACCCAAAAATTATACAATAGATGTACTAATAACTTATTTCTTATCCACAGCCCCAGTACTAGAAATGATAGAAAAATTCAACGCTTTAGAATCAGACAGACTACAGCTGGACACCTTCCCCACCGTTCACGACGCTGTGGTGTATTACAACGTATTGGAGTCTAAGAAACACTCAGTGCCAATCACTGTGACACTATCATGAGGAAACAGACAGACCCCGGACAAGTAACCAGGTACCTCACTGTGGGCACACCAATGTATGGACAATGAGGTATAGGACCTTATTTTGAGTATATAACGAAAACTGGAACACGTTTACTCCTGGCGATTTTAAAAAATGGCATCCGGTTCACCTCGCCGCCTCTTAGGTGTAAAAGTCTGTGACAATATGGGCTGTAAAAGTCTAAGACAATGTGTTTAAACGTGCTATCAAAATTCATAGGGTGACAAAGTATAGAATAGTTCAAACATTTATTGTTTCAACCCTGTGATTAATTGAAATCGGAGTCGATAGTTTTCGTGTAATTAAAGTAAGTTGGGTTCTTGTGTGGGGGTCATTAGAGCTAAAATTTGCCATTTGGGGTCTTAAAGACCCCATCGTGTCCAGTCTCAATCTTCATCCACTTTTAGTTAATACTTTATTTATCGTTGTTTTTAATATCCTGCTTTTTCCTAATCGATGTTTTTTCTTAATTCCCTTTGCGATGCAACGGAGCTGTTTTGATACAGTATTATTATATTAAGAAATATGCAGGGTAAATAGTGAAATACAAATATATTTATTTAAGTATATAAATATGTATAAATAACCGAGAGTTTTGTGAAGCTGTTAATGGTTGAATGGCAATGCTTAAAGTCAATCTTGGGGGCTTGTGGGAGCGAGACAGTGCACTATACGGCGTATTGCAGCGTCTCTTTTCCACAACCACAGTCTACTTATAGAGTAGGACCCCTTGATTGAATTTCTCGATAATGTGGTAATTATTACTTAATTATATTCTTTTAATTTATACGAATAAATATGTAATGCAAGGTGTTCAAAATAAAATGTTTAGTAATGTCACAAAACCAAAAGGACTACTAGGTTTTTTATTAATAGTTGCTGCAAGTAATGTAAAAATCTTCATCGAATTGTTTGATATTTTTAATTTTGTGAATAATTGAAATAAGCTTCATAGTTCAAACGCGCTTTTATTTATTTTTAAGTTTATATTGTTTATTAGTAATCATTTTCACTTCATTTTTGACGTCCTACCTAAACACAAGTAATTTAGTTTTCTAGACCCCAATGTTTTGGGGTCTAATGTACGGTCAGCAAAATAATTCGGTAAACGATATGATTTTCAAAACAGTTGTACACAATCAAGTCTAATGATTTTTTTATTGAGTTATTAGTTAACAAGAAGATTTGACATCTAGTTTCGTATAGTTTACACTTAATAAGACAGTAGCGTACCAATTGTTGACAAATACTGGCACTCTGTTATTCGGAGTGTTAACCGGTTTCTATTGCTGACTGTACTAAAGCTCCACTTTTAGTACTACAAGGATCATTTGGCGAAATCGAGACGCAAGCCGTCGTTAGAAAGCCAACTTTTGACAGACACTTGAGTTAATTCTTGTTGCAAATATGCACACCAGCGGCCTCATGTTAATGTCATCCACGTGTCAAGATCCTTGTAGTATTATGCAAATACAATAGTCTGATGTTACTTACCGCTGTATTCACAAATGTCACTCAGTTGAACGTCTCTGTCACTGTAAATTGGAATTCAGAGACAAAGAGACATTTAAAAACGTCGTTTGTGTATACAGCTTAGTCTATTCGATCAATAAAACATGTTTTTGCTAAAGTTATTCAAGTTTTGTATATTAAACTTTTTTTATTAAACATTTTTTATTGATCAAATAACTTAAGAAAAATTACAAAGTACTTAATAGTACTTAATTACCTAAATAGCTTATTTTTTTAAGAGAACGCTCATTTGGATCAAGTTTTTATTGTTGTTATAATTGATCTTTTATTATTGTACAATTTCTAGTGTCATATTTTTAATAGTCTTGATGGTACTTGCAATAAACTGCACGGTTGAATGTGATTCACTTTGGCGGCCAATTTAAAATGACCTGTCTGACGTTGAGCGTTTTATATTAGAGTGAGATGCAAGTACTTATAAATTTTAAGGTGAGAAAGAGAAAGCAATAGCTTAAGCGCTTTTCAGATAGGTCAAGTTATATTAGTCGAAACGTAATAGATATAAAATATTTATGTGTTGTGGCCTTTAAATTATAATTATATTACTATTTCGTGTTGATGTAATCATTCTATATTTTAAATACCATTAAATGGTATAAAAGTAATTTATTTTATGCTTTCTAGTTAATTGTTTATTCCTTTAAAATAAAATGCTAAAGAAACATGCAGTTCTTATTATTATTTATTATGAATATGTAATGAGTTATTATGAATAAATCTATTTTGTTTTGCACTCATAGAAATATACGTAAATATGTTTTACGGTATAACGTACTTATTTTTAAAGGAAAATCAAGCTTAGAATATAATAGAAACTGCGATACGCAGGCAGCTATATTTTATAAAATATTTATTATTAATAATTGCATAATAATGTGTGTGCAATGTGCAGTTGTGTTGCCAGTATATGTATTTATTGCTAAGCCTGTTGTGATATTTAGTACCTAATGTGATTATACAGGATGTACTTAGATTAAAATAGAATGTTGAATATAAATTAATTGTGTTTTTATTTGGAAATTTCCTTGTTTTCGTAATATTCGCATTACCGTTACTATGTATGCCTGCTATGTAGCCTAATGGTAAGACCGACGACTACCAAGTCAAAGGTCTCGTGTTCTGTCCCACTGGAATATGAGAGTTAAGGGATAGAGAGTGCACCTGTGTTTGCGCATATGCTTGTGCAATATAATGTATACCGCGCATAATAAAGGTCCCAAGACTTTCACACAGAGCCATGTAGCCTCAAAATAAGCAGAGCTTGTATTATAAGTACTAAGCGACTGATAAACATACTTATAAACTTCTAGATATACAACGTTGATAAAAGCGAGAGGCATTAAATGAAACCACATATTCTGTATATCATTATAAGGCTACACAACAAAAATCAAATCAATGTAAGCAATAGTTTAGTCACAGGATATTTTTTTAGTTTTTTTTTAGTTTGAACATGCTGTATCTTCCTGATTAGGTGACTAAGTTTTATAGGCATAGTTATCTAGTTGGCTCCGGTTGGGTCCGAAACTAGTCGGGCTATCCCGATAAATACGCGTGAGTAAACCGTTATAACGTTTTAAGTATGAATCATCCTCACGAAAGTTATTATAAAAATATTGCTTACATTGATTTGATTTTTGTTGTGTAACCTTATAATGATATACAGAATATGTGGTTTCATTTAATGCCTCTCGCTTTTATCAACGTTGTATATCAACCTGTCACACTTCAAATATTGCTATGATCACGAGCGAGGTTATGTATACATAACATAGATAAATTACACCCCAAATAAGAACAAATGATCGTGCTCATCACACAGACATTTGTCCAGGGTGGAAATCAAACCCCGACCTCTGGTATAGCAGTCAGGACCACTAACCACTAAACCAAGAGGCCAGCCAGATTGTCAGAGTTATACGAGTATAGGTCAATCACATATTTATAAGTATACTGTAGCAAAACATAATATTGACTGCGCGGATAACCAAGTGGGATACCAGTCACCACGCCAATTACTACTGTACGCTAGCTACGTGTCGCGGGTTCGGAGTCGTTTTAATGTGGGTGAACTTAGCAGATCAATGTCCAGCAGATCAAAAAAAAGAGAGTTCTATTCGCATGCAGCTGAGTTCTATAGTTCCTGATAGTTTTTAGAAATAGTTCTGCTGTTTTTACCCCAAAAATTTAAATTAATGAAATGCTCTGCTAACTTCCCGTAGCAGATCAATTTGCAGCAGATCAAAAAAAAAAGTGTGTTCCTTTCGCATGCAGGTAAGTTCTATAGTTCCTGACAGTTTTCAAAAATGGTTCTGACGTTTTTGTCCCAAAAAAGACAATTAAAAAAATGGTCTGCTAACTTTCCGTAGCAGATCGAAAACTCGAAAATATCATTTTCATTGCCTTATAATATATTCCCACAGCAATATAGCAGAACTGCAATGCACAATTCGATTCGAGTCCAGAACTCACGTCCCAGTGCCAGCAGAGCAAGTAAGAATATTTCAAAACTCAAAAAATATCATTTTTATCACTTGTAAAATTGCTCACAGGCTAGAACTCTTTTGCGATCCGCCCACATCTGCAACAGTGGGCGGAGAGGCGGTACGGAAAACTGACGTACCGCCTCACGCAGGTGTTGACCGGACACGGGGCCTTCGGGCACTACTTGTGCCGGGTGGCCCGCAGAGAGGCCACCACAGCGTGTCACCAGTGCGGTGATCCTGACGACACCGCACTGCATACGTTGGCCCTGTGTCCGGCCTTCGATGGGCCTCGCGCCGTCCTCGCGTCTGCGCTGGGCGGAGTAGACGTCTCCGCGCTGCCGGCTGTTGTCGCAGCCGCGCTCAGCAGCCGCGCAGCGTGGGACGCACTGGCCTCCTTCTGCGAGACCGTTATGTCGCAGAAGGAGGCCGCAGAGTGCGTCCGGGAAAACGATCCGGACGCGCCCCAAATACGCCGTCGTCGGGTGGGGCGGCGAAGGGCCACTGATGAGCGCGCCCTCCCGCCCTAACCAGGGTCCGGGCGGTGGCACGGGGGTGCCACCGTCTGTAGTAGAGGACCCACGACGGGGGGCCACATTCAATGCTATGGGTGTGGTCCCAGTATCAGGCGAGGAGGCCGACGCCCTTTACACGTCGGCCTCCATATTTTGCGAAAGAGCAACCCGCTGGCCGAAAAACGAGAACAGCGGAAGCCCGCGGTCGGTGCATGAAGTAATGCTATGCGCTGCCATGCACCGACACCAAAACGCGGATGACGTAGCACAGCGGTTCAGGTTTAGTCAGTAAGAGTCTGACACTACCCGCGGCTCCCCCCGGGGTCGCGGGTGTCCATGAGGATTCCCCCGCTTTACCAAAACAAAAAAAAAAGAGTTAGGTTCGGTTTTTAGTAAGGTTAGGTTAGGTTTGGTTTTTAGTTAGGTTAGGTTAGGTTTGGTTTTTAGTTAGGTTATGTTAGGTTTGGTTTTTAGTGAGGTTAGGTTTGGTTTTTAGTTAGGTTAGGTTAGGTTTGGTTTTTAGTTAGGTTAGGTTAGGTTTGGTTTTAAGTTAGGTTAGGTTAGGTTAGGTTTGGTTTTTAGTTAGGTTAGGTTAGGTTTGGTTTTTAGTTAGGTTAGGTTAGGTTTGGTTTGGTTTTAAGTTAGGTTAGGTTAGGTTTGGTTTTTAGTTAGGTTAGGTTAGGTTTAGTTTTTAGTTAGGTTAGGTTAGGTTTGGTTTTTAGTTAGGTTAGGTTAGGTTTGGTTTTTAGTTAGGTTAGGTTAGGTTTAGTTTTTAGTTAGGTTAGCTTAGGTTCGGTTTTTAGTTAGGTTAGGTTAGGTATGGTTTTTAGTTAGGTTAGGTTAGGTTTGGTTTTTAGTTAGGTTAGGTTAGGTTTGGTTTTTAGTTAGGTTAGGTTAGGTTTGGTTTTTAGTTAGGTTAGGCTAGGTTTGGTTTTTAGTTAGGTTAGGTTAGGTTTGGTTTTTAGTTAGGTTAGGTTAGGTTTAGTTTTTAGTTAGGTTAGGTTAGGTTTGGTTTTTAGTTAGGTTAGGTTAGGTTCGGTTAGGTTCGGTTTTTATTTAGGTTAGGTTAGGTTCGGTTTTTAGTTAGGTTAGGTTAGGTTTAGTTTTTAGTTAGGTTAGGTTAGGTTTGGTTTTTAGTTAGGTTAGGTTTGGTTTTAAGTTAGGTTAGGTTAGGTTAGGTTTGGTTTTTAGTTAGGTTAGGTTAGGTTTGGTTTTTAGTTAGGTTAGGTTAGGTTTAGTTTTTAGTTAGGTTAGCTTAGGTTCGGTTTTTAGTTAGGTTAGGTTAGGTATGGTTTTTAGTTAGGTTAGGTTTGGTTTTTAGTTAGGTTAGGTTAGGTTTGGTTTTTAGTTAGGTTAGGTTAGGTTTGGTTTTTAGTTAGGTTAGGTTAGGTTTCGTTTTTAGTTAGGTTAGGTTAGGTTTGGTTTTTAGTTAGGTAAGGCTAGGTTTGGTTTTTAGTTAGGTTAGGTTAGGTTTGGTTTTTAGTTAGGTTAGGTTAGGTTTAGTTTTTAGTTAGGTTAGCTTAGGCTCGGTTTTTAGTTAGGTAAGTTTTGGTTTTTAGTTAGGTTAGGTTTGGTTTTTAGTTAGGTTTGGTTTTTAGTTAGGTTTGGTTTTTAGTTAGGTTTGGTTAGGTTTGGTTTTTAGTTACGTTAGGTTAGGTTTGGTTTTAAGTTAGGTTAGGTTAGGTTTGGTTTTTAGTTAGGTTAGGTTAGGTTTGGGTTTTAGTTAGGTTAGGTTAGGTTTAGTTTTTAGTTAGGTTAGGTTAGGTTTGGTTTTTAGTTAGGTTAGGTTAGGTTCGGTTTTTATTTAGGTTAGGTTAGGTTCGGTTTTTAGTTAGGTTAGGTTAGGTTTGGTTTTTAGTTAGGTTAGGTTAGGTTTGGTTTTAAGTTAGGTTAGGTTAGGTTAGGTTTGGTTTTTAGTTAGGTTAGGTTAGGTTTTGGTTTTTAGTTAGGTTAGGTTAGGTTTAGTTTTTAGTTAGGTTAGCTTAGGTTCGGTTTTTAGTTAGGTAAGTTTTGGTTTTTAGTTAGGTTAGGTTTGGTTTTTAGTTAGGTTACGTTAGGTTTGGTTTTTAGTTAGGTTAGGTTAGGTTTGGTTTTTAGTTAGGTTAGGTTAGGTTTGGTTTTAAGTTAGGTTAGGTTAGGTTTGGTTTTTAGTTAGGTTAGGTTAGGTTTGGTTTTTAGTTAGGTTAGGTTAGGTTTAGTTTTTAGTGAGGTTAGGTTAGGTTTGGTTTTTAGTTAGGTTAGGTTAGGTTCGGTTTTTATTTAGGTTAGGTTAGGTTCGGTTTTTAGTTAGGTTAGGTTAACTCTATCCTAAGGGAACTCTATCCCGGCTATCCCTCGGGATTTCTATCCCTCGGGAACTCTATCCCGGCTATCCTTTAGGAACTCTATCCCGGCTATCCCTCGCGATCTTTATCCCTCGGGAACTCTATCCCGGCTATCCCACGGGAACTCTATCCCGGCTATCCCTAGGGAACTCTATCCCAGCTATCCCTAGGGAACTCTATCCCGGCTATCCCTAGGGAACTCTATCCCGGCTATCCCACGGGAACTCTATCCCGGCTATCCCTAGGGAACTCTATCCCGGCTATCCCTAGGGAACTCTATCCCGGCTATCCCTAGGGAACTCTATCCCGGCTATCCCTAGGGAACTCTATCCCGTCTATCCCTCGGGAACTCTATCCCGGCTATCCCTAGGGAACTCTATCCCGGCTATCCCTCGGGAACTCTATCCCGGCTATCCCTAGGGAACTCTATCCCAGCTATCCCTAGGGAACTCTATCCCAGCTATCCCGGCTATCCCTAGGGAACTCTATCCCAGCTATCCCGGCTATCCCTAGGTAAACCTACAAACCAAACCTAACTAAAAACCTAACCTAACCTAACTAAAAACGAAACCTAACCTAACCTAACTAAAAACGAAACCTAACCTAACCTAACTAAAAACCGAACCTAACCTAACCTAACTAAAAACCAAACCTAACCTAACCTAACTAAAAACCAAACCTAACCTAACTTAAAACCATACCTAACCTAACCTAACTAAAAACCGAACCTAAGCTAACCTAACTAAAAACTAAACCTAACCTAACCTAACTAAAAACCAAACCTAACCTAGCCTAACTAAAAACCAAACCTAACCTAACCTAACCTAACTTAAAACCAAACCTAACCTAACTAAAAACCAAACCTAACCTAACCTAACTAAAAACTAAACCTAACCTAACCTAACTAAAAACCGAACCTAACCTAACCTAAATAAAAACCGAACCTAACCTAACCTAACTAAAAACCAAACCTAACCTAACCTAACTAAAAACCAAACCTAACCTAACCTAAAGAAAAACCAAACCTAACCTAACCTAACTTAAAACCAAACCTAACCTAACTAAAAACCAAACCTAACCTAACCTAACTAAAAACTAAACCTAAGCTAACCTAACTAAAAACTAAACCTAACCTAACCTAACTAAAAACCAAACCTAACCTAACCTAAATAAAAACCAAACCTAACCTAACCTAACTTAAAACCAAACCTAACCTAACTAAAAACCAAACCTAACCTAACCTAACTAAAAACTAAACCTAACCTAACCTAACTAAAAACCGAACCTAACCTAACCTAAATAAAAACCGAACCTAACCTAACCTAACTAAAAACCAAACCTAACCTAACCTAACTAAAAACTAAACCTAACCTAACCTAACTAAAAACCAAACCTAACCTAACCTAACTAAAAACCAAACCTAACCTAACCTAACTTAAAACCAAACCTAACCTAACCTAACTAAAAACCAAACCTAACCTAACCTTGTAACGTTTGTGGTTTAGTAGGTAGTAGAAATAAATGAGAAAATAATTTAATTATAGTTTATTTACTTTTAGGTAGGTAGATGCCGGTTGAGCCGGGCGTGAGTTCAAATATCGAGCGCGTAACGAATTTTAGTTCGCTGGTAGAACACTATCCTGGGTCAGTAGCCGGTTGAGTAGGTAGTCGCTCGCAGCTCCGCAGTAGTCCAGCCGTCGATGATGCAGAGTAGACCGCTGACTTCGGCGTGAAGGTCACGGAGATCACGAGGTCACGAGGTCAATGTGGTCCAGCCGACTCGAATTGTAGTGACTAAGTCGTAGATAGTAAGTAGATGCTTGAACCCCGATCTGGGGTTAACACTGAATTTACTTAGCACTTAGAATTTAAATTAAATGGAGACTTATTAAAAATGATTGTGCGAAATTAAATACGTATGCGAATTTAGAACTGTTACGGTAGATGACTATAAGCGTCTGTTCGCGGCTGCGTGGTGGTCGGTATGCCTTCTTACAATTCTCTAATATTCCTCACCAGCGCGGCGAGTCGCAGTCTAGGTGGAAGGGATCGTTTGCCAAACCGGTTTCCGTGGCGCGTTAGCTATCGCAGCGCGCGGCGCGCGGCTCACGGCTCATTATATTGTAACGCTATTTTAGGTTTAAATAGTCTTACGGCGATATTGACTATATATTAGTTTAAAAATAACGTGCAACGTTACAGTACCCCCCTTTTTAGCGTAGGATTTTCCCTAGAGAAAATCCGCTGCCTTCGCTCTCGCTAACAACTGATCTGAGTTACTCTTTCATTCATCATCATTCATAATTTAATCATCCCTCACTTTTCATTCTTCCTAACATTAACTAGCCGACATCACCTTTGACATCTGTGCGTCAGCGTCCTTTCGACCTGAGTATTCTGCTTGTAGTGCACAGAACACTCACTCAGTTCAGTTATGGCTGACAGAAGATTAAGCTGAAATAGAGCGATTACTAACTACACATAACTACTAATTGATATATTGAAGATTAGGAAAGATAAATAAATAAGTTATGTTTGTGATTAAGGCTTATTTATAGAGTAATCAACCGCTCTTGCAAAGGCTTATTTAAGGAGTTGCACCGCTCCGAAGGATACCAAAGGTGTAGGGCCTTTAGCATACATAACCGAAGGGATCTATGGGGTAGAACCACGATCAAGTTTTATTTATAACCATCGGTGTAGGGCCGATAGTCATAGTATATTTAATATGATAGTAATACAATGTATGGGGTAGACCATCATCATATAAACTATTGGGGTAGACCAATAGGTGTAAAATAGAAAAGGAATAGCCATGTGTAGTAGTTAGTAAGTGGGTATAGAATTTAGTGCATACTTAGTTTTAGTTGAATTTAAAATTTGTTTAAAAATGTGTATATTTAGCTATAATCAACGTAGTTTTAGTTATAAAAATTTAAGTATTTAGTTGTAATAGTTTAAAAGATTTAATTTACTTACATAGCCGTAGTAAGTTTTAATAAAATGAAGATAAAAATAGTTTAAGTTATTCTTTATAGTTAACTAGTTTAAAATCCTTTATGTGCCACTCTCCGATTGATTTTCCAGACATATCTGCCAATTCATAGACTAGAGGAGACCTTTTACCAATAATTCTACATTTGATAAATTTAGGAGCCAATTTTTTATTAAAATATTTGTCTTTGTCACTTTGATAGAATGTTCGTTTCCATACAATATCCCCTATGTTATGTTCACTAGGTTTCCTGCGTAGATTATAAGACTGACAGTTCCTAGCATGGGCCTGTAGGAGAGCTGCTTGTACTTTGTTGAAAATTGTAGCCAGATAACCTAGATTTTCAGCGTATGCATCGCGTGGTTCGAAGATAATATCGCTATCCAATTTACAATCATTGTAATGAGTGCCACAACTGACTAGTTCACGGCCATAAACTAGAAATGAAGGCGTGAAACCAGTCACCTCATTCACCGAGCTGTTAATAGCAAATTGGATTTTAGGAATAAGTAAATCCCAAACCCGATGATCATTGTTTATAAAAGTTGATACTGCAGTCATTACGGTTTTGTTATACCTTTCTACGGTATTAATATGAGGTGAATATTTAGGTGTAAAATGTAAATTCGGTATTTTATATTTGTCTATCAAGTTTTTAAGTGTAGCGCTAACAAATTGTTTACCATTGTCGAGAATGATAGTAGATGGAATACCGTGTACCAAAAATACGTTTTCTTCTAAGATTTTAGAAATAATGTCGGCCGTAGCCCGTTTAATAGGAAAAAGTAAACAATATTTGGAGAAACAGCAGGTCACGACAAATATATAACAATTTTGTTTCCTTGTTGGTGGCAAGGGTCCAACAAGATCAATGCTAAGCATTTGAAAGGGTCTATAACAAGATTTAGGTCTACCCATGTGTCCCAGCGTTGCGTGATTTTGATGTTTATGTGCTATACACGTGTCGCAAGAGTTCACCACTTTAACTACATCGGAATACATACCAGGCCAGTAGTATTTTAGTGCAACACGTTTAAAAGTTTTAAATATGCCTAGATGACCACTAATAGGTTCAGCATGGTTTTGAGTGATAGTATCCGTCCTATATTCAAGTGGTACCACTTCTTTCCATTCAAATTCTCTAGTCAGTGGATTAAGACATTTTTTGTAACGGAAAAGTTTATTATTAGAAATTTGAAAATCGAGAAAAGAAGTTGGGGAATTTAAACAGCCATTATATATATTAAGATACCAAGAATCTGATGTCTTGGGCGCAATGTTCGTAGTATGATTATTTAAAAAACCATCGATAGCAGATACGGGAGTTGAACGAGATAAAAAATCAGGTACAACATTTTCTACTCCGCGACGATGTCTAATCTCGAAGTTATATGCAGACAGTCGTACACCCCAGCGAGCTAAACGACCTGTAGGGTTATTCAATTTTAAAAACCATTTTAGGGCAGAATGATCCGTATAAACTATAAACTTCTGGCCATTTTCAACATAACATCGCCAATGTTCAACTGCTAGTAGAACAGCAAGTGCTTCGCGCTCGGTTGCACTATAGTTGCGTTCTTGATTGGACAAGGACTTGCTCATATAGGCTATGACACGCTCCTCGCCATTTATGTCCTGTGTCAAAACGGCACCGATTCCGTAGTTACTCGCGTCAGTGTGAATTTGGAAAGGTTGAGTATAATCTGGACACGAAAGTACAGACGCGGACACTAAGCACTCTATCAATTTAGCAAAAGCAGTATCAGCCTCCTTGGACCATACAAAAGGAGGAGCTTTTTTACTTTGAGAAGTTAGTTTGTTCAGTGGTGAAGCCAAAGAACTAAAGTTGGGAATAAATCTGCGGTACCAAGAAGCTGCGCCCAAGAACCGTCGAACTTCTTTTCTATTTGTGGGAGTAGGGTAGTTCTTAATAGCGTCTACTTTTTCAGGATCAGCATGTAAACCGTTAGCATCCACTACGTAGCCCAAATATTTGAGTTTTTCTCTGAAAAATTGACTCTTTTTTAGATTTATTGTTAAATTAGCTAATTTTAATTTATTTAAGACAAGTAAAAGTAGGGATATATGTTGCTCAAAAGTTGACGATACAATAATAATATCATCTACGAAAACAAAAACTCTATGCTCAAATTCTGGTCCATAAAACAGAATATCTACGAGACGTTGTTGAGTAGCTGGAGCATTGGTAAGACCAAAAGGCATAGCCTTAAATTGATAAGTTCCGCGAGTCGGAATATAAAACGCGGTTTTACATCTGTCCTCTTCTTTTATCAATATCTGCCAAAAGCTTTTTGATAAATCCAGACTTGTTAAATATTTGGCGTCACGTAAATTATCGAGTATTTCCGAGATGTAAGGTAGATTGTACGCGTCTTTTTTTGTAACGGCGTTTAATTTACGGCTATCTAAGCAAAATCTAAGCTCACCATTTTTTTTAGGTGTAAGTAGTACTGGAGAAGACCACGGACTTTCCGCAGGCTCCACCACATCATCCTTCAGCATCTCATCCAGCTGTTCAACTAATACTCGTTGCTTCTCCGGAGACATTCTGTAGTACCTTTGACGAATGGGAGCAGCATTCCCAGTGTCAATGGAATGTGTTATCAAAGAAGTACGACCAAGACCTCGCTCTTCGTATGATATCTCTCGGAACTGAGATATGATATTGTCAGCTGTAGTCTTCTGATTTAACGTTAGATGATCATACGACTGAAGATGTTTAGAAGGATCTGACTCTAATTCAGCTAACTGAGCGTCAGATGAATTTAAAAATTTAATAGAATTTAAGTGGCTAGGAAACAAACCAAATTTGCGCCAAAAGTCCATGCCTAGGATTAAATTATTTTTTATTTCTGGTATAATGTGTATGTTTAAATTGTGTGATTGATTTTCAAATTCAAACGTTAAGGAGACAAAACCCATAGATGAAAGCTTTTGTCCCCCCGCAGCAACAAAAGTTAAGGGTTGGCAGATGTTCCATTGGGTAATAAGAGAACTGAAATTCTTATGAAAATTATTTCCCATTATAGTAACGGCAGAACCTGTATCAAGTAACCCGGTAACAGTTTTACCATTAACCTTAACGGACACATACGGTCGAGTGTAATCTGTTTGAGTGTCACGGATTGAAGAAACAGTATAACAAGAAAAGAATTTAGTAACGGTATCAAGCCAATTTTTCCAATCACTTTTATCAAAATTGGTGATAGTACTGCCTCTGCAACCCACGTGATTTAGTTTTTTGCCACCTGAGCATTACAATTAGGGCAGTCAGGAAACTTCACATCTTTCCTTCCGCATTTAAAGCAGATAGGAAAATGAGGCTTTTTACATGAACCCAGAGAATGTGTTTGAGATCTACATCTAGGACAGTATACGTATTTTTTATTGTTATCGTTTGCAGGTGTCATTTCATTTACGTGTAATTTGTGATTTTCCTGTTGTGTTAGATTAGAAGTAGTTTTAGATTTATTGTAGTGATTATAGTTATTAGAGTAGTTTTTAGAATAGTTAGGATTAAAATTATGGCTTTGTTGTTTGTAGTTTTTGTAATTATTATTAGAATTACTAGTAGTAGCTTGCTTGGTATATGCAAACTCTGGAGCTACAGTATCTGCACTAACTTTAGGTGGTTCGCGAAACTGCTTGAGCCTAGATTGTATATTTTCATAATTCCTACATATATTCTGGAGACTGTCAATATCAGTTATGTTAGCAGAAGATGCAAGAGTACTTGCATAACAAGGCCTAATATTATGCAATAATATTTCCAGTTGGTCCTCTTCTGGTAAGGACTTCCCCAACCTGGAAAACATACCGCGCATAATAGCTATATATATAGTAATGTTTTCTAGTTCACCCTGTGTGCGTGCACGTATTTCTGCGAGTAATCTATAGTCGTAATCGTTTTCACTAAAATCTTGTTTTAACATAACTACTACCTCATCCCAAGTCTCAACTCTGTCCTTGATGCACCGATACCAGTGTAAGGCGTCATCAGTGAAGATCTCAAAAGCAAAGGCAAGAATTTTTTCCTGAGATATAGATCTGCTCAGAATAAACTCATTGACCCTTTGAATGAATGCCCTAACACAAGTTTTCCCCGAGAATTTTAATTTGCCTATCTCAGAATTGAGTTTACGCTCGCAAGTAACTGACACGTTGATAGGTTCACGTACCGGTTCTGATGAGCTAGTACTAACTTGGGTATTTTGTGCGTTTGGCTTATAGGAAGTCAAATCTTTGTACTGCGAGTTAAAATTCGAATTGCATATTTTATAAATATCCGCCACGTCAGCAGTCGCGTAATTAATCCTATTTAAGCGATGGTATATATGATGCAGTAGATTTTCTGTGCGGGTAAACAAGTTTTTATCAAATTTAGATTTAAGTGCTATTATATTGTTGTGAGATTTTATCAACGACTCTTTAACAGCTTTCAAATCCTCGGACGGTTCTAAATGAGATTCCAAAATGTCCTCAGAAGGTAAAGTAGAAGATAATTTAACTATCTGTTTCCGAAGTTCGCTAACCGAATCACCACCAGTACCACCACGAACAGTAACTTCATAGTCGAGTTCAGCTTTTTGTAGCGATAAAAATTTAATAGGGTAAGACATGATAAAATTGAAAAAAAACCCGCAGCGAAATGTGTATTGCAAAACGAATAAGCAAAATTTAAAACGGCACAATATAAATAGGAGACACAATTTACAACACAAAAATTATGCAAAATCAGCAGAAAATCAGTCTACCAATGTGTGAAATAAAAAATTATTACAATAAAAAAAATTGAAGGTAGTGTAGAAAAATTCACAATTGGTATCCTGTGATTGAAATAATCTAACACTACTGTTAGAAGCCAACACCACAAAAACTACAAAATGATTAGCTTGCTAAAACTGTATACGGCTCGATATTCTACCTATTTGGGCGCCACTGTAACGTTAGTGGTTTAGTAGGTAGTAGAAATAAATGAGAAAATAATTTAATTATAGTTTATTTACTTTTAGGTAGGTAGATGCCGGTTGAGCCGGGCGTGAGTTCAAATATCGAGCGCGTAACGAATTTTAGTTCGCTGGTAGAACACTATCCTGGGTCAGTAGCCGGTTGAGTAGGTAGTCGCTCGCAGCTCCGCAGTAGTCCAGCCGTCGATGATGCAGAGTAGACCGCTGACTTCGGCGTGAAGGTCACGGAGATCACGAGGTCACGAGGTCAATGTGGTCCAGCCGACTCGAATTGTAGTGACTAAGTCGTAGATAGTAAGTAGATGCTTGAACCCCGATCTGGGGTTAACACTGAATTTACTTAGCACTTAGAATTTAAATTAAATGGAGACTTATTAAAAATGATTGTGCGAAATTAAATACGTATGCGAATTTAGAACTGTTACGGTAGATGACTATAAGCGTCTGTTCGCGGCTGCGTGGTGGTCGGTATGCCTTCTTACAATTCTCTAATATTCCTCACCAGCGCGGCGAGTCGCAGTCTAGGTGGAAGGGATCGTTTGCCAAACCGGTTTCCGTGGCGCGTTAGCTATCGCAGCGCGCGGCGCGCGGCTCACGGCTCATTATATTGTAACGCTATTTTAGGTTTAAATAGTCTTACGGCGATATTGACTATATATTAGTTTAAAAATAACGTGCAACGTTACAACCTAACTAAAAACTAAACCTAACCTAACCTAACTAAAAACCAAACCTAACCTAGCCTAACTAAAAACGAAACCTAACCTAACCTAACCTAACTTAAAACCAAACCTAACCTAACTAAAAACCAAACCTAACCTAACCTAACTAAAAACTAAACCTAACCTAACCTAACTAAAAACCGAACCTAACCTAACCTAAATAAAAACCGAACCTAACCTAACCTAACTAAAAACCAAACCTAACCTAACCTAACTAAAAACCGAACCTAACCTAACCTAAAGAAAAACCAAACCTAACCTAACCTAACTTAAAACCAAACCTAACCTAACTAAAAACCAAACCTAACCTAACCTAACTAAAAACTAAACCTAAGCTAACCTAACTAAAAACTAAACCTAACCTAACCTAACTAAAAACCAAACCTAACCTAACCTAAATAAAAACCAAACCTAACCTAACCTAACTTAAAACCAAACCTAACCTAACTAAAAACCAAACCTAACCTTTTTTTTTTTTTTTTTTTTTTTTTTTTGATCAAGCGGGGGAATCCTCATGGACACCCGCGACTCCGGGGGGAGCCGCGGGTAGTGTCAGACTCTTACTGACTAAACCTAACCGCTGTGCTACGTCATCCGCGTTTTTGTGTCGGTGCATGGCAGCGCATAGTACTACTTCATGCACCGACCGCGGGCATCCGCCGGCCAGTTGAGAGCCGGCGGGTTGCAGTTTCGCATTGTTGATGGAGGCCGACGTGTAAAGGGCGTCGGCCTCCTCGCCTGATACTGGGACCACACCCGTAGCACCGAATGTGGCCCCCCGTCGTGGGTCCTCTACTACGGACGATGGCACCCCCGTGCCACCGTCCGGACCCTGGTTAGGGCGGGAGGGAGCGCTCATGCGCGGCCCTTCGCCGCCCCACCCGACGTCGGCGTATTTGGGGCGCGTCCGGATCGTTTTCCCGGACGCGCTCCGCGGCCTCCTTCTGCGACATAACGGTCTCGCAGAAGGAGGCCAGTGCGTCCCACGCTGCGCGGCTGCTGAGCGCGGCTGCAACAACAGCCGGCAGCGCGGAGACGTCTACTCCGCCCAGCGCAGACACAAGGACGGCGCGAGGCCCATCGAAGGCCGGACACAGGGCCAGCGTGTGCAGTGCGGTGTCGTCAGGATCACCGCACTGGTGACACGCTGTGGTGGCCTCTCTTTGGGCCACCCGGCACAAGTAGTGCCCAAAGGCCCCGTGTCCGGTCAACACCTGCGTGAGGCGGTACGTCAATTTTCCGTACCGCCTCTCCGCCCACTGTTGGAGATGTGGGCGGATCGCCTCGACCGTCGCCCGCCCCGCCGTCGGCCTTGTGAGCCGAAGTTCCCAATTTCGGAACACGACGAGGCGGGCTTGTCTGCGCCAGGCTTCGCGTTGCCCTGGCGAGGGGTCCAAGCCCCGGGACCGGAGCGAGGTGCAGCGGGTGTAGAGGTCCGCTAGCACCCTCGCTTCCAAATCCCAGGGGGGAGTCCCCGCCAGGGCACACGCCGCCTCCTGCCCGACGGTGCGATACGCCCGGGCGACCCTATTGGCCACCACCCGCTGCGCACCGAGCAAAACCGCCCGGTGCTCGGGCTTGAGCGCATCGCACCAGATGGGTGCGCCGTACAGGGCCATCGACTTTATGACGCCTGTATATAATCGGCGACACCCAACGTCCGGGCCCCCGACGTTCGGCAAGAGTCTTCCGAGAGCGAGAGCGGCGGCCTGGAGTCTTGGCGCCAGCCGCTTAAAGTGCTCCCGGAAGCTCATCCGCCCGTCGAGGACCAAACCTAAATACTTCATCGTGCCTGACAGCGGGATCTGTGTGTCCTCCACTGTCAGGCACGAGTCGGGCAGGGGCCGGCTCCGGGGACCGTGCAGCATTAGCGCTTCGGTCTTCCCCAGAGCCACTTCCAAACCTAGCATGCGGATGCGACCCACGACCAACTGGACGCCGCAGGTCGCAATCCGCATGCATTCCCGGGGGTCTGTCCCCCGGGTTAAAACCAAGGTGTCGTCCGCGTAGCAGACGACCTGCACGCCGGGGTATAGGGCCCCTCTCAGGGCCCAGTCGTACCCGATGTTCCACAGGAGGGGTCCTAAGACTGACCCCTGTGGAACACCGCGCCCCGTTTGATGGCGCTGCAGGCCGTTCTGCCCCGCGAACGAGACACTTCTATCGGCGAGGTAGTCCGCCACGACACGCTGTAGATAGAGCGGCACCCCATGGTATCGGAGCGCCGCTACTATACATTGATGCGGCAGCGAGTTGAAGGCGTTGGCAATGTCAAGGGAGACGGCCAACGCCACTCCCCCTCGCGCCGCCGCATCCGTGGCGAACTCCCTCACCAACTGCAAGGCGTCCAATGTGGACCGCCTCGCCCGAAATCCGAATTGACAGTCCGACAGATTCGGACCCGTCCGGTCTAAGTGCCGGACGATGCGGGCAGCAATGACTCGCTCAAAGAGCTTGCCCGCCTCGTCCAGCAAGACAATCGGTCTATAACCGGACGGCGAATCTGCCGGACGCCCCTCCTTTCTGAGGAGGACCAGTCTGCCTTCCTTCCAAACTTTAGGGAATCTGCCCAACTCTAAACACGAGTTGAGCAGACCCCGCAGACGGTCCTCGAGGGGTCCCAGGGCCAGTGCCAGCGCTTGTGCCGGCACGCCGTCGGGCCCTGGGGCGGTCTTCTTCGGGCGTAGGCGGTCAATGGACGCCTTCAGTTCTCCTTCGCTGATTTCCTCCGGTGGCTCGTACGGTGGTTGTGTCGCACTTTCCACCGGAGGAACGAAATCAGTCCCTGCTGGGAATAGGGACGAGACGACGGTTCGGAGCAGCTGGGGCTCCATGGTCTCCGTGATCGGGGGCGCCGCGGCCCGGAGCTTGTTCCGGGCCGCTAGATACGGTCGCCCCCACGGATCCCTGTCGAGAGCCTCCAGCATCTCCTGCCACCCTGCTGCTTTTGCTTCCAGGATGGCGATACGGAGATTGCTCCTCGCCGTACGGTAGGCCCTGTAAAGGGGGGCCTCCGCTGCCTCGTCCCTACCTCGACGAGCGTGCCTGGAGCGGTGGTGGGTATATACCCGCTGCGCCTCCAGGCACGCCTCCCGGAGAGCTGCGATCTCAGGCGACCACCAGTACACCGCCCGGCGGTTCCGCCGCTTCCTGACCCGAGGCATCGCCGCATCGCATATTATAGCTAGCGTGCGGCGGAATCTCTCTGCCTCGGTGTCGACTGAGCGGCCCGCCGGTGGCGAACACCAATCGGCGATGATGGCCGCCTCGATCAGCAGCTCCCTGTCGAGCTGTTTGAGGGCCCATCGTGGAGTTCCGGGGCTCGTGACTGGTTGAGCCCCTCCAGAACCTCCAGGAGTCGAGACGCTGAACCGAATATACTTGTGGTCGGACAGCGTCTCCACCTCCTCGACGTGCCAGTCATTGACACGCCCCGCAATGGATGGGGCGCAGAAAGACACGTCGACGATGGACCCCCCGTTGCGACGCACGCACGTATGGGCCCGGCCCCTATTGAGCAGGGCCAGGTCGAGCCCTAGGGCCCACTCCTCCAACACCTCCCCGCGCGCGTCCGTGGCTGGGTTCCCCCACGCCGCGCTCTTGGCATTGAAGTCGCCCAGCACAATCACCGGACGCGGCGCCAACGAACGAACAAGGGCCTCTAGCTCGGCCATAAATGACTCGAACTCAGCGAGGCCCCTGTTCGGGGAGAAGTAGGCCCCCGCTATTGCGTACGGGCCCCAGTGCGTCGCAACGTACCCGGCGCCCCTACGGATGACGTGTAGGGGCTGGGAACCGGGTCCGGTCGCAGCGATGATGGCGACGGAGCCGTTGATGTCCCCCGCCCAATTTGATCGCGGGGGAACAAAATACGGCTCCGCCACCACTGCGACGTCGATGGACCACTGCGCCAGCGTCTGCAGGAGAAGGTCCTGAGCGCCGGCGCAGTGGTTCAGGTTCCCCTGGAGGAGGAGATGTGGTCGGACTTGGTCCATTAGTGTTCCATTATCTCCTCCTCGCAGGGTGTGGCCTGCGGTTTCGCCGCAGCGGGCTTGGGCGCCTTTATAGGCGCCACCCGCTTAGTGAGAGCCGGGGGAGCGCATCCCCGGCTGCCCATCTGGTGGGCTGTGTTGCGGCCCAGCTCGGCGCAGATGGCGCACCTGGCCGGGGCAGTACAGGCTGCCGCCTTGTGGCCAGACTCGCCGCAGCGGTAACAGAGTCCGCTGCGGTCCGTCGGGCAGGCGCACACGGGCCTTGTATGCCCCAGCACCAGGCACCTGAAACACTTCATAGGTCGTGCCTGAAGTTGCACGACCCGCGCCGAGCTCCAGCCCACCAAGAACTTTTGGGTGGCGCTGGTGATGACGAGCTGGGCCGCCGTCAGGGGGCACTTCACAATGGTCGTGAATGTGCCCCCCGGGCCGAGTCTGAGCTCCCCCGCCTTTACTGAGCCAGGAGCGCATTTTCCCTGGCGGGCGACAGCGTCCTCGACCTCTTTCTTTGTGACGGAGTCGTCCAGGTTTGTAACCCGGAGCTCCGCGCACTTAATGGGTCGAGAGACCCTGACCCCACCAGTAGCGTAGATGGCCCGAATTTTTTCGGCCATCATGTCTGCTGCTTCCTGGCTCACACTGCGGGGGAGCTCTAGGACCCTCGCACCGGTCTGCCCCCTTCGTATGCGGATGGGGTCGACCGCCAAGTCGATCCCCATCTCGGTCAAGTTGACCTCACGTCGCGTCTTTGCGAGGACGTCCGCGTACGTGAGGCCCTTCTCCTCGCCCTCCGCGTCGATGGTCACCACGAGGGCAGCTCTTCGTGCAGCAGCACGCTGCTTCTGCGCCCTCTTTCTTTGGTTTTTCTTCGACGCGGAGGTCGACCGTCCTGGAGCCGGCTGCGGTTTTGGAGCAGCCGGCTTGTCCTTCTTGGCCTTCTTGGCCTTCTTGGCCTTCTTCTTGCGGCCGACAACTTCTGCCCAGCTGCCGCCGTCCGCCGCTTGTGGCGGTGCAGCCGATGTAGACGGCTGCGGTGCGGCTGGCAAGGCCGAAGAAGTGGCGGCCGCTTTGGCAGCGGGATTCTTCCCCGTCTTCGTCTTCCTCGTCGTCCTCGTCGTCTTCGTCGTCGGGGCCTGGCTTGCAGTGGGCTTCTCCACCGCAGGCCTCTTGACAGGCCCCGAAGACAATGATGTCGAAGGCTTAGGCGCACTGCCTGTAGCCGATGCCGTCGCGAGTCTTCTGTCCGCCGCTAGCGGCGGACGTAATATAGGCTCCGGCGGGAGCCGGCCTTTAAGGCCATCCAACTTCGCGTCCATCATGGTGCCTACTGACACCATGATGGAACGTTTGAGCTCCTCCACGTCGAGGGCTGCCGGGGCCATCCGTTTTTGGACAGCCGCAACTTGGCTCCTGAGCTCTTTGACCTCGCCGCTGAGGCGGCTGTTCTCGGCCATCAGACGCTCCATGGCCTCAGAACTCGTCAGAGCCCGGACTCCGCCCTGGATCACCTCTACGGCGTCCTTCAGCCTCTTGATGAGATTGCCTTTAATGTTCTTGGAGGTGCGTGCCACCTCCAAGATTGCCATTAGGCTCTCCTCAATCTTCGATTTGGCCTCCGACGGGGTCGTGGGTCTTAGGCCGGACCTGAGCAGGTCCTGAACGGCTGCTCGTTCTTCCCGCCTTGCCTTTTCTTCCCCTTCGCCGCCAACCAAACGGCCGTGAGCGACACGGCCACAAGACTGCGTCGAGGACGCGAGAGACACAAGGCTCTCGCAGTCCGAAACTCCTTCGGCGGAGGCGTCGCGCTTGCGACGCTTCCGCGTGTTGCGCTCCTCAGAGCTGCCGCGAGACTGAGAGCGGCACGAAGCCGACTCTGCTAGCTCCATCTCGTCGCCTAACACAACGCGCTCGAGTGACACTCGAGGCGAAGTCACCTTCATCATTTCGACGAGACTCGATCGGGAAGCCGACCGAGTTACTCGTCCTCCTTCTACGTCCTTTGGGTTTTTAAATTTGTGTTCAATATCCATATGAGATCCCACGAATATGGGGGATATAGGGACGTCGTTCCCGGGCAGTGCCCCCTGTACCCGGGAAAAGTCTAGAGTCACCCTCCGAGGTGGCGACCGGTACCTCGTCGGGGATACCACTAGGGACTGGACTCCCTCCAGCCATTCATCCTCTCGCCGTGGCAACCAAGCTTAGGATTGGGGGTTTTTTATAGAGGTTTTCCGTCCTCGTGACCCAACCGGTTAAGGTAAGGCCCCCGGGCCGCGTAAGGTCCACCCTGACCCTCGCTGCGGCTTACGGGTCGGCCGGCGGTGGTCTTAACAAGACCGTGTCCGAAGGCAGTGTGAGTGCACATCGGACCCGCCGCCCTCTTCCTACCCCCGCCCGCCGCCGCTACCCGGAATACGTCCAGGACGCCGGCGGGCTGCGGTCCGGTCAGCAAAAGCCGCCAACCGGACTCGCCCTTCTCCCTTCAACCCGCTCTCCTCAACAGAGGAGATATGGGAGAGGGAGCGTCTGCGACAAAAGTCGCCGCCCAAAAGGGCGCACCTTAGTAATTTTTTACAGAGGTTTTCTTCCTCGCAGCCCCCGCCCTTAAAAGGGCAGCGGCCCCCGTTCCGACAGTTACTTGCCGGGTTACGGTATACTATGCCCGACCAGCTGTTGACACTGGTCGGGCACACCCGCGACCGCAGTCGCCGGCCCACTAGGGTAGGGCCCCACCTAGTAATTTTTTAAGGAGGTTTTCTTCCTCCGTGCGAGATGTTAGCCGGTCCTGACATAAAAACAGGAACCGTTGCCCAGGGTGCACCACGGGGAGGTCTCTCAGCACATCAGCACCCCAAAACCAAACCTAACCTAACCTAACTAAAAACTAAACCTAACCTAACCTAACTAAAAACCGAACCTAACCTAACCTAAATAAAAACCGAACCTAACCTAACCTAACTAAAAACCAAACCTAACCTAACCTAACTAAAAACTAAACCTAACCTAACCTAACTAAAAACCAAACCTAACCTAACCTAACTAAAAACCAAACCTAACCTAACCTAACTTAAAACCAAACCTAACCTAACCTAACTAAAAACCAAACCTAACCTAACCTAACTAAAAACCAAACCTAACGTAACCTAACTAAAAACCAAACCTAACCTAACTAAAAACCAAAACTTACCAAACTAAAAACCGAACCTAAGCTAACCTAACTAAAAACTAAACCTAACCTAACCTAACTAAAAACCAAACCTAACCTAACCTAACTAAAAACCAAACCTAGCCTAACCTAACTAAAAACCAAACCTAACCTAACCTAACTAAAAACCAAACCTAACCTAACCTAACTAAAAACCAAACCTAACCTAACCTAACTAAAAACTAAACCTAACCTAACCTCACTAAAAACGAAACCTAACCTAACCTAACTAAAAACCAAACCTAACCTAACTAAAAACCATACCTAACCTAACCTAACTAAAAACCGAACCTAAGCTAACCTAACTAAAAACCAAACCTAACCTAACTAAAAACCAAACCTCATCTAACCTAACTAAAAACCAAACCTAACCTAACTGAAAACCGAACCGAACCTAACCTTACCTAACTAAAAACCGAACCTAACCTAACCTAACTAAAAACTAAACCTAACCTAACCTAACTAAAAACCAAACCTAACCTAACCTAACTAAAAACCAAACCTAACCTAACTAAAAACCATACCTAACCTAACCTAACTAAAAACCGAACCTAAGCTAACCTAACTAAAAACCAAACCTAACCTAACTGAAAACCGAACCGAACCTAACCTTACCTAACTAAAAACCGAACCTAACCTAACCTAAATAAAAACCGAACCTAACCTAACCTAACTAAAAACCAAACCTAACCTAACCTAACTAAAAACTAAACCTAACCTAACCTAACTAAAAACCAAACCTAACCTAACCTAACTAAAAACCAAACCTAACCTAACCTAACTTAAAACCAAACCTAACCTAACCTAACTAAAAACCAAACCTAACGTAACCTAACTAAAAACCAAACCTAACCTAACTAAAAACCAAAACTTACCTAACTAAAAACCGAACCTAAGCTAACCTAACTAAAAACTAAACCTAACCTAACCTAACTAAAAACCAAACCTAACCTAACCTAACTAAAAACCAAACCTAGCCTAACCTAACTAAAAACCAAACCTAACCTAACCTAACTAAAAACCAAACCTAACCTAACCTAACTAAAAACCAAACCTAACCTAACCTAACTAAAAACTAAACCTAACCTAACCTCACTAAAAACGAAACCTAACCTAACCTAACTAAAAACCAAACCTAACCTAACTAAAAACCATACCTAACCTAACCTAACTAAAAACCGAACCTAAGCTAACCTAACTAAAAACCAAACCTAACCTAACTAAAAACCAAACCTCATCTAACCTAACTAAAAACCAAACCTAACCTAACTGAAAACCGAACCGAACCTAACCTTACCTAACTAAAAACCGAACCTAACCTAACCTAACTAAAAACTAAACCTAACCTAACCTCACTAAAAACGAAACCTAACCTAACCTAACTAAAAACCAAACCTAACCTAACTAAAAACCATACCTAACCTAACCTAACTAAAAACCGAACCTAAGCTAACCTAACTAAAAACTAAACCTAACCTAACCTAACTAAAAACCAAACCTAACCTAACCTAACTAAAAACCAAACCTAACCTAACCTAACTAAAAACTAAACCTAACCTAACCTAACTAAAAACCAAACCTAACCTAACCTAACTTAAAACCAAACCTAACCTAACCTAACTAAAAACCAAACCTAACCTAACCTAACTAAAAACCAAACCTAACCTAACCTAACTAAAAACCAAAACTTACCTAACTAAAATCCGAACCTAACCTAACCTAACTAAAAACCAAACCTAACCTAACCTAACTAAAAACCAAACCTAACATAACCTAACTAAAAACCGAACCTAAGCTAACCTAACTAAAAACTAAACCTAACCTAACCTAACTAAAAACCAAACCTAACCTAACCTAACTAAAAACCAAACCTAACCTAACCTAACCTAACTTAAAACCAAACCTAACCTAACCTAACTAAAAACCAAACCTAACCTAACCTAACTAAAAACCAAACCTAACCTAACCTAACTAAAAACTAAACCTAACCTAACCTAACTAAAAACCAAACCTAACATAACCTAACTTAAAACCAAACCTAACCTAACCTAACTAAAAACCAAACCTAACCTAACCTTACTAAAAACCGAACCTAACCCTTTTTTTTGGTTTTGGTAAAGCGGGGGAATCCTCATGGACACCCGCGACCCCGGGGGGAGCCGCGGGTAGTGTCAGACTCTTACTGACTAAACCTGAACCGCTGTGCTACGTCATCCGCGTTTTGGTGTCGGTGCATGGCAGCGCATAGCATTACTTCATGCACCGACCGCGGGCTTCCGCTGTTCTCGTTTTTCGGCCAGCGGGTTGCTCTTTCGCAAAATATGTTGGAGGCCGACGTGTAAAGGGCGTCGGCCACCTCGCCAACAGCCGGCTGCGCGGAGACGTCTACTCCGCCTAGCGCAGACACGAGGACGGCGCGAGGCCCATCGAAGGCCGAACACAGGGCCAACGTGTGCAGTGCGGTGTCGTCAGAATCACCGCACTGGTGACACGCTGTGGTGGCCTCTCTGCGGGCCACCCGGCACAAATAGTGCCCGAAGGCCCCGTGTCCGGTCAACACCTGCGTTAGGCGGTACATCAGTTTTCCGTACCGCCTCTCCGCCCACTGTAGCAGATGTGGGCGGATCGCAAAAGAGTCTAGCCTGTGAGCAATTTTACAAGTGATAAAAATGATATTTTTTGAGTTTTGAAATATTCTTACATATGCTCTGCTGGCACTGGGACGTGAGTTCTGAACTCGAATCGAATTGTGCATTGCAGTTCTGCTAAATAGTTCTGTCGAAAACAAAAGAGTTCTAGCCTGTGAGCAATTTTACAAGTGATAAAAATGATATTTTTTTAGTTTTTAAACATTCTCACATGCTCTGCTGGCACTGGGACGTGAGTTCTGGACTCGAATCGAATTGTGCATTGCAGTTCTACTATGGTTCTGTCTAAAACAAAAGAGTTCTAGCCTGTGAGCAGTTTTACAAATGATAAAAATGATATTTTTCGAGTTTTCAAGTTTTCGCACAGGCTCTGCTGGCACCAGGACGTGAGTTCTGGACTCGAATCGAATTGTGCATTGCAGTTCTGCTATAGTTCTGTCGAAAACAAAAGAGTTCTAGCCTGTGAGCAATTTTACAAGTGATAAAAATGATATTTTTTTAGTTTTTAAACATTCTCACATGCTCTGATGGCACTGGGACGTGAGTTCTGGACTCGAATCGAATTGTGCATTGCAGTTCTGCTATAGTTCTGTCTAAAACAAAAGAGTTCTAGGCTGTGGGAATATATTATAAGGTAATGAAAATGATATTTTCGAGTTTTCGATCTGCTACGGGAAGTTAGCAGACCATTTTTTAAATTGTCTTTTTTTGGGACAAAAACGTCAGAACTATTTTTGAAAACTATCAGGAACTATAGAACTTACCTGCATGCGAAAGGAACACACTTTTTTTTTTGATCTGCTGCATATTGATCTGCTACGGGAAGTTAGCAGAGCATTTCATTAATTTAAATTTTTGGGGTAAAAACAGCAGAACTATTTCTAAAAACTATCAGGAACTATAGAACTCAGCTGCATGCGAATAGAACTCTCTTTTTTTTTGATCTGCTGGACATTGATCTGCTAAGTTCACCCACATGTCGTTTTATCAATAAAAATATCCAAATTGTCTTACCAGGCACCCAGCAACAAGTAACTAATACTTTTTAACCTACTAGCAACAGAGTTGATTATCGCGCGGTCCTTCACATAATAAAAAGAGGTTTTTCTACAAAAAGGTTGTTAGCAGACTTATAAAGATTAGTCTATAATTATAACTAATTGGGCATAACGTTAACGCCTCAATTGTTTCTCATATGAAGCGAATCGCCCTTACGATACGAGCGGATGATAACACACACGTTTATTTTCTGTTCTATATCACTGATTAATTTTATCATCATGACTATAATAACATTATCGTACAAATTTAGTAAGAGTTGCATTTAACAGCAATGATTTTTGACAAATTTTGACATAGTATCCTATATAAATGGACTGTTGAATGTTTGCATTTGGAAGTGCATGTAAATCAGGGTATAATTGGAGCACTTATTTGTAGTAGAACCTCATTAATTATTACCTATTTCATCATTTGGGGAATCTTTACAGAGGTCTAATGAGCTGAGAACGGGAAAAGGGTCTGCCGTCAGGAGCTTGGAGCATGATGACCCGTTATTTACCATCATATTAGCAGTATATAAGTGGGTACTTATTCGTTAGTCAAACACAGCCAGTGAGATTCTCCTTAAGTTGACAATGCTGGTGAAATAAAAAATAACAAGCCTAGCCGTATAGCGTCGATGCAAAAAAGAATAGTTATTGCATTAATTTAAAATGACAGTATTAGAGCAGAATATAATGCCAGATGATAGTTGAATGATAACCTTTATTGCGAGACATGGGAAAGAAAAGAGAAGATTATGTCCAACTACGGAAGAATACGGGCTAATGATGACGAATAAACTTAAACAAATTTTGAGAAAAAGCTATGGAAATGTAAAACATTAATGGCCAAAATTAAATTGTATTAATATAAAATTAGTTTCCCAATAAAAATGTCGGATGTTAAGCGATAAACTGCAGTATCAACAAGAAATTGAGCGTGAAGATACAATAGCAGTAATTAATACAGATAAGGCTATCTGTCATAGATTTAAAGTGGATAATCACAGCTTATAAAGTACAGTTGAGTGACAACTCGGGACCACACAAGTGTGAGCAAGATGGCAGCTTTGTACCTCGTTGGGTTGTTGGCAATCCTTGGATTAGCTCAGGTAATTATAAACGTGATTAGTAAACAAAATAATGATGATCATATACTATGTTGAGCGGTTATAGCCTAGTGGTAAGATCGTGGGACTGCTAAGTCACAGGTCTTGAGTTCGATCCCCACGTCGCGCACCGACTTTTTGAATGTTGTGTGCGTTGTTGCATTTCTTTCAAGCTCTATAGCTACTTCTTAAAGTGAGATACTTGAAGTTGTGAGAAAGTGACCCCACTCTACGCCACGTAGTACCCGTCTCGTTTCCACAACTGTAGTAGAAGTCTTATTACTTAGGTAGCGTTAGATCATTAGTGTTTTCAATAGTCTTTGGTAGAACTAGTATTCAGAACAGTCGACGTTTAGAGATGCTGAAATAACATTTAGAATCAACGATTTAAGTCGCTTTTCGAAGTACACATAAATTGGGCAATTTTCTCTTATTTTTCCAATTGTTTTCTAAAGTTTTCTAAAGTAGTGTAAACTTTGCGTTACCAAAATATATTTGTATCAATACATGAGCTGAAAATTGCATTATCAGTTAAGACGATAGCGTTTTGTTTTATGTAAAAATGTACTCGTGAGTCTTATTAGACCTTTGTTTTATAAGTTTTTTGTTATCAAATCTTTTCTTAGCCATAAACTGGATATAATCAGTCAAAGTACATTAAGGAAAACCTAAGGGACTTTTAACTAGGTAACTAGGTATCTTTTGATAAAAACGCTTCATTTAACGCACGTAATTAAAAATACATAATTATGATAAGGCGAATGATATCAGTATATTCTAGTCAATGTTTCCATTTTTAGTTTTTATCATGTTTTGATTGATTAATCTAATTTACTTATTTACTTTCAGGGAGGATTCGATTCTGATGTCGTGAATATCGAAAGCCTACGTAATGGTAAGGATTCTGAATAAGACCTTTTGTTACGAAACATTAAAACACAAAAAGTAGATATAATACAGGAATCTTCTTGTAGATGGTCGATTTGTCATAAAGTAGCTGATTATTTACTCTGGCTAGCTAACGACAGCTTTTATAGACTCATTTTTATATTTCTTTAAAATCAGGACCAATTTCTTCCTTTGACGTTCCATCTACATGTTATTCTTCGTAATATAACATCTAAAGGTACATCTTCATTCAAAATAGTCAAAAGAGTATAGTACTATGTTTCTCCTGGAGACCTTTCACCCCTCACGAACATCCCGCAGCAAAGAGTCTACCCTTAACAAGAACTTTCTTTAATCAGGAGGTGAGAGGATCGTTGGTGGCTGGGAAGCTGAAGACGGCCAGTTCCCGTACACCGTGAGCCTCAGAATGGTGGGCGCTACCGGCGGTGTGGGCGCTTGCACGGGCTCCATGCTCAACAACGAGTGGATCCTCACTGCCGCTCATTGTCTTGCCAGGTCTGATTTCTTTTGTTTTCTGCCCGCTCTCTTTTACTACACTTTCGTTCGATTTAATACATTAAGGTTCTTATGATTATAGCTGCTAGGTCTATTGTCCTTTACTTTCCCCTTCCGGTAAGCTTGTCTATTATTTTGTTAATTTCACAAGCAAGTAAACAGAGGTTTACAGAGTTTAGTAGACTCGGAAATTTAAAGCGCTTTTTACCTTGTTTAAGACCGTAGGCAGTCGATGAGGAGACAAAAACAGAACATACTTAGTGATAGAATTAACGCCGTGCACGATTTCTACCGGTAAATTTGATATACGGCTGATAAAATCCAATGTCTGCATATTTAACTACAATTTAATAGCTTAAGGCGTATAGATTTATTCTGCACACTGATACGTCGTGTCGATAAATTGTAGTTACAAGCCCCATTTTACACTTACTTTCAAACAAATATTTTTAAGCAAACAGTTCCTCTTCTTTTCATTTACCAACAACCTGATCACTGTCAATTCCAGGCGCTTCACATACGTGGTCCGCGTCGGTCTGACCAACTTGACCATTCCGGAGTACATCATCTCCCTGGAGAGAGACGCGGCCTACATCCACGAGGCTTACAACCACGAGACCAGCGCTGTGCAGACACACGACATCGGGCTACTCAACCTTGGCATCTCTATTCCTTACAGTGGTTGGTATATCTTTTTCTGTAGCATTTATTTTACTAAACTCTACTTACAAAACTCGCTTGATTAAGCTGGAACGCGGACTCGCGGATGGTTGAGTGCACAAACACATTTCTCGAAAAAAATACTGAAAATTACCTCTTATTGAAGTGAAAGAAATTAATTATGTTGCCTATTTATTTGCTCCTCTCGGCAAAAATCTGACTCATTTAACTCCATTTTTTTTGTTATATGCAAACGGGCTGGTTAGATAAGCCGAATGACTGGTGACCGGATCCGATGACTAAAATAGAAGATGTCTTAGCCTTTTTGCTCATTGGATAAGATTGAACAGAAATTAGGCAATCTGAAGGAAACACCTGTTAACCAACTACATGATAATTTGTCATCTTAAGACCTATAGAGTATAGAACATTTGGAATTCTTTTGGTTCTAAAAATAAGTGACTTATCACGCCTCTTTCAATCCACAGAAACCATCCAGCCAATCAGGATCCAGAGCAGCAAGAGACAGCAGCTGGAGTACGGTAACCTGCAGCTGATTCTCAGCGGCTACGGACGTACCGACGACTGGTGGGCAGGTACGATACTCATCATCATCATCATCTTCCTGCCCTTATCCCATTTTACTTGGGGTCGACGCAGCACGTTTTTCCTTCCATGCTCGCCTTTCAGACGTCACACTACTATTTATACAAAAAAAAACCTTCGAAAATAATAACGACCAGTTAGATAACAAGTTAACAATATCATATTTTGATGCAAATTTAGAAAATAAGTTTGAATAAAAACCATACACAGAAACAAAAGATGCCGTGGTAACTTCTGCGTGTGTAAGGCTTGGCGCAAACGGGCCACCGACCACGACCACCGTCAGCTGTCGCGCGCTTCCGCCACTTTTGTAACAGTGTCAGAAGCGAGCGACAGCCACTGGTGTTCGGAAGCCGCCACATTTTATAACCCGCTCTCTGCTGCGCAGTCTTACATTTAACTGCGCGGGGGGTGGAGCAATGCGACAGTGGTGAGTGTCGGCGTCTTGTGTGGCCCGTAGCGACCACAAGTAGCGAGTCGCGGACACTTCAGTAGCGAGTGGCCGCCACCGGCTACACGTGTGCGGCGTGTCTATACAAAATATATGAAAAAGCGTGTTAAGTGGCTGTCGCTGGCCACCGGTGGCGGTGGTTGGTGGCCTGTTTGCGCCTAGCCTAATCTTCCGTGGCCTTTAATTTAACGTCGATAGTTATACGAAGACAATTATTCACAAAGTCAACCTTATGCACGCGTGTTAAAGTTGTTTTTACTACCCTAGATCATCAAAGTCCACACAAATTCATTATTAATTCGACATATTTACTCATTTCGGAGCATAGTGTGCTGTGTTATATCAATAGGAAAAGCTAATAGAGCAACAATTACCTCTTATCAACTCCAGGTGGTATCGTCCCTGAGATCCTGTACTGGGTGTACCAGCGCGGCATCACGCAAGCTGACTGCTTCACCTGGTACCCCAACAGCCAGACCATGGGCCCTTTCACCATGTGCGCCCAATACTACAACAACACCAACCAAAACGCTTGCACTGTGAGTTGGTTTTTCAGTTTTCCACATCCCATGTACATTCAAATTTATAAAAATCTTCCTGTCAAAATTTGGTAACTACTTCCGTCCCTACTTTTATAATTTTGATCTTAAGATATTTTTCTTGTTTTTCCTTGCCTTCAGTATTCCTTTTAAAAGTAACTTTGATTCGAATTCTAAATTCGAAAATCTTGAACATTGATAATCGCGTACCTAGTTATTACATTCGTTAATTTTGGTTATTAAAATTTGCTAAAGATACAATACTTTGTCTTATCACCTGGAAATATTTAAGAGTTTTCTGTTGTCTCCAATTTAAGTTGAAACAGCTTTAAGTGCTTACATAGTACTAGATCTAATATCAGCTCGTAAAATATTCGGAAGCTTACGACCTACCCTCAGAATTGAAGAGGGACATGAAGAAGAAGAAAGAACTTAAAACTAATATCATTGTCTTCATCCAGGGTGACAGCGGTGGTCCCCTCACGGTGGTGGATGTCGACGGCCAGGTGACGCAGGTCGGCATCATGAGCTTCGGCTCTCAGCGCGGCTGCAACACCACTCACCCTCAAGGTAACTCACACATGTTATTATGTAACTAAAGAATAGCATATTTTTATAATTGGAAACATTTGGGGGAGACGATACAAACATGAGGTCAAGCAAGGAGGGAGTGGAATTAGGAAAGAAATGAGTGGAAGAGAGGGGAAGAACATGCATATTGACAGACGACAAGAGACCCTGCAGCCTGCGAGCCCGAGAGTCGTCCTTCAGTAGGCATGTATGTCACCCATTATGATGACGTGGTGATACTGAGGACCCAAGTTACTGAGCTGTAATTCGAGATTATCGAAATAGTTTTTGTGACAGTTGGGACTGTAGCAGACAGTAACCAATACTTTAGTGCGATTGACCAAGACCTCAAGAAAAATATTATATTCAGCCGATTCGGAGTAAAGAGAAGTATAATCCGAAATCCGGATCCGAATCCGATCCGTCAGTATAATAATAATGTATGCCATTCTTTCCCCAGGTTTCGTCCGCCCCGACATGTACCAGGACTGGATCGAGGGCCAGACCGGCATCAGCTTCGACTGGGACTCCGAGGAGCTGGAGAGCGCCTACGGCAAGAAACTTCAAGGTCTTGAAGATTACGAATAAACTCACAACTATTTATTGTATGGAATAAGTTTTATTCTTGAACATGATCTTTTAAAGAAATAAATAGATTGCCGATCGTTTACGTGACGTTGGCAAAAACTGTTTTAATAGATTATTAATTTTTTGAACCTAAACCTAATCTAAACCCCTATGTGTTAACTGTGCATGTGAAATTTTTGAATCAAAAACCCATGAAAGAAACGTAGCTAAAATTTGTGTGAATCCAATAATACTAGGTGGAGTCTACCTTTCTGGTTAAATGCTAATTTTAAAAAGCTCTAGGAGAGTGGGGATATATATCAGACTCACCAAACTTGCCAATCTCACCCGTGCCGTTACCAGGATAAGGGGATCAGTTGCGCATGCGCTGCACGCCTCCAGGTGGCCTCGAAATACGCTTCAATTAGAACTGCTGATTATAAAAAAGGGGATTAGAGCTCGTTCCCACAATGTCGTCTGTCGGGACCCAGACGTGTCGTATCGTGTGTCGTAGAGTCAGAACATTTTGTATGAAGCTATTCACACTTGTCTGACAACGGTTTTGTGTCGGATCTGACAAAATAATTGTGTGTTTTGTCAAGCCTCCCGTTCGGAGAATAAACGTGTCGGATCAACGGTCGCATAATTATGATCGCAAATGGCGCTGTTAAAATTTGTCGGATGTCGGATCGTTGAATGTAGTTATTGTCATTCTAAAATAATCGAAAAACTTAACGTCGTCACTTTTTAATTCAGAATATTCTAAAATATTCCTAAAATAAATCTTTCCCTCAGAACTGGGTGTACCCAATATCTTCCATTTTAAGCTGTCTTCGTTTCTTCCACAAATAAATAGATCACAACAAAAGCTTCGTCGACGTCCATCGTGTAAAGAAGCCTCTTCTTGACTGTCGTTTAATGGCACTAGCTGCGATCGTGGCCGGCAGCCGACTAGTGTGAACAGAGGCGCCGACACCCGTTAAAATCGGAATCTGACAGAGGACTTAGTAGGAACGAGCTCTTACCATAACACGCGCTTCAAAGCGACTACTTTGTACTGTGTACTCTGTGTCAAAGCTAGACAGGAAACAAAAGATAACGAATAACGAATGTTAAAAACCCTGTTGATATGATTGATTTGATGTCATAATGATATGGCATATAATGAATCTCTGTTTAATTGCGACATCTCGTAAAAAACCCAATAAACCTTTAGATAATAATCGTTAATATTAAGATAGCGACACAATGGTTGACTAATAAAAAAGTAAATTGGTTTGTTCGTATATTATCGACTAGACGATGATTCCTTTAATGTAAGGCCGCGTACAGACATCGCGAGGCATGCGTCGCGAATGGTTCGTCACGCATGCCTCAACCTGTAGCATACGACGGTACATTTATGCGTACATCTCGAACGACACATGCTCAAGCTGAGCACGCAAACCACCACGCACGGTGTTCGCCCCGGCAAGGCATTTTCATAAGGCGCGCATCGCAAACTACACCTGTCCGTCCACACGGAGCGCACGGCTCGTATTGAGGCGGCGCGGCGGCGTTCGCAACGATCGTATGACGCGAATGCTCATTATGAGCACACACGTCCACACAGCCCGAGGCATGCGATACGAACCATTCGCGGCGTATGCCTCGCGATGTCTGTACGCGGCTGTAGGGAAATACAGCTGAAAAATAAATCCAAACCGCAGTTTTGACAATACTAGCAAGATGTTATTCAATCTAATTATATAAACACATACCAAATAAAAATAGATAAAATGTGATTTACTATGTATTTTACGAGTCCTAATAAGATTTGCATTAATAGGCTGATACAAAATATTCTTGTAGTTGGCTGTAAAGCCGCGTCCAGACATCGCTAGGCATGCGCCGTGAATGGTTCAGTTTTATTTTTGTTGGAAGATAGTCTTGAGTCTTGCAACTGTATTACCTTAAGGGCTCAAACACATAAACACGTACAACGATGTGGCGTCGTTTCACGATACTACGTCGCGTTGTGGAAATCTACGTCACGACGTCGTAACGTGTCGATGCACGATACGACGTCGTGACGTTAGAAACTCAAGATGCAATCCTGCGTAGTTGCTATTCAAAATTCAAAGATGACGGATGTTATTGAAGTCGATCATTTAATTACCCTAGTCGAGCATCGTCCCGCAGAATGCGTCTAGTGCGGTCCATTTTTCGGAACGAACTAAAACACCACCTCACTGTATCGACGGCATCGTGCCGTATATCGTGCGTGGCACATTACGTTACGATCGCGATGTCGTGTTTTTTAACGATGATCATCGTACGAGTAGATTTCCACGACACGACGTCGTATCCTGAAACGACGCCGCATCGTTGTACGACGCGACGTCGTAACGTGTTTATGTGTGGGAGCCCTAAGACACTCACAAAATTAGAACTAAGAAAATTCATACCCATACACATTGAGTATTCCCTACATTTTAATCGTTCTTATATAAGATATCTGCAAATTGAAAACAGAGTAAAATTCCCCAATCTGCGATAATTACTGCCTTACATCAATAACAGTGTCCGTATTCTTATCTGTATTCGGAATTACTTAATAAATACTCAGGTAACAGTAGGCAGGCACATTTGTAAAGTGATCGATCAAGATGGAGGTGGCTCTGTTGGGACTTTTCTTGATCTTGGGCGTCGCTCAGGTAAGCTCTCTCTCAATTCTGCTGGGGAGTTTGTTGCGCTGATTCTTCTCCCGCAGCAATAGCACAGGAAGCAGTGAAGGGTGGGCAATGGAGTGATGTATCTTTCGCGACGTTCAAAAAGTGCTACTGTGCTACTAGTGTGTAATGTCTGAAAAAAATCGAAATCAAATAAATATTGGGGTTTAAATTTGGAGTAACAAATTGTTAGTCAACTTCTTGTAAATATCTCGTGACGTTTCGAGAAATTTCATACAATGTTGATTGTTTCAGGGAGGTGACCTCAAGCCAGCTATTATCGAGGACTTAAGAAGTGGTAAGCAAGCTTGTGTTATTTTTTTTAATACTTTTCGTTCCATAATCTTATATTAACGTCTATTAAATTATTGTTTCCTTTGTGTTTATAGGGTGTTCCTTATATGGATATTTTTCGAATTTTGTAATGTAAACCCCCTAATTCTTTTAAGACTGCCCAGGCCTACTCAAATACAAAATTTACCGTGCCGACTTAGCCGCGAAGATCTTGAAAATCGCTGGTTTTTACCCTTATTGCTACTTAACTATTTGTTTTTCCTCCAGCCCAGCCCCCATCTTCCCGCATCGTAGCAGGGTGGGAGGCGGCTGATGGCCAGTTCCCCTACCAGGTCAGCGTGCGCATGGTCCGCGCTGATGGCCCCGTCTCCTCCTGCGGCGGCTCCGTCATTCACGGCCAGTGGGTGCTCACCGCTGCGCATTGCTTGGCCAAGTAAGTGGACTGGTGTTTTTAAACTTTCGCGACTTGTACACATATTTTAGACGACAAACGGGACTTCGTTTGTTTTTTCGTTCCGTTTGTCCTGTTTGTCGTCTAAAATAAGTGGACTGATTTTTAGTAAAAGAGGGACAAAAGAAACTTGACTTTATTTCATTTTGACCTAAGTATCCGTTGCCAAACATTGCCAACTTAGAAAAAGGAACACAGTATAAGTACATGAACATTTCAGAACCTAAAATACTTTTGAAGTTACTAGAAGATTCCACGAAACGGTAATGTCTAGTCGCCCGCAATTTTATTCATCAATTTGTTTAACTGTTCTCCTTTCATGTTACATTTGCTAGCCGCGACACTTTCATCATCCGCTTCGGGCTGACGAACCTGACGCGTCCGGAGTACATCGTGGAGACCACACTGAAGCACATCCACCCTGACTACATCGAAGTCATCGCCGGCGTGCAGGTCCCCGACATCGCTCTCCTCGACGTCAACAGGGTTATACCCTTCTCCGGTTAGTAGAAATTTCAGAAACGTGGTGCCTTTTAGGGCATATCCTAGTTTTTTTTTGTTTTCACCCCGAAAATAAGAAAAAATAGGAAAAAAAGAGATGGTTCAAGCTATATTTGTAGGTAACGTCTTTAAGGCGCTCCTACGCTGGATACATATCGGATGCCTTGGCTAATGGCTAGCGCCTGTCCACGAGTAACCTATGCCAAACCATTAAAACTAATTGGAATTTATTGCCGGTTCCTCTCCATAGGAATGACATTTTGGACCGTGAACCGTGCACCTCCCAGGGTGTTAGTCAACAACTTGGAATTTTAACGTTTCTAAATTGTCTTTTAAGACCTACAGGAAAACCTTTGCATTTTGATTTTAAATGCTTGTTATTGTTTCAGCCAACATACAGCCGATCCGTCTGATGAACAGCGCTCAAAAGGACTACAACTACGCCGGAGTCACCATGGTAGCCAGCGGATATGGACTTACTGATGATCCCATTAACGGTTGGTATTCCGCATATTGATTATGAGTTTCAACAATAAGTTGAAACTCATAATCAAAAACCATGTTGGGGTCCAGTGATGCCTAGTAGTGGTAATGAGGACTGTGGCATATAATGAGTCAAGCGTAGAATATTTTTATAAAAATACATGCCTTTCTCAAGCGAAACATCATGTGCAAATCAAAACAGATTTTTAAGAAAATGGTAATAAGTACTACAAAAAGGAAGAAAATAAGGTAACATAAATAGATACAAGAAAGAAGAGTCATGGTATGGACATGTCATGCGGAGGAAGGAGGATCACGTGGTAAGGAAGGTGATGGTCATGAATGTGGATGGATATAGGGGAAGAGGAAGACCAAAGAAACGATGGATGGATTGAGTGAAAGATGATATGGCTGCAAAGAGTGTGACTTGCGAGATGACGTCAGGTAGGAACGTGTGGAAGAAGAGGACATGCTGCGACGACCCCAAATAATAATTGGGATTAGGACAGGGAAATTATGATGATAATGATGCAAGAAAAAAGAGAGTGCCTTGCTAGCCATTACTTTTGTTTTTTGAATCATAGTAAAATAGTTTCGTCAATATCATTGACCAATATCTTGGACCTATTTATCCAGGTGGATCCAGCTCCGAAGTTTTGAGATGGGTACTGCAGCGAGGCGTATCTAACTCCGTGTGCAACTCCTGGTACATACCCGGCATCGTCGCGCCGGAGATTGTCTGCTCCCAGTACTACAACAACACCTCACAGGCCACATGCACGGTGAGATTTAACACCTTAAACTTCGCTAGTCATCTTACTAATATCATAAACGCTGGAACAATTTTAAGAATTTGGTATAAAGTTAATCATCATCATCCGACCGATTTCGGCCATGGCGACCGCTTCAACTCCTAATTGGTATTTTGGCATCCATGCACCCGAAGATGCCGCCGCCGGAGCTGCCGATCCTGTTATAATAAAATGCTCTTTAATTAAAGATCATCTGTCCTTGCGATTTAACTACTTTTTTCAGAATCAGTCAACAGTCATTTATTTGTCTGAAATATGGTATTTTTACAGATTTTATTGTAATTTAGCAACCATTTCGTTTATAAGAGACACTTCACCTTCATATTATATTTAAGCTTTAAATAATAATTATTTATCATTGTCCAGGGAGACAGTGGCGGCCCTCTGGTGGTCACCGACTCCGACGGCCAGCTGACTCAGGTCGGAGTGGTCAGCTTCGGCAGCGGCCAGGGATGTAATAACCCAGCTCCTTCAGGTTAGTGGTGATATTATACCTATACATTTGGCAACCTCACTGCAAAACTGATAATATTATGTTTCCAACTACTATTCTTTGTAATTGGTTATTTGACTGACTTGGGTATTTAAAAAAATAATTTGGCCGTCAAATAGATATCCAAAAAATATTGGACACGTTTTTTTTTTTATTTTATCTTGTAAATAAAAAGTAGTCACGATACAATGCGTTGACTCTCGATTCTGACGTGCCGTAACCACCCCTACTTCTACACGATTCACCAACTTTGATTCGTTATTTCCTCGTATTTTTTATGGCTTTGATTGAAGAAAGAACTCAAATTCGATATCCATTTTCGCAGGTTATGTTCGCCCCGGATACTTCCAGGACTGGATGTTGGAGGTGACCGGCATCAACTTCGACTGGTCCTTCAATGGAGACGATAGCAATAACAACAGCGCCTGAATACCCGAAAAGCAAAACTCTCGCAGATGTGAAAGAGAGGGTACATGTTATAGTCTACATAGCTCTTATTTTCTGATCCTATCGCAAAAACATCCTGCAAAAAAATCTTACTAAAACACACTGCATATACCAATAAATAAAATTAATTTACGCTTTCGTTTTTTTTTTGCAAACCTATCATTCGCTTGATTTTTTTTTTGACACGCTTTTAAGCCCCACTGACTGAGCGGCACGCTGTCAGAGTTGTGTCCACTGACCTGCCTAGTGCAGGATTCAATCCGGGCCGACGAGTTAACTTGCTCTCCACTCCACGGCCGAGTGGTATAGGTCACCATACCAAGTTAGTATCGATAAGCGCCACGTGCAGCGGGTTCAATTCTTGCGTAACACTATCATTAGTAACCCGACCCGTGACCCACAGTTCTTGCATCTTCACTGGAAAAAAATTATGGATTTTTGGAAAGGATTAGGTAACAGGTAAGGATAGAGTAATTTGCCCTAGATTACTCTTACTACAATAAAACCGAGCAGCGTCTATCACGGGGTCACTTTCATTAAGGATTAGGAATGGAAGGAAGATATTGGCCGTTTGCAAGCGTCATAAAGTCGCAGTGGTACACGCCTAGCTGTGGTCAGCGCCTGGTCCATCCAGAAACTGGTACGGACCACCCAGGACCTGCTTCCGTAGTAATCTCGTCTTACAGCGGGCTCCTCACCACTTCTTAAGCTTCGAAGAGTACCACCGGATTTAAAGCATGTATCTCGAAGCGCGCGACTGACGTCCTCCAAACGCGTGTTTGAACGAAAATCACTTCAATAAGCACAGCTGGCTGTCAAAACCCGCGTTAGAGCTCGTTCCCACTATGTCGTCGGTCGGATTCCGATTTTAATCAGATGTCGGCGTCTCTGTTCACACTAGTCAGCAGTATTCGGCAGTATTCGGCTGTCGGCCACGACCGCAGCTAAGGCCATTAATAAGCCATTCATAGCGCGCGCTTCAAAACGTCTAATGTGTACCCGCTCTGTGTCAAAACTAGACAGGAAACTAAAGATAACGAGTACCTACTAAAAACCCTGTTGATATGATTGATTTGATGTCATATTGATAAGACATATAATGAATCTCTGTCTAATTGCGACATCTCATAAAAAACCCAATAAACCTTTAGATAATATCGTTAATATTAAGATAGCGACACAATAGTTGACTCATAAAAAGTTAGCTTGTTTGTTCGTACATGATGATATCATCATTCCCCTGCCGTTATCCCAATTATTATTATTTGGGGTCGGCGCAGTTACATGATGATATACCTAAGGGAAATACAACTTAAAACAAAATGGCTAAGTGTTGTACTATGCATTTTACGAGTCACAAATCCTTATAAGCTTTGCTTTAAAACCCTTAAAGCAAATATTCTTGTAGTTATCGCCATCTAGTCTCAAACTTAAATGTAAGCTGCTTGAACTTACTTCATCTATAACAAAAAATAGATCTATAAGGCACCATTTTATGGAGAGTAAGAGCTTGCTAACTAAAACCATACTATTTCGTCGGTAAAACGGCGAAGATCATCCCTACGTCTTCATCAATACATATTTAGCATAAAACAAAGTCGCTCACCGCGTCTGTCCGACCTATGAATGTTAAGATTTTTTAGACTACGCAATGGATTTTCACGGGATGAACCGCCCCAGCTTTGCACGGGTGGAATACTGACGTATTATACTATAAAATAATCCTTTTCCTTTGAATCACTTTATTGTGTTGCAGTTTTAAAGATTTAAGCGGACATACAGACTGACAGCTACAGCGACTTTGTTTTACAATATTTTAACAGATAAAACAGTTTTATTGTAGTTGGAAGACAACTGTAATACTGTCAGCTTACCCTAAGACACAAAATTAGAACTGAGAAAATTCAAACCCAATGAATACCCATATACATATTTTTTCCCTCCATTTTACTCGCTCTTATTTAATAAGGGGGAATTTTACTCTGTTTTTAATTTGTAGATATCTAAAGAAATTAAAAATAGAGTAAAATTCCCCAATCCGCGATAATGATTGTCTTACATGAATAACAAAGTCCGTATTCTTATCTGTATTACGAAATAAGTTAATAAATACTCAGGTAACAGTAGGCAGACACATTTGTAAAGTGATCGATCAAGATGGAGGTGGCTTTGTTGGGACTTTTCTTGATCTTGGGCGTCGCTCAGGTAAGCTCTCTCTCAATTCTGCTGGGGAGTTTGTTGCGCTAGTTCAAAAAATCATTCAAAACATTTTGTTTTATTTTATTTGATTTTGAATGTCTTCTTGCCATACTCGTAACTGCTGCCTCTATTTTCTGGGATTTGGATTCCTCTACTGGTGATGTCAAACCAATGGCAGCGCACTATATTTTGGGCCATTATGCCAATGAGCAATCCGTCGAAATCACGGTATGTCGACGCGTACATGCCGCGATTTCGATCCCCGCATAAGAAAAACATATCTGTGATCCTAAAATCCTTGTAATAACCAAACCAGATATATTCCTGAATTCGAAAATGAGTGATAAATTGTTAGACAGCTTTTTGTAAACATTTCTTCTAATTTCGTGACGTTTCGAGAAATTTCGTACAATATTGAATGTTTCAGGGAGGTGACATCAAGCCAGCTATTATCGAGGACTTGAGAAGTGGTAAGCAAAGTTTGTTTTTTTCCGAATAAGTACTTTTCGTTCCGTAATCTTGTATTAAAATATGAATTACAGTTTCCTTCGAGTATATTAGGGTGTCCCTTATTTGCATGATTTATTTTTTTCCAATTTTGAAATGCAAACTCTCTAATTCTTTTTAGACTACCCAAATCTACTTATAGACAAAATGTTATCTTCCTACGTTCTTTAACCCGTGCCGACTTAGCCGCGAATATTTTGAAAATCGCTGCTTTTGACTCCTTTTTTTTTGTTCTTCTTCCAGCCCAGCCCCCTTCTTCCCGCATCGTAGCAGGATGGGAGGCGGCTGATGGCCAGTTCCCCTACCAGGTCAACGTACGTCTGATCGGCGCCGATGGCCCCGTCTCCTCCTGCGGCGGCTCCGTCATTCACGGCCAGTGGGTGCTCACCGCTGCGCATTGTTTGGCCAAGTGAGTAGACTGGTCTTTTAGTAAAAGAGGGACAAAAATAACTTGACTTTAGTTCATTTTGACCTAGTATCTGCCATCGGCCATCTGTTGCCAAACATTTCTCACCCTGTATTTTGACTTAAAAAAAGGAACACAATATAAGACAGTATGAGTACGTAAACATTTCAGAACTTAAATAATTTAACGTAACTAAAAGATACCAAGAAACAGTTATTTCAAGTCACCCGCAATTTCATGAATCAATTTGTTTAACTTTTTTATGTTTAATTTGCTAGCCGCGACACTTTCATCATCCGCTTTGGGCTGACTAACCTGACGCGTCCGGAGTACATCGTGGAGACCACACTGAAGCACATCCACCCTGACTACATCGAAGTCATCGCCGGCGTGCAGGTCGCCGACATCGCGCTCCTCGACGTCAACAGGGTTATACCTTTCTCCGGTTAGTACAAATTACAGAAACCTTTTTTTTTTTGTAACCCAGTGGAAATTGGGTTGACGAGGGGGTGTACCGGACTTTTACCGGCTAAAACCACTGGAGCGTCCTCATCTGCCTATGGCCGGGGGTACGGGGTTCGCTTTCGCATTCACCGCGCCCCCGGTAGGCTTTGACGAAATTCCAGAAACCTGGTGTCTTTTAAGGCTTTTTCCCCTTTTACACTAACGGTCAACGCAGATAGATCGAGCTATATTAGTAGGTAGAGTCTAAGGCGCACCGACGCTTAATACAAATTGGATGTCTTCGCCAATGGTTAGCGTCTGCTTGCGTCCACTGGCAACCTATGCGAAGCCATTAAAGCTAAATGGAATTTCTTGCCGGTTCCTCTCCATAGGAATGACATTTTGGAACCGTGCACCTAGAGTCAAAAACTTGCAATTCAAATGTTTCTACTTAAATGATCTTTTTAGACCTGCGGAAAATAAAACTTTTTACCTGGATATCAAATGCTTGCGTGTATTGTTTCAGCCAACATCCAGCCGATCCGTCTCATGAACAGCGCTCAGAAGGACTACAACTACGCCGGAGTCACCATGGTAGCCAGCGGATACGGACTTACTGATGATCCCATTAACGGTTGGTATTCCGCATCATCATTCAACTCATACCGTTCACTTTATACTTTTTCATTTGAACGCATAAGTTGAAACTCATAATCATCCAGTTGGAGACCAGAGACGCTTAACAGTGGCAATAAGGCCTGTGGATTATGATGAGTCTAAATATAGCATTCATTTGTGTCTCAATAAGCATTATGCCTTTCTCAATCGAAACATCATTCTCAGATCAAAACAGACTTGTTTGCTTGCTACTTTTGTAATTAAAATAAAAGTAAATTAGTGGCGTCAATATCATCTTGAATCCATTTATCCAGGTGGATACTCCTCCGAGATCCTGAGGTGGGTGCTGCAGCGAGGCATAGCTAACTCCGCGTGCAGCGCCTGGTACATACCCGGCGTCGTCGCGCCGGAGATTATTTGCTCGCAGTACTACAACAACACCTCACAGTCCATATGCACGGTGAGTTCAGATAACATCTTGACTGGCCTGCTGTTCTAGTGGTTAGTGGCCCTGACTGCTATACCGGAGGTTTGATTAGATTCCCACCCAGGACAAATGTTTGTGTGATGAACACGATCATTTGTTCTGTGTCTGGGTGTAATTTATCAATACAAAGACGTGCAAAGCTGCACATTTTGACAACCCAATTAGAACCCCGATGATAAAGTTTAATGAAGTGGACTACCTACATTTATTTCAGTATCATGGATATCACGATACGCTGATTCTGTTATGATAAAATGCTATTCAACTAATGATCATCGGTCCTTGCGACTTAACTAAACTCCTTTAGCAACTATTTCCTTCATAAGAGAAACTTCACCTTCATATATTTAAGATTTGAAAAATAATTATTTTTAATTGTCCAGGGAGACAGTGGCGGCCCTCTGGTGGTCACCGACTCCGACGGCCAGCTGACTCAGGTCGGAGTGGTCAGCTTCGGCAGCGGATGGCATGGATGTAACAGCCCAGCTCCTTCAGGTTAGTGGTGTATTCCATTTGGCATCTCATTGCAAAACTGTTGAATGATAATGGCTCCTGACCGATTTCGGCCTCTGCGGCTAGCGTTGTCCTATGACACCAGCCAGCTATGCGGGACATAATTATAGTGCACACGCGTGTCGGTGCGCCCCATGGGGATCGAACTCGAGACCTTTGACTTGGCAGTTCTATGGTTTTACCACAAGGCTATCACAGCTTCAAACTGATTCATCTGATCAAAAAAAACCGTTATTCGTTGTAATTGGGTATTTGACTGACTTGGATATTAAAAAAAAAATATGAAAAGATACGTATTTTTTTATTTTATCGCGTAAAGAAAATGTGTGGTGTCCGGATATAAAGAATAGCACCACCCCATATCCTCCACTGGGTGTCGGAAAAGGCGACTAATGGACCTTAAGACCCAGTGCACTGTACCAAGCACCTTGGGTCACCCGAATTGTGGCGGGTAAACAACCAACAGTCGCATTCCCAAAGAGAGTTAGTGTCAGGCAGGCGGCCGACTATGAAACCATAGCCAAAACTTTAAGCAACATGTCTAGAAGACGCGTTGCGCTGACTCCAAGTGAAATGGGATAAGGGCAGGAAGATGATGATATCGCGTAAAGAAAAATAGTGACGATACAATGCGTTGAATTCTCCCTAACGTTACCAGCCCCTCTTACACACGATTCACCAACTTAGATTTGTTATACCTTCCTATTTTTTATGGCTTTGTTTGAAGAAACAACTCAAATTTGATATCCATTTTCGCAGGTTATGTTCGCCCCGGATACTTCCAGGACTGGATGTTGGAGGTGACCGGCATCAACTTCGACTGGTCCTTCAATGAAGACGATAGCGATAACAACAGTGCCTGAATACCCGAAAAGCAAAACTGTTGCAGATGTGGAAGAGAGGGTGCACAGAATATAGTCTGCATAGCTCCCATTCTGTCTGTTTTCTGACCCTGTCGCAAAAACATCCTGCAAAAAAATCTTACTAAAACACACTGCATGTCCCAATAAATAAAATTAATTTACGCTTTTGGTTTTTTTTCTGCAAACCAATCCTTCGCGCTTGATTTACAGACTATCTTTTATATTTTAAATTGTTTAAAACCCCACTGACTTAGCGGCACGCTGTCAGAGTTATGTCTACCAATTTGCCTAGTGCAGGATTCAATCCGGGCCGACGAGTAAACCTGCTCTCCACTCCACGGCCGAGTGGTATAGGTCACCAATCCAACTACTGATAAGCGCGACGTGTGGTGGTTTCGATTCTCGCGTTACACTTTTATTCACAACCAGACCCACACACCACTGAACCTGTGGTAGACTCTGCTCGTTCCCACTATGTCGTCTGTCGGATTCCGATTTTAATCAGGTATCGGCGCCCCTGTTCACACTAGTCAGCAGTATTCGGCTGTCGGCCACGACCGCAGCTAATGCCATTAATAGTCCATTCATAGCGCGCGCTTCAAAACGTCTAAATGTGTACTCGCTCTGTGTCAAAATTAGACAGGAAACAAAAGATAACGAATGCTAAAAACCCTGTTGATATGATTGATTTGATGTCATAATGATATGGCATATAATGAATCTCTGTGTAATTGCGACATCTCGTAAAAAACCCAATAAACCTTTAGATAATATCGTTAATATTAAGATAGCGACACTTTGAGCGGTTGACTCATAAAAAAGTAAGCTTGTTTCTTTGTACATGATCGACTACACGATGTCGTACTTTGAATTTCGATGTCTCCACATCGAAAACCAAACGCACAATACCAGCAAGATGTTATTCATTCGGTTTTTAAACGACTCCTACACTAATGAATTTAATCTAATGGTTTTCACAGACATTCAATTCACATGCACAAAGACAGCCAGACTCAGAACAAGCATTTGTGGAATGCACAAATTCTTGTCCTACGTGGGGATCGCACTCGCGACACCTCACAGTTATAATTGGCGTAATGTCTGTCTGAACAACGCCCACTATCAAAAGAAGTCCCAACAAAGCCACCTCCATCTTGAACGATCACTTTACAAATGTTCTAGCCTACTGTTACCTGAGTATTTATGTAATTTCAGAATACACACAACGGATTTTGATATGATTTTTTTTAATAGATAGAATGTTTTAAGAGTAAGCATTATAATATGTATAACTAGCGACCCGCCCCAGCCTCGCACGGGTGAAATACTGACGAATGACGTATCCTCTTGAATTATTCTATCGTGTTATAGTTTTAAAAATGTAAGCGGGCATACCGACAGATATTAATACTGTATTTTATACTATTGTAACAGATAAAACAGTTTCATGTAAGTTGGAAGACACTGAACGTCTCGAGTCTTGCAACTGTTTTGCAAAGCTTACCCTAAGACCCAATGAATACTCATATACTTATTTATTCCCTCCATTTTTCTCGCTCTTATTTAAAAAGATATCTACAAATTAAAAACAGTGTAAAATTCCCCAATCTGCGATAATTACTGTTTTACATCAATAACAACGTCCGTATTCTTATCTGTATTCCGAAATTAGTTAATAAATACTCAGGTAACAGTAGGCAGGCACATTTGTAAAGTGATCGATCAAGATGGAGGTGGCTTTGTTGGGACTTTTCTTGATCTTGGGCGTCGCTCAGGTAAGCTCTCTCTCAATTCTGCTGGGGAGTTGGTTGCGATGATTCTTCTCCCGCAGTAGTAGCGCAAAAAATGGTGAAGTGTGGGTGAGGTGTTGTCTGTAATGTATCTTTCGCGACGTTCAAAAAGTGCTACTGTGCTACTAGTGTGTAATGTCTAAACATTCAAAATCAGATCATTTCTTTTTTTATTTTAATATGATTTTAAATGTCTTCTTGCCTACTCGTAACTGCTGGATCCCTCTATTTTCTGGGATTTGGATTCTTCACGAATCTGTGCCTTTTCTACGAGATTCCAGAGCAGTTATGTCAAACCAATGGCACAGCACTATATTTTGGGCACGTAACTTATCACTAAAGTTAGTCATGAACTTCCTTAAAAACCACGGATCAATACATAAAGTTTTGCCATTTTTGTGATACTAACTTGGTGTTAAAAAACTATAAGAAAACCAATTAATTTGATGAAGTCTCGTGAGGAAAGAAGTAAAGGGCTCGCTCTAACGACTTTTTTTCTATAGTTTAAATACTTTTGTACCTTAGACCAGATTCTTCTTAATCGTGCAGTTCCCGGTGCGAATAGGGCTGACCCATATCCACCAATGGGTGTCGTAAAAGGCGACTAAGGTATACTACGACCCGGTGCATACCACCTAGCACCTCGGGTCAACCTCCTGGTGGGGAGTAAACCACCAGCAACAGCATTCCCAAGGAGGGCTATCGTCAGGCAGGCGGCCGGCCGTAAAAATATACAGCCAAAACCTCAGCAGCATGGATAAGACATGCTGCGCCGACCCCAAATAATAATAATTGGGATAAGGGCAGGGAAATGATGATGATGACCTTAGACCAAATTCCTGAAATTAATAACGCTTTTCAAATATTAGAGAATGATTAAATGACTGTCAACTTTTTGTAAACACTCCTTAAAATTCAATGTTTCGTGACGTTTCGCAATATTTAATTAAATTGTACAATATTGAATGTTTCAGGGAGGTGACCTCAAACCAGCTATTATCGAGGACTTGAGAAGTGGTAAGCATAGTTTATGTTATTTCTTAAATACTTTCCGTACTTAATCTCATATTAAAATGTGTATTACTGTTTCTTATATGAACATTAGGGTGTCCCTTATATGCATGATTTATTTTTTCCCGTTTTGAAATGAATACTCTCTAGTTCTTTTTTTAGACTATCCAGGCCTACTTAAATACAAAATTTTATCTTCCTACGTTAACATTAACCCGTGCCGACTTAGCCGTGATGATCTTGAATATCGCTGCTTTTTACTCTTATTGCTATCTAACTAAACATTTTGTTCTCTTTCTAGCCCAGCCCCCATCTTCCCGCATCGTAGGAGGATGGGAGGCGGCTGATGGCCAGTTCCCTTACCAAGTCAGCGTGCGCATGATCGCCGCTAATGGCCCCGTCTCCTCTTGCGGCGGCTCCGTCATTCACGACCAGTGGGTGCTCACCGCTGCTCATTGCTTGGCCAAGTAAGTAGACTGGTCTTTTAGTAAAAGAGGGACTTTAGTTCATTTTGAGTTATGGTATTTGTTGCCAAACATTGCTTGCCCTGTATTTTGACTTGGGAAAAGGAACTCAGTATGAGTACGTATCCATTTCAGAACCTAAAGTACTTTTGACGTTACTACAAGATACCACAAAACGGTTATTTCAAGTCGCCCGCAATTTTATTCATCAATTTGTTTAACTGTTCTCTTTTTATGTTACATTTGCTAGCCGCGACACTTTCATCATCCGCTTCGGCCTGACGAACCTGACGCGTCCGGAGTACATCGTGGAGACCACACTGAAGCACATCCACCCTGACTACATCGAAATCATCGCCGGCGTGCAGGTCGCCGACATCGCGCTCCTCGACGTCAACAGGGTTATACCTTTCTCCGGTTAGTAATAATGTCCGTACTGATTTCGGCCACGGCGGCTACTGTTACTTACTACGACACCAGCCAGCTACGCAAGACATATTATAGTGCACAAGCGTGTGCGCAAACACAGGTGCACTCTCTATTCCTTTACTTAATAACCCGATTGGATGGCAAACCGAAACGACCAGAGGGAGATCAGGCGCAGGACCCACATTTTTACGTGCCTTCCGAAACACGGAAGCTGTAATATTTATTTCTAAACCACACACAACATTCGAAAAGTCATTGCGGGCCGTGGGGATTGAACTCAAGACCTTTGACTTGGCAGTCCTATGGTCTTACCACTAGGATATCACAGCTTCTCCAGTTAGTAGAAATTTCAGAAACCTGGTGCCTTTTAAGGCTGTTTACCCTGTCGCGCTGACGGTCAGCGCAGATGGGTCAAGCTATACTTGTAGGCAGCCTCTTTAAGGCGCGCCTATTGTTTAGGGCTCACGCTGGATATTGCATGTCTACGCTGATATGCCAAGCCATTAAGGGTAAATGTAATTTCTTGCCGGTTACTCTCCATAGAGTGCACCTAGAGTCAAAAACTTGCAATTCAAATGTTTCTAAATGATCTTTTTAGACTTGCTGGAAATTAAAACTTTTTACCTGGATTTTAAATGTTTGCATGTATTGTTTCAGCCAACATCCAACCGATCCGTCTGATGAACAGCGCTCAGAAGGACTACAACTACGCCGGAGTCACCATGGTAGCCAGCGGATACGGACTTACTGATGATCCCATTAACGGTTGGTATTCCGCATCATCATTCAACTCATACCGTTCACTTTATATTTTTTCATTTGAACGCATAAGTTGAAACATGTTGGAGACCAAAGACGCCTAACAATCAAATGGCAGTAAGGGCTGTTGCTTAAAATGAGACATGCGTAGAATATTTCTATGGAAAAATGAGGCATTAATTTGTGTTTAAATAAGCATTGTGTCTAATCATGCTTTTCTCAATCAAAACATGCTCAAACTAAAACAGATTTTACCGAAAATAATAATAAGTACTACTTACTAAACAAAAGATAAGCTGGTATGCCTTGCTACTTATTCCTTTGTATTAAAATAATCTCGTCTTGGCGGGGGCACTACCGTGTCCCCAGATAGTTCGTAGGTACCAATATCATCTTGGATCTTTTTATCCAGGTGGATACTCCTCCGAGGTCCTGAGATGGGTGCTGCAGCGAGGCATAGCTAACTCCGTGTGCAACTCCTGGTACATACCCGGCGTCGTCGCGCCGGAGATTATCTGCTCCCAGTACTACAACAACACCTCGCAGTCCATATGCACGGTGAGTTCAGATAACATCTTGACTCGCCTGCTGGTCTAGTGGTTAGTGGCCCTGACTGCTATACCGAAGGTTTGATTTGATTCCCACCCTCCCCATCCCCCATTGATCCCCACCCATGTGTCTGGGTGTAATTTATCAATACAAAGCCGTGCAAAGCTGCACATTTTTACCACCCAATTAGAACCTACATTTATTTCAGTATCATAGATATCACGATATGCTAATTCTGTTATAATAAAATGCTATTCAACTAATGATCATCTGTCCTTGCGATTTAACTAAACTCCTTTAGCAACTATTTCCCTCATAGGAGACACTTCACCTCCATAATATATTTAAGTGTTAAACTATAAATGTTTATTACTGTCCAGGGAGACAGTGGCGGCCCTCTGGTGGTCACCGACTCCGACGGCCAGCTGACTCAGGTCGGTGTGGTCAGCTTCGGCAGCGGCCTTGGATGTAATCACCCAGTGCCCTCAGGTTAGTGGTGTAATCCAACATTCGGCATCCTCATTGCAAAACTGTTAAATGTCTACGGACCGATTTCGGCCACAGCGGCTAGTGTTACTATGACACCAGCCAGCTATGCAGGACATAATTATAGTGCACACGCGTGTCAGTGCGCCCCATGGGGATCGAACTCGAGACCTTTGACTTGGCAGTTCTATGGTCTTACCACTAGGCTATCACAGCTTCAAACTGATTCATCTGATCAAAAAAACCCCTTAAATACTACGTTACCAACTAGGTACTATTCGTTGTAATTGACTGGCTTGGATATTTAAAAAAAATATTTATCCATCAGATAGATTTCCAAAGATACGATTGGATACGTATTTTTTATTTTATCGCGTAAATAAAAATAGTGACGATACAATACGTTGAATTCTCCCTTACTTTACCACCTCCACTTCCACACGGTGCACCAACTTTTATTTGTTATATCCTCGTATTTTTATGGCTTTAATTGAAGAAAGAACTCAAATTTGAAATCCATTTTCGCAGGTTATGTTCGCCCCGGATACTTCCAGGACTGGATGTTGGAGGTGACCGGCATCAACTTCGACTGGTCCTTCTCCAGAATCTCCAGTGACGACGATAGCAATAACTAGTGCCTGAATACCCGAAAAGCAAAACTGTTGCAGATGTGGAAGAGAGGGTGCACAGATTACAGTCTGCATAGTTCCCATTCTCTCTCTCTTTTCCGTCCCTTTCGATCCTGTAAAAAAATGTTACTAAAACATACTGCATACACCAATAAATAATATTAATTTACGCTTTTGTTTTTTTTTGCAAACTAATCCTTCACGCTTGATTTATAGACTATCTGTTATGTAATATTTTAAAATGTTTAAAACCCCACTGGCTGAGCGGCAGTTGGCACACAGTCAGGGTCTACTTGGGTCTACCGATCAGCCTAATGCAGTATTGAATCCGGACCTACGAGCTAACTTTCTCTCCACTCCACGGCCAAGTGGTATAGGTCACCATATCAACTACCGATAAGCGCGACGTGTTGCGGGTTCAATTCTTGCTTAACACTTTTATTCGTAACCAGACCCTATCTCCTGACTTACAAAACCCGTCGTAGATTTTGCTCTGTTCTAGCAGGTAGTAATGTCCACTGGAATAAAGAATGGAATTTTGGGAAGAATTAAGTAGGAATAGAGTAATTTGCCCTTTAAGGATTAGGAGAGGAAAGAAGACTTTGGCCGTTTGCAAGGCGCATAAAGCCGCAGTGGTACGCCTCTGGCACTAATGCATCCGGTCAGCACCCAGTCCGTTCCGGTCCCGGTACGGACCTCCCAGGAACTGCTTCTGTGGTCATCCCATCCCACAGCGGGGATCCTCACCACTTTTTCAGCTTCGGAAAGTACCTTCAAAGTCTTAAAGTCATATTGTTGCCAGTGTGAATGCCTAATAGCGCACTGCGTAAAGACTAACAGGAAACTTTAACATATTTTGCTTTAAATAAATAAAGATAACGATCAACAAAGGCTGATTATAAATTATTCCTAAAAAACCCTGTATGATTATTTCATGTAATGAAGGAAATTATTGCGGCATCTCACGAAAAACCCAATAAATCTGTAGATAATATTGTTATTTATAAAATATCAATAATTAGATAATACTCCTTTAATGTTTTACTCATGCAATGATAAGATTGCTTGTCCGTACATCATTTACTATACGACGATTTTGAGATATATCTCAAAATGATTAAACCAGAGATCTAAAACGGCAATTTTATTAGATTGAATACATCTAAACACGTTAATTTAATACTTAAATCTACTAAAAAAACTTGTAATTTGATCATCTTTAGTTATTTACATCATCATCGTTCAAGACATCATCTTTTTTTGCCACCATTATATAATGTTTCGTTTTACAAGATAGTTCCAAGACTTTTTTGCAACTATTTTGTTGCCAGTAAGCGCTGGCTCTGAAGCACCTATTCTTGATATCGTAACAAAATTATTTCTAGGTAAACAATCCATACACTTACCTCTACACCCCCCATTTACTCGCTTTTATTAAATAAAAAATAGATAAACGTAAGCTATCGTATCATCATAACGTAAATGCAATAAAATTTCCTTATAGTCGTGTAATCCGAGATAATTACTGTCTCAGATTTATTATCACTATGCCGGAAATTCTTAATAAAAACTCAGGTTGCAGGAGGTAAGCGCATTTGTAAAGTATTCGTTCAAGATGGAGGTGGCTTTGTTGGGACTTTTCTTGATCTTGGGCGTCACCCAGGTAAGCAATATTATCATTGTGTGTCCTCTCTTGTGCGGACTTTCTCTGACCTGTGAGTTCTAAAAGTAGGAGCCAATAAAGAAGCGCTGTGCACTAGTAGCACCGTAATATGCTGGAGGCGCAGCAGAGATCAAAAGATAAATTAGTATAAACCTTAACTACTTTGACATACGGTCAATAAAGGGGTAAATTCGAATGCGGTGCTCGGAGCGCTCTATAGCTCCTAATTTATTCTTATATTGACCGCCAGCGGTGTGCGTTAGGCCTAACAGTATCTCAGTTCCACATTAGCAACATCCCACTTTAAGAGTACTTAGATCACATAGGGTCAAGGTCTGTGGACCAATTACATATCTCCGAAGGCTTAATTGCTTCAACAGAGGAAACAAAGTCATATCACTTGACGAAAAGGAACATCATTATCGTCGCTTTTTTTTACTCGTTTTCTTTCTTATGTGACGTACGTATGAAGTCTAGACTCTCTAAGAGCAAGGTGACTTTGACCTGTCAGTTCAATGAAATTGGACGATTCATCAGCGTTCGACTAAATATGTATAAACACTGAAACGTTCAAATATAAGAAAGTAACAAATATTTAATTGATAGGTAACACGTGTTTAAGGTGTAATGTTTTGTGACTTTTCAAAACGTTTTAATAATTAATTCAATGTTTCAGGCAGGTCATGTCAAACCTGCTGTCATCGAGGATATGAGAAGTGGTAAGTATTGCTTATGTTATTTCTTTTTGACGTAAGGTTAATAATAGGTACATTTTCATGACTGCTTCCAAATTATTTTTTAGCACAGATTTCAAAGAGTTGCAAGTAGCTACAATTAGGTGTAACTCTGTTGTACTCATAAACCCTTTTCTTCCAGCCCATCCCCCATCTTCCCGCATCGTAGGAGGATGGGAGGCGGCAGAGGGCCAGTTCCCCTACCAGGTCAGCTTGCGCCTGGTCGCCGCTCAAGGCCCTATCAACTCCTGCGGCGGCTCCGTGATCCACGGCCAGTGGGTGCTCACTGCTGCTCATTGCTTGGCCAAGTAGGTACACTAAATAATAATTTCCGGACCGATTTCGGTTACGGCAACCAGTGTTAGTATGACACCAGCTACGCAGGACATATTGTAGAACACAAGCGTGTGCGCAAACACAGGTGCTCTCTCTATTCCTTTACTCTCATAGCTCGATGGGACGGTAATCCGATACGACTGGAGAGAGATCAGGCGCAGGACCCACATTTTTACGTGCCTTCAGAAACACGGAAGCTGTGATATTTTATTTCTTAAACGCACACAACATTCGAAAAGTCGGTGCGCGCCGTGGGGATCGAACTCAAGACCTGACTTAGCAGTCCTACGGTCTTGCCACTAGGCTATCACAGCTTCAAGGAATAGGTATACTAAATGGACACCACCTAACTCGAGAATGACTGTACTAATTCGGCCAATTTGGTTTCAAATTATTGACTGGCCTGTTGGTCTAGTGGTTAGTGGTCCTGACTGCTATACCAGAAGTTGTAGGTTCGATTCCCACTCGGGACAAATATTTGTGTGATGAGCATGATCATTCATTTTGTCTGGGTGTAATTTGTATGTATTTAGAAGAATATAAGTATGTTTATCAGTTGTCCAGCACTCATAATACAAGCTCTGCTTAGTTTGAGACTAGATGGCGTAGTGTAAAAGTCGTGGAATATTATATATTATTTGTTGAGCTGATATCGATCGACTAATCCCTAGTTTGTTATTAAATTTCTCTGTAAAATTTTGCAGCCGTTTCACAATGATTGTCCGATTTGGTGTTACGAATCTGACGCGTCCGGAGCACATCGTGGAGTCTAGGCTAAAGCACATCCACCCTGAGTACAACGAGACTGTCGGCGGCGTGCAGATTCATGACATGGCACTCGTCGAGATCTCCAAGCCTATCCCCTACTCCGGTTAGTAGAAATTGGAGAAATCCGTTTTGGTGCCGGCCGGTGCCGTTACTTAGATTAACACACGTGTACAAGTTTTCGGTGTTAGCGGTTTTTTTTAACATCCATTGTGACTTAACGCAAGCGCTGCCTAACGCTACTACTAATACTACTAATAGTCGCTTTAAAGGTACCAGTTGAGAATAATCAGCTGCATCCCGATAAACTGGAAGCCGACCCCAAAGTGCTAAGTTATAATTAGTTTTTTGATTTATATAACAACAATAATTTATGTTACCTACATGTTCTAATATTCAACTAACAAGAAATTTTTGTTTATGTAGAATATTTATGTTTCAGCCAACATACAGCCGATCCGTCTCATGAACAGTGCCCAAAAGGACAACGACTTCTCCGAATTCACCATGATTGTCAGCGGATTTGGACTGACTGACGATCCTTGGAACGGTTCGATATTATTATTACTCAACTCTTTAATTAATTTGAATGATCAAAGTTGAGCCATTAGTCTAGTGCCCGTAGACCATAGTCTAGAGGAGGACCAAAAGAGACGACAAGCTCTGTAGTTTATGATGAACCATAAATATAATATCTAAAAAAAACAGTAACATTAGATCCAGTGTCATCCGTGTTATACGAGTTATACGAGTTTAACATGCTTAATCTCTGTCGAAACTGTTACTATTTAAAGGATAATACATGAGTTATAATCTAGAAATATGATATGACTATTCGATAATTCGACTGTCAAGTAGTAGGTGCAAATCCACCATTCGCATTCATGTGCGTAATAAGTGATGTTTACATCACTTGCTAAATCCAAAGAAGACCAAAGAAAGAAAAGCATACTGAGCTTTTACTTCAAATAAATTGATTTTGGAAATAGATGAAGCGTCAAATAACTTGGACCCACAATTTCTCCAGGTGGAAACAGCTCCGAAGTCCTGAGATGGGTGCCGCAGCTTGGTATGACTAACGAGGATTGCGATCTTTGGTACTACCCCGGCACTGTGCAGGCGCCGACCATCTGCTCGCAATACTTAAACGACACCTCGCAATCCTCTTGCCAGGTGAGATGAGACGACATCTTGAACTAACATCGACGGGCCTGATGGTCTAGTGGTTGGTGACCCTGACTGCTAAGCCGGAGGTCGTGCGTTCGATTCCCACCCAGGACAAATGTTTGTGTGATGAGCATGAGCGTTTGTTCTGTGTCTGGGTGTGATTTATCTATAATAATATGTATATATTTAGAAATATATAAGTATGTTTATCAGCTGTCGGATTACCATAACACAAGCTCTGATTAGCTTGGGATCAGATGGCCGTGGATATTGTCCCCAGATATTTATTATTCTTTATTTATAACTTCCATGGTCTTAAGGTGTTTCTCAACAGTACGTGGCTAGCCGTGCGGTGATCGGACGAGTGCATCCCTGATATTTTCTGCTATTTCTTCTTCTAAGTATTCTACAAATAGTAAGATAATTTGCAAGACACTCGACTGTTTTTATTATATTTTAAATACGGAATAAAGAACACTATACTTCAGATTTGCTTAAAGTATGGCACGGAAACCTTGATAGTTTTAGAGGTTTTAAATGTAATATCGAAAAAAACTACTTTTTCAGCATTGCACGAGCGTCAATCAGTCCTAATGTTGCGACAATCCTAAATTGCAGTGTCCTAAGTTTTAAAAATTTTGTTTTTCGGTGTTAAAGAAAAAAAGTGCCATGACGTTATAAATAATTAATATTTCTGAATGTATAGGGAGACAGTGGCGGCCCTCTGGTGTTCGTCGACTCCGATGGCAAGCTGACTCAGATCGGAGTGGTCAGCTTCGGCAGCGTCCTTGGATGTAATCACCCAGTGCCATCAGGTAGGTCGCGCATTACCCACCGTTGGTTCTCAAAAGACACAATTCTTGGGTCGATATCACGGACCCAATGTGATCTGTTAAAGTTAATCTTAGTTCTCGCGTTTTGCTGACTAATCCAATTTCAAAATCACAGCTATTACCAGGACTGGAATCTTTAAACACCAATTCAGAGTGGGCATTTGTAAACTTAATTTATTGGAACTCTGATTCAAAATTGAGAGCCATAAGTCAGATTTCTGAAAAAAATGAATCAAATCTCGGAATACCAAAATGAATCAAATTACAAGCAGCGAATTAAAGTTAAGGGCTGGAGACTCCTATTGTTACCAAACGAGACAGTTAGTTGGATCCGAATCTAAAGCTTGTGACGTCATAAGTCCTACTCCTTTAATTTTTCATACCAGTTAACATCCTCATTGCAAAGTCGCTAACAGTAATTAGTTGTGTTTGGGAAAACCATTCATATCAGCAGTCCGATAAGAAAACATATCAAAATCTAATAGGCTTTCATGAACTGGATTTTTCTAGTAAAAACTGCAACTAAAATAAAGTATATGTGTAGTTTTAACTATCTTAAAGGGAAATGCACGCCGAATATACCTTAAGCCGACCAAATAGTATTCATGACTTATCGTTTACACAAGTAGAACTGAGGAGACTTGGCAAGGAATAATTAATATATAACGTAATGTAGAACTCAAATCTGATATTCATTCTCGCAGGATACGTTCGCCCCGGATACTTCCAGGACTGGCTGTTGAACGTGACCGGCATCAACTTCGACTGGTCCTTCCCCAGTGGAGGTGACAGCATCATCTCCTTGGACAACAGTGCCTGAACACCAGGAAAATAAGACTGTTGCAGTTGCAGAAGAGAGACAGCAAAATTTTCTTCTACGACCCTATTGTCATGCTAAAAAAGTTCCTGTAATTATTTCTTATCGATACATAAGTACCCTAGGCCTACTGCATATGTCAACAGATGTAAATATAAATAAATAACATAATGGAATTAACGCTTTTGTTATTTTGCAAACCAATTTATCGCGCTTCATTAACTTCCATTTCCTGACCTGCACTAGGGTTTCAAATCCGAACTGACGAATTAATTGGCACTACAAAAAATTTGTCCAGCTACAATGTTTGACTGCACGGATAGCCGAGTAGTATAGGCCACCACGCCAAATACTACTGGGCGCAACGTGTCGCGGGTTCGATCCCCACGTAGGGCAAGCAATTTGGGCGTTCTACAAATGCTTGTCCTGAGTTTGGGTGTCTCTATGCATGTGAAACCCCCCGCGATACAAGGATTAAATTCCTTAGTGCAGGAGTTGTTTTTTTTGGGAAAGAAAAAAAAATCTTGGTGTTTTGAGATTAATGTGTTCAGATCGAAACTACGAATAAAAGGTACTTGACTGACAAAATTTAATCCAGTCTTCAGATGCCAAAAAAGAAATGGGTTTTGATCTTATTGTGTAATCAAATAATGAATAAAGTAACAGTGAGATGAAATCTCTCATGACCTCATTCAAATACCCTTTTTACTGGCAAAAACGATGCTCCTAGACCCCACTTCCACAACATTATCAACATCTATACTAATATTATAAAGAGGTAAAATTTGTAAGTTTGTATGTAATGGGTAATCTCTGAAACTACTGAACCGATTTTGAAAATTATTTCACCATTAAAAAGCCGCATCTTCACTGAGTGACATAGGCTACTTTTTATTGCGAGTTAACGCACCACGCGGGCGGAGCCGCGCGCGGAATCTAGTATTGAATATTTTAGGAAATGTTTTCTATTCCACCACAACTAGAGCAATCGTTACTCCACCTCAGAGATCTAAGAGGAAGATCGCTGCATTGTATGATTAATAATGTACCAAAAGACTAGACAGGACAGTCCAGTGACACGAAAAAGCACGCCATAGATAAGGTATAAAGGACCTAAAACTAGTCCTTGTGGAACTCCACATGTGATCCTCTCGTAAGCGCTACTGTCATAACCCACATAGCAAATGACAAAAGATAAATATGATATAGAAGAGGATACATACTATACCTATATTTATTCTAATGTAGACATAAGTTTATTCTAGTGTAAATCTTAAATTAATGAAATTTAAAATGACAATTAAATGAGTAAATAGTTACAAAGAGTCGAGCTAATGTTTAGGCAAAATCGTTAACACTAGTTAAACCAGAAAACGTTTTAAATATTACCTTTTTTCCAATAGTGTCCCATTGCTGGTAAAAGGCCTTTCCAAATCCTTTCATGCGCCACTTCGAACTTGCCCTCGTGGTGTACGTTCAAATTACTTCAAATCACCGTGCCATCACTTTGTGGGCTGGCTTTAGCAGTGCCCATCTGCTTTCTTCCATTGTGTAGTAATCTTTACCAAGCGGCCAATGTTCATGTGACTGACATGACCTGATTTGTCAACTGTTAAACAAAATATGATTAGTCGTAGATTAGTCCCAAGGCGTGAAAACCCTCAGTTGTTCAATTAACTACAATTATCACATGAATGATGAAATAAGTAGATACCCCCAATCAATCATGATATCTCTTGAAAAACCCGAAAATGTTAATATAATATCATTTACAGAACATGAATAAACAAGATAGGTAATTAATTTTCAGGCAATAGTTTACTAACACAATAGTTACGTTTGTTTGTTCGTTTTTTATTACTACTTACATGACGTTGTAGAAAGATATAAAAAAGATCTCAAAATAGATGCAAAAGGCCATACAAAATTGTTGCCAATTCCTTTTTTTTTTTGTTTTCAAAAGTAATTACCTGCATATTTTTCACTTCACAAAACTAGAAGTTATTAAAAAATCTTGATATGCCTAAAATGTTAAAGGACTTGCTTTTTAACTTGATTTACCAGTATTAAAATTAACTTCATCCTATCGCATCTCTATATGTCTCAAGTGCAAGAACATACGAAACATAAGCAGCTTTGAAAATAATAAGGAAGCCACAGAATAAAATAAAATACTTTCGTTTGACATGATTCATCACTTTTGTGGTACCTTAAACTCTGATACCAGGTCTGACATTAACCATACTAAAAGAAGTAAATGTACGTAATGTATCTCTATAAAACTAAAACTAAGTAACTAGCTAACTTTTTTTTTGTAATTACTCCCAGACACAGAACAAATGATCGCGCTCATTATATCAACATTTGTCCTTATGGGTATCGAACTTATGACCTCCGGTATATCAGGAAGGGCCACTAACCACTAGATCAACAGGCCAGGCGAGATAACTTAATTAGTCGAATTTACCAGTACACCGAGTGCACCCCAATTTACTCAATGAAATAAATAACTAATCAACTTAATTGAGGAATTTTGCTGTATTTTAGATTACCTTATATCTAGGTACATAGACAGCGAAATTCCCCAATAACCGTTTAATCTGCGATAATTAACTCTGATTTATAACGCTTATCTTTATTCCGGAAAACAATAAAAACTCAGGTTACAGTAGGCAAGCACATTTGGAAAGTGGATTTCAAGATGGAGGCGACTTTGTTGGGACTTTTTTTGATTTTGGGCGTTGCTCAGGTAAGCGAGATTATCATTTTAAGTTACTAGCTGCTATATTGCATTGCTATTTAAAAATGAAATCGAGATACCGATTAAAAAACACCTACATACTGCCAGATTCAAATCCCAAAAAATCCCTTTTTTCTACTCCGCGTAAAACGCTACTAAACCACCCGAGTGCATGGCGTGGTTCCCCTCCTCCTCGAGCCAATAATAAAAGTTCAGACTTTTATTACTGGCCGGAGGAGGAGGGAAGCCGAGGCCGATCCGCTACCTCCATAACCAGAGGCCGACGGACTGAGGACTCCGACGTCCGCCACTAACGGCCGAAGTGAGCGCGTGGTGGAAGTTCCTACACGCTTACCGGGAGGAGAGACCTGCCGATCTTGCACGGCGTGCAAAAAGAAGGTCCCTTTTATTGCCTAAGCTTGAGTTGTGCTGTCACCTTTTAGACTATTTCAAAGGTCGGGTGTAAAGAGGTCACTCTTGTCCCAATGAATCCCACGAGTAAGCTTAACTAGATAAGCACTGGACACCGAACTATTGTCTGCGCGACCTACTTCAAAAAATATGCCATGAGTGCCGACCAAGTTTCATAATGCCTTTTAGGGACATTATTTTAGATTAAACCTTCTATAAAAGACAAGTGATGTTTCTCGTAACATCAATGCTACTGATCTGAATTATTAGGAAGTGACAAATCAATGTGACAATAAACAAGACATTAAAATATCTTTTGAACATTCATTTTAGGGAAAATTTGTATGTACATTTCAGAAGTACTTTAGCTTTACATTCTTTCCAATACTCAAGACAAATTTAATGTTTCAGGGAGGTTTTCTCACACCCGCCATTATCGAGGACGTGAGAAAAGGTAAGCATCGTTTATGTTATAACGGTATATCGTTTCCTTTTCGGCAAATAATCTTTCCAAATCCTCAAAAAACAAATGCATTGAATATAAATTTTAGTATTTTTATATCCTCCGTCTTTTGAAGATTTTCTTAGCATTCCAACTTCTATAACTTTTATGTTGTTCTTCCAGCTATGCCCCCGTCTTCCCGCATCGTAGCTGGATGGGATGCGGTGGAGGGTCAGTTCCCCTACCAGGTGAGCGTGCGCATGGTGGCCATTGACGGCGCAGTCGACTCCTGCGGCGGGTCCGTGCTCAACAACCAGTGGGTGCTCACTGCTGCTCATTGCTTGGCCAAGTAAGTATGAATGCAATGGCTCTGATTCTGTTTTTGTAGAAGAAAAAGTAAAGTACAAGTTATATCTGACGAAAAACCCGTCGACGTTTTGCACGTTGCAAGGTTGTGTGCTTCTTATTGTTTGGAAATAATTTTGAAAAAGTGGCGCAGATAAAATCTTTAGGAACTTGAGTGTTAGTGGTAACTGTTGCAAACCATTTCTCACGCTGTATTTTTAAAGAGTTAAGGATTTTCTTTTGTATAACAGAACACGGAATATATCATATAGTTATGTTTACTGCAATAAGCAGACGTTTATTTTTCAAAACCTAAAATATATTTAACTTTATAACATCTTTTTAAGCCATCTGGGTGTTAGCTTCCTACGACTACTACTGCGATTCCTCGTATATCAATTTAATTTTCCTATATCACAATAAACTAAGCAGTAAGCAATTTTTATTTATTCTTTTGTTACTTTTGCTAGCCGCTTCACATTCATGGTCCGCTTCGGGCTGATAAACCTGACGCGTCCGGAGCACATCCTGGAGTGCACGCTGAAGCACATCCACCCTGACTACATCGAGATCCTCGGAGGAGTACAGACCGCGGACATCGCGCTCATCGACGTCGACAGAGAGATCCCCTACTCCCGTAAGTAGAAATTAGAGCAATCAGTTTAAGGAAAGTTTGAGGTTGTTTGTAAGAGATCGCTCTTAGCGTTAAGACCGCCCATTATAGCTTGGTGGTGGGCTTCATTTTTCCGCACATAGGCCTGTGCGGCCCATTGTGCGTGCAGTGGTGTCGGTGGCTATCAGTCCAGCCAACCCATTGTAGCACCAAGTAACTTTTACTTCTGTCAAATCTGTTTCTCATGTGGTGTGCCATAAAGAATATTGTATCTATCTATATATCTTGACACGGTCAATGCAGCTCGCATTTACCGCATTTACCTGGTCTTTGGTAATTGCTATTGCTATTCTGCTACCCGTTTTACCGTGTTGCCCGGGTGATTAGATTAAGGTTGTCAAATAGACAGTTGTTCTATGTTCGGTCATACTGAAAGCCTAAGTTTGTTGGTGAAAGAAGGCTAAGCAAATTATTTGGTTTTCACTGTTACCATTTATTCTAAGCTGCCTAAGAAAACCTTCATGTTTTTTATGTTTATTCTAACAAAATTAAACTTTTATGCTTCCATTTCTTAAGAAAAATCTGATTGATAACGATGATAAAGAACGAATAATAAGAACTCCGAAAGTAGGCGTGTAATATGAAATATTTTTCATTTTTTTTTATGTAGCCTGCATGAGATCCAAAGGACAAAGGCCTATTTTCTTTGCTGGCTAAAAATTGTCCGAAGGTGAGGGTGAACACCAACATAAACCCATTGAGGTTAAACAAGCAACGCGCTAGTTTGTGTTACCTAACATTTTGGTGATGGAGATCTGTTTGTGTGTTTCAGCCAACATACAGCCGATTCGTATCATGAGCAGCGCTCAGAAGGACAACAACTACGCCGGAGTCGACATGGTCGTCAGCGGATACGGAATGACTGATGATTCTTGGAACGGTGCGTATTTATAAAGATAATAATAATATTCCACGATTTTTCACACAACGCCACCTATTCTCAAAGTAAGCAGAGCTTGTATTATGAATACTAGACAACTGATAAAAATACTTACTTCTAAATACTTACATACTATAGATTAATTACACCCGGACAAACAACAAATGATCGTGCTCTTCACACAAAAAATAGTCCTAGGTGGGAATCGAACCCACAACCTCCGGTATAGCAGTCAGGGTCACTAACCACTAGACCAACCGTCAATAACAAATCATAGACGTAAGAGATAACCACATCAGTGGCCTTAATTTATTTATTTGTATCTCTTTCAATTCACGGGCTAACTTCAAAGGAAGAAACCCGGTCCTTTTTAAAGGCTTACACGGGGACACAGGTCCAACAAGCAGAGGCCTTGTTGAGACCTTTATTCTAAAATGTGATGGGGCACCTACCAAGGGCTATCCACCCCTGCTCTATAAAAGAACAGATATGGACGGCCCAAGGTAGCTACAAAACTATTGCAAATTATGGATGAAACGAATTTGGGCTATGGACAGGATATGTTAGATGTTTTTCCTTCTCTAACTATGGAAAACTATGGCACCTGCCTTTCAATACATAAAAATGCAATTAAAATTGGCAGGCGGTGACTCGCCGGCTCCAAGATGGGCCCCCTATTATACCGCCACGATAGGCATTATTTATTTCATTATTAGCTTAATAATAATAAATTGTGTTTTTGTTCAGGTGGTACTGGTTCGGAGGTGCTAAGATGGATAAAACAGCGCGGGATATCTAACGCGGAGTGCAGGCAGTGGTATCAGGGGAGCGTTGTGCAGGACCAGATCATCTGCTCACAGTACTACAACAACACCTCGCAGTCCCCTTGCCAGGTAAGTCAAATAATAAATAATAAACCAGCCTATATACGTCCCACTGCTGGGCACAGGCCTCTTCCCATATAGGGAAGGTTTGAGCATTGATCACCACGCTAGCTCAATGCGGATTGGCGCTTTCAGATTCCAATATTTGGAATCTAG